>OZ038486.1:76283708-76742653 GCA_964036315.1 Acanthosepion esculentum
TTTGTGATCTTTATAAAAAAGCAATTATTTTGTTGATAAAATTTAATTGCTTAGCTACTCAAATAAAGTTCAAATATGTGGATGTAGTTTGTCGTCATACCCCGGACGCGGATGTAGTTTGTCGTCATACCCCGGACGCGGATGTAGTTTGTCGTCATACCCAGGACACGGTAAAAACATGGAAGTTCACTATTTGCCCATAGCTGGGACCCCAACAGGTGCTACCACCCCAGGTCTGGGTGGACCTGGGAACACCAGCAATTAAGAGGTGGTTCCATGCTTCCTCAAAACCTCTTGATCAGAGGCCTTGCTGTTGGATGCAGTTTAACGTCGTACTCAGGACGGAGCTAAAGAAGTGGTTTCCCTGATGGGAAAAAAAAGAATACAGGTTCAAGTCCTGTTGGGAAGCATATTTTTTGTTAGTGTTTCTGTTTCTTGTCTGGTTGTTTAAAATAACAGGGATACCAACTCAAACCATTTACCCACTGAAAATAAGATTTATAGTAGTAGTAATAATGATGGATAGCTGGCCACTTATATCAGATACGTCCATTTACTAGTGTGGTTAGCTAATCCCTGCTGAAGATGCCTGCTCAGGCACATTTGTGTTTGTTCAACACACACAGAGCCCAACTGTGGTTTATACTGCAGCTATACAGAGCAAACCATAGCTAGTTTGTGGAAGAGAGCACGTTATCTAGCATGATCAACAGTCAGAACTTGGCCAGCACACTCAAACCCTCGGTCACAATGACTGTGTTCACACAACTATCGACAGCTCCCAAAGGGTTCTATCTACCCAATTTCACACACATGGCCCGGGTCAATTCGTGGTATGGTTTTTCAGACATTTTCCAAAGGTGCCATACACCGAGACTGCTTCCTCCAGACCAATAACATCAGGAAGTCACCTTCCTAACAAATGGACCATGGTGAGATTTGAACCCAGATCACATGGTCAGAAAGTGAATGTTCTAACTACATGCCTATAGTAATAGTAGTAGCAATAATATATATATATATATATATATATATATATATATATATATATATATATATATACATACATACATACATACATACATACATACATACATACATTTTGTTAAATTCAACAGACAGTTTTTTATTATAAATTCTGAATTAGATGTACATCAGGAGAAAAAGTATGCATTAACTGAAAGAAATTCAGGTTTTGTTTAAGTATTTTTGACCATTTTAGTCGTTATCAATGTTACTTTGGATTGATTCAAATGTTAGTGCTGAAACAAGAAAAAATAGTCAGGGTATAGCCAACAAAATCTTGTCTACCACTCTAACAAATCCCAGGTGATTTCATAGGGTATAACTAGTTTATTAATTAAAATCTATCATATTTGGATTCTATTATTTTATATTGACAGTAATTATTTACAAAGAATTTCATTTCTTGAGGCTTCGGGTCTTGATCACTCTGTCACTAAAATTTGTCTATTTCTCCACTCTTCTTGGAGAACAGTCCTCCAAACAGTCAGCCATGTGCTAGGAAATCTCATATTTTCATGTCTGTTTCATACAATGTAATATCCCCAGTGCCAAATTTAGACTCTGAAGTCCGAAGACACATAAAACCACCCAAAGGATTGTGTGGCCCTAAGCTTTGCCAAGCTTCTGTCTGAATCTGACACTGACCATTCCCATCACAAATCCTGACACATTCAGTGCTGTTTATTTAACCTAAAGTTGCTCGCTGCAGCTTCCTAAAAATCTATTACAACCACCTGAAAAGATTCACAGGTTAATAAATGATATTAATTTTAGAGGAAGAGAAGATCTGTACAAATAGCATTTCTCCTTACCTTCTTTTGTGAGGTTTGCCACGAAAATGTTCTTTCAGCGCATGATTGCTGATGAAATATTTTCTAAAGAAAAAAAGACAACCATATATATATTAAATATAACATGAAGCAATAAATATAACATAATCCATGTGTGTGTGTGTGTGTGTGTATATATATATATATATATATTACATGAATCATTCATACAAAAAGCAGATAGTGAAGTTAATGATATAAATGTCAAGAATAACTCTCGCAAACAATTTTTAATAAAATACATTAACCTCGAACCTGTAGATGAATGTTATGATCCCTGTTTATAAATTTCAGTTGTATAAGGTCTTTTTTACTACAAGCTTTCGATTGTGCATACAATCATCCTCAGGTATAGAAATAGATATGTCTTTTTTACATCCAGGTAATAACAGGACAACGAAAGTTAAGATGTACTCCGAAATATGTATTTTAGAAATGTATTATTGTTAATTGTGAGAAATTTTGGAGCTTGCGGTCGCAACGCTGAGGTTGAATTTTTTAAAAATTTTAAATTGTGCGTTTTTGTATTAATATAGTAATATGAGAATTCTTTTGTAGAGGTAGGTTTTTTTCAGTCAATGTGGCATGAACTAAATTGTTCAATAAATAGAGGAATGTCGCTGTTATTATAAGAAATTTGCACGTCGGATCAGTTATTTTAATATCAATTATGTGGTGCAGTTCAATTTACATTACATGAATCATTCATACAAAAAGCAGGTAGTGAAGTTAATGATATAAATGGCAAGAATCACTCTCACAAACAATTTTTAATAAAATACATTAACCTCAAACCTGTAGATGAATGTCATGATCCCTGTTTATAAATTCCAGATGTACAAGTTCTTTTTTTTTTACTACAAGCTTCCGATTGTGCATTCTGGAATTTATAAACAGGGATCATAACATTCATCTACAGGTTCGAGGTTAATGTATTTTATTAAAAATTGTTTGCGAGAGTGATTCTTGCCATTTATATCATTAACTTCACTATCTGCTTTTTGCAGGAATGATTCATGTAATGTAAATTGAACTGCACCACATACTTGATATATATATATATATATATATATATATATATATATATACACACACACATATATATACACACGGTGCGATGGGTAAATTGTCGCTATCATATTTTTCATTTTACACATGTATGCTATTTGTTTTTTTATTTTGCCAACTGCACCGGTATAGTATGGTCAGTTGGTCACCATGACACCATTCACTCCACCAGAAATTTGGAAACTGCATTCTGTACTGCTTGGCATTTGTGTCAGAAGCTCCAATATGGACATTTCAGAGTGTTTGGGTGTCAATCTGAGGACAGTGCAGAGGATTCAGAAAGAGTTGGATGAGTCTAATGGTGATTACAAAGGTATGGCTGCTCGGAAAACTCTCACTGACCATTCTGATAAGAAAAGAACTCCCAAAATTGTTGGCGAAGACTTGAAGAGATAGTGCTGCCCTGGGTCGAGAGAGTGGCTGCTGGAAAACCCTGGCAACAGGATTCTGCACCATGCCACACAAGTAGAACCCAGTCATAGCTGTCAGACAATTTTTGAAACCACATCACACCTTACAACTGGCCACTCTTCCCAGACTGCAACCCACTTGATTATTACATGTGGGGTGCAGTTAAGCAAGTGACAAACAAAATACCTTGTAACACCAAGATGAACTGAAAGCAAGGATTATGACAGCATTTGCCAACTTAAACAAGGAGACCATCCAGAAAAGTTGCAGGAGACCCTGAAGTCGTTTGGAGGCTGTGGTTGAAGCCAATGGCGATTTTATTGAATAAATTTTCTCTTTAGTATTTCAAGATATTTTTGTGTAATTTTGGTAAATATATCTGTTAAAATGAGATGTCAGTGTTATTTTCATTTTTGTGTTATTTAAACTATTTATCACACACAAAAAAATCAATTCTACACATGAACAATACTTGACAAGGGATACATGTGTGATCTACTTAATCAATAAAAAACAAACACAAAAACAAAAGTACTAAAATTTTCCTGTCCATATTTCATTCTCTGATGAAGCTTAAATTTATAAATGTTTCCTTTTTGTTCTGTTTTTTACACTATTTTTCAAATTTTTGAATAAGGTTATCCACAATTTCCATCACAATACTGTTTGGATGGTTGTGCTAGCATGAATCACAAGTCATTTTGACCGAGTGTTTGAGTGTACTGGCCTTGCTAAAAATGGCAATCCCTCAAGATGATGCGCTCTCTCCAATAAACTGTAAAGTCTGCTCAACATAGCTGACCCCTGTAGGTGTGTGGGTGTTGAAGAAAAACAAAAACATGCCTGAGCAGGCGACTGCAATAGTAATGGCTAAACATCTTAGCAGACAGGCATACTCGGATACAAGCAGTCAGCCATTAATCACTGGAACTAAATTATTACTGCTTAGAACTTAAGTTGTATGGTTAAAAGGTAGAAAATAAATATTAAATAACATGTTATTGAAAATTGTTGTAAAAAGAAACCATGTAAAAACAAAAATGAAAACACTATTGAAAAGCTATAGTCAAAATTTATGAAATCTTACTGTTAAATTAAAATTTATTTTAAAATTAAATAAATCTTGCATCTTCTATATGCTATATCCCTTCAAGAACTGGTCAATCATGGCCCTCTACAACTTCCTACCCTTTTTCAAGCAAAGGATTTATACTATTGCTCTCAGTTACTGTTTTGCCATCCATTTACACAAACTGTTAAGTATGTTAATCACTGCTTACCTCTGTCCTTCAATGTCAGTATATCCTGTGAGTGTTAAATTCTCCAAGCCTTATTTCCAAGAAATTTCAAGTCTTTCTGATTCTAAGTACAAGTATCATTTTAGTTTTTCATTTTCTATAAAATGTCCTTGTTGCTCATATTACACCCCCCAAAAAAAGCATAATCTAAAAGTCTCTTTTTTTATAAACAACATATGTAATGAAGAGGTGCCCCTAAATTCCATTAATCCAGGGGTCTCTTAAGGCCTAAATCCGGTCCTAGACATAGGTGACAATGACTGTCCACTGATTTATTTTCTTATCTATAAATTACCATGGATTCTTGGGAAAGACTGAAGTGGTTTCCTGTTGCCTTCTCTACAGTTTTGAATTCAGATTAGCTATTCTCCAAGACTGGCTGCCACCTAAGGCTAGAGAGCCCAGTCTATGCTCCTAATTTAACCCCTAGATAGACTAATGACTTTATCAAGAGTATTAGAGCAAAAGCGAGCACAAAAACTAGAACAGAACACGAACTTGGCTTGACGGTCGCACTTTCCACAAAATAGCTGTTACAATACCCATACTTAGACGTCTTTAAATTCCTCTTTCTTAGTTTAGGGCAATGAACTTGGGGATAAACAAAGATTTTTTTTTTTTTTTGCTTTTACTCACTTCAACCCAAGCAAGGCGATAAATGCCACTAAGACACAAGGGGCTATTCAACTGGAAGAGAAAGAGAAAGAAAAGACTTTGGAAACTGAAGGAATTTTCTTATTGGTTGCATATGTACCAACAAAGAGGACAAAAAACTCAGCAACACCAGAATCAAACACTGGATCATAATGAGCAAGGCACAGACAAGGCTTCCACATAGGGACACTACATCTACAGGACAAATGCAGTCAAGACACAGGAAATACAAACAAGAATGAATGAATTTGAAATTATACTGGGTAACATGAACAAAAACCCTTGGTAACACATGATAATTCCGTTGTGCAGTCAGGTCAACGTGACATATTGCCACTTCAAGAAAACATGCCTGCTTTCATGGAGCTTAAAACTTTAGCAATTGGCTAGCAAAGGAATCATTTGCGTAGCTAACCCAATCCTGACTGTCTCATTGGGAAACTGGTAAACGTAAACACTTTCTTCATAACCATACATTCTGGGGTTCGCACAGGCTCTGTTCTGGCAGGGCAGCCACGTGCTGTCTTTCTGAAGATAAAGCACACTACTAAACGCCGACTGGGGTGGATACCGTTATTTGCTGCATTTCGTTTCCGTTAAACCGAATAAATTTCTGAATTTAGGTGAAAACATTAGGAGTAGTTGAAGTAGGATTTATAAGGAACTGGAAACCCAAACTTAAACAAGAAACAAGAGAAACATAATCCTATAGGAAGGACTGTGAACCGGACGACAGGTGAAGAACATATACTCCTTATTGTATTATGGAAAAATAAATAAAAATTTCAAAGTTTCGGCGGAGACATTAGATAAATATTGAGTTGAAGCAGAATTTAGAAAGAACTGGAAATCAAATCCTAAACAAGAAACAAGGGATGAACCCCCGACTCCTGTTCAAAAAACATGGGAGGAGTGTAAATTGGACGATAGACGAATCTATCCACTCTTAATGTGGAAACAAAATAAATAAATAATTCTGGTTAATATTCCGTAAAGTAAGTTGTAAACTTAATGAATTCTCCGATGTACTTCTGAATATTCTTAACAAACATCGGTGATGATAAACCACTCTAAGTTGACACAAAGTTCGGGTAATTATTCGTATTTTTGTTTACATTTCAAATTTTGGATGTCGCTCACACACAATCCTGATTTTGTACTGAAATACCGTTCAATTTTTCCATTAATAATCATAATCCATTTAAAATATAACAAAAAAAGAGCATTTTAAAAAAGTTAACCTCACATGTGTCCACGGAATTGCTACTAGGGTTGAAGAAGAAATATAGTCTAACTCTAATATTTCAGTGGAGTGGACGCATTGACGAAATAAAATATTATCATAAATACGATCTCAGAAGTTACGAAAAACAATTTTCAAATAAAGAAAAGAAAAAAAAGATTACTTTAAAATTAAATCGGAATGCGCATATAGTACACAGGTAACTTACGCGCAGTGAATACAATAGAACTGGGCTGCTCCGGGTAAATCAAAGTTTATTTCTTGATTAAGCAATTTAGGAGCCACTTCAGATTTCATGTCGTCGTGTATTTGATCAATATCCTTCAAAAACCGTTTCGTCTTCCATTCTTTTTTAAAACGGCGGGCAGATTTGTTTTTTCGTGTTCCCTTTTTCGAAGTTCGCGTCATGTTTACACGTGTGGATCGAACAGGAAAGAGAGGCGGAAATCTCCGGTACCAAGAGATAAGTATCCTACTTGCGCAGAATTCCGTATCCGGTCCGGTTGCAATACTATTGAAACCGGGTGTAGGATTGTTTACCATTATTACTGATTCTTGCCTGAAAAACTGGCCCCGTCTAGAGTACTATTAATATGTCACCAATAATTCTGCTTTCGTTATAGATTATTTTTGTTTAAAACAATCTTTTCATCACGACAATAAAATATGGTCCCGGTTTATTTCCTCACAATTCTATTGATAATAATAATAAAGATAAAAATAAAATTAATAAATTTTAATTTAAAATTTATTAGTTTTACTTTTATATTTTTTATTTGAGTCTAATTTTTTTTTTTTAGTCTAAAACATAACGCGTGTATGTTGAATAAAAATAAAATTCGTTTTCGTCTAATTAAAATTTAAAATAGTAAACCGAAACGTAGTCTGAAATGTCCTCTCCGCATATCATCATCATCTTTGGCAACAGCAACTGCAACATCATTTCATTAAAAAAATTATAAGAAAGGTGAATATAAAATAATTACAGATAATAATACGATACACTATGTTTGTTTATGGCTCTTTCTCTTGCGTGAAGAATATAAAAATTTATATTAAAAAATGTAAATTAAATGATAAATTATTAATTTAATAAATATGTGTATGGTGATCATCACCACATACACATACACCCTTACAAATTCAAATCTCCAACAGCATTCATTAATTGGACAGGAAGCAACGCTGCTATTTGAAGCGACAATTTTAAAATCGCTATATTTTCATATAGTCGATTTTGTGCACTTTTGGGAGAATCGGCTCCCAGAAGTCTCCCCAAAACTCATGCACTGAATGGTCAGTATCGACCAATCAGATTCTCTGCATGTGGAGAATGCTTCTTCCCGCGCAGCACTCCTGATTCAATGACCACCTATATAAGCATAAGAAAAGAGGAGCCGCACTAGTGAGAATTCAGCTGCCACAGAAATCCACGACAGTTGAAGCTATGCGCCCATCTTCTCACTCAACTCTCAAACTGCATATTCTATCACACCTACATAATATTCCTCTTGCACGGCAGAACTGTTTAAAAACATTTATAACAGACTAATAACTCTTTCATTTTCTTTCAGAGAACTTTGATAGTCAAAGAGAGACAACTCTCGTCTTACTCTTTGCATGCTTTTTCGTATACATTCTTTATTGTATGCTTTGTTGAATACAATTTATATATATTGTCCATTTATATATATTGTCCAATTTATATATATTGGTCATTTTTTTTACATCAGTTTGGGTTCCTAAACAAATTAAATAAATGTGGTAAAAGGCCGCCACATGTGTAAATAGGTTTGTCTTTTTACACTTACTTTTAAGAAAAGTGTTTAAAAAATTAAATGAAAACCAAACGGTTAATAAAAAATAAATTTGGTATGAAACATTTGTTCATTAAATTTTCTAAAAATAGAATGTCCCATAAAGAACCTCCGAAAATAATTTGGTCATGGTGAACGGATTGTGTTGGTTTTTGTAGAATTATGAGATTTACCTATGTAAGTTTATGGTATTCTAACCTGTGTATTCTGCAGCTAGCTAAAGGACTGAAAGATCTCTCAAAGAATGAGATGCTTATTACTATTGTAAAAGTTTCATTCTTAAGAAAAGAAAAAAGCAATGAAACTTTTATACCCTTTTTACTGCTTTTTGATAATGCCATCTACTGGTCATTAGCAGAAGTTCTTTGGCAAACAAATGTGTGTGTGCCTGTTGCTTGGTCTGTGTCCAATGACTAGAAAAAACAGGAGGAAAAGATCAAACAAAAAATGAAGAGTTCAAATGGTAGAAACTGCTTGGAAGACAATCAGAGGTTATCAAAGTTGAAAGGATTTTATCACCTCACTCATGTTTTTTTTTTTTTTGTTTTTTTTTCATCCTGTACAAGGCCCCGAGGCCACTCGAGGTAGAGGGTTACATCAAGAGGCATTTTATGCAGATAAGAGAAGAAGATAACGGATTACTCTAGAATTGAATAAGTTAAGATTGTAGTGATTGGGAAAGCAATATCTTAGGTTCACACATTTTCAGAAAAGATGTACTTAAACTTATTTAACGACTTAAAGACTAAACAGAGAAGGGCTCTGGCAGAATTCGCCAGCATCGCTAGGATTTTTAACAATTTCTTCTTTTTCTAGAACACAGTTCAATTCACTTCACTGTTTTTGCTTTGGTTTTGTTTCTTTTTCCCATTCGCTTCTTCCCAGCTCATCCAGTGATGATAGCCAAAATAACTTTTCCTTCTGGTCGAAATTTTTATGCTTTTGGTCGTCTATACTTTGCAAAATTTTGTCTCCACCTTCTGCCCCTTTCAAAATTTTGTCACCTGTTTTTTTCAAAACTTTTTACACATTCTGAAAGTTTCTGCTAACTTGTCTTCATATATAACCTCCAAATAGGTTCCATATAGATCTCAACTATTAATTTTTTGTGGGTGGTGAAATGCAAAAGTTTATATTATTTATTTCAATCCAAGTGGGAATGGTTATTTATTGCTCAAAGTTGAACAATTTTAGCACAAGCTCGAAGGGTAAGTCTGGTCAACAGTAATTATCCTAGACCTAGCTAATCAGATTCACGACCTATTTATTCATTACAATTTATTCGTTCACCGCAAGAACTCCCCCATTACCATTCAATCCTACATATATCACAATATCACATCTTCATAGGAATCCTACAAAAACCACGTGACATAAAAATATTAACCGTTCAAACGTCTCTTCTATTTTTATTTTTATTTTTTCTTATAAAAATATATAAAAATTGAATGAATTATGAAATGAGGGGGTGGGGATGAACCCCAGAACAAAACTAAAATATAACAAAACATTCAAACTAAAAATAACATATGTTAGTAGAACCTGTCCACCCCACAAAATATAAGCGTGGCCGCTGTACTCAGCCTTTAGGCAGAATCAAGAAGCTCACTCACTAACGGAAAAGGAAGGATAAAAATGGTGAGATTGGGAATCTCGACATGAATCATAACAAAAGAGAATGCCGGGAACAGGCCGGAAACGACACTTATTCACATTAAGTAGGTAAACAGGGGGACTTAAAAATAGAAAATTAAGGCTGGCCCCATTCACTCGAACCAAGCTCGCCACTTTTTAACCACCTTTCGTTGGAATCTGTCGATAAAAATGTTTTCTGTCAGTTCTGATCTTCATCTTGAGCTGATGCCCAAAAAATCCAACCAGATACTGATGAGAATAACATTCGTATCGCAAGTTTCCCTCCATTCACACGACCATTCTTGACACGACTAGCAATGTCAGAAACACCATTTGATTCACCCCAGAATATGGGGGTGACACATTATCGCACGCGTATGTCAGATCGATGAACTCGAGAGGTTCGGGATCGATACGAACCGTCAGCTCGCCGACATAGTCCCAGGACGGGCACACCTGAGACAGTAGTAGAAGGTCACACCGATGACAGTCTGTCAAATCCCCCCAGCCCCCTCCGAAGGCTACATCATTGAGAAATAGCATATTCTGAATCAATTGCCAGGTAAGCGAAAACACAGAGTTGCTGAGGTAATCCGCCTCTGGCGCCCAAGACCAGAAAGAGCGCAACTCGGTCGTCGGCAAGACAAGCCACCCGCAGAGTGTATCCTTGGTGACCACCTCTATTAATTCATGATACAATAGCCTCCTAGGCCATGAAAGGTCAGTGGACCGAGGAATGACCTTCAAAGCCGATCGACACTCTCCGAGGAATCTCGATTAATTCCGGGACTTACGACTGTGCTCAGCACTAGAAACGAGAGGAGTGATGGTAAGGCTAGGGAAAGAGCCCCTAACACTCCTCTCTAAGATCGCGTCCTCTGTCAACGCGCGATATAAGAAAATAAACCTCGAGGCGTGTCGATGACTCGCCAAGTGTGGCATTCCTAGCCCTCTCCCATGACATGCAGACATGATACTTGTGACCACCCCACCAGAAGGAGGAGAACAAGCCCTCAAGTGCCTTCTTATGGTTCTTGCAGAGAGGGAGTACAGAAAATTGATAAAGGATGAGAGGAAAGACGTTCATGGTGCACGTCTCAGCCCAACCCTTCACAGACAACCGCCTTCAGAGTCAAGTCTGGACCACCGCTCTGACCTTTACCTTTATCTCCAACCAATTCTTCTTCAGCTGGAGCCTAGGCCCAAACTACACTCCAAGACTGCGGACTGCTCCGTCAGTCCCATTAAAGGGCACCGAAAATGTAAACCCCTTTCAGGCATCTAACTGCAAGCTGGAAGACTTGTTGTAATTAATCTTGGTCGCTGTTACCTTCTCGTACCGTTGAAGCGCATTCAATGTTGCTGCGGCATAACATGAAAATGGATAAGTCATCGGCATACGCGGAAACCCTGGCTCGACCACTACCAAAGACAGCGATTCCACATAGGGCCGGACTGCACGCCCTGTCCTTTAACCGGCAAAGGAGAGGCCCCAAAGCATAAAGTAGGACCGACCGTGACAGCGTAAAAGCGTGCAACCGCTTTCCGTTCACCTGTACCACAGCACTGGAGGAGTGGTACAGGAGGCTGAGTCACTTGCAGTAATCGGGTTTGAATCTAGCAGCCTGCGGGACAGCAGCCAAGTACTGATGGTCGATCCTATTGAACACCTTGGACTGATCCAAACTGATCAGAGCGGCTTGATCGTCGTCTTTTACACCCTCTAGGATCGTGCGGATCAGATGCAGGTTGCTCTGAATTTTTCGTCCCTTTACAGCACAAGTCTGCTCAGGTCACAACAAACTCCCGGCAACTGACTGCAAAAATTTAAAATCTTTTAACTCTGTGTTTAGCAGAGTTATGGGCCTATAATCATCTAAATCCCGCCCAACACCACTTGCTTTTTTTTTTCAACAGCGTGATCACACCCCTGGAAATCCAGTCGAGGATGGACCTCTGTCGGAACCAGCTGTTGAACACGACAGTCAAAATTGGCACAAAGATGTGCGACAGCCCCAATTACAATGGGTGACAGAACAAACTTCAACTCGGAACCTCAAAAGGTTAATTTGCAGTTCAATCACCGCTTTCGGTTTCTAATAAAAATTTACCGAATAGTTCCATTTGCCCCCTCCCACTACCGTATTTCTTGTCTTTTTATACCGGGTGTAACAGCAAAATTATCCAAATTGTGTAACAACAAGCAATAATTGTGCATCCCACAAAATCTAAAAAAAACACTAAACTCATTGAGTTTCTTTTTTCCAAGTTTTCAGATAAGACATTTAGCCATCTTGACATCATTTGTCGTAAGAATCACCGAAAAAGCCTTTGAGTTATTCAGCTAGAAAGAGATCAGGTTAAAATCATTTTGTGTCAGTCAACTTATGTCTTCCAAACTGAACAATGGTGAGTGGAAAAAAAGATCATTCAGGCCTTCAGTAATGGTACCAACATTCATACTCTCGCTTCCATCTTCAAAGTCCATTCAACAACCATCAAGAGAACGGCGAATAAGTTTAAAAGAGGTAACAGTAGAGGGGAAAACTGGATCAGAAGGTCACAACAGCAAGAGGGATCATCATTTCAACTTAGAGCTAAATACATTCTTATTGTTCAATGTAGAGTCCAATAGTGCTATAAAAGTCTCGGAGAACTCCAGTAAGATATCTTTAATCATTTTTAAGATACAAGAGTCCAAAGCTTAATCTAGCAATTGGACAAATTTGCTGTTGCACGATTTGGACAATTTTGCTGTTACACCTGGAAACAAATCATGCAAGAAAATTCAGAGTGAAGACAAACATAATTAAAGTGTAACAATAACATTGATTTATATACAATTGACATGTGTTTAAATTTCTTTGTATGATACAATTTGCAACATTTCTGTCAAAAACTTCTGGGATGAAGAGTTATTATTTACATTATTTACATGTAGGCTATTGTCCTCATTGTTGTTGCTGTTATCACAATGTTTCAGCCATTGTGCCCTCCAGCCTTCATCAGGGAATTGTCGATCCAGGTGACATTCATGGAATTTCAAACTGAACCTTTTAATATATGAGAGTAGATTGTTCTCATTCTGCTGGCCACATTTAGAGATATCTGATCTAGTTCTTATTTAGTACTGCTCGGTTATTGCTTGTCCAGATATTGGATACTGTACACACTGCCTGGGCCAGGTATTGAACTCTCAATTACTATAATAACCAAATTCAATACTTTAATCAATGCTTTAATCCAATGAGCAATGGTTTTTCATCAAATGTGCATAAATGAGAAATTGCTGCACAACTACACACCCTCTGTGTGTGTGTGTGTGTGTGTGTGTGTGTGTGTGCGCGTGTATGCATACTGAATGTTTAGTATTTATGTTTGTGTATATAAAATGTTTTCATGTTTAACACATTTTTTTAAATTCTTTTTTTGAGGTTATTCTAATCCTTCTTCCTGTTTCGTTAAGGCGTTATATAACAGATATACTAATGCCTCCTTGGAGAGGAGAGAAAACCAAAACTCTCTCTTTCCAAACACCACATTCACCTGTTCTCATAGTCAGTTGAAGACTACCACATGTTCTACATATTTTTTCATAGTCAAGCAAAGCTAAACAAAGTGGTTTATTATATTTTTTTTCAATAAATTAATCCATTGTCGATAGTCTGTTGTAGACTGGTTGCCAACCAAGGCTTTAGGACCAAGTCTATCCTGCTATTAAACTCATAGCCGGTGGGAAGAAGAAGTTGATTCATATTTTCCCCAAGGGTATTTGTAAGTGAAAGTAATGAAACCTACTGGAATTCAAACTGATTCCTCATGCTGAAACGTTATTCACTACACTGCACCGCACACCCAAGTGTCTCCATTACTGGAATAAAGAAAAATCCTACTTACTCATTAGGGCTGTGACTCTGCTCAAAAATCAAAGGAAAGAGAGTTTCTTTCTAAAAAAAAAAATGTGCCAATTGTTGCAGACTGGTGAATGTATTTTTAAAAGGATTTATGATGTCGGTGTTCTTAAACATTCGTCCACAACAAATTAAGAGATAAAAGGAATATTGAAAACAAATCATGCAAGAAAATTCAGAGTGAAGACAAACATAATTAAAAGTGTAACAATAACATTGATTTATATACAATTGGGTTAAATATTTTTGGATAAATGAGGATGGTTGAATTAGATTGTGTAGAGTATTTTTGTGAAGTTTCAGCGTGTGTGAAGCTGTTATTAAGATTTGTTCGTAAAATTAAACTAAGTATTTGGTTATGTACAAAAATGTCCTAAGTGAGAGTTCAATCAATAGTGTGTGTGCGTAAGTTTGTTTAAGTTATTGTCCAAAATTGGTAGGAGTTGTGTACCTTTAGTTGTTTGGATGTTTGATTGATTGTTTACGAATACTTATTTAGTAGTGAGTAAATATCACTTTTTAAGTAATTGCTAGAAATTGTTCCTGAGAGATAGTGGTTGTTGTTTGCTGTGTCAGAGAAGTTTGTGCAGTAAAAGTGTAGTTGGTCAAGGTTTTGACTTGCGGGGATTAGTTTGGCATCTCTCCAGGGGTGAAAGTCTCACTGCTTGAGTCGTTTCAGATTCTTCTATTTATAGAGTTTTGGTCAAGAAAATATGCTCCAGAGCGCTGGGCGCGAAAAGACATTTTCGCGTAAACTTGTTACAGTTGAGCCAATGAGGGTCTGAGCCAATGAGAAGTCTCGCTTGCTGAAACTAGAGTGTTGATTGGTTGATAGGTGATTTTTGGTGTAAAGTGGATTATACCGGAGGGGTGAGAGGTTAGTATGGATTATTCCATCTCAATCAGCTGCTGTTCTGCTACTATGTGTATCCACTACGGCCAATCGTTTGTATACTGTTGTGGCATAAATTCACTACATAGACGGAAATTAAAAATATAGTAACTTCATTTCATTATAAAAATCTACAAATAATCTTTTAAACTTATTGATTGTTGCTTCGTTGTGTTCTACTTCCCCCGCATTTGAACAGTGATTATAGTGTGGAATCTTCCACGTCTGCCAATCACCCCCGCGGGGAAATGTACTCTTCCCTGTGGTGATTATCGTGACAATCAAACATACATACATAGAAATCGTATGACAAGCATGCATTGGTTAATCTCCTCAAAACTAGCTCGCTGATTGGTCAGTTCCTACCAATCAAATCGCCTTCACGCGACAAATCTGTTTTCCCGCGTACTAAGGTTGAGCCGATCACGTAATACATCATCTTATATAAACAAAACACGAGTGGTTCTCTCTTTTCTCTCTCTCTTCACTCTCTTTTTCGCCACTCTTGCGTCTCATCTCTTGCTGCCAAAATGTAATCTTTGAGAACTCCCGTCTTGACCATGCAGTCAGACGTTAAAGAACATTACAAAATTCACGCAAGTACAACTCTTAACTCTTCTGAACTCTTTACAAATACACTATTCCTAACATTCAACAGGAACTCATTCTTCTAAACTACAGTTTAATAATTAATTCAACTTTTATGAGCTCCGGTACAAATATTTCCAAATCTAAGAGACATAACCCTATCAAACCTTTAGCTTATGTACATGTACACTAAGACCAATAAATTCAATTGTTATGTTTTGAATAATTACTTTCTGTCTTGTATTAATTATTGTGGATGGAAGATTATTGAACACACTCAATTTTAAGCCAATCAAACCTTCTGATTCTTTCTAACATTTCACACATCCGCAACAATAGCTTTGGATTAAACCAGAAGTTGCAGGGAGCCAAATCTGGACTTTGGAAGCTGGCAGAGTGGGATGACGTGAAGGGTTGCCTAAATTTCCCCACCCCAAAAAAGACTGTCACAAAAAGTGGACAATCTGCCCACTTGGTCGTTGCAATGTTCATACAATGCACGAGCTCAATCAATGGCATGTCACTGCCAATTGAGCAAACGTATGGGAGACAGTGTGTTCATACATGCACAATAAGTCCTTCTTTTATTGACTGCTAAGTTACATCAAGGCCGTGCAACTAGTTCTCAAAATATTTGGATACATTCCAGACAGATATTGGACATTTTTAATCAGGATGAATGCAGGTTCTTAACTAAGTATTAACCATGGTTACTGAAGTTTTCTGTATTGGAGTCCACATTGACATCCAACTGTATATCTCATTTTTAATAGAATCAAGGCTGCCGTTATTGTCCGATTCACACACCTCTCCACTTTTTTTAATAAGAGAAAGTTTATCCCTTGTTCCCTATTTATTATTGGATTTCCGGATCCTTCTAAAGTCTTTTCATTCTCTTTCACACTTGGTAGCTTCCTTGCGTCTTAGTGGCATTATTGCATTGTTTGGGGTGAATTGATTAAAAAGAAAACAATAGGGAGGGAATTATGGGTGGGAAGAAGAGCCATTTATTAAAAGGGAGGTAACCAACGCGTTAATTTAATTCTAAGGGGTATAACTCTTTCATAACCACCTGATTATATAAATAATGAAATAAAAAGTGAATCATGCGAAAAATAAGGATGTTTAAATAATGCGAAAGAAAAAGAAATAACAAATTATATATATATATATATATATATGTTTTAATAAGGTATAAGCTGTAAGTATTCATCCAAACAAGCTTGATTTAAAAGTTTTAAATTAAAACGAACCAACTGCCTAGGTTTCGTTATTTTTGTTTGATTTTTTTTATTTTTTCCAGTTTTTGGATAAGGTGTTGACTGTTGAGTATTGAGTCCGAAGTTGTAGATAAACTGACCGAAGTTCATATTTTGTTAGTTTTATTTAAGTACTTTCGACTTTCACAGAAGTGACTGTGTGTGGTAGTTAGTTAGAATATAACTTAATCTAAATTAAATCCTGGTATTCTTTGGGAAGCTGGACGTTTGAAATGGTCTCTAGCATGACATCAACAGATAATGGGAATGAGTATACACAAAAAGAATGCAATGTTTTCATTTTATATTTTAATACAAATATATGAGTGCACATCAATTATATCATGTACAGGGTGCGATGAGTAAATTGTCGCCATATTAATTTTTTTAATTTCGTGTATGCGCGTTGCTTGTTTTTGATTTTGTCGACTGCACAGTATAGTAAGGTCAGTTGGGCACTATCTGTGAGAAAAAGAGCACCATGACTCAATTCCCTCCACCAGAAATTTGGATACAGCATGCTCAACTGCTGGGCATTCACACCAGAAGCTCCAATACAAACATTTCAGATTGCATGTAAATCTAAGGATAGTACAGATGATTCAGAAAGAGTTGGATAAGTCTAATGGTGATTACGAAAGTACGGTAACTCAGAAAACGTATTCTGATGAAAAAAAGAACTCCCAAATTTCTTGGTGAGGGCCTCAGACTCAACACAGAGGCCTACATCAAGTTCCTTGAGGAAGAAGTGTTGCCCTGGGTCAAGGGTGACTGCTGGGGGATCCTATGTCTGGCAACAGGACTCTGCACCATGCCACACAAGCAGAACAAAGAAAATTTCTGCAACCAAATCACTCCTTACATCTGGCCACCTAACTCCCCAGACTTATGTGTGGGGCACAGTTGAGCGAGAGATCAGCAAAACTCCTTGTAACACTAAAGATGGACTGAAGGCATTGATTATGGCAACATTCGCCAACCTAAACAAGGAGACTGTCCAGAAGAGTTGCAGGAGATTCTGAAGTCATCTGAAGGCCATGGTTGAAGCCAACAGTATTTTTATTGAGTAAATTTACTCTTTAGTATTTCAAGAAAGTTTTGTGTAATTTTGGCAATGGCAAATATACCTGTTAAAATGAGATGTTAGTGTTATTTTCATTTTTGTATAATTTAGATTACAATTTACTCATTGGACACTGTAGACTTCAAGATATCATCTCTTGTTTTGAATGATATTTAATGTGGGCTGTTTATTTTGGTTAATAATAGTTTATAGGGTTTTGAGTCTTTCCTTGCATTCAGTGCTGTAGAGTATTTTGGCGTTATCTACTAATATTCAATTAAATCAGGAGACTTGAATCTTCATGACTTTATTCACTAGAGTATTTTACTGATCAATCCCAGTGAAATCTGGTATGTGACCTCATAAAGCCCTCAAACAAAAAATTGTCCTTACATTGTGGCGTGGTTATATCTGCAGGAAAAAAATGTATATACCAGTACAATGTTAGTTAAATCAATGACAATGTGTCAAAAAAAAAAAAAAAAAACAAAAAAAAAAAAAAACAAATTTAAAAGTTTATAATTTCAATGTCTCCTCACCTTTTTGCACTTGTATATTCACATCAACATAAACATCACTTTCGTGCTCATCGATTTTCTTAATATCTCCCTGTCCAATATTCTCACTTTTACAACTCAAGTAAAAATAAATTTTGTAATAGGAAACATTTTGTGGGAAATGTTAAGTTATTTTGTGTACCTATGTACTAGTGAGCAAACCAAAATGAGCTGACTCATTTTATAGTCCACCCATAGAAGGCTAACCAATCAGAAGACTGGATATATTCGATCCGATGTGTATAAAGGCGGCCATTTTGTTTTCTTTTCTTGTCGGAATATCTACTGCTAACCTGTCATATGAAAAGACCTGCAGAACTACGCTTTCCTACTCTCTCCGAATATCCACTGCCAACCTCTGATATGGAAGACCTTAAGAATTCCTGAATAGCTGCTACTAGACATTGGTGCTGTTTCATTGAACAAATTAATTACTATGTCGGGTTTCTACATTCAAATTAAAGGAAATACTTTTACAAAAAAGCACAAGTCATTATTGATGGTTGTACAAAGTGGAGTTTCACAATAGACTTGGAATATCATCTCACATTTCCAGTTGACATGATGTTAAGTGGCCAGCATCCTGGATTTCTGATCAGCTAATTTTAAAAGCAATGTTTACAGTTGAATTAATGGCTCCCTTTAAGTAAAATGTTAACTGCGTATATCAATGAAAGTTGGAAAAGTATAAAGAACTGCTACAGCAAATATATCCACATGGCTGCATGACCAGTATATTTTCTGTCAAAATCAGATGCCATGGTTTCATTGCCAACTGGACTTTCATATTGGTGAGCAATCATCAGGCTTATGGATTGTTGCTTATCTCAAAATGTTTGCATTGATAACAAGGAACATCAAAGAAAACCAAGATGGTGCAAATTCTACACCTGTCTTCCCCTTTATTGCATGTACATCACAAACACACCTACCTCAAGCATTGCCTTTTATCAGACTTCTTTGAATGTTTTAATTTTCATGTGATGGAACTTTTTCACTTTCTTGATATTTGTTACTCCTGTTAGTACCATGGTATGTTTGAACAGCCAATGAAATGTTTCCCTTAATATTTAGCAAGTCAAAAGTCAAATTTCTGAATACCTTTGTCAGCAAACTACGACGAGTTTCTGATCTTAGTCATATTAGCATGAATTCTAAGCAGTTTTCTTTGGGGTTTTTTATCACTTCACCCCAAATAAGGCAATAAAGCCACAAAGATGCAAGGAGTTACTGTATGTGAGAAGAAAACATTATTAAGGAGAGAACAATAAAAGAACAAGAATTAAAAAGATAGATGATAATGATATTAATCTTCAAAAATGTAAATGCAAATTGGAAAGCAAGAATCTGGAAGTGTGATAGAAGAAAGTGTTAGCATAGAACTTATCGTTACATTTAGCCATTTTGACTAAAAATGATGAACCCTTTCCACCAATCTAGTTATGTGCTTAAATTCATAAAGTCTAAGTAACATAGAGGAGAGTTCATCAAAAGAATTACTATGAACGTATTTATAGAAAAGGCACAGGGAAGCTACGTTATGGTGGTGGGAAAATGACTGAAACCAAGATGCCAGGTTAAAACCAATAATATTGCAGGTTCTTTGTATTTTATCAAGAATCTCTAAAAGTTTACTGAAAATAAAATGAAATATATTTTTGCAGATTTGAACTTTTGAAACTTAGAAATACAATTTTTAGTATAAGCTTTTTGATTTTTCAAAATAATACCATTTGTTTTTATTTATCCTATAAAAAACCAGAAAGAACACACAAGACAATATATAAGAAGAAAATTACATAATCTATAATAATTTAACCCTCTAGTATTAATATTCTAACAATGCCCTACAATACTCAGAGATTTAAGTAGATAAAAAAATGTTTGGCTTTTGAATTTTTAATAGTAATGTCCTTACTTGACATGTTTTGCATTATTTTTTTTTTTAATTATGGTCAATCCAAGTTTATTAAAGTCCATCTCCTTGTTTTTGGGATGTGCAGCATAATGGTTAGCATCCTGGTATGAGAAATCAGCAATCCAAGTTCAAATTCCAGTTGATTTTGTTATCTATATTTGTGTGAAAGTGAATATAAGTAGATGCCTGTACCATTGAAATGGTGGGCACTTTGATGTGGTACAATGATTATGTCAATTACAACTGAATAGTGAGTTCAATCATCACAGGGTGCTCCATACTTTCAGCCTTGTACCACATCTAAACTACATTTAGCAAATTACTATACCATTGAAATGGTGTTCAATTCTGTGAAAGACAGGAGAGTAAAGAACTGTGGTCAAATCAGTGAAAGAACCCATTCTCATTCCATCACCAAACCAAAGCAAAATGTTTGAATATTTTGTTCTATTTGCCTGATCAGTACTTATATTGGGGTTTGTTACTGAGCATGCTCAGTAGTGGTGACCACTTGCAAATATCAGGTTGTGTAAGCAATAAGGGAATAAAGATTCTACTTTTGGAATGTGAGTAGGCAGTAAAAAAAAAAAAAAAAAATGTGCTGCATATGACAGACTGTTCAAGTTACATTTACTTTGCAGGTGAACATCACAAGATATTGTCTCTACAAATTGAGACACTGCAACCATTAGGAGAAGTTGTAATCAATTGCAACAAGTCCCTTGGAGTGCAATTGAAAAACACGAAACAATGTTCAAGTGTTTTTTCCCCCGATTTGATAATTTTCTGAGGTTATAATACTTTAGTTGAAAATAAACATAATCAGATATAAAATCTACTGCGGAATAAAACGCACAAATGATTTTTGTCATTTCATCAGCATCCACTCACATCTGGATCATCATCTCTCCTTATCCCCTTTCTCCCCTCTGGTGGCGATGACAGAAGGCCCAGTCTACTCCTGAAGAGTCGTGAGCAGGAGTCACAGAAGAGTGTGGGTAGTGGATGCAACTGGGCGAGTCAAGCACCCCCTGCCAGCACATCACAGATCCTCTTCATGTTGACAGTTGGACTGAAGTCTTACTCCTCCCTCAGATGGTTTTACATGAGGGAGGACAATTTGTAGCAAGTTTCCCAGGTCTGAGGGTTGAGACCTGGGAAACCGTTAAATTTTTAGAATTAAAATTATTTAATACAATAGAGAAAAAGAAATGAGTTACCTCAAGTAAATTAATTTAAGTTTTTTTTTAAGCTAAGAAACAGGTACATTTCATTAAAAAAAAACAAAGAAAATAGTTCTGAACTGCTATATAATATCAATCCTTCTACATGACAAGGAATACTGGACTATTTCCTCATGGATGAAGAGAAGACTAGGTAACAGAAGGATGCTGAGAATATGCAGAGCAGGTAAGCAACAAAGAAGTCTTAAGATGGAGACAAAATGACATTCTCAGAACCAGGAACTGAAATTTCTTGGACATATGAGGAAGGAGAGCTTGAAGAATTTGACATTTTCAGGACATATCAAAGGCAAGAGACAAGGGAATGTAGCAGACCACCTACCTGATGAGCTTGAGTGAATGCACGGCCGAACAGTGGATAAGAGGGATAGCAAAAAAAAAAAAAAACATTATTTAGAGCAACAATAGGAAGATGTGAAGAGCCATGTTCATCCATGTCCTTAAAGAACGCAGAAGGAATGCTGAACAATGTACTTTCAGTAATCCCAGTGATCATTCAGGACTGTAGTTAAAGTCGTTGCATTCACATAGAACAGGAAGAGATATCGATTTAAATACATGGAGATGTTGAAAAAAGGGTATACAAAAGTTATGAACCACTAGATGGAAGCCAACATTGAATTTATGTACTAAGAGATATCATACGTACTTAATATGGCCTCTACTGGCATCCATTTACAATAGCACAACAAAATCCCTTGAATATAAGGTCCACTTGAGCAGATTCTTAAAAACCACTGCATTGTGGAACCAACTCCCAAGAGAATGCTTCCCCAATCACTACAATCTTAACCTGTTCAAGTCTAGAATCAACTGTTATCTTCCTCACATACTCCCATTAAACAGTGCCTCTTAATCTGTAACACTACCTTAAGTGGTTCTTGAGCCTTGTATAGAATAACATAAAATTTCAAAAACTACACTAAAGAGATCAAGATTGACTGATTTGTTTTTTGTAGTGTATCAACATTTTTTCAGATTCATGCCAGAAAATATTTTTAGAATTTTTTGATGATTTACTGATACAAGCCCTACTAATTAACCCATAGCTAGGAGGAAGAAAGAGGAATTCATACCTTTCCCCAAGAGTATTGCATAAATGAATATAATGAACCCAACTGGAATTGGAACGCAGCTCTCTGATTTTCAATTCTGAACCATTATCCATTACACCATCCAAACTTACAACACCTATCTAGGTACTGATTGTACAAGAATAGTGTTATTAAATTTTTTTTTAATAACATTGTTCTTGTTTAAAACTCAAAAATTTAAGCACTCCATTTAACATGATTAATTTGCACATGAATTACAATCTGTGAAAACCTTTACCAGAGGGGGGATGTGCTAATTGGCTCAAAACTTTTGCATGCCCAATTTTAAGCATCTCCCATCAAAAGCAGTGTTGGCATATACCCCGACTCCCATAAAAATTCAGGAAGTGGAATTAGTAAATACTAAATGATTAAAATAATTTGGCTTATGGATCAGTTATAATAAATTGAACATAGAATATGCTGCACTAGAGGTAATTTCATCCAACATTACAAAATTAAACCATCAACCTGAAAATTTGAATCATGTTCCTAAATAGCCTCATCAGATCAAAACTTTCAAATGGATATCATGAATTATGCCAAAACTGTTTAAAAATATGTAAACTGTCAGCTATATATCAACCACTTTCTAATATCAATGGTTAAAAAAAGGGGTTTGAGCGAGTGAAGCCTGAGGGTCTTGGCAAAGATCATCCTTCTTTGAACATTGTAGACTGGTGCTCCAAATTCACAAAAATCTGTACCAAATAGAAACCACACCATTTGAAGAGGAGCAACAACTAAAATTCAAATGGATAGCACATGTAATTCAAAGAGAAATTAATGACATAATCAAGATGTTGACATTCTACACTAATTCAAGTAAAAGGTTAGTAAGAAAGCCCCCCCCCCTCCCCATCAATACAAGAAAAAGCAATAACAGCTACTAAACTTGAAAAACCTATTTGCTCCAAAAATTTGTTTTAAGAGAAAGATTTTATAAATTTCAAGCAATGTTAGTACTAGTTGCTGAGTCAATGACTGTCAAAAAAGTTTCCTTATAGGATAATGGCTAATATTACACTTTTTTAATACATTCAAATCTTGTCAATATGAATGTGATAATTTGCACTACACTCCTGAATCACCAGATACTATTCCTAGAAGAACATCCACTGTCAAATACATTCTCAGTAAAAGTTAAAAAAACTGATTTTCCTTAAAAATTGGTAACTCATTTCTTTTGTCTGCCAATGTATAGCAAATACAGAAAGAAAATAAACAACAAGACACATTGAAGGAATTAGTTGAAAGTTTTATTTCCTGGTATTCATCTGTCTACGAGAGATAATGATTGACCACGTAGCAGCAGGCTTGGATTGAAATGGTCACAACCAAGCGAGTAGCTACAGAATTGACTCCCTTTGCTGTTTGTGATGCTCTTTAATAACAGAAAAAAATAAATGGGTGGGGAGAGAAAAATGATCAGAGAAAAAGAAAATATCAGTAAAAAATAAATAAAAAATAAAATTATAAAAAAAAAAAAACAACAAAACAAATGGGTATAAATTAAACAAAAAAAATATCTATTTTTTTGTACTTCACTCTTTAATGTATTTATTCTACAAGAGCTATAAGCTGGAGTCATTTTCTATTTCTTTGTTTTTTAAAATTGAAACTTACTTCTCATTCTCTGCCACTCAGTTTTCTCAATTCACACAACACACTTCTTGGTTGGCACAGAAATTACCATGGAAACAGAAATGCTACAGCCATTTTCATTATAGCACACAAAAAAAAAAAATTGTGATAAATTAAAACTTTTTTCCTACACTATCACATGAAACAGTAGGAACTGAAATATGTACTAAAAATTAAAAAAAAAAAAAAAAATAATAATAAAAAAATAAAATAATGGAAATTATAAGTATTTCTCTCTTGTAGGCTGATATAACAAAATATTCAAACATTTTACTTTGGTTTGTAGTTTATGTTTGAAATTAAATTAACCACAAACTTGTACTGTTTCCTTGTCCAGTAATTTGTCACTTTGCTTGTTATATGATTGCACTGGTATGTACCAATTAAACAGTACAATTTGAAAGTAAAAGTGCAATTACCAAATTACTGCTTTTAAAATGCACAATATACTTAAAATTGTCAAAGACTTGGTATTTAACACAAACACGAATATTAAAACCACAAAAACAAAACAATCAAAATCTGAAAATTGTTTACTTTCTTGATCACATCTCTACGTTTTTCAGTTTCTGGTTTTATAAGTGGATTTTTGTTAACAACTTAAACAAGAAAAGCAGAGATCAAATTTCCATTTGTAAAAACTATTTCACTTTTTTCTTTTTTAATTAAAAAAGAACAAAAAAATCAAAGATAATTTGAGTTAGTAAAACTTTCAGCTTTCATTTATGTAGAAAGGAAGGAAAAATGTAAGCCAAGTTTCCTAATGGCTGTTCTAATCAATTTCCATGGTAACTGTAAAAGTGTTATTGTTAAAATTCATTTTTATGCAACAAAAAATTCTAATCAAATTAAAAGGAAGGGAATTAAATGAAGGGGGAGGGGAGTTTTCATTCAAGTCCAGGCACATAGTATCTTTATCAATCCAATTGGCCATTCATACTCATCACTACATACAATCTTATATTTAGCTTTTTTGTGTTTTCTGCTCATCACTAACCTCATTCTATAGGCAGCTGAGCCCTACTAACCCCACAACCAAGAAGGCAACAAAATCAGAGAATTAAAAAAAATTTCAATCCTTCAGAGATTAAAAAAATATTTGACACAAAATAAGAAAATTAAACTGGTTTTCAATCCTCATCACAAAACATTGAGGAAACATTTCAAACCAAAAACATGTTCTTGCTTTAAAAAAAAAAAAAAAAAAAAAAATACCCACACCAAAAATGTCCCTAAAAAAAAAAAAAAAAAAAAAAATTAGTCTTTTAAGTATTTTTTTTGTTGAGATGAAATCTTATAATACGTGGTCATCAGATTTCAAAACCTCTATTAGTTATGCAAGTGAACATGATTGTTTTCCTTGTGTATAAAAATCACATAAAAAAACAATACAACTTTAATCCCCGTAAAAAAAAAAAAAAGTTTAAAAGAACCTCATTTGAAATCATTTATTTCAGATGAATAAAAACAATCGAATTGATAAAGTCATGTTTCTATGTCATTTTTCAGAACACCAAGAAAAATAATACTTAGGAACTATTAAGGGTTTATAGAGATTTTTTTCTTCCCAAAAGACTGCATCACAAGAAAGATAACAGGCTGTAGTGCAACTGCTGCAGCAAATCTACAGCAGCAGCAGCTTTTTTGATAATGTGTATCCAGAGAGTTCCATCTATCCACCTAGCTCACAATGTCGCTACTGTACTACAAATAGCTCCACTCCCTATATATATATATATATATATATATATATATATATATATATATATGTATGTATATATGTATGTATATATATATATATATATATATATATATATATGTATATATATATATATGTATGTATGTATGTATGTTTTTTTAAATCACAACACTTAAAAAAGAAAAAAAAAACCCAAAATGGAAGCAGACAAATTGTCATGTAATATATTTGAGGGAGTGGTAAAGTAATGGTGGCAAAAATCAACATGGGTTTTAACCCTAACCCTCTTTCTTTCTCTCTCTTTCCTCACCAGTAAATATCTAGCTTAGCCAATTCTCTTTCTCATTCTGTTGTACATGCTCTTTCTCTCCTCTTTTATCACCATTATTAAATCAATGAAATTAGTAATCATAACAATTACTGGATGATGTAAATAGAAAGTCTAAATACTGGAGGAGAAAGAGCTTAGTTGTCACTGTCAGGGTAGAAGAATTGAAAAAAAAAAATGGCAAGAAACTCTTAAAGTCAATCTGTCTGTCTGTCTGTCTGTCCTGGCATTGAGAAAGCAAATTAAGCAAGCTGCAATTTCATTTGCAATTAGCAGGTCATTGTCATTGCAAATGTTGTTTTGGTTTCAAATCATCTATACCTGACCAACTCAGCTTTTAAGCAAATTTCATTAGTGACAAAGAACAGGTTAAAGCAGTTGGTTACTTAGTTGCATTATACAATTCCACTTGCTTTTTTTTTTTTTTTTAGTTTAGTTTTATAGTTTTTGTAGTGGTATTTTTCTTTTTTAAAATTATTTTGTGTTGCTGGCTTGGGTTTTTGTTCATGATTTTTTTTTTAGTATAAAATGATTTAGATTTTATTTGGAAAAAAAAAATTACTAATTTCATAAATCTATTTATATTTTTTTTCTGGAAAAAACAGTTTTATAAACAGCAATTTTTTTTTAAAATTTGTCAACTTCATCTAAAATCCTTCTTGTGGATGTTTTCCAATGACACCAAGAACAGCAAAGAAATGTGTAAGGAAAATTGAGCCCCTCTCTTTCTGAGAAATGACACAGCTGAGATTGATGGGGTGAAAGAAACAAACAGCCTGCTCCAATTTGGACCACTTCATAAAGAACTAATAAATGCAGCCAGCTCTGTATGAGTTTGTAGAAATAAAAATAAAATTAGTTTGTTAGCAGTTTATTTACAGAGCAAATGGACAAGAAAGTCTTCAAAGTAATATCAAAACATTTCCATCAGAAAGTAAGGCAAAAAAAGGAGTAAGAGTTAACCATGAATTTGATTATTTCTTACCAATAAACATTGATTTTGTTCTATTTGTATTAAAATATAAACTAAAAATGTTTTAGGAAGAAGAAGAGGAGGAGGAGGAGGAGGACGTGGTTTTATGTTCACATATCTGGCATTGATATAACTTACAGATTTACAGTGACAAAATCACTTATAAATTAAACAAAATAAAAATTAAACAGAATACATGTTTGTAGAAATCTAACATCAATAATATAGATGAATTTTTTTCTAAATATCATCAGCCAAATGGCATTCTGATCACAGAAAGCCAACGCAAGAAGAAATAACATTAGAACAAAAGGGAAAAATAAAGGATAAGATTTGAATGAGACTGGCATATGCATGCTGAACAGAGGTGTAGAGATAAATGGATTAGAGAAATTCAGAAAGAGAGGAAAATAAATTATACTAACTTCAATTTTCTTTATTTTATGCTTTTCTTGTAAATTTTTGAATGAATAAATAAATAAGATTTTTTCTTTTCAATTTTTCTCTCTCCTCTTTCTTTCTCTCTCTCTCTTGTGATGGCCTGTCTCTTTTCATTTAACACAAAAAAACAGAACAAAAAAAAAAAAAACATGCACTTGTTTTCATTCAAATGTTCAATACAGCAACAACACACTTTGTGCAAAAAAAAAAAAAAAAAAAAAAAGTCATGACAAGCCAAAAAGTATAAAAAAAAAAAAAAAAAAATCTACATACCAAAATTAAACCCGTAACCAAAAGTGACACTTCAGACATAATGCAAGGTTGTTTTTTTTTTCATTATGAAGAATTTCCTTTTTCATCTTTCTTTTTTGTCTTTTATATAAACATTCCTCAGAAAGAAATGCACAGTTAAAATCCAAATTTATTTTTAAAATTCATCACATTGGTATATATTTTTTTGTTACTAATGGAAGTAATAGCAGTAAAAACAGACAGTGAGGTGATAGGGAGTGATTACTAGTTTTAAATGGTGTTCATGCTTCTGTCTTAAAATCTGTGTGTTCTTTGGAGCATCACAAAGGGGATAAAAAAAAAATAAATAAATAGATCTCCACAGATGATTCTCGGAACGGACGGAAAAAGGTCCTCTGCATGTACCAACACATTATGGTTTCGACTTGAGCTTTTAAAATTGCCTCAAGATGCAAGATGTGTGTACCTAGCCGTCTGTTCGATTATCTAGTATGTGGGTATATAATGTTCATATGCACATACATTTTTAAATGTAAATATGCATAAATTTTTAACAAGTGCATGCAAGGAAGCATATACGCACATATGTGGATAGAGCAAGAAATCAATGTGCATGAGTTATGCATTTATATGCATAATACACATGTGCTAGTACCTATTCAGCTTGACAAATATTAAAAAAACATTCAAACATTAATCAAACTGGAGTTATTGTGTCCCCAGATGTCTTTTTTTCACAGTGTGAGTGTCAATATAACTTATACATACATACTCAAGTACTGGACAAGTGTTTGACAAATAAACATACATACTGACTTACATACCTATATACAAAGAAGCATGCCAAAGAGAAATCAAACTATGCAGGCAGTACCAGAGCTGCAAGAGTCACACTAAGTGAAAGACAAGATAAACGATTTAAAAAGGTGTTACTCAAGATGAAATGATAATCCCAAGTAACTCAGGAGTTCTTCTAAGATGCATAACTCCTTTGCTTTTTCAGACTTACTTCAGCAATAAATTTGTAAGTTTTCAACCAAAGAAAAAATTTAAAAAAAAACCTCCAGAATTTTAATTAGAAAATAAAAAAATAAATGTAAAGATCAAATATAATGCACCTTTTTATGCTCATTGGCAATTATACATACAAAGATATTGAAGTATGTATCATAGGATAAACTATGTGCATTGTTCTTTTATAAGGAAAATGTTTAAGTCTCTTTACCATCTAAAAAGTAATATAAATAAATAAATTGGAAAAACCACATGCTATCTTGTTTTTCACAGAAAATACCAAAAGAGCATGGAAAAAAATATTTAAATATGAAAAAGAAATAAAAGCTACAGAGGGATATAAAAAATGGGGGGGAAAAAAAAGAAAGAAAGTAATCTATAATCCCACCAACTAAATACTTATGCATTATTTTTTATCTTTTTTTTTTGTTTTTTGGTGTTTTTTTTGTTTTTTTGTTTTTTGTTGTTGTTTTTTTTACAAGGGATAGGGACATTTCCATCATGCCCATGGTGTGAGTGACCAACAGATAAGCAGAGAGTAGTTAAAGTTGGAGCAGGTTTTAAAATTTTTCTCATTTTTGTTAAAAAGAAAAGAAAAAAAAATCATATTTGCTTTTTGTAAAGGGGAGAATATAACATTATTTTCATAACACTTTGATGGTTTTGATTGTTAAAAAAAAAAAAAAAAAGGCTCAAAATCAACAACTATTAATGTTGTCCTGTTTTTTCAGTATTAATAATCATAATTATTATTAATGGTCAGCATTATTGTTGTTGATAAATTTTTTTGTATCTTTTTAATTTTTGGATATATTCAAATCTCTTTTTTTTTTCTTTTACATGAACTTTTTAACACCATTATTTCAAAGAAGAAAAAAGAGGGTTCAAGTTTTCTTGGTCGCTTTTTCTATTTTTCCATTTTTTTTTTTTTTTAATTTTTCAAGTAGTATTTTTATTAATTAAGAGGAGCAGGAGTTGACTGATGGAGGAACAGCAAACAACTATACATTTGCACATTCAAGTTTGGTTATAAATATATCTGCCATTGATGGGAGGAAAGCAGTATGGGTGTTTTTATTTATTATCTGCTGATGAAAGTGGTAATTCATAAAAATTTACTGTTAACATTTTGGGAGTATGATGTATCTGTGTGTAGATTTTTTTTTTTATTAGAATATACATGTTTTTGTTTCTTTTCCTGTTTCAGTTAAGACTTATCCCCCACCCAATTATTTTGCTTTTGTTTAGCTCCCTTATATGTTTCAGTTCTTTCAATGTAATTGTATTATTTATGAATATTTTGTTCTTTCCCCCCCAAATGCTATTTGGTCAGTGCTAGGCTGTAAGCAGCTGGACATGCGCCGGCCCTCTCCGCTCGTAACGGCAGCTCCTTAGTAAGACAACTCCCCTGTGATAGGAATAGGCAGACCAGCCGCCAGTGGTAATGAAACTGAGAGTGGCCTCCCTTTCAACGGGTGCAGTAAAGCTGGAGCACCTCAAGTAGGTTTTTTAATAAAAAAAACACAGCAGTATCATCATTCTGCATGCTCAAGCCTCAGTTTCAATGGGGGTCGTTTTGACGTTGCTGTTTCTGGACTTCTAGGAGCTTCTTTAGTGGGGAAGGGCCCGGAATTGGCCAAAGATTCTGTAAAAAGAAAACAACATTCAATTAAATTATGAATAAAACCCAATACCCTTGAATACTTGATTGAATAGATTACTCAGATTTTTAGTGGAATGCTATAGTTTTTATGACATGCTATCAAATATTTAATGAGAATTAACAGAGAAAAATTACAGACAATTTCAGAATTTTCTTATTTTGAATGTAAAAACATTATTTTAATAGGGCCACGGCCCACTAATATATATGGCCCCACATATCACATTTCAGGTTAAATTCTAACAGGCCCGTTTGGTTTATACTCAATTTATGTTTATCTAAAACAAGTTAAAACCGTCCAAAAATACTTAAACAGGTTGTTTTCTTTCTCTTTTTAAACAGAAAAGTAATAAGAGATTCTAAACAAACAAAAAAATTATTAATGAATTAAGCAGTAATACAAAACAAGTAAAAAAAAAACTTGCCAACAGTTTCTCTACAAATAAGTTTTCTTTTGATCTTTGCCTTAAAAAAAAAAAAAAAAAAAAAAAAAAAAACATTCTACAATACTTTTTCAAACTTCATCCACTGAAAAGTTTCGTTTGTTGTAAAATATATTCACAACAATTTTTGCTGCAAAGTGAATTCCTTTTTCAGTGTGTTGTTCACAAGCAAAAACGTATTTTGGAGAATAAGTTTCCAAAACACTTTCATCAGACTCTCTTGTAGTGGATTTATTATGTTTTACAATAAATTTATCCGCATAGTCAAGAATAGCAAAACTAGCACAAACAAACTCTCATTTGGTTAGATGGGACTGTAAAACCTTGAGAAAGTAAGTCAAAGTACCGCTTTTCTGTAGCATCATCACTATCATTACCTACACATTTCACATTGAAAACATTTAATTATTTTTTTTAATTTTCTCTAATAAAGAAAAAGATGGTAATGGAAATTTCTCCAGAAGTAATTGTTAGGCTTGTTGAAACATATAGTGCAGTAACAAGGCATAACATATTAGTTCTACAGAAAATGAAGGACAATCTTTTGGTTGGTAATATTGTCTTTTTGTAATTCTTTTAGAATTGAGTACAATTGTTCTTCCACCACGTTTTGTATGTAGTTTGAAAATTTTCCTAACATGCTAAATCTTGTGAGTTTAGCATTCTGTCCACCCATAAACCACTGTGGTAACAGTATAAGGGTTCCATCGCACTGGAACTGGACGTGAAGATTTTGGTCAATGTGAATACATTCTTTTATAGATGGAAAATGTGTTTCAGGGTCAAAGACTATTCTTTAAATTAGAATATAATCTTCCTTCTTTAAATTCAAAACTGTTAGGATAACACTTTGCTTCTTCCAAGTAAAATCCTTTATAGTGTCAGTTGAAATAAAATCATGTAATTCATCAGTTTCGACCAGTCGTTTTGGAGGCTTTCTGAATTCCCTTGTCTTCGGCAAAAGAGATGTTTTTCTTCTTTTTTCTGAATGTATTGTAGGTATTGGATGTAAATCCCACTTCAGTTTGATTCATTTTCCTTTCAAAATAAATTTCTCTTCAGAATGTTTCATACAGAAAAACTGAATTTTTCATAGAAAACCAATCAATACAATTAACAAATTTTATCCATTTTTCTACAAGGTTGGATTTACCAAGAGGAAAAGAAAACGTCAATACTTTTTCGCTGTTAGTAACATATCCACTAAAACAGCCAAATGCAATACATTTGTTAACTATTTTTGTTATCACATTTTTTATCACAACAAACTTTATAATTTAATCTTTAAATGCAACATACTATGAGGTAGAAAATTTAGCTAATAGTGTTCGCAAAACGGGCTGTATACGCAATTGAAAATCATAAAAGCAAGATAACTCACAGACGTTTATAATTCATCAAGTAATAGAAAAAAGGAAAAAAAAGGTGTAAATATGCATTTTAGTGTTGAAAACATGTCTAGGGAATTGAAATAACATCTGATAAATTCTACGTAATTGTATGTTGTTAAGCTACGTTCTAGGAATTCAATTTTTAAAGTTACCTCCCTTGTAGATTAGCAATTTTCTAAGCGGCCATTCATTTTATTTTATTTTTTTTGTTTACAATATTGGCCTGTTAGAATTCAGCTTGTTATGCGAGATGTGGGGTCGTTTAATACTAGTTGGCTATGATGGTGTAAGCAAATTAACCAAAAAGAGTTTAGTAACACATGTTCACAGATAAAGCCAATTGATAATCTTAATCATGACTACTCTTAAAAAACGGGACAACTTTTATTTCTGAAGCAATAGAAAGCATAAGTTGTTTAATTAAATGATGAAATAATTGTCAAAATATTTCAAAAAATAGATAAAAAGGTCAAATATTTTAAAAACAAGAGGGATAATATTGTATTTTTTACAAAAGATATTTTATTTTGATTAAATAAAATTATTTTGAAAATAAACTTAATACAAAGTTAATTTATTGAAATTAAAATATGAATATTGTCAGGTTTCAGTAATATCTATATAGTCATATTAAAAATCAATATCATATTGTTGATATGATAAAAATAGTCATTAAAAATCAATATCTATTAAATGAGGAACTCAAAAAGGTGAGATTCAAAACACTTGCCAAACAAATTATTTTCCTACTCTTTTGTTGCCAATAAAGAGGTCATATTCACACATTATGGGTCTGATAGTATATATCAATTATGATTTAAATTAAAATGAGTTCTAATTTTAAATCTAAATTGAGCTCTTCTCAAGAGATTGCATAATCAAAATATGTCAAGAATTCTTCTTGGAAGATTCAATCTCCTGGAACTCCTTGTTTAAATTTCCTTTCTTCAAATTTCTTCAACCAGTTCTGTTCTTGTATGGATTCCCACATTAACTGATTTTGATTTGATTTGTTTTGTTTTACGGCATATCAACCTCAATGGGTCATTTAATGCCGACAACATTTCCCCCCCGCCCCCCGATATTTTTGCTTTGTTAGAAATCCATTTCTGTCCATATTTCTTTCCTAAAAAATATATAGCTGGTAATAGTATTTTTCCAACAACGTATAGCTGGTAATATATATTTTTCTTTTTCCAGTAATATATTGTTGGTAATATTTATTTTTCAAAAATGCATTACTGGCAACATTTAGTTTTCAAAAATGTATTGATGGTAATAATTTTTTTTTTTTTTTTTTAAAAAGAATTTCTGGTATTAAAACCTATTTTTACGCTTTCATAGTGTTTTGACCCCAGTGGCAATTCCATTGAATAAGGTTTTGTTAAAAAACGTATAGCTGGTAATTTTTTTTCCAAAAACATAGCTGCTAATATCGTTTTTCAAAAACGCACTGCTGGCAACATTATTCCTTCAAAAACGTATAGCCGACAACCTTATTTTTTCAAAAACGGCCTTTCTGTTGGACGTAGTTTATCGCCACACCCAGCATGTGGATGCAGTTCATCGCCGTACCCAGGACGCAGATGCAGTTTACTGTCGTACACATGGACGTGGATGCAGTTTACCGTCATACCCATGGACGTCAAATTAACTGAAAACTTTGGTTTCCCAAATGCACCAGTGTAATAGAGCTACTTTATAATTAGTGTAGCCACTAAAATAGAACAGTAACAATAAAATGTAACATATACGACATAATAATGGTGATGCATAATTAAAAGAACATTTTCAAAATAACATCACAATGAAAATCATCCCAATTCAGGACACAGGACTGGACGTGCTATCAAACGTTTGTTCAAAAGCAGACCTTCCCTTATTTCCATTTGAAAATTTGTGTATTGCTTGCTTTCTTTAATATAAGAAAAAAAAAATGATCACAAGTTCTTAAAAAGTGTATCCAAACTGAAATCGCCTAAGATTATGAAAACAGGACATTACAAACTCACCTGGATATTTCCATGTAACAGGTAAGATGGTGTAACCCTGGCTGGCCCGGTAGGCATTTGTTGGGGAACAGCAGCAGCAGCGGTGGCAGCAGCAGCAGCAGGAGGAGGTTGCTGGGGCACAGTAGCTGGCTGTGACGTGCCCCAGTGATCAGTGCTGGAAGAAAATGTAAAACCAAAACTACCAAAATTGGTAGTGACCAGAGAGGAATCAGGACCATAATTCTCTGACAAAGGATCAGGGGAGTTGCGAATGCTACTTGCCTGAGAAGAGAATGGCGAGGAACCAAGACCTGCAATTATCAAGATGGGAGAAAATTTGTTATAAACCATAACACAATTGAGCAAGTGAAACAACAAATAATGCAAATTAATGCTCAATAAGGATAAATATAGTTAGTAACATTATAATAGAACGCTGATCGTAGCAGAACTTAAACTCATCGTTATACATTATTTCTTTCATTTTTTTCTTTTCCATTATTTAATCAATGACTTTTAGATTCTAAACTGAAAATTAAAATCAAACATCTTTGTATTCAGAAATTAGCTTAGAAAATATTTCCTTTATGCACATTTAAATGCATCCAGTATTTTAGTGGAAAGAATTTTGATAAGTTCTTGAAGAAGATTTTTATAATTGTTTTTAACAGATTAATGCATATAACTAATTTATAAAACAGTTTCTTAAACAAAACATGTAGCTAAATTACTTCTGAGAACTATAACAAAATTGATCTACTCACTCTTGGAGTCTCCAGCAGCTGTAATATGCACTGACCAAGGAGATGAACTAAACAAAGAGTAAGTGCCAGGCTGAGAGTTTATTTCATGGCTGGTTCCAGACAAACACTCATTATCTGCACCAAGAAGACTGAAAAGGAAACATTAAAAAACTATTAAACTGCACACAAAATTAGGTCTTTTGTCATAAAAGAAAAGGAGAATAATAAAAACTTTTGGTGGGGATCAGTAAATAGCAGGATGGTCGCTCAGGAATTTACACTAAATGGACAATGTAATATTTCTTTATTTCACACAAGTATTAAAATTTTAATCAGTGATGTTATTCCAAAATTACATGTTTGATATTTTTGCTTTGCAATGCAATCAAAAAGTTAGACCTTTAACTCTTTCATTGTTTTGACACTCACTCATAAAATTTACTAACAAGTTGTTATAGTCAACAACAGAAAAGTAATCAAATCTAATCCAGCAAGCCATTTGCAGCCATTAGCAATCCCACTTTTCAATTGTACATTACTACCATGAGGATCATGTCCTAAATCGTTAACAATATAATGCTAACAAATTCAAGTTTTAGTCAATTTTGAAAAATTTTATGCCTATCAGAAAAAAAAAGACTAAACAAGTTTTAGATGAAGTTATGCAAGATTTTGATTTGGAATTTGAGTTAGACAATGATGTACTGGCACACATAAAAAAAAAATCAATTCAAGATATTTTCTTATAGTTTGAGTATAAATTGTTAAGTCTTAAAATGTCATTTTCTAACTGACTATCAGAAATAGAGTACAGAACAGTGGAAAAGTTATAAAAAAGTTTATACAAGATCCATAATTGTGTGTGCATTTATGTTAATATGAAATATTAACACCTTCAAACCCAATCAATTTTCAACATGATATTGAAAGAAAAATATTGCTTCCCTATCAGAGAGGGCCTCAAAAATCCAAATCTCCAACCCAAAAAATTCTATATTTACACTCTTCCCACTTAAACAATTGTGAATTATAAAATAAAAGAAAATCCTTATAAATCTGTTATAAAGAGGTATCTCCATTTGGGTCAGTAGTTTCCATTAATTATAATAAAAATATTGCAAACCTAACTTATAGATTCACAAGCTTGCAATAATTAATTTAACAGGTTCAAATAACTTTTTGACCAAATATATTTCCATCCATTACAAATAATGTGTGTTGGTCATCATAAATGGACAAGTTAACAGTTTTCATTCTGTTCACCAATAATTTATATTATTTCATGAAAACATGATGTAGGCCTGCGCCTAAAACTTACAAAATATCTTAAAATCACAAACACCAATTATAGAATATTGGTCTAACATACAAAAATGATTTAATATATCTGGTTGGAAGGAAAGTTCTACCAGTTTGTAGAACATTCAATTTATTTACAAACAGCAAGAACTTTCTTTTATGGCAACAATGCAAAAACTGTCAACTCAAGCCTTTGTACAGATGATTGTTCCAATACAATAATTTACATTTCATAATAAAATTGTGACATTATCATCACAAGTATGAACACATGTCCATCCATAAAATCATTATCCTAGAATAATCATTGTAAATTTTTATAAATTTATTATTGTGCCCAAAAATCCCATTGCCAATTTTCATATTAATTTAAAATAGTTTAATTTCCAATTTAGTATTGTGGAAAATAAAATATAGTTGATAATATGTGGTGCACATGTACATATTTGTGTGTGTATATGTACATATACATGTGTTTATATATATATATATATATAGCTGTACACATACATGTGTGGGTGTAGTATAACAATATATAAATTTTTATATATCAAGAACAATTTTGGTGGAAAGATGTATGACAAAGAGGAAAAAGTTTTTATATGATGCATTTTCTTCTGTAGGACTTCATCAGACTACAGTGATGTTTACATTGATGCAACTACAAATGTGTGCAAACAAGAGATGCTAGGAAGTTTAAATTTAGAAAAAATTTTTTTTCTTGTGTGTGTTTTGAATATACAGTCTAGCCAATTCCATTTAGATTCTTTTTGTTTCCATCATCTTTATTATTAAATATCCCACATTGTGATAACAGAAAATCTGCCAAGAATGGGGAAACGTCCTAAGAACATGGACACAAATTTACTGTGAATGAACTAGCGATTAAAGCACTTTCTAAACATTTTCATCTTAGTGAGTTGTTTTCTCTTTTAATTAAGTTGTTTTTTTTAAATGTCTCTTTTGTGTTCATATAATCTTTTATTTAAACTTCGCAAGGTTTCTCAAATATACTCTTTTTAGTAATCCTTACAAGTGATAGAGTAAATTCCTCCATCAAGTTTTGGCTTGTTTTGTATTGATTAAGTCTTTTATTGTTTTAGATGTAGTTGTAACAAATTTTATGTTGAGTTTAGATAAATCCTTTTCAGTTGTAGTTGTAATAGAGTTAGTGAGAAGAACAATATATTTTTTTTTATTCACTGGGTTTGTCAGGAGGAACCACTTTTATTTTGGAATATTTTATGAACCTTTTGTTTCACATTGTACACATGTTTGTACACGTACGTGTATGTGTATATATATATATATATATATATATATATATATATATATATAGGGTCTTTGGCTTAATTTGCCAGAGTTTAATGTTTTTATTTTTTTCAAATTTATTTGGAATATCTGTAAACAGCAAATAACATTGTGAAACCTAATCACTACGATTTTAGAGGTGTCAAAGTTAACTGAAATAGACAAGTGGAAGCCACCTGAATATTGTAAAAGAGTAACCTGCATTATGAGGATTCATGCCAAACATCAAAATGACGCAACCATGACAGCTGCTCAATGCTCTTTGAACACTGTGAAAACAACAAGATGTGAAATGGAAACTACAAGCCCATGGCTTGTAGAAAAGAACACAGCAGATGTTCCGATTGCCCCTATACACCAGAATTCATCCAACAACTGCAGGAGAAAATGACAGAAGACCCAAGCAAGGGTAAACAGGCTTTGGTGCGGGAAATGGTTGTTGCAAATTCTACCATGAAGCTGGCCTTGAATGAGAACCCCCTCTACCAGTTATACAAAAGGTGTAATGGCTGACTTCTTACAGAAAAGACTTGAGAAAACCATTTGAAAAAGGCAAAGAAACTCCTACACAAGGTGAAAAATCCTGTTGAACCAAAGACAATTTGGTTCTCTGATGAAAATAATTTGTCAGGACCAGCTACACAACACCCAGAACAACGATCCATATGATGTTCCTCATGTTATGAAGACCAAGTTTCCCCAAACAGTAATACTTTTTGGATGTTTCTCCAGTGAGGGTGATGTCATATTATACCACCTCACATCTTTGAACAGGGTCTCAGAGTCAATGTGGAGTTGCTGAACACTGCGGTCAAACTTTGGTTGGAGAGGGTGTCTGCTGGAAGACCATATATGTAGCAGCAACATTCAGCTCTTTTCCATACCTCCAGGAAGAGTCAAAAGTGGTTGTCAGATAATTCTTACAACTTCACAGGCCACAACCAACGTCTGGCCCCCTAACTCACCTTATTGTAATCACATGTGTGGCACAGTTGAGAAAGACACCAACTGCACCAGCTGATTGGCAAAATTAAGGATGTGTTTGAGCCTCTCTCTAGGGATACAGTGAAAGCTGCATATACAAGCTTCCAGAGTTGAATTGAGGCCATAGTAGATGTTGAGGGTGGATTTTTTAAGTGAATTGTCTTTTGATTATTATAACCTGTATGCCGCTTTCCTATTTTCCCCCAAAATTGATTTTTGGCTTAGATATTCTGTTTTCCTTTAAACAAAAACTGTCAAATTCAAATTTAGCCCGAACAACCTCTGTGTGTGTGTGTGTGTGTGTGTGTGTGCGCACACACACACACGTGTACAAAATATATATACATGCATACACATGTGTACAATGTGCCCAACTAGCATAAACACATGGACTCTCAACTATAAAAGAATGTCCTAACTGTTACAAAATAGCAATTATATGAAACTTAATAAACTGTGCAAAATCAAACTCTTCAATAAAAATTTTCTATACTGAATTAAAAAAAATATTAAACAAACCCTCATTAATAATGACTTTCCTAATTACATTATTGATGAACAAATTAGACAAGCTACTAGGGATATAAACATAAATAAAAATGAACATAATACATCAAATAACTTTAAACATATCAAACTACTATACCATAATCAAATACATTTTAACTATAAACAGGCTGAAAAAATTCTAAAAGAGCTCATAAACACTATGTGTAGCAGAACTGAAAGACAGCAGTCTGTGGGTTCTGCTGAACTGACTACAGTTTGCCGTACTAAGAGGCAACGTGTAGCATGCGTGATACGTAAGCAGAATAGTGGATGCTTACGCAAATGTAGCAACAGTCCCTGGCTAAATGGAATGATGGACAAACAAGGAGAAAAAAAATGGCCTACCTTAAAATCCGAAACAAGCGCAAACGAGTTTTGCCTGCAGAGTGCCGGAAGTTAACAATAAAAGCACGAGCGTCCTTGGGGGGTTGTTATTTATGAGTTACGAACGTGTAACGTATGCAAATTTCGGCCAGTTAGAACTGATATAAAACAAGCAATCTTGCAGGTGGGGGGGGGGGGGTCTTTTTTTTTCTTTTGTTCGTGAGTTGGTCGAACGGTTCGGGTGTGCATATCGTCAGAGACTAAGAAAGACTATAGGAATCTATCTTCCTCCTTATACTTGGGACAGCAGTGTTAAACTTAAAACCAACTCTTTTCCTTCACTATGTCCTCACACTGATCCCAGTAAAAATATAAAATTATTATATACTAAACTAAATTTAATACAACTAACTTAGTCATTCATAACAACTCTTCTCTGTCAACTGGTTTTTTTACAAAAGACCAACATTGTATATCAATTTAAATGTCCTTTGGGAGATTGCACCTCTGACAAAAGTGTTAATAATATGTATGTTGGTTTTACTACAACAACCATGACAAGAAAGCTTAGGTTTCACTTAAATGATCATAGTTCAATCTCAGAACATTTAAAGGAACACTCATTTCCACATTCACAGTTTAGACAGTACTCCACCAAGATAGTAATAAGCAAAAGATAAAAAGATTTACTGTTTATAAGCACACAATCTTCAACGATTTTTCTCAATTGATCATTTCTGCTCATGAAAGGTATATTAATGTAAACAATGACAAGATACAATTAAATGGATTAAGCCCAACAATCATTTAATATATTTTCTGTTTATTTTTATAGAGACAATGCATTTAAGTAAACACTCTGAATACAATGTAGTTAAGTAAACATTGCGTGTTTAACAGTAATTTGAACTTTGCTAACCAGACACTTCTCTGTAACTGAATGGTACAGCACACCAGGTCAAATGATGGTTTCCATATAGGAATACAGGTTCAATTCCTGTCTGGGAACGCATATTTTCTAGGAAATTTCTTGAATATTCAGGCAGGTAAATGTAATTAATGAGGTTTAATTAAAAACAGAGCATTTAGTTAAATACATCGTATCTATAAAAATAATGTATAAACAGAAAATATATAAAAAAATTGTTAGACTTAATCTATTTCATTATTTTTTATATATATATATATATATATATATATATATATACACACACACATGTGCAAAATATATATATATATGTGTGTGTGTACACGCACATCAGCGTGTGTGTGTGTGTACATGCACATCTGCGTGTTTGTTCACATACATCTGTGTATGTATATACATGAGTACACGTACATCTGTGTATGTACATGTGTGTACGCATACATCTATGTATGAATGCGTGTTTACACATACATCTGTATGTATGTGTGTGCATACGTACATCTGTTTATATATATGATTGTGTGCGTGCGTATACACGTACATCTGTATATGTGTGTGTGCGTATACACGTACATCTGCATATGTGTGTGTGTGTGCGCGTATACACGTACATCTGTATGTGTGTGTGTGTGCGCGTATACACGTACATCTGTATGTGTGTGTGTGTGCGCGTATACACGTACATCTGTATATGTGTGTGTGTGTGTGCGAGAAACACGTACATCTGTATATGTGTGTGTGTGTGTGTGTGTGTGTGTGCGAGAAACACGTACATCTGTATATATGTGTGTGTGTGTGTGTTCATGTATATCTCTGTATAATATAACAATATATCATTTTGTATAATTTTATATATCAATAAACAGTATTTAAAACAATAGTATGACAAATTGGAAAAAAGAATTTCTTTTTTAAATTGATTTCATATAAAAACCAAATATTTTCTCTTACTAGGTTTTCCACCTTTATGTCTAGTGCACATGTCGGATTAAAAATGCTCAGACTTGCTTTCCTCTTTAATTACAATCTGTCATTTTATCTGATGATGCAAAATAATAATGTGATAGTTTCTAAAAGAAGAAAAAACAACACCAAAAAAATACAGGCTTACTTTTTCCCTAGGGTTGCAGGAGGGCTGTCAGGCTTTGGCACACCCTTTTAGAAGATAAAAAAAAAGAAAATTTTTTATTAACATTTTAAAATTGAGTTAAAAAAAAAAAAAGATGGGGAAAAAAACTCATCAAAGGAAATTTTCAAAAACAAATATTTCCCATCTCATTAAAAAATAATTATAAACCACTTTGTTTGTTTTTAGTGTAGTAATTAATAAAATAATTTAAAATTCTGCTTCAAGTAATATTTGGTCATTTTCAGGATAATCTACTCTCTCTGACTGAATAAAGGGTTCAGTTCATAATTTCAAGAAATTTACAGAGTACGACAGACACCCGAAAAAAGCTAGACAGTATAACAGTTGAAATGTTCGTATAACAACTAAGATGGGATACTAATCCAAATGGAAAGGAATATAATAAATATTTGATTAATAACTTTAAACTGAACAAAAAAAAAAACAACTATTATGCATTTTTAAATAAACCTATCAGTAACTGATATTTGAATGTATTAGATTTGTAAACATGACTGAAAACTGACTGCCACAGTCTTTGAATCTAAAGATTATAGTTTGGCCATCTGACAAATTGATAATTTACCATTTTCTTATACACCACATGAAGAAAAATTATAGTATAAAAAGTTGTTATTTAAAAGAGAACATCTATGGGCCTTAATGTAAAAGATTTTATTCCAAATTTTGCAATTTTAAGAAAGTCAATCTAAAAATTTTGTATTCTCATGTAAAAATGATCATAAAGAATGAAAATAATCATTGTGATTTTAACAAAATTCATTATGAAAAAAAAATCTAACATTTAGGAATAAAACGTTCTTCTGCTCCTCATCAAATATAACCTTTATCTTAATTTTTTATTTGCTAATAATTACTGAGAAAGACACTAATTCAACTTCAAATGTTTGTTTAGTGACATATCAACTCCTTATGGGTCATTTAATGCTAAAATTTAATTTCCTTGGGAGCATTAGTAATTTCTCTTACAAAAATATATTGCTGGTAATATTTTTTTTTTTTTTTAAATGTATTGCTGGTAATATTTTTTTTTTTTTTAAATGTACTGCTGATATTTTTATACTTCCATAGTGAACCTTGAATGTAAATGGGCAAAAAGAGCCAATCTGTTTTATAGGATCAATCATATAGTAATGAATATGAAATAATTACATAATGCTACTATGTAATGGTTTGGTTGTCTATGTTTAGAAGCATATCTCCCTCTATGGGTTAATGCCAAACTCTAAATATTTTGTACACAATTTTATGCCTTTAACTACTGATATTTTGTACATTATTTTATACTTTTAGGGCAAGCATATGTTTTATAGATATATAGTTTGTAGATGATCTATTGTAGGTGTTATGTTTTGGCATAAACCTACTTCTTTAAGGTAGGACCTTATGTTGGCAGTTTCAGTATTTTGAAAGAGTTTTCTCATGTTGGTTTCTTTGTAGTATTTTGCTAGAATCTAATGGACTTACCTCAGCATGTCCTTGGAAAGGCTTGGAAGAGGCCAGAAATTCTATCTGAGTGGATTTGGGTGGCTGTAAAAACAAGTTGACATTCCAATTTTTAAATAAAACATTTCAAGGGAACTTGAGTTATATCTAGTATTTCTTAACAGGCAAGTTTGAAGGTTTCTTTTCTTTTAATTTAATACTGTCCACATAAACATCAGTTTGAAAGAAATATTTGATTACTATTGATTCAAGACAATCCTTAACCAGGCCTGTACTGTGTGTGATCTTCTGCCACTGGGGGTGAACAGTTAACATGCGAAAATTCGCTGCTGGAATTAATTTATTTTTAAAAGAATTTTTTACTTTTTGTGACACTTTAACGATTGAAGGGATAGCTCAATAGCTATACCAAGAGACAAGGCAAGATTTATTAAATTCAGAGGGTTTGTTTTTTTTTCTTCTTCTTTGGATAAAGGCAGAGAGGAAGGACAGAAACATTTTTTACTACAAAAAAATAAAAAATAAAAATAAAAACACCATATGGCCAAGGTTGACAACTATGAAATGGAGACATTATTATTTTTAAAATCCTAAAATCCAGGTTAATAAATTGTCTGCAGGCCATAACAAGTCAGTCAAGAGATAAAATTTAAGATGTTCTGGAAACAAAGGCAGAGTTAAAGAATTGTTTTTTGTTTTTTTTCTTTATCACTTATTAAAAGAAGAGGAGATGGTGTGAATCACTGGAGCAGTAAAATTTCTTTAGGTAAAAGCCAAAATGGAGACACTATTGTTTTTAAAATCCAGGTTATGAAATTATTTGCTGGCCTAGACCTGGTAAGGAAAAGTTGGTTGAGAGATAAAATTTAAGAGAATGTTTTTTTATTTTATCACTTGTCAGAGAAAAAAAAGAGGGGAAGATGTAATTCACTGGAGACCATGCAGTCTAGAGATCAGATTGGTCAGGTGACCATAGGAGTGAAAGGCCTAGGTAGAACACCAAGGGAAGTGAAGGAATTGCCTACACCCCTTGGGCAGTAATGGTATGAGGCACCAATATGAAACGGAAGGAGTTAAGGTGGATCGATATTCTGACACTGCTACTACTTGGAAGAGGGGCCTCTCCAAAATTGGGCATGCAATTCATTTCCAAGAGTCGAACAAACAAAGAACTCTGAGATTAGAGGAATCACTGAAATACCAACTCACATCAGACCCCATGCCAGTTTTGGATGGATGTCCCTACAAACAGAGAATTGAAACAATTGTAGAGAGAAGCCACCAGACACCAAGCGAGGAACAACTGCTTCATCAAACTCACATGACTTCCAGCTGCTGAAGAAGACCTCCAGCTTTGAGCTGTGTTCCAGAAACCTTATCTAGACTTAGTCATTGTGGCTTCACTTTGTCCAGACCAGACCAATCCATCAATTCCTGTCAACAACTAATCCTCACCAGCCTTGTGATATAAATCAAACACAACGTGGGACAAGGTAAGACTTGGATTGAAGTGATCCATTCAATCCACAAGGATCAAATATCAAACAGACCAGTTAGGCGAATGTCATATTTTTAGCTTTTGATTAACTTAAGCTTATTATTTAAGATACTGAAATAAGTATGTTTATTTTATTTAAACTTTCATATCTTTAAACAAACTTTTTCAGTGCAAAATTCACAAGTGTCATTAAAAATTGTATTATATAAAGTTAATTTAAATCTAATATTTTTCTCTATGCTATTGTTCTTCAACAATGACCATATTAACTATAAAATTATTTTTTATGAACAAACAAGTACTTAAAGAAAAAAAGTATGCTGAATTTTTCTGTCCTTCATAAATAAATAATAGAAGACATTAAACATCTAACATTTTTCACTGCAAAATTAATGAAAAATGAGTTGTTAAAGAATTTATCAAATAAAGTTAATATCAAAAATTAAATTCAATAAATTTAATATTTTACAACTATTCTTACCACAAAAATGTAAAAGAGAAGACATTGTTTTGTCAATGTTGTCTTTCTCTTTTTTACAATTTTTTGTGATTATTTGAAACAGTGAAATTCACAAAAAAAATGTCATTAAGAATTTTCTTTATGCTATTATTCTTCAAAATAACAAATATCTTTATTATAAAATTCATTTTTAATGAATAATTTGCTTTCTTTATAACACATGAAATATTGATACTGTCCTTGTAGCAAAAAAAAAAAAAAAAAGGAATGTAACTTTTTTCAATGACTCATTTAGAAAATGCTGTCAATGATGTTGGACTCTATATCAATGCTTCTAAAACTGAATTCATAGGCTTTTACCAGCAGGGCTCAATACTAACAGTCTCGGGTGAATCAATAAAATCTGTCAAATCTTTTCAATACCAAGGAAGCAAGATAAATTCTTCTGAAAAGGATGAAAAAATTCACATAGTTAAAATCTGGTCTGCCTTGAATAAAATGGATGTAATCTGGAAATCTCTTCTACCAGACAACCTCCAACAGAGATTCTTTGAAACCACTGTAAAGGCGTGTGTTAATGTATGGTGCCACTGCTTGGACATTAACTAAAATTCTAGAGTTTAAGCTTGATGGAACTTACACTCAAATGCTGAGAGCTATACTTAACATCTCTTGGAGACAACATCCAACTAAATCACAGCTCTATGGACCCACCCCTGATATCTCTACAATCTTATGTGAATGCAGAATGTGCTTTGCAGGAAACTGCTAGGAAGCAAAGCAAGAACTTGCGAGAGATCTACTGTTCTGGATATCTAGCCATGGAGCAAGCTAGCTTGGTCACCTAGCAACCACCTACATTGACCAGCTATGTCATGACACAGAATGCCTTCCTAATGACCTTTCAACCTTGATGCAAGACCATTATGGTTGGCATGATAGACTCCTAAATGTCTGACCAAGCTCAACCAAATAAATATACTATACAGAAATTTACGCTTTTGAAAAAAAATCTGAAAAATTTAATTTAATATTTTTTTATGACAACCAAATGACTAACAAAACACTTTTCAATCTGATTAGAGGAAAAGTATGACCCAGAAATCCATCATCCATATTTGATTATGTGCCATCAAGTGAATTACCTTGTCCTTAACCACAACCAAGAACAAATAAAACTTCTGCTTTTGTGTGAAGTGATGAGTTAGCACAGTTTCTTCAAAAAGATAAAATCCTCAATTTTGAAAAATTGTATCAGAATATTGATTAACAAGATTTTGAGTCAGCAGTTACAAGCTATAAATCAAACAATCAGCTTTCATCCAATCTGTTGATTTTTTTCATTGGAGATATTCCAATGTTTTTAATTTAAATTTTTTAGAACTTGAGATTTGAATGTTACCATGCTGGTGTATATATATATATATATATATATATATATATATATATATATATATATATATATATATATATATATTATACACACACACATACATACATACACAACAATAATTTCTCTTTCAAAAAGAGTTGAATATCAATGTTTCAGCACTAGCTACAAATCAATGAAGCAATTGGTTATCTCGTAACTTAAAAATTGACAAGAAAATTTTTTTTTAAGAAACATTAATGTTATGACACCACGAAGGATTGGGATGAAACATTATGATTTTAATATTCTTATCAGGGCATTTGAATATTTTGTTACATCTCGGTTATTATATAGCATTCCTTCAGGATGATTTTAAATCACCCAATGTAAGAACATTATCAGCTTTGACATCAAAACTCTCAAAATTAGATGACTTTAATTTTCTTGGTGATATATTTAGTAAAATCTCTGAAAATCAGAAAAAGCATATTCTTTTAGTTGATGAAGTGTATGTTAAAGTTGCTCTACAATATCATTGGAGGAAATTTATTTGGTTTGGCTGAAGATTCTGAAGGACTAACAAAAACAGTATTTGGCATCATGGTAAAATTTTTAAATGGTGGACCAAAATATTTACTTAAAATGACCTGAGGTGCAAAATTAGAAGTATGTTTTTTTATATGAAAAAGTTTTATATATTGTTGATGCAATCAAAACAGAGGGTAATTGCAATTGTATGTGACAACAACAGGATCTATCAATCTTATTTAAAAAAATTTGACAGTTTTTAATAAGACCTCAATAACTAAAAATGACTTGTACTTTTTTATTATGTCCATCTATTTAAAAATATTTGGAATAATTGGATTACTGAACCTACTTCCAAATTATTGCTTTATTCTGAAGGTAAAAAGATGACAGCAGAATGGAAAATTGTAAAAGGTCTTTTTGAGTAAGAAAAAAGACTTCCATTTGTTAATCTGTCAAAACTAACTGATGTAGCAGTTTACCCAAAACCTGTTGAGCAACAAAATGTTTCCTATTGTTTAAAAGTTTTTTTTGTGATCAAACTACAGCTGCCATTAAAATACACCCAATGTTAAATGGGAAGGAAACTGAGGAAATAGTTAATTTCATTGAAAAAGTTTTAAAATTTTTGAAAATTGTGAGTGTCATAGAAATCTATGGTGACACTAAGAAAAATGATCCACTGGAAAAGGTGATATCAGATTTAGATGATGATCATCTGTTATGTCTTTCTAATTCTGGAAAAATGACAAAAAGAATGGAAAGAAAGCCAGGAAAAAAGAATGAAATCATTAACAAGAGAGACTAGCTTTGTCACTGAACATACATGCAATGGCTTAGTTGAAATCTGTAGATATTTGCTAAACAGCGGGTTTAATTTTGTTATGCTTGGTGAATTTACCACAGACCATGAAATGAATTTGGAAAATTAAGACAAAATTCTAGGTGAATATTTTGTAACAGTTCAAAATGTTATTGAAAAATTTAATATTGAAAAAAACTAAACTACTTCTTAAACATTGATGTCAAAGAATACAACTTTGATCCAGACCATAATTGCTCAAAATGTGGACATTTGCTGGATGAAATGGGATACCAAACTAGGATCCCTAAAGATATTAAAATGTCACTTTTGTATATAACAGGCAATGTTACAAGAAAAGAGTGTCCCACAGAAGAGGAAATATTTAATAATACCAGTTTTTATTTTCAAGAATATGGACATTTTTTTTAAATAAATAGATTGTAAAAATTCCACCAGATACCACAATTCATTGTGTGCTTTTCTGTTTTATAATGTTTGGTATCATTAAATTGAAAACTTGCAGAAATTCTTGGACAAAAATCTTTGTTACTTTCTGATATGTATATTTCAATATGAAAAGCATGCATGGCACTATATTATCAAATATATTTTTTAAAATTATTGCTTGTTTGATTCACCAAAGACAACTCAAGAACCAGCACTAAAGTTTTTAAATTATCTTAAAATTTTACTTATAAGATAAAAATGCTCTTTTACATAAGCAGTATTAAACATTCATATTTTTCAAGTAGTAAAATTATGTTCATGAAGCTGCATTAAAGAAATACTTATCCATTCAGAGAAATATTTATCAGATATTTTTTACTTTCAATTTTCACCACTTTTCAGATATGACTTAATTGGTTAACTCTCCAAATTATCATGTTAATTAATTTTGTGTTCTTGTTAATGTAAGTTGATTTTAATTATTAAAACTATGTATATTGGTAATATCTATTATTGTATCATAGTGAAATGAGTATTTTCTTCATCTTCTGTGAAAGAAATTGTACATGTAACAAAAATCACAATAAATTTTGTAAAGATTATCAAAATTATAGTTTCTCCGAAATTCACATTTTTTGTAAAGTATTTTCAGACTTTGTTGATACACAATTTTGTAAAATGCTGAAATTGCTTTCTGATTCTATTATACAATTATATTTTCTGTAATCAATTGACATAAACAAATTAACTCATTATTTTTGAAATATCATAAAAAAATGTCTAATTTATGGTAAATAAAATGATTTTTGTGCATTTAGTTATTAGGTTGGTGCAAAAATAATGTCGTTTTCTCACATGAAGTTGAACGTCAAAAAACAACATTATTTTTGCACCAACCTAATATCTTATTTTTGTTCTTTCTTTTTACATTTGCATTTAAAGAAATAAGTTAATAATTGTAAGTTGCTTCCTAATATTATATACAGTTGCTAATTAACTAATTACTGGACATTGCTAACAAGTTCCTTGCTAAAAATGTTCTCAGTAATTGTTATTTAGTAGTAACTTGGGTCTCCACATGTATACTCCAGTTGCATGGTTGCCAGGCCTGGTATAAAGATTGCCTTGTACTGATTACATTGTTTTTGCTTAGGTTGGTTATCATTAAAACTATTAGCGATTGAAGGAATTCCTCAAGACAATTTATCAATGTCAGAAGAAAATACAAAGAATATTTCTGAAAACAATTTAAATTGAAAAGCAGAAATTACCTGAATGGCTACCAAATGTGAGAAACCACCTAAGATTTCTGATGTATCTGTATTGAACTCATCACATGACTGCTGCAAGTCACCAGGGTCAGTATCCTCTGTAGGAGAGCAGCTGTTAGCCAAGGATAGCCCCAGTGACTGAGAAAGAGTTCCCAAGGGATTTAACAATGATTTATTCAGAGATTCTGGATGTACCTGTGACTGTGGTGGCTGGGGAGGTTGGGGCTGCCCTTGACCAAGGCCCTGTTGATGTGAAGCTTGCTGCTGTTGCTGGTGATGTGAAACAGGATTTTGATGGGGCCCACCAAGAGGACCACCAATTGGTGATGGTGTAGATTTCTGACACTGCATATTGTTGGTTGGTTTCTGTCCCTTCAGACTGTCTCCTGAACTATTATAGGCTTGTGGATAATGTGAAGGAGGACCTGGAGGAGGAGGTTGACTGGAGAACGACAAAAACTGGTGATTACTGAGGGGTCCTCCATTTGGAGGCTGGGAAGGAACAGCAACTGAAAACTTTGATGATGGGGGTAAAAAGGATTGGCTTGAGGTAAAGTTTGGGGGTATAGCTGGGACTTGGGATGAAGGGACTGGACCTTGCCCTTGTGATGACTGGGCTGAAGCTTGAGGACCTTGTTGCTGCTGGGATGGTGGTGGCCGAACTAGGCCCCCACCAGTAAAATGTGGAGGGGGAGGAGGAGGAGCTGTATTCCCTACTGAGAACTGGTTAGAGTCTGGCTGGGGAGGGAGGGGTCCACCTGCTGACATGAGTCGGTTCATAGGATTATTTCCTCCACCAGGGTATCGCTCATTTACACCCCCTTGGATCTGGGATGGGGGCTGAGAGGGCATGTATGGTCCTCTCCTAGGAAACTGAGTTTGACTGACTGGTGGGTACTGCTGTTGCTGCTGCTGCTGCATCTGTTGTTGCTGTTGCCGGACATTGACTGGAGGAATAGGTACATGAGAAGAAAATGAAGGGCTGGGTCCTCTGTACTGTAAAGATGGTGAAAATTGGTTTGTGTTGACATTGTTTGGTGTTGGGGAAGGTGGAAGGAGATTAAGAGGTGATGGAGCAGTTGAATGTGGGGATACACCAGGCTTAGTTACTGACTGCTGTGTCGAGGCTATGGAAACAGGTCGATTACCACCTGGTTTCATAAACTGAGGGTCTGTTGTAGGTACACCCAGCAGGTAACGATGGGGATTCATGTTGCATGCCTTACTCTGGTTATCATTGGAGATTTTCATCTGAAATTAAACAAATATCAAAATTTTTTGGACTGTTAATAAAAAAAGAGAAATGTTATGAAACATCCATTAAAAAAGAAAAAAAATAATTCTTAGACAAATTTAAATGTGAAATATGAATAAAACATACATGACATTTTATATTTAAATTAGTATTAAAATATTTTCTCGAATTAAATATTTAAAAGAATCTAACCACCTAACAGTTATATATAATATCTGTAGTAATATACAATCATATATGCTAGAACAAAATTGAATTAGATATTATGGATACAATCTAGTTTGCAAAACTAAAAAAGAAAACCAAGATTGTAAAATAAGCCAAGGAAAAATATTAAACTAAACTAATAAAGCAATATGTATTAAACAAAATTAAAACATATCAAAAGTTTTCAAGCAACATTTTCAAGACCAAGTTTAAAAAAAAAAAAAGTGTTAAAACAGGATCTTGATCAATAAACTGGGTGAGAGCACATCACCAATCAATGGAAAATTTCACCATGAGGAGAAAGGTCAATAAATGTAAATGCCTTATGGTTAAATCCACTGGGGCAGGAAGGGAGACAAGCTACAGTCACTGCTCAGAACACATCTGAGGAGCAGGTCTAATATCTGCAGAAATTTGTAAACCAAGGATGGTGAGTTCAATTCTAGGTAGGGCCACAAGAGTCAGCATAGTTAACAAAAGGAATTCCGATAAATTGTGTTTTTTTTGTTTTTTTTAAAAATACTTTTGGTATTGTTTACGAAATAAGAAATCCTCAAAATAGAAAATAATCGCAAAATGGTTTTATGTACACAAAGAAATGCAACAATTGTTATGTCACAGATAATTAACAACATTAAAAAACCTTACTATACTAAACTTTGAGAAAATTTTATATGTATCTGAGAGAGAGGATATATAAAAAAAAAATTCTTTAATTTGTAACTCCTCCCACTCTTAACAAGAACTTGGTAACAGATTGTTAGGTAGAGCTAGTTTATTATCCTGTTATTTAGAATAAAACTAAGTCATATTTTAGTAAAGAAAATTCAAACAAACAAATGTGTTGATATCAGTCACTTCAACCTATTGGCATATCACAAATCTTGACCTTAAGCAAAAGTTGAATTTTTTAAGCAAAAATTTGAGAAAAATGTAAATATTATAGGAGAAAGATGATATAATAAATACAGCTTTATTTTGGTTATATAGAATTTTTATTTGGTAAAAAAAAAACAAAAAAAAAAACAAAACTACAAAAAAAAATAGTTCAAAGGTTTGAGGTAAGATTTTTTTTATATGGGCCCACAACAAAAACAGACAACACAACAAAGCTTAAAAACAAACAATTTTATTGTTAACACACAAAAATGAATGAATTACACAAATTAAGTGCATTGTGTGCTAAATAATGGCCAATAATATATATGTTAATTATCTATGAAAATGAAATATGCCCTTTTATAATAAAAATTATATTGATGCATAAAGTCCCCAGAACAGAAAACTACATAAAATGAAGAAAGTAATTCCCTGAATAGTTTTCAAATTGGTACAATTTTTGAAGCAAAAGTAACAGTGAAGAATAGAACAAGCACACCAGTCAAAGACTTTTCCTTTCCATGGGAGCAACTTTGATGTTCCTTTCAATTCTCGTCTGGTGGTTGTCAAATTTCTTCTGCATTGTTTTTATTTCTGGACAATGGCGACTTAGTTTCCTGCAACAGTTGTTAATTGACTCCAAAACCCAAGTGCCCCCCACCCCCAATAACCTACAAAGACACTTCTCAGAATTTAGAGAGAAACCCTTTTATTGGTTTTGGATCAAAAACAAACGCAGCTGTTTACCCCCCAAATCGAAATGTACCAAAAATATTTTTTGAAATTCAAAAATTAAGCAAGAGCCCAACGCAGCATCTCCTTTCTCTCTGAAAGGCAGACCATGCACACTCAAGCTCAAGCAGCTTAAATTTCTCATAGTTAATGACTGTCAATTTCCTATACAATCAAGAAGAAAAATGTAATTATTTACCAATTGTTTGTTGATATTCTTAACTTCTTTATCTGGAGAGTTCTTGTCAGGATTTTGATTCTGTTTTTGTATAATGGCCTACAGAAAAATAAAATTACATAATAAACAAGTTTTAACAAATAAGAAAACAGTAAACATGCAACTTAAAAAACAGAATTTGTGCCAATCTCCTTATGAATTATCAGTATTCATTTTTGGGTTAAGTAATAGCAGAACATTCGACTGACAAGCAAAAAGAAAATCGTTTTCTTGGTCAATACAGCTGATCTGAATACAAAGACAATGGGACTTAAAGCAATACCTATAACCTTTTTAATTTATAGGTATCGTCTGGGGTTTAATACATAAAGAATGCATTTGCATAAAGTACAAGTTAGTCAGAGTTTGCTAGATTTTGTATAATGACATGTCAACCCTGATGGGTCATTTCATGCCAACCAGAATAAAAATAGGATTACAGTTTCATTATCAACTTTCTATATTTATTTTATTTATTTAAAAATTTTAAATATGAAAATGTATTCATAATAAAAATAAAATTTTCTTACTCACCTGTATGGCAACATTTTGACGACTTGGTTTTTTATCCACATTACTATGACCTATGTCACCTGTAATAAAAAAAAAAACATAAAAAAATTACTTTTAAAAATATAATAAAGTTTTTAATATCTTTGCTACAAATGACATTCAATAACTGAATTTGCTTTAAATAAAGAAACAGACATTATAAATTGAATAAATGGCATACTATCCAAATTGTTATATTAAAACTGTTTGAATAAATCTACAGAAAACTATAAAAAAAATTTTTTTAAAAAGTGTATCCCTGAAATGAGTCAGTGACTTAATTTTACATTCTATTTTTAGGGAGAAAAAAAAAGATAAGACAATATTAAAAAGAATGTATTACATTAGAACAGCCGTTAGGAAACCTGTTACTCCTCCATATTTTTTATGGCATGTCCATTTAGTGAGTAGGTGATCATGGTTTTCCACAGATTCCTTTTCTTTATTATCTGATAATTGACATGCATTCTTGGGAAAGATAACAGAGTGGATTTCTGTTGCTTTCTCCCCAGGTTTGGATTTCAGAGTAGTCTTTTTAAACTAGCTGCCATTCATGACTAGAGAATCCCAGACTACTTTGCTTTTTAATCTATATCTGGTGGGGAGAGGGAAGAAATGAATTCATGCCCTTCCCAATGTCATTTGTGCAACAAACTAAGTGGAAATTTGAACTAGGCTTTCTGATCCAATTTTCCACACTGATGACAAATTATACTACCGGCATATCCTAGGAAGTATTAGTTTAAATTACAAGTAAATATAAGATAGTTACAAATGACCATGAGTTCCACTCCAACTTACCTTTGTTCTCCTTACCATCTGTGGCATTACTGCAAGGGACACGATATTGTTGCTGCTGTTGATTTTGTACAGGTGGTTGGTTGCCAGGGGATTGGAAGTGCAGACGTCCAGACTTGGTCACTTGCATAGACAAAAGCCGCAAACTTGAAAGGTAATAATAAAAATACAATTAGCTGACTAAGGATTATTTCTTTTTATAATAATAAGTGATGAAAATAAACAAAGACAGAAGATAATAGTTCATATGGGAGGATCAATTAAGTCAGAAAAAATCAAAATGCAAGACTGACTTACTCTGAGCATTTTTCTACAATCCACTTGCCATGATTGACCAGGCGTTGTGCTCTTAACTGAACTTCTACTTCAGCGGTTGGACACTTCTTTCCTACATCGAAATTATAGTTGCTGAAAAAAAGGAATAAAAAAGTTTATGAAAATATCAAAGCACCTGAAAAAAATATATCCTATCCAGTTATAAAATTGGAATTTAAACTATCAACACAGCATTTTAATGTAGATGCAACAGTAACTGGTTTTACATTAAATCATGATAAAATTCCTGATAGTAATATTATTTGAAAATTCAATTATCATTACTGGTAACAAAGTCCGAAAAAATATTCATAATTAAAACATTCCTTTTTCTGACACTTTTATTTTTTACATATGGATGACTAATCCGAACCTTTTGCTATATAAGTTATATTTGAATAACATTCTGTTTTAATTCACTCAAAAAACATTCTTCCTGTGCATTATATAAAGGTCCAACTCAATATAATCAAAAGCCATTCAATTGAACTTACAGACTACATTTATGAAACGTAAAATTTTATCTATTCATTCAAGACTCCAGAAGACATCCTTCTTTTGTCAATATGAGGAAAAAAAAGAAGAAAAGAAATGAATCATCAAAGTTTCTGTTCATAAGCAAACCTAACATTCTCCAGAAAACATGATCTTCAACAATGGTTAGGAAATGTAAGAATTAAGTCAAAAGTGTGGGCATAGTTGAGTTTCTGATAGCATCCTTGAAGAAAACTGATAGATGATGGTTATCCTCTCTGCAGAACATGCAGAAGGAGGCAACAACACAAATTTAATGAGTCATTTTTGTGACCACTACTCACAACTTTATAGAAAAATTCAAGGTAACTTTTTTTTTTTTAGTTCAATAGAGTTCAACTTCAGAATGGAGAAAAATAATTTTTTTTCTGTTTAACTTCCTTGTCAATAATATAAACTTAAGCTTGAAGTTGAAATGTATTAAAGCTAGAATTAAAAAGTTGTATTACTTGGGAAACAAATCAGTTAGTAGACTTTTGTATGAAAATGCATTTTTCTTATATAATTTGCTTTGCTTGAATATGATATCAATTTGGGAATTTTTTTTGTTTTAGAATTAAATTTTAAGGTGGAATCAAGTGAATTTTAAAGTGGGGGTTCAATTTACAATATAAGTATAATGTCAAATTGGATCCTGATTTTGTGACCAGATTTAGGACTACTGATGTTCAATGTATGAACTGAAGATAACAGTGAAACCTGATTTTCTGCCTGCTTACACAAGTATGGATATAAAAGAAAGGCAAAATCCAATTGAATTTATTTCAAATTTAAGTATTTTTTTTTTTTTTATATAATAATGGTCCAGAATGAAAATATTAACTAAATGAACACAAAATCAGGGTTCAGTTTTACATTCAATTCACAAGCTAAACTGAACATTGGTGATCAACTTGATTTTTCTACAAAATGAAAAATTTCTGAAAGGAATGAATGTCATATTCAAGCAAAGTGAACATAAGAAAAATTCCTTTTTCATATAAAAGTCTCTTACTCTTTAGTTAACCTAAATTTATAACTTTTGTCTCTAACATTAGAGTTTTGTTTTTCTTGTTTTGATAATATACTGGGAGAGTAGAGAATTAAAAAAGAAAATTCAAATAGCATAACTATAGATAATATTAGAGTAATAGAATTGTTCTAGACAATACATATTGCTTATCAGTGAGCTTTAATGTACTCAGCATTTACCTGAGCTCCCCATAAGTTGTGGCACAAGGTTGGTTTAACATGGGTCTTTCCAAGTCCATAGGCCCGGGTAAAAATTCCCTGTAGACCCTGTATATATGGGGTTGGGTAGCTGTCTATCTCCCCAGATGAGATTCTGCCCTTTGGCATAGCCTCATTGGGTTCCTCTCTGCCTGGAGGCAGAGAGGTTGACAAGCAGAGCCAGGCAGTGGACTGCCTAACTCTTTTGAACTTTAATATACTCTGCATATCAGCAGAATTCTTTTGAATATGTGCGTTCAGGACAGATCTATTAATGGGGGAGATGGATCATACCACTATAACTAATTGAATTTATTAACTAATGTGGTCAAAACTTTTGAAGATTTCCAATATTCTTTGGTCATAATTTGAATTTGGAAATCTCAAAGGTTCTAAATTCAGAGTTGACAAAGCAACCAAGATCAACTAGTCAAAGACTTTTCTCAGAGCTAGATGAGAAGTACAGAGCTGAAAGCAAACTTTACTGCTCTCCACATATTAATTTCAGTCACAATAATAATGATCGAAAGTTTTCATACTGTTGCATCTATCCAGTTATCTGTGATATATTTGATATATAAATATAATTTATAAGAATCATTTTTATTTATATATTTATTGTACTGATATATAGGAAATAAAAAAAATTCATTTTTATTTGTTATAAGAGAAACAATAAAAAATAACATTTTTGAAACTCTAAAACTATTTTAAAGCAATCCTTGTCTGAATTTAAGAAATAGGAATACATAATTCATTTATTAAAAAATCTAACTCAACAGTTTTTGTAATTTGATAAAACAAACACAGAAGACAGAATACAAATTAAAGCAATAAAACCATTTCTTAGCTGTGTTTTTCTCCCATTAATTCCTTATATAGTGCTAAAGAATAATTTTAATATTAGTGAATAACTTACCTATGTGCTTTTTCAATTGGTTGGAAACAGCGCAGATCATGATCTTCAGGAAGTGGCATATCAAAATCTACAAATATCAAAGTAAGAGAATAATAATTCTAAGTATGCATTTCATATAAAATAACATACAATCAAATGACAAAATCATTCAGATATGTAAAAATAAATAAAAATTAATCATAAAAAAAGAGAAACAGTGAAGACTAAATCTACTTACACTTGGGCAGATCAAGGGATTCACCATTCAAGGGTTGGTCTTGTACTGTATTTAGCAACTTAGATAAATTGGACCAAACACTGTAAAGATATAAGTAATGAACAATTATTTTGTACATTATTCAGTCAACTTTTTCTATCTTTTGTGCATTTAATGATTCAGCCAAAAGACTCTTTGGCTTCAGATGCATTTTATAAAATAAAAATGGAAGACAATAATGCATAAGAATATATGGAGTAAAGAAACTAGTCTCAAAAGTTTAGAAAGTAACTGGAAATACACTTAGCCAAATTTCAATTTTTACACAGAATTTTTGTCTACCTTAATAGTAATTTAATGTCATACAAAGTTCTTCAAAGTGAATATTTTAGTTAATTACAGATTTGTATTTTAGACATCTTTGCAATCAAATATAGAAATTATATTTTATTTTCTCACCTATATATCATGCAAACATACAATGTTGCCTCTTGTCTCCTGTTTATTTTTAGAATTAACTATTTCTAAAACATTCTTTAATAATACTATCAGATATTGTGTTATTTGAAGATAAATAATTAGTATTCTAAAATTGAAAATTTTATTTTATTTTTTGTTTCCCCACTGCCACCAGTTTAGTCCCATTTTGGATTGACCAAAACATCTGGTAATAACTCTCTAAATTGAGGCAGGAGCATTTTGGTACCTTTAAAGGCAAGATTAGTTCTTTAAAATATTCCCAAACATCAGCTACCCAATAAAATATAAATTTTAAAATTTTCCAAAGGAAAAAATTGAAAAGGTTTTAACTTTTTTGATTTAAAATATATACTGCATTTACTTGTGTATAGTGTGAGTTTTTGTAATCGGTATTTTTTTTTAAATTTTTTTTTTACACAAAATAGTGGATGAAATAAAGGGTTCAGTTTGAAATTTCAATGTATAGCCCCTGAAGAAGGCCAGAGCATACAACATCTGAAATGTTGTGAATATGACAATAAAAATGAGGACAAGAGTCCGAATAGTGTAAATAGTTACAATGTAACACTGAGGTGGTGAAGGGATTAAACATTAATTCTAAGCAGGAAAAAAGAAGAGTTAATCCAAAATAAAATATAGGCTGGTAGATAGGGAGAGAGTGGAGACATTTTCCTTGGTGAGAATGGGACATTCAGATTTCTTCTCCCCTAAAAGTTTATTTTTCTTGTTTATCGAGAGTCAGGCATGTGTTTGAAAACAGATTTTGGAAATAAGTTTATCTCTTCCTGGGAAAATTTAGAAAAACAAATTATTAATGGAAAGAAAAACAGATGAGAATACTATTTTTTGTTGATGAAAATGAAAACAAGGAACAAATCCATTTTCTTAGGACTGAAGTTATGAAAATCACTCATGTCATGTCAAGAAGGTGATCTGGTTTGAGTTTTCGCTGAGACACTGACCAGCCCAGGGATGAAAAACATCGTTTCTTTGTTGAGAACTTCGGCAAACAAATATATTTTCATTGATGAAAACAGATTTGGGAAATAATTTTTATCTATCACTCAGAAGGTTAAGATGTGAACGAATTTCTCTTTCGGGTCAGATGTACTGTACAATTAAGGTTGGATTTTTTAAAGCAAATTCTATCATAGGTGGCCTGGTTTGTATTTTCATGGAACAGATTTATCCAGGAAAATAAAAAAAGATTTGGAGAATTAAAATAAATGGCTAGAATGGAACTCCAGCCTTCTGCCTACATACTTTAAAAATTATATTTGTCACAAAGACAGTCATGCATACTCTGGGAAGTGAGCTGAGGTCGAATACTGCAAAGGAAGGAGGAAGGAGCATAATTTAGCTCCGCCTGTGCAAAGTAGTGGTGTGAGTTGTTAAATAAAGCAGGTTGGAATTAAGGGGGAAGCAATTCCTGTGACTACTCCGAAAGAAGGTGGATAACTCTTCAAATTTGCAAAGTTGATTAAGAAAGCAGAAATAGGGAACAACAAAACCTTTATTTGAATTGATGAAAATTGGGGAATCACTGAATTCCCAAAACCCTTTGGTCCCATGCCAATTTTGGACCAAAGTGTATATAAGCAGATGACTTTGGGCTGAGATCCTGCATTGTGTGCCTCAGAAATCCACATCAGCTGCCAACCAGAATTCCTGATTCCAAGACTTTGAACTTAGCCTTCCAAAAGTTTAGACAAAGCCCAGTGTCACTAGAGAGATTGATGTAGGAAGGGTTAATTTTTGTTGTGCCAAGAGTTATATAAACCAATTGAAGATTGACTCCACCCTTCTACTGCTCTGAGATCAATGTGGGCAGAGATGGTGTGGATCAAAGTGACCAGCGACCAACAACCAGTTTGGACCCGTGCAGAGTTAGCCTGTGGTTAAAGCGTTGTCCTAAGATGACTGAATGTAGGCAGCGGCAAAAGGTGTTACATTATTTGGTGCCAGTGACCATGTTGCAAAGGGGTGTTACAACAACAGCTCATCTCAGAAATATATACAGAGAAAAAATAGTGGGTCACACTATACACAGGTAATTTTTTTTGAAGAGGTTAAAATACATTTTCAGTGACCAGTTTTTTTTTTTTTGATGGGTTAAAATTCATGCAAAAAAATTCAAGGGTTGCACTATACATGAAGTCAGCTTATACAGGTGAGTTAGAGAGGCCAGACATTTTTGAAGGGACTATTATTCAGCCCCAGGGGGAGAGGGATATGTGACAGATACCACTCAGTCCATGGTCTTTGTTTCTTTTTAGTTGAAACTATGGTGCTATGGATGATAGAGCACTGCCTGTTCGCCTACGACAGTTTTGTAAAGAATAACGAGTCTGTCGTTGATTCAACATTCACCAAAAGCAGGCTGTTCCCACTTGTAACACAATTTTACATTGGGTTCATGCACTTCATACACTAATGAAGAACAGAATGGTGGGGGTCTCACAAATCGTATGTATCCCAGATAATGTTGGACACGTCAGACAAACTTCACTGTGCAGTCTGACCCGCTCTGCTCGGAGACATGCTACTGAACTTGACATCGATAATCGTTTGGTAGGGCATATTTTGCATGAAGTACTGCATTTCCACCCCTACAAATTGGTCATTGGGCAACAGTTGAAACCAGGGGACTATGCACAGTGGCTTAACTTCACACATCAGATGGAAGCCATTTTTGAGGCAAGTGACAACCTCATTTTGTTAATGAGTGATGACTTTTTCTTGTAGAGAAACCTCAAGGCACATGTGTATGAGCATAAACCCCATACATTGGATAATTTGAAGGAAGCTATTCACATGGAAGTCGTCCAAATTGACAGAGTAATGCTGGAAAGAGTGGAGGCCAACTGAGAACACCTTCAGAAATGCATCAATGAAAATGGACACCACGAGGGATGTTGTTTTCCACACTTGATTTTGTCAAATGCTAATTAAATACAAACACATTAATTTCAATAAAAAATTTTTGAAGCTAAAATTAATGATGTGAATTTTTCAAAAACGTCTGTCCTCTCTGCCTCACCCTGTACACGAATATATACAGTATGCTTTATCCAAGAAATGATAAGTTTATTTCTAATTTACTGTTTTAGACTTGTAAGAGTCTTTTAGATAATGTTTTTAATTTTGACAAAGACTTATAATGAAACTCTTTAAAAAGATAACTCCAGACAATACAATGGATTGAAAAGAATGAGAAATGGACTTACTTTGAGGACTTAAGAAAATTGTTACAGAAGTAAAGAGGGTGTGACCACAACCAGTCAAGCAAAATTTTGATTGCTGGTAGAGTAAAGAAATCACGTAGCTTTTGTTCTTGCTTGGGAGTGTAATGCAACAAAATATCAAGGAGCAAAACTGCAAAAAATCAAAGCAAACAATATTTTCAAATTAAAGAAAAGAAAAAAAAGAAGAATAACATGAAAACAAATTCAAACTGTAAATAGATTATGTTGTTATTGAAAGTGATTTAAGATCCAAACTGTGGTAGAAGGTAAAATTAATGTCTAATTAATGATTTAAGGGTATTATATCTAAAAAGACAAGTTATCTTTCTAAATGTTTGAAGTTCAATTATACAGGGTGTGTCAGAAACACCTCTCACACAACGGTAAGACAGTAAGAGGGATATGTGGGAAGTATTTCTGCCACATCCTGTACAATCATAAAATAATAGTAGTACTGAAATCTTCAGTAAATACACTTATGAAAAGAAAAATGCATTCCATGAGAATTATTAGAATATTAGGAATATCTTCTGCAAAAATTCTCATATTGTAAGAGTCGATTTACCATCTCAATGTTTAAACCATAGGGCAAGCATATGACTGTGGCCCATGGACAGTTTTTCACTGATTAGACAGCTTCACAACACAATGTGTTTCAATTCCCCACTTTTGTTTTTGTTTTATCAGTTTGCCCCAAGCAAAACAATAATGCCACTAAGACACAATGGGTTGCTGGGAATGAAAGACTTTAGAAGGAACTGGAAACACAATCCTAACCAGGAAACAAGAGATAAACTTCTACTACTGTTCAAAAGACCAGAGAGGACTGTGAACTGGACAATAGGCAAAGCTATTTTGTGTCAGTGTAAACAAAAATTAAGGAAAGTCTGGTTTATGTTCAGCAAAAATGTGAAATATCACTATGGCAGAAAAAGGGAACACAAATCTTGTTTTCAATATACAGGTTTCTTTAATTACAGCTTCACCTGGCATTGGGGGGGGGGGAGGTTAAGTTATACTTATGACATGTTCACTTCTACTCTAGATTTCTCTCCTGACAGATTAACAAACCATATCTTCTTTCAGCCAGTGAGAACTCCTCTATCCATCTTTGAATGTGACTCAATAGACAACTCATGACTTGCCTCAGACTGCCAACACTTCTCTGCTGTCCCTCTGCACATGATGATGGAGAACTTGTCACTCACTATGGAATGGCTCATGCAGCATGACACTATATAAGCTCACAACTAGAATCCCCAACCTTTTAGTGCGATTGACACTTAATCCTGATATTTTTCATTTATTTATTTACTCTATTTACTTTTTACTTACTTGTGCACAGCGAATGATTACTTTGAAGTTCTCACATCTCAGATTTATTAGTGGTGGTTATGAAACTGTCAATGCTTCAGGACTAAATAAAAATCATTTACAGCCCAAATGACTATGTGTTAAGTAAAAGATAGCACAAATCAGTTATTGGAGATGAGATTTTCCCAATAAAACCATGAATCATAAGTTATCTTCTATAATATATCATCTGCTGCAAATTTGGTACTCAGAATTCTTCAGAGACACATTGAAGGACAAAAGTTGTTGATTCCTCAAAAATAATAAATTGTCTACATAAAAAAATAAGTTACTACTGAATTACCATCAATCTTTAATGCTATTTAACAAGTTTACTCGAGTACAAGTATAGAAAATATTTTTGCCTATTAATATGTCTTTTCATAATTACCTGTGAAATTGAAAGCCATTTCAAAGCCTTTCTCCTCATCTTTACTTAAGTATTCCTGCTTTTCATTCTGGCCTGTTGCTTCAAAAACACCATCGTTCATCTGCCGTTTAGCATGGTGCATAGTAAAAAGGTTGATAGCAATGATCTGGATGAGCATGGGTGTGGAGAAGCTCTGTGATGTTACATGAGCAGGCAAACTACTGAGCAGTTTTTCAGAAAGACCAGCAGCTCTGTCAAAATCTGAAATAACCAAAAAGTAATCTTTATATATATATATACACACACACACTCTCTCTCTCTCTCATATACAAACAAGTGGTCCAATTTTATATGTAAACTTTAAATAAATTTAAATTATAAATTGTTCAATTTCTTTCATTTTAGACAATCTTAAGTTTAAAATGGGAATTTAATTTTTTTTTTTTTAGATGATCATTGACCTGTTTGGAAAATAAAATTCACTGCTTTATGGTGAGTTGGAATGCCCTAGAAGTTTTGGGTACCTGTGTTTTAGAAATTACACCAAGGCATTTGATAAAGTGTGCCACACACATCTGTTGGAACTGCTCAGCAGTTGACATATTTGAGAAGTATATTAGAATAATCAAGAACCTATACTGGCAGTAAACTGTCTGCATATGGATAGAAAATGAGTTCAGCAGATATACAAAGATAGAAAGGGGTGTAAGACAAGGATGTGTCTTCTCACTGGACTTATTCAACCTATACGGTGAGGTGATTCTGAGAGAATTAGAAGTCCTACCACGATTCATTATTGGCAGTCACAAACTTAACATAAGACATACAGATGACAGTGCTGATAGCAGACAAAAAGAAAACTACAAAAGTTCCTACAGAAGTGAAGGAAAGTGTGAAGAAAGGACTAAATATAAACTGCAAGAAGACAGAATGCATGGTTGTTAGCAAAATGCAAAATTACAAATCAGAGATACTAATATCAAACAAGTACAAAAATTTAAATATCTGGGAAGTGTTCTAACAGAGGACAGAGTGTGTTACACTGTAATTCAAAGATGCATTGGGATAACCAAAGATGCATTCCAAAAGCTAAGCAGTGTATTAAGAGACAGAAAATCTTTTTTAGAAACAAAGAAAAGAGTACTGAACTGTTACATGATATCTTCCCTCTTAGATGGCAGTGAACACTGAACAATCCCCTCAAAGATGAAGAAAAGACTTGAAACAACAGAAAAGTGATTCTACAGAAGGATACTGAGGATCTTATGGATCAAACATGTGAGCAACAATGAAGTTTTAGAGAAAATAGAAACAAAAAGAAATTTATACTTGACATCAGGAAGAGACAGTTGAAATTTCTGGGCACATAATGAGGAAGGAATACTTGGAAAATCTGATACTCACAGGACAGATTGAGGGTAAGAGGGACAGAGGAAAACACATAACATACTTGATGAGCTGAAGTAAATGGATGGCAGAACAGTGTTTAGGAAAAAAAACAGACAAAATTTATTAAGAACTACAAAGGATAGGAAAATGAGGAGAGCCATGATCACCTACTTCCTGAGGGGACACAGCACAAAGACAATGAGAAAAACACACACACACACAGCAATAATCTGTTTATGCTTTTCAAAACTGTGCAGTTTATCAAAGTATACAAATGTATAAAAATGTGTTTTTACCAGCATTCAGGTGTATAAGAGCATGGAATTGTAAAAAAGCTGCAATCACTTCACTCATTGAGAGCTTGCCCTTAAAGTCAGTACTGAAAAATAAAATATAGAATAAAAATTTATAATACAAGTTAAAACAAAAATAATCCAACATTAATTATATTTTCTTCTCTAGAGAAAAAGATTGTATTAAAAAAAAAAAATTCAAATACTAAGTTTAATTCATTACAAGGTAAATAAGATTCTGTTAAACTAACTTATTAAAAAAAAACCCAAAAACACTATTCCTTTATTGAATTGAGTGATATATTTATTTATACTATTTACATGTGAACTACTGTCCTCATCTTTGTTGTTACGACATTTCATCCATTATGTACTTTGGCCTTCATCATCAGGCATATGTTGATCTGAACCTACAGGGAATTTCGAACTGAATCCTCTATTTAATCTACAAGGGTAGATTGTTCTTGTTCCACTGCCCATGTCTAGGGATATTTCATTGTAGCTGCTCAGTTATTGCTCACCCTATTTCTACTGAGTTCAAGTACACACTGCCCAGCCCAGGTATTAAACTCACAATTACTATGTCACCAAATTCACAAACCAATGCTTTAATCCACTAGGCCATGTCTTGTGGAGTGATATCTATCCTTTAAACTAATATTAAAGGTTATATATAACTTACTTTAAATAGTGTTCTGGAAAATATATGATGTTTTTTTATCAACGTGAATTGAAAAGTTGTGTGGTAAGTAAGGAACAAAGCAGACTATTTCAACTTGCAGATAGGTATGTCCATACTATGCTTTACCCATATCCTGACAGATTTGTAAGTAATACAATCAACTTTATGTGTAGATTCACTTGTAGAGGGATAAATGTAGAACTAAAGAAATAATTGATTAACAGTAGAAAATTAATACTTGACAAGTAAAACAAAAATGACAAAATTGCATATTAAAAATTAACTACAAATAAGAATCATTGAGATTAAAAACTTCTTCATATCAGTTATATTCCTTTAGGTACCATATTTTTTATATGCAGTGACTCCCAAATTATCCAGTTTGGCTTTCAGTGATTTCTATTACCTGCAGTCAATCCCCAGAAATAATTCATAATTGCCCCAAAGTCTAAGTTGAACCTCCCAAAGAGAAGCTATAAAACTAAGTAAAAATGTGAAAGTTCTTAATAAGCAAAGAAAAAAAAATCATATGCTGAAGTTAAGATGAATAGTAAGAATGTATCTTTTATCCATCATATAACTTTCAATCTAGTATATTGTTACAATTATCATTATTCTTTATTATTATTAATTATTACTGTAAATCTTATATTGTACCTAACTTATAAATTAAGCATTTATCATAAGTAAACATACATTGTGTGGTGTGTGAGTTATGAGAGAGAGAAGATTTGGTACTATCCTGTTCCAGGTGTCTGCTTAGATTCTTAGAATATAACCTACATAGATAAATAGTGGTGGTGGGTATAAACAAGATTATTTTTATGTGGTATCTTAAAATTATTTTTAAATAGTATTTTAACTTCATACTAATTTTATCACAAGCTATATCTACTGTTTAGTATAAAGTATTTTAAATATTAAATCAAATAATTTTTAAAATTTTCAGTTTCTTTAATCATGAGAAAAAAACAATAGCCAATGGGATGCACTCAAAAATAAAATTTAGTAAGAAGATCTAGAAAAAAAAATGTACATACGAGTCTTTAGCAAGTTTGCCATAGAATTTCTCCAAATTAGTGGCTGCAACAGGAAAAGGATGCCTTACTGCAAGGCTACGTATATAATAAAACACTGTTGTTAGCTTGTTCCCACGAGCTGCTTCCAATATAGCCAGTTGGTTATAGGGCTGTCCTAAAAAATAAAATAATAATTGCAATGATGTATTTACGTACTTTATAAGGGGGGGTGTAAATTGCAACTTTTTATAATAATGTTTTCCAAAACAAAACAGTGACATTTAAATTTTTTCATAGGTAAATTTAGCAAGTAAAGGTTGACTAAGTATACATGACTGTCCATGTCTAGTGAACAATGAACTAGGGAAAAACATTTTTTAATCAAATTTTAAAATATGTGATTGCTTCTTAAAAGCTGTTTTATTGAGATTTACTTAATGGACAAAAACATACATATTAAAGTTACCAAAATTAATATCTACATAAATGCTGATTACTATGTAATTAAATTTTAAGACTGACAATGAAAGTAGATGGAAGTTATTAAAACTACAAACAAAAGTTGCATTTTCACACAACACACAAAATATTGTATGGTATATTCTGAAGTCTAACTTAAATTAAAATGTGATGTTATTTTTGTTTTATTGCACTGAAAACCTGTTGACAAAAGTTTAAGAAAAGAAAGTATGCTTTATGAAAGAGTGCTGAAAAGTTCTCGGCTTGGCCCACTTCTCAAGATTGGAAAAAAAAACTATTTCTATGCCTGCTACATTATGCAAAATCATTTGACAATGTACAACATAAAAACCTACTTGAACTGCTAGGCAAGCTCCATTTATATGGAAAAGATATTAGGACAATTCACAACACTTACTGAGAACAAAATGCTGGCAGGCTAATAGGAAATGTATTAAGCAAGTACACAAAAATAGAACAAAGTGTAACTCATGTATGCGTTTCCTCACTAGATTTATTTAATCAATACTACAAGACACAAGTCTAAGAGAACTAAAAGACTTAACAGGATTTATTATCACTGACCATAATCTTAACAGCGTAAGATATGCAGTTGACACTGTGCGGACAGTGAACTCAGAAGGAAATGTATAAAAACTGAGAAGGTAGCAAAGGAAAGTTAGAATAAAGGACTAACCATTAACTACAAGACATTAGTAAGAAAGGCAATCAAAGGCATAAACTTTGAATTGGAGACATCAGAACAAAACAGGTACACGAATTTAACTACCTCAATAGTGCAATAACAGATGATGAAAAGTGTAACACAGAGATTAGAAAACACAACTGAATAGTGAAAGAATATTAAAATATTTCATTAGAAGAAATAAAAGAGTGCTGAACTATCTATCCTCCCATATGGCAAGGATTACTAAGCAAGATGATGAGAAGGCTTGAAGCGACATATGTGATTCTACAGAAGGATGTTGAGAATACCATCAATAGATCCTGTGAGCAACAAGAAAATGGGAACTAGAAGAGCACTCATAATTAAAATCAGAAAGAAACAGTTGAAATTTCTGGGATACCTAATGAAGAAGGATGGCTCCAGATTTGTCCTCAGACTTTACTCCCAAAGCTTTTTCCATCATTGCAAGCAGCAAGGGTTTAAAAATCAGAGTTTTCCTTCTCTTAGAGGGACTACCCTCCCAGACTGATGAGTTCAATCTACTGAAGTATTAGCACTGCATGGACTATTGTTTGGTCCCCAGATCCTTATGTTTAGTCAACAGTGAAAAGTCCTTCCAAACAAATATCTGCAAATCACTGAAAATATTGCAAAAATCAATGTAAAAGTTTCTGCTCAATATCTTTTCTTGTCAGCATCCAAATGTTTTGGTATTCACTTGGCCAACAGCTTTTTGTATACCCAACTTTTTATGAATTATAAACCCAACATTCTTTAGATATCTATGGCATAACAACTTTTTTTTTTATCAAGATTTGTTAAAATTATGATTGTCAATTCCCATAGCTGACACTGCTGACAGCCTCTCAGATTGTGCTGCATCTTGGGTCTCATAATCTTCATGCTAGAAATTGTAAACCACTTCTCCACATTTGAGTATTATGGCCACTTGTCACCTAATGTTTCCATCACATATTCATTGATTTCCTTTGCAATTTTCTTCTGCAGAAACAGGAATTTTGTGACCAATCAGTCTTTGACACTTAAAAAATGTATACTTTTTGTTGATATTGTTTAAAAAGTAACAGATTTGTTTGTTTGGGGTTTTATGGCATATCAACCACTATGGGTTATTTAATGCCAGATCCAGTATTTACTAGATATATCAAAAACGTATAGTTGGCAACATCATTGTTTCAAAAACGTATAGCAAAAAGTAACAGAAAAAAAATTCTGTAAATTAGCAGTCCAACATTATGTTCAACTTCGTTCTGGCAACTCGTATGATGACACTGTTGCTAAGTTGTATTGGCCACTGCCTTTCCCTGGGACAACATCAGTGGCATGGAGAGGGGAGACGTGCTGCATGGGCAACCACCAATCTTTCATCAAACCCTGTCCAAGCCTGCACCCAAGAGAGGACACTCCGGTGTCACCTCACAACAACAGCAAAACACAGGAAGCAACAGTCTACCAGTTATAAACACTTGATTGACAAGGTGCAAGACACTCAGGGTTGCTTTCAACAGACGGCTACCACCTGTCTCCACCTCATCAAGAGGTGGGAAGACATCAAAAAACAAATAATCGCTTACGCTAGTGATACGATTTAGACTGAGGGCTGGAGCAAGGAGAGGAGAAATGAAGGCTTGCCACCAGGATGAAGCATGCTTGACAGAAAGACAACAAAGTGACTTCAGGAGAGAGCATCTTCACATGCATTCATTGTAATCAAGACTGTCACTCCCATGTGGGCCTGTACAGCCATAACAGATGCTGCACTGCCATCAGTAGCTGAGACATTACTCTTTGGGCACAGATCCAAGGTTTCTCGAGACCAGCAGATGCCACACACAGGTAATACTTCAGTTTTCTACAGCCAAAGAAATTCAAGACCAAAAATCAGCAAGGTCATAGTATTTTGAGAATTACTATTTTCAGGAAGCCCAAACATTTAATGCAGAATACTACTCTAACTTGTTGTGCCAACTAATAGAGGCAACTAAAAGGAAAATAGCAAGGATAGGTGTTGTTATTTTGCAGGACAATGCTCCGGAGTAGAGCCAGATTATGACATTTTGAAGGGCTAATGAAATTATGCCCCACAACGAACCCTCATACAGAGCTGGCCTCTAACTTACCCGTACAGGTTTTGAATTTTTTTTTTTTTTCTTCTGATAAATTTTAGCAAAATTTACATAAATTGAAGTAAACTTATTGCAAATTCTTTAAATAAACTAGAATAGCCATTTCTGTCAAAAATATTCTTTAAGAAATACCATTATATTACTATTTATTGCAAACCAAATTAGCACGGATTTCAGCACAAATGTAGTAAAGAAAAAAAAAAATTTTTTTATAATTAGCAGTATAAGAATAAAACAAAATAAATATGAGTTTGTCATATTGATATCATTTCAGTTTATGAAACTATTTAGAAGTTATAACATCTAGAAAATTAAAATCCGATTTATAAAAGCTATAGGCTGCAACCTATACTAGCCTAAAGAATAATCGAGCCTTACTCAGGAGGTTGGCAAAATGATGCAGGTTTTGAAGAAATTGGGTTTTGAGTGCATAGACTTTCCATTCTCCTCACCAGATTTTGCTTCATATGACTATTTTCTGTTTTCAAACTTTAAAATGAGTTTGAAAGAGAATAACATTTTCAATGATTCCAGTGATAACGGCAAAGACCAAGAATATTTTGGTGGGAGAGTTAAGGAAATACTATTTACATTGCATGGCTCTAGTTTATTCCCTTCTTGGTCAGGCCAAGAACGTTTTAGCACTTCCGTGCAACAATCCAACAACAAATCACATCATTAGTATAGAAATTAGGGTCATTTTGAATCACTTACCATTTGAAGGTACAAGGTTAGCAGCATGCCAATAATAAGTCTGAGCCTGATCCACCTCTTGCCGGTACCTGGCTGCAAATATAAACAATTACAGTCATATAATTTGTTGCTGCAGTTTCAAAAAAGATATTACTGTATGAGCAGGTGCTGAAAATTTTTTTTTGCTATATCTTTCTCTTATAGCAAAATAAGCAATAAACTAAAATAATTCTGAAAAGAGTACAGTTAATTTAAATCTAAGGTCAAAAATAAAATATTTTTCATTTAAGATTTATGTTGTTATTTTGTTAGCAGACTTCAATCACTGATAACAAAAAGAATTAATGCATAGCATCAAATAATTATGAAAAACTTATGGGACATGTAACAATTAGGTGCCATAAATTGATTATCATAAGATCTTTTTTTTTAGTAAAAAAGAGACTTGTTTGTATTTAATATAAATTAATCTTAAATTACATTAACAAAATAAGTAAATATTGTAAAGACCTCTAAAATAAATGTAATTGTGACATTGCAAAAATCAGCAGTGTTTTTTGTATTATAATGAATAGAAGTTTAAGTTACTATAAACAAGCAGTTGACAATAATAAAAAAATAGTAATGCTATTAACTTACCAATATCTCCCAAATGAACAAGGCAATGCTGGCAGATATAGAGACAAGAGTTCTTTTTTGGAGGGGTAATCTTGGCCTTCAAAGGGTTTTTTTCTATAATGAAAATAATGAAAAATTTGAAGTGAAAATTTAAAAAGGAGATGAAAAAAATACTCACACCTACATAGACAATGGTCATAAATAAAAAAAAAAAAAAAAATAAAAAAAATAAAAACTATTGCACATTTGGAAGTTTAAAAGAAAAAAAATCTGATTTTATAAATGATACAAGAAATAATGTAAAAGAGAAAAGAATTTTACCTTTCATAATCCCATAGGCTGAAGACTTCCGCCGGAAAGGCAGGTCTAGCTTGAAGGTTGCACATAACAGCTGTAGTAACTGTAAGTTAAAAAAAAGGAATCAATTATTCAATAGGTCAAAATACTCAATCTTAAATTAATTATGTATTGGTAAAACTATAACAAGAATAGACTTTCAATTTGGTATTACAAATTAGTTAATTATAATCTACATTTTACGACATTACATAAAGCATATTTCTCAATGCTGAGGACGAAAGAAAAGATTTGTAAAAAAAATATCTGAAGTAAAAATAAAATTACTGAAATCCTAAAAATAGAGTAGTTAATCCAATAAGCTATATCAATTCTTACTAAAGACTCATTTATAAAAAAAAAAAAAAAAAAAAAAACAACAGTGGGAGAAAGAAAAGGAAAAATACCTGAAGATAGAATCCACTAGCTGTCTCCAAAAATAGATTTAAACTTGCTTGGACCTCTAGCCTTTTAGGATTCTGCAAAAATGAGGAAATTTGCAAATTATTATAATATTTTGTTAAATTTATATTTCAGATGATGTATGGTTTTACTGAACCTTGAATAAATGAAAAATCATAAATGTAAATGTAATTATCACTTTGTTACCATATGCAACAGGTACAAGACATAAATAAAACTTATAGCAGTTCTTTAAGTCTGCTTTAAAAAACTGACATTTTTAACAAGAAAGCAATTTAAAAATTTAAAAAAGCTTAAAAGATAACCTATAAGTGAAATGCAAAAATACAATGAACCAGATATGTTTTAAATGAGGACAAATCTTAGTTTAGTTTGTGTGTTGCACAAATGCAGGTTAAACCTTCAGGATTCAGTTTTTGATATTTTACTTGCTCTCTGCTATTTCTGCCAGTTGATCAAAAACAAAACAGTCTTTCATACTGGAAAAGAGTCAAAAGCATTTCAGAATATCAATAACTAATAATCTCAGAGAACAAGGCATTATCTTGAAAGATGAAAGGCTAAAAGAATACTAAGCCTGCCATCATATTACATTTGTTCTTGGTTAAATTTAAAATTAAATATTTTGAAAAATCAATTGATCTAAGCAACTATTTTTTTAAATAATAATTCTGATTTTAAGAATTAACCATTAAATGAAATGAATTGCGGATGATCTTTAAAACATGTTAGTATTAAAAAATTTTCATTACATTTTCTATGGCACCAAAAAAATAGATTAGATTTTTAAGACATTCTTACATTTAAAAAAATGAAAAGGTCTAGACAACAATGCAAAATTAAAACAAAAGCAAACTTTCTGTGGAAGAGATTTTGCTATTTCTTTTAATATATTTCTTCACTGTTATTAATAGTACAATTTAAATTCATTAACATCTTTTAACATAGGTACTATTTACAGGAAATAATCTATAATATAGCAAATACATTTGTGTATTTTCATCTTTTTACTCTACTAGTCATCTCTCTTGCATAGTTGAAAACCTAGTGGTAGTGTCCTTGGCTTTGACAATGGCAGAATGTTCTAAGATGATTATGAATCCAGAAAGCAGAAACAAACTTCATAAAAGAAAAGAGTACAATAGTAATTGAACCCCCCCCCACGCCTAAATTTTTTTTTATTAAATTCAACCTACATGTCTTTGACAAGGTCTGTCTATTCAACTTGTTATATATTTTCAATTTCGAAATAAGGTGTCATACATTTGGATTGAAGTCATGAATAAATTGCCCAAAGTTCATGTTTTTTCTTATTATATTCAAGTATTTTTAACTATCACAGTTATTGTTAAAAACAGGTGTTATTAGTATGGTATACAAGATTTGACTAAATTGTGATGTTTTTAGATTGTTGAAAAAAAAAAAAAAAATCTTTGGACAATTTATTAATGACTTTAATCCCAATGTACAGACAAGTATAAAATATTGAATAGACAGACCTTGTTGAGAGAATTTAATCAAACTTGTCTGGATATAAATTCAGAAAAACCTAATAAGGAGTAAACAAAATATCAATCTCGTATATACTGTCATTTTTGATAGCATGGGTAAACTAGTTTTATTTATAATATCCAATATTCAGGAAGCAATTATTCAATTTTTTTTTTTTAAGTATTGTTTTATACATCCTTGTAACATCAAAATAATTTGCCCAAATAAATCTATAGTTTATAAGCATTGAAGCATTATTAGAAGATACAAATTATTTCATAAGGCTGAAGTTCTTTACTAACAAATGAATAATAAAATCATTACATAAGTGCATAGTTACATTAAAATGAAAAAAGAAAAAGTGCAGCGATTTTACAAATATTTTCAATATAAACTTTGTCAATGTACTTAATTCAGAGACATATCACATAGATCAAACATTAGACATTAAAAACTTTAAGATCAAAATTCAGCAAATAAGTGTATTAGGCTGTTGGCTTTTTGATCCACCTTTATATATTTTAATCTATGAAGAATATATAAATGACAGTTAAAATGAACGCATTTTCAAAAACATTTTTAATAATTCTTTTAAAAATATTACAATAATAAAATATTATATTAATATAATTTGTATAGAAAAAGTATCCAATAATCACCCAACTTCAATAACAAAAGATGATTTTCAATAAACTTCACACTTACTACTCATTATATTTTGAATAGATATTTATTAAGCTTAACTTAGTCAGGCACAAGGCTACAAGAAATGAGCATAAATATTGTGTTGAACCAATATTTCAAGCAGACAGTGATTGCCTACTTCAAAAATCAGCATTTCAAATTCAATTTTTATGCAGGCAGAAATAACCTGAACTACTAAACAAATCTGTATTGACAGAAGGTCCAACTGCCTCAAAATTAAAAAAGTAAACAAAAAAAATAAAAGCATTTAAAATTTTGAACTAGAACTAGCATTGTTGAAAAGTAAATAACCACACCTACCAGGAAATCAGCTAACTTCAGTCTCAAGTAATGTTACAGACAGAAATTGACTGTTGCCATGACAAAGAATATCATAAAATATCTAGTTATCTGCTATTCTAAACTATATTTTTATATTCCACAATCTATGAAAATATTGACTAAAAATATAATCTTTACAAGTAAATGTTTCCATATTAGAAAAGATTTTGAAGAAAAATTAAGTAAAAAAATAGGTCCGTACCCTCACCTGATTGTCCTTAGCCTGGGTCTGTAGTATATTGATCTGATTTTTGAAAGCATGGTTCCACCTAGAAAAGACACAAATTTGTTAAACATCAAAAATTTTGTGTGTTACATAAAAGAATAGTTTTTAGTAAGGAGAAATCAGAAATATTGATAGCAAATAAAATTGAAAAACACAATCTAAACTATACTTAACCTAAGGCTGAACTTTATTTGGAAAGAAAGAATAAAAAGGAAAATTACCTTATCTGGTTACTATTGTTAATTTTCTGATTGTGTCGGTTTAGTGTTCATTGTCAATGTTGAATATGGATGAAATTCTATTATTGATTCAAATATTTGAAAATGCAAATGAGATTGTAATTTGATGCAAATATATTCATTATAATGAAAAGTGGATATAAAAATTTTAAAAAGTATTGTGGAAGCCAAAAATAGATTATCCACTAAAAAAGAAGAACTAAGTATAATGCATTATCAGTAAAATAAAAAAAAAAAAAAGGGGAACTGCAAGAATTAGAGATGATACTATTCAATTATAATAAAGCTGAATTTATTATAAACTTATTAATTACTAACTACAAATCACAAATTTGAGATTATCAAAATATGCCTTTTTAATTACAGATAGTTAAACATACTTTTTGTACTATTATGAAGATTTGCTAATGGCAATAAGCACAGTATTAGAATGATGTCACAGTCATTGTTTTATAGCTGAATTGGCTAAATGTAACTAAGTTCTATGTTAACAGTTTCTTTTCTCACTCGTGAAACTCTTTCGTCTTCTTTCTTTCCAGTTAAGTTTGATCTTCAAAAATTTAAATGCAATGTCAATCATTATCTTCTGTCTTTTTAATTCCTGTTCTTTTATTGTTCTCTCTCCTTAATGTTTTTTTCCTTATATTCTTTCACTCAGTAACTCCCTACATCTTAGTGGCTTTATTGCTTTGCTTGAGGTGAAATGATTAAAGGAAAAAATAGTCACGTTATATATCATTCCCTACACAAGCCCTAAAAAGCTGTTCTCCTTACGGAAATGGTCTGCCATTGACATTTATATAAACATTTTAATAAAACAAAGTACACAATTTAAAAAGTGAATAGTCATCAATAAGTGTCTTTCTACTCAGTTGTTGCTATTTTTCTCAGTTAAAGAAAATATTTCTCAAGCCATACAAAACTTGTACAACACATAAATCAATATTTCTGGCTTTATTCTAAGACTTAACACCCACAATATTAATCATATATAAACCAGCTGACAAGCTATTGACTACAAACATCATTTGAAACACAATAGAGCCTAAATTGGTTCCATAGCAGAGTATTCCTTTTATTGTGACAAACTTTTCTTTTTCCACGATGTATATTAAGATTCTATAATCAATAGGTAAACAAAGAAAAAAAACACTCGATAATGAAACACAAACACTAAATCTTGCAACAATACCAATCTTCACAGCATTCACCATGTTATATTTAATTTCTAAATTTGCTCCCTTTATAATAAAAAAAACAAAAAAAAAAAAATCACTTATCACTTGTAAATAGTCACCATATGAGCACATCTACCAAGTTTTGTAAGATTATACTAAACTAATCGTGTCTGCCTACACAAATAAGATAATCACTGACATCTGTAATGTTCTACCCATGAATACTGATAAATATATTTCCCTTTTTAGAATCTACAGCATGTCGGTGACATTAGTTTCCATATAATTATCAAAATCATATCACGCCTGAGCAATAGTAAATAAGTTAATATGAGTGAAAACTTAGGACTGTGAGAATAAAGCAGCTTAGTTCACAGAAATATCTCAATGACATACTGTACTTGTTAAGTGGTTTAGATTGTTAATGGGTTGTCAAAAATTTGCTTACAGTTTAAATCTTTGGCTGAAACCTAAAATTGATAGTTAAAGAAATAATTCCCAAAGCAGATTGAAATTATAAAACAGGTGCAAAAATCTATGCTATATCATAATGGTTGTCTGTGGACCAAAAGAAACAACACAGAATTTAAACTTGCAATGGGCTCTCTTGATTCTGCTGAGGCATGCAAACTAGTTGGAACTTTTGTTATTGAAAAGAAATCTTAATTGCTACATTGTTAGGCATAGTGTGGCAGAAAATTTGATAGAGATTTAGCCAAGGTATTTCTTCTTAAAACCAAAAGCAATTGAATACAGATTTAGCTAGGCGTCTTCACTGTTTTCACGGGAAAACAGATAGCGTAATGAAAAATGCCACAAACTTAAAACAAATTTCTAACATCAAAATACTTATGTTATTATTAAGATGAAAGACCAAAGTATTTTTTAATTATTTTTAAAAAAATTTTAATATTTTTTAACACGTTCGAAATTTTGGTTAAAGTCTTTTGTTTACATCATTGCGATGTCAGAGACAACAACAGTTTTTTTTTTTGCGCTTTTTTTCCATTGAAAACACATTGATTTTGAAATTTTTGTAAAAATCAAGTAATAGTCCAATTTTAATGAAATTTTCAGGACTTATTCACAAATGAATGAAATTATTTTTGAAATATTTTTTTTTTGAAAAGTTTGGTAATTTTTTTTTTTTTTATTTTTTTTTTTTTTTTTAAATATCTTACCCCCCACTTATTATTTTTTATGTTGTATTTTTTTAATTAATACATTCATTATTTCCATGTTTGGTAGACTGAAATTGCCATTATTATAAAAAGGTCACATCATCTAAGAGTGTTGTCCCTTTATTGTAATAAATGGATAACACGTGGACTTTTCATAACATTTCGCTTCTTAGTTGCTTTCCAACAGGTTGTATTTTCCGTTCAGCTTCTTTTCAGTAATGTTTATTGGGTTAATAAAAGTTTTAGTAATTATGTAATTAATAATAAAATTTAATAAAATAATTGTCATAACAATAATTAGAAATAAAATGAAAAATATATAAAAAAAATATAAATCAGGTTACCAGATAGGTACTTCTACTATTTACCAACATAAATTTAGATTTAATTAAAAGCTTAATGATTAAATTCATTATTTCCATTACGTAAAAATTCTGGTGTATTTCAGATAGAAACTATATACATCGGATTGGAAAGTCACATTTAATTTTGATTTATTAAATAATAATTAAATTATCATTTCATAAATTATTAAGTTACTTCTATCATGGTATTTTATTTTACATTTTTTTAAAATTATTTTTCAGCATCATAAACGTAAAGGTAAGTACAAAAAAAAAAAATTAGAGCGCTGAAAGTTTTCCTTAAAAATAACGAGGTAAATAATTTGTTCATATAAATGTAAAATATTTCACTTTTCTCCTTCCGTAGAACAAATACCTGTCAAATGACGCGAAAGTTTATGACCTGCTTTGATTTATTTTCAAATTACATCTTTTCGGCGCAAAAGCTAAGTTAAGCTTGGTTCAAAATATTTTAAATAAACATTATAATTTCTGATTTTCTTAAAATAAGTTTTTAAAAAATGATAATTGATATTTAAAAAATTTCAAACTGAGATTTTCATTGATTCTATGAAATAGGAAAAAATGGTCAATTTTGCTGACTCAAAAAAAAAAAAAAAAAAAAAAAAAAAAACGATTTTTAACGAAATTTTCGGACGTGTTAGGAACGATTAAAAAATGTAAAAAAAAAAAAACACAAAAATACTCTGATCTTTCCTCTTAATAATAACAAACATTTAGACGATAAAATTTTGTTTTCCTCAAGTTTGGCGTCTTTTTCATCAAGCTATGCTCTTTTTTTTTACATTTCGTGGAGGTACCTAGATTTAGCCAAGGTATCTTTTCTTTAAAAAACTAGATTTAATATAATTAACCATTTTAAAAATAAAAAAAAGTCAAACAGATAGAGCCACTACTAATTGGCAAAATTGATTTTATCAAATATACATATTAAGCATAGTTAAAATGCTTAAAAATATTATCAATAACAAATTAAATAAACTGTTACAGACTGTTTACATAACCTTAATGGAAACTAATATCACTCAGCTAAATTACAAAATTTCTGCCTGTTGTTAACTCCAGGTTCTTTTTAATGAATGACATTCCATCTTTAAGACTTAGATACATGTTTGCTACTTGAAACACATTATTACAAACATAGAACAACTTGTTATCAGAAAAGTGGTATCAGCTAATGAAGTATATAATCACCTTGTATTCACAGACACCTACAGTAGTCTGCTTATTTTGCAGATCAATTAACAAGTATAGTAAGTTCAATCCTTAATATAGCAATAGTAAATGTAATATTAGCCATTTCCTTATAAGGACACATTTGGCATTCATTGACTGAGCAGCCAGTGATGCTTCCAGTTGAAATTTATAAAATCTTTCTATCAAAATAAGAAAATAGGTTTCTCAAGTCCACTAGTTGTTATTGCTCTTCCCAATATTGATGAAGGGCTTCCTTCCTAACCTTTTGTTTGAAGTAGGGTGGACTATCAACATTATGATTATGTTATTATTTTCTCTGAGTTACATGTGTTTTGCATTTTACTTGCTGCTGTTGTAAGTCTTCAAGTGACGTGGTTTCTAATATTTGATAGTTCTTTATGATTCTGTATCACCAGTCATCGAGGTTTGAAGAAGGATGGTCCACACTAAGACCTACAGGTTTCATTTGCTTGAAGCCATTTTTAGTCATTGATCTGAGAAAGTGGTTGTATACAGCTGAAAGTTTAGACATTTCTGAATGATTTTGCCGTCATACATGCCATCAATATGAAAGTTTTGATCTGATGAGGTTATTTCAGAACATGACTCAAATTTTTAGGTAAATATTTACAGTGTTGGGTAAAAGTACTTCTACCACAGACTATTCTATATTCAATGTCCTTATCTCCACTACTAAATTTATTATAACTGATCAATAGATTGAGGTATTTGAAGTGTTTAGTATTTACTAATTTCACATCTTGAATTTTTATGATGCATTTAGGGGAGGTGTCATCACTGCTTTCATTTCAATTCTAGATTATAGTTTCCGTTTTGGATAGTTTTATTTTGAGTTCTATTTCTTGGAACACGTGGTAGAGGATGCTGATTTTTTGTTCAAGATCATTTTTATCCCTGCTATGAATACCAACATCATCGACATACCCTCCCTCATCATCAGTATGTTGGCCTCAGGAGAGACAGCAGGAATGTTGTTTTCTATTAGCAGATTCATTTGTGATGTGTTATGGAATGCTTAAATGATCAGCGCCCATCTCTTCACATCTGTGCTCGTATATGTGTAGGGCATAGTCTAGGAAAAGATTAGACAGATTGGGACTCACTTCTGCCACTACATTAGAGCTTCAACCAGACTTAGCTCAATTTAGTAAATATATTTTATTCACTGGACATTGCATGACATTTTTTCTCTAATATATTTTGTTTAATCTTGTCAGCAAAAAATTCATCTCTACAGAAAAAGACACTATAATTGTGTATTATGCAAATACTGCAAATTGTCTGCTAAAAAAATATTTGATTTTGTTTTAGACTGAAATGTAGGGACAACTGCATCAAAGCAACTGCTTTCCAAGGCTATATAATCATTTGCAGTAAACAAGGTGAAATAATATCAGAAATATTTGTATATACAAATATTTTCAATAATGTCATCAGCTGAGCCTCTTCTAAAACTTATATAAGAATCTAAACAAACTTATATACACCTAAACATAGATAAATGTATGTAATATCCTATCAAGAAAATTGATTTTAGATATGAAAATAAACTTTAAAAAAAACAAAAAAAAAACTGGCAAATAAATATTTCAATTTTATAATTCAATATATTTTTTTAATTTGCTATTCCTGACTAAAAATGATTAAGGATACTTTACCCAATGTGGTAAGCATGATCACTTAAACATAATATAACATTTCAGATAGTTAAATTTATACCACTTACCTAGTTGATTTTATTCTTATTAAATTATATGATCCTTAAAATAAATTTAATTAAATGATTAAAGCAGAAGATGAATAGCTGAGATGTTCTAGATTCTATCGAAACCAATTTAGTTAAGGTTTATAAAGAGAATGATCAAAGAGAAAAATAAAGGAAATCTTTCAGTCAACTAAAAATAAAATCTATAATGCACATGAGAATAAATACTGATCAATCCAGACAGACACATTCTTTTCATCACTTCTCAAGTTATTTTCGCTCTTAATACCAATTTATTTTTCTCACTGATTTTAAATGATAAACGAGTTACAGGAAAGCAGGAAAAAAATTTTCCACTAAAACTTCCCACCAACTACTAAAACAAATGATGTGAAACCAAATGCCAAACAAAAGAGTATACCGTCTTCCACTAATAGACACCTATTTTTCAGGAATCTTGTGGAAAATGGCATTACAGAAGGACAAAAGGCAAAGAGAGTAAGACTTGTTTTGAACACAAATTGAGTCAAAAAGCATCTCTCAACATGGTGTGTCCTTCCTTGTGCATTGTCTACAATGTCAAGAAGATTACAGATGCGGAAAACGGCATCTGGAGGAAGACAACAGACGCGGAAAACGGCATCTGGAGGAAGGCGACAGACATGGTCAATGACATCCTAAGGAGGATGAGCAGGGTCAACAAAAAACAGAATCAGGATTTCATTAATGCTCTCAAGATGAAAACTGCAAAGGAACCATCATCATACATATTGTGCCAAAAGTGGACTCAACAATCATCAGAACAGCTGGTCCTTAAATCATTCCCCAAGATGCCAAGGAACTTTCTTACAAAGTTTCTTGAAATGGCAGCTGATGTCCAAAACAACCTCAAGTCCGTAGTTAACTGGGGCAAAAGATGAGCTTGTTAATTTTAATGCCTCCAAACTTCTCTCCATTAATCATCTGAGAGACTCCTTGCTGCCTTCCATCAGTGTGGATGATGCTATCCTCCAGGAAAGTGACTCATCATGCCTACTCAGGTTCATGTTCTCTACTGATATGAAGTGGAAAGACTACATTGAATCTATTGCTAAGTTAGCTGTTAAGAAGGTCAGTTCACTATGCCAGGCAAGACAATTTTTCTCTCTAGAATCTATCTTACATATCTATAAATCTACTATTTGTCCATGCTTAGAATATTGCTGCCACATATGGTCCAGTGGCCCTGCTATTTACCTTGAGCTCCTTGATAAGGTACAAAGAAGAATCTGCAATATTATTGGGTCTGATCTGGCTGCTCAGCTCCAGTCACTCTCCCACCACCATAAAGTTGCCTCTCTATGTCTTTTCTATAAATACTTTCATGGTAATTGTTGGAATGAGCTCTTCACTATGGTACCTCAAGTTTTTTAAAAATTTAAACGCATCACTAGACTAGCATTGAGATTTTATCAATTTACAGTTGAGCTGGCAAAATGGAGCTATAAATTCTATGCTAACAGTTTCTTCTCGCACATTTCTCACTTGTAGAACTCCCTTCCAACTTCATGCTTTCCAGCTAACTTTAATCTACAAAGATTTAAATGAAATGTCAATTGCTATCTACTGTCCACCTGATTATTCTCTCCTCTTTCTGCTCATCATTATTGTTTCTGTTCCTAATTCTTCCACACCCTGTACCCACTTGTGTCTTAGTGACAATACTGCCTTGTATGGGGTGATTCCAGTTTTAAAATAAGTCCATAGAGGCTAGGAGTCTGGAAAGATGCAAGAAAGTACACAGGGACCCCAAGAACCATGATTCATTACTAAAATATTCTCTGATGAGAAAATCTTCACAGTAGATAACTGTTTTGAATTGCTGAAATTATCAATTCATTGAATTAATAATAGACTCTTCTAAAGAGATGCAAAAACTTAACATTGTAAATATTATTATACACCACAAAAGTTTCAAGCAATTTCAGTTGAACTCACGATATATAAAACAAAAGAAAAATAACTAAGAAACACAAACATCACTTTATGAGTGAGGAAAGTGAAATAATATTCTCAAAACATTTGAAAAAAATGAAAATCAAACAACCCTTTCTTAAAGTTCTAATCTGAACCTACAGTTATATTCTGTGTGAATAATTACCTCTGTTTTCAAACATTAATTTTAAAACCAAATTGAATTTGAAAGGTTGAAGTTTTCATAATGCTACAAATTGAGATCCTAGTCACAGAGGAAGAAAAAAATGGAATTTAAAAAACAATCTTATTAAGCTTTCATATTTTAAAATTAAAGATGTTATAGACTAACAAAAAAGTAATGCTACTTGCATAAAAACAAAGAACCCAGTTTATAATTTTACTTACATTGTAAATTGAACCCCCCCCCCCCAAACACTTAAAACATTTCCTGAAGAAATCAAAGTCATATTCATTCTGAGCCATTTTCTTTTTGTTTTTCAAAAATTCTAGGTACACACAAAGAATTCATTTTTTTTTTTATCAGTTTTATAAAAATAATTTTTTTTCTTTAATCTGTAAAAATTTGTAAACTATAAACTGTGACCCTCATATTGAAAATTTTGGAGACTGCTAATATAGACCAATTTTGTCAGTGAACCATTATTCATATTAAAAATATATTAAAAACAATAAATAGTAAACAAGAGCTCCGTTTTCATTTTTTCTGACTATTGTAGCTTTTTATTACTGTTTGTTAATTTATAGAACTAGAAACAGAAAAAGTTACTTTATAATACCAACTGTGAAAGTCTCCTGAGCTATTAATTACAAATAAGCAGTAATATTAACAGTACAATAGCCTGCACATGTCAGAAAGTCTGAATAATAGGAGATTTAATAAAGTAATCGAGCCATCCTTTCTTTATCAGTTTGTTTGATCATTAAGAAAAACCAAACAACAGTAATTAAATACTTACAGATCTTGTTCTACTTTTTTGTCCAAGGCATATTCCAGATCCATTATCAATAACTTCTTGTAGAGGTCCTCCAGCTTTTGACGTGACACCCAGACTTCAGATACATTTTTGCTAGGATCTGTAAAACAGAAAAGATACAATGTAAAATGTAGTTATTCAAAACCATCAATTCAACATATTCATATTATGTATAAAATGGTAGTCATAATTATTTATTATAAACATTCAACATGCCCCCATTCCTCCAAAATAAGTGGAGTATATAATCAAGAATAAATTAAAACAAATCTTATAGAAAAAAAGAAGAGCAAGCAGAAAATATGATCAAATAAATGAAAAATAGAATAGTAAAACAAAAGCAGTTACATATCATAGTTCAAGTGCTGAAATTTAATAAAATATTGTGAAGCTATTATAAACTTTAACTTGGTTTTTTCATCTATATGAGAATCTACCCACAGAAGGATTGACCATCTATATTTTGGGGGGGAATAATTTTATAACTGTAGTTAGTTTGCTGAACTTTTAAATATATAAACAAATTATAGGTTTACTGAGACATATACAGAAGACCACCTCTCTACTTACACTAAGTGCTATTCTGGTACTTTCAAAATTCTATAAGAAGTAGCTGGATTTGGTCATGCAAACTAACTTGAGAAAGAAGGATAACAAGCTGAAACATGTTCAAAGAGGACCCTGAACTGAAGGAAAACAAAAACTATAGCAGCAAAATTAAATACAAAATATGAGATTATAAAAATTACATAATTTTAAAGACAAAAATAGATTGATAAATTAAGAGCACTTATTCCTGATACCAAAAATAGGGTAGGAAATCAAAAAACTGGTAATTGCTAAAGTGAGGAAAATATAAGATAGTTATATTTACGAAGAGGTATATTATTCTGAAACAAAGATTTAAGTATTAGAATAACCACTTAAAATATTTACAGTGCAAGATAAATTCCCTTTATAGAAAAAATAATTGCATGATACTGACAATCTTTTTTATTATTCTCTGTTATACCGATAACCAATAACAGCTTTTATACTGAACTTCCTTTCATCATTTTTGATTTGCACCATGAATCATTATAATGGGATTCAGTATTTCACTATACTCAAAATAAAAAGCCACAATGTATATGAATAATGTTAAAACATAACTGAATATATGATAACATTTTTTTGTTAAAAAGACAATTCCTAAATTTGGAAACATTTCTACCAAACACAAAACTACAATAGCATCAAGCATTCTGAAATGCTGAAACTGGAAAAAAAAAACCCAACCACGATTGTATTTTATTCTAATAAATTTTTCACCTAATTTTATGTTAGTCATATAATCACCAATTCTCTTTTTCACAAAAGTTGAACAAAAAGTTCAAATTTTATTTAATTTTATTTCACCCCAAGCAAGGTAATAAAGCTACTAAATCTTCACCTTGAGAATAGATATTCTGCTTTAAAGCCCATACATAAGGTCAGCAATCTCAAAATCTGGTCGGAATTTCCTCTTGGAGATTAAAGAATTCAACAACAGAAAAAAAAAATATAATTATCATTTATGAAATAGATACGAGTAAAGTAATTTATTATGTCAAAGGAAGGTAGGTGGTCCATTGCTTAAAACCTCTACCAAACAGCATGGTTACAATGATCATGTTGTGTAAGTAGTCTTAATAGAACAATTCTCATTTTGATACTTGATGTCTTATACAACTACATTGGTATTATTCTCTATTTAAAAGCACCTTTGTTGAAAGGTAGACTAACAACAATATTTCTTGGAAGCTATAAAACACTGATGGCATTAAATTGCAGGCTGATAGAACAGACTTTCATTTTTTTTTTTTTTTTAAAGTGAACTTTAAATTGGATATTTTTTCACTGCTTTAATTGACATTCAAACTTCCATGCAAATTGATAAACCCATAGTTACTTTCTGAAATTGATTGGATCTATTTCAAACTGAAAGTTATCGATAGAAATAGATTCACCAGTTTTTAAACTCACAATCAAAAAAGTTCTCAGAAATGTTAGTTATTGATAAGTCTGACAAAATGATTAGAATTTTCTATAAGAAATATGATATTTCAGTTATGTTGGTCTATGACTAAGTTATTTGCAAAATCAATGTTTTTCATGTATAACACCTATTGAAGGTCTACTTTTTGTCTAAATTTTTATCAATGATTCTCATGTTATTGATATGCATATCTTGGCCTGCTGATCAGATGACTTGAGCTTGGTATGTGCCAATACCTTCAACCATCTTAGACGCCACATTTTTTCCTCCTCATTTCTGATTTTATTCCCTAGAAATTAGTGTACTCAAATTTCCATCTACACATTTATGCATATAAAGCAAGCAAACAATATATGCAAGGCAAATTAACAGTAATAAAGCAAAAAGTTCACAAAGTAAGAATTGGGGTTGACACACAAAAGCAAATTTGGATAAGCAAACAGTGTTCTGACTTCAAGACAAGACAGACTAGGACCGAGTCATATGAAACTGAGAACTGGCCTGTTTTATTGGCTAGGAAGAAATTCCAGCATGCATTTGGGTGCTTCTGCACATGACTTGGGAAGAGGAAAGTGTTTTGCAGTCATTCCTAGTACAAATTGGAACCAATAATCCACACATGTTCCACACACATTATTTTTAGAGAGCAACTGCCCTTGCCCTAATATTAACTGCTACAACAATGCAGAATATTATACATGCAGTTCTTGGTCCGGTTTTCTATTAGAGGTTGTATTTTGGTTGAGGTATCTGCATAGAGTGAGTGCCAGTTTTGAATACTCTTTGATTTTTTACAGATAGCATCTTCTCCACATGATGTATGGTAGAGTAGCTTTGTGATTGTTATCTTGTTTGTGTTACTGCATTATTTCACATGATATAATGCATCATGTACAGCCCACTTCTTTGTACTATATGGATGGTTAGAATCAAATCAGCAATCACAGGCAGATGAATGAATTTGAATGACAATACAAAACTGGCTACAGCTATCACTCATCAGTGGTATGACAGAAAATGTAATTGTGGCAGAGTGGACATGGGTAAGACCAGTCACCTTTAAAAATATTGGAAAACTGTAATATCCAGAAAAAGAAAGATTTGTAGAAGAGAATGTATGATATTCCAAAATAAGACAGACAACCAAAAACATTGGAAAGTACATGACAAAAACATTTAAATGAAAAAAATTCATCTAAGTGAACCAATATACAATGATAATCAAATTTATCATCAGCTTTCAAATTATTACTCCCATCAAATCAGTTTCATTCATAAATTATACACTTTGTAATGTCTGTAATATCAAAATTTATTCCATAATGTCATCAAAGAATGAGTGACCACTGCCCATACCCATTTACTAATATAAAACCTAATAAACTCTTCTATTATAATAAAGAAAAAAATAAGTAGTCATATAATATTTACTCACAACTAATGGATATAAATTCTCAAAAAAAAAAAAAAAAAAAAAAAAAAAATGTTTAAAATATATTTCAAATTCAAACAAACTTTGAAGCAATATATATATATATATATATACTGCAGATGTACTGCAAAATATGCTCTCAAAAATTGATTTTGAACAAAGAATTTCTACTTAATTTGACAAAAACACACTGTTTAGTGTAAAAGAAAAATTCTTTTATCACGATTCAATGCTAAAAATAAACTACAGCACTCTGTTGCAGGAGTATTCTAAAGCACCCATGAGAAAAATTAAAATAATCAAGATATTGATGCCAACAACCTAGTTTCCCTGCTCTCACAGAATATCAAAAAGCTGAAACAGTTCAATCTCAAAGAAGGGCTGATATCAAATGAAATGTATTTGCAAATAAATACTTATGTATCAAGTCAATTGTACAATAATGACCAGATTGAAAAGAGGAAAAATTAAGAAAAAAAAAATGATTAAATCATGTACAAAGATGGATTCAGCATCCTTTCTATTGGATCTAAATCAATGCAGAAGTCCCTAGTTCCGTCTACAGCACAATGATAGAGAAATTTTATGTTTATTCATTTTTTTTTTATTGCTTTTGCAATTAATTAGTCAATGGTAGCACACTAGTTACAAGCATTAAGAAACATTTGGAAGCTTAGAAAATGCATTCCACATGAAATGGAAATTAATATTGGTCATACTTTAAACACTTTTCTATCTATATTGAGAAAAAGGTATTTTTATATTAAACATTCATTGATAATGAGATTTATTACAAGAATAACAAAGAAAACTGTTGCTAGATTCAGAACAGTTTTCAACATATCAAGGAAACAGGAATTTATAAAGGTAAAAAGTTTGGGTTTTTTTTGGCGGGATTCAAAGAGAATTCTTATTACAAATTGCTTGAACTGTGATAAGCTGTTAATGTACACTACTACACTCAGAAATTGATTTGTTTGAATAATACATTTGGAAAAGAAAAATCATTTTTCTGGATAAAGTCAACAGGTGGTTTTATTGACATGACAATACTTGTCTTCAATTTGCAAAAGTGGTGTGGTCAATGATAATGAAGGTGTGATATTAAGATCTTCTATATAAGGCATATTCACTACACCTGTCATTTGTCCATGCAACACTTATTGTCACATGAATGGCTCCAAAAAGTTCAAGACAATGAAAAGTTTAAGGAACCCATCAAATAAAAACCAGAATCATTATTTTCTGGTAGAACACACCATTTAGCTGAAATATGATATAAGATTATAGAAATCCAGGTATAACTGAATGATGACGAAATAAAATAGGGAAAAATTGTTTTAAAAAATCCTGGAAATTTTGGCACAAACAATTAAAAATTAATAATTTATACAAAAATAAATTTATTTTCCGTATAGAATTTACTGTACAATGAATATTAATATATAAAACAAAGTCATGAATCAAAGTGATTGTGTTTAATTCATAGTCATTTACGTCAGATGAAACAAATGATCCATATTTTGCAGGAGCTACCAAAAAAAGATATGTGCCAAACGCCTACAGTTATTGGCTTCCATTATAAAAAGCAATGCATCTAGGAGAAATTAATATTTGGAAGTAAAATGAATCAAATAATGTTTAAAAGAAAATGAAAGGGTGAATTTGTTAACTATGAAAAACTGAGAATTGATTTTTTAATAATTAGTTTATATGTGTATGGTAAAAGTGAGGTGAAAACTACAATAATAAAAATAATGGGGGTACTGCAAAAATTTAAAAAAAATAAAAATAAAATAAAACTTCAGTAAATGTAACTTTTTTCATCTGTATTCAGTAAAATATAACTTCGAAGAGGGGATACATTACTTTTAATTAAAAAAGAAAAACCTTTAGCATTCAGGTGACTTTGTTTAGCAGCAAAGTTTGTTGTACCACTATATGCTAGATGACTGTTTGAAATTCAAGATTATGTGTCATGTCCTGCTATGGCAACAGTTAAAATAACATTGACTACAGCAAAAGCTAGATAATTGCTGTTAAGGAACCACTATATACAATGGAAGGCTAAGTAATACTCATGAATAATGCAAACAAGTTTTCCAGCTTAATCATTCAAAATTTTGATTTCCTTAAAATTCCCTGATTTTTGAACATCACATAACAGACAGATGGTAGTAAATACATAGCTGTCGTGAAGCATAGCTAAAATGATGGATGAACAAAGAAACCTTTTTATCCAAATTTTAACATGTTTTTTTACTTTTTTTATTTGTTCCTACTGAGGAAATAACCTTATCTTATCTACTGTTCTTGCTGCATAAGTTTTATCAAGACAATTTACATTATGTTTACACAGAAAAACATGAAAGAGAATACCATTTAAAAGGTTAGAGGTTTAGAACTCCTTCACTCAAATGTTGAAAATTTCCTTGAAGATTTATCTCACTGGTAGAACACTAGATAAGTCAATAATTTCAAACTGGTATTAGAGAAGTGAACATATTTACTATAACTTACTTTAATAGTTTATTCTCAATAGAATATTTTTTTCAATGTATTAATTATATCTTGAATAACTGTACATCATTATCAAATGTGTAAAGAAAAAATTATAATACACAAATAATACAATAGAGTGCTAAAAAGTTCAGCACAACCCACTTCCCATACTTTGATCATCAAATGACCGAACATTAAAACTATTTTTAAATCACTTTTTGATTGGGTTGAGAAATTTTCAGTATCCCTTTGTATACATATCAAATCCATATTTTTATAAGGGAACATTTTAACACTCATAAGATTTGTTTTCAACTGAGAATGAGAACATTTCAACTTAACAGCATCTTCTCAAAATGCTTTCTTTCTCTGAAGATGTCTTTTGCTGCATTTGTTCCTACTTTATGAATAATACATACTAACATTAGTGTCAGGATTTTCCTCTTAATTTATTTAATATCTTAAACTTGTTTGGTATTGATTGAGTCTTCAGTTTTTGTAATTTTTTCAATATTCAGAAAAATGCAATCAGGATTCTCTTATATGTAGGACTAAGAAAAAATTCCTCTTTACCTGAGTCAATAGAAGGAACAACAAAGAGGAAAGTATTATCTGACTGTATTAATGCAATTCATGTTTAATTTTTAAAAGTAAAAATATAATTTTTTTACAGTACTGATATAAACCAAAATATTAAATCTTTTTTGATTAAACCATCATTTGTATTATTCAATATTCTAAAAAGCTTATATTTTTCCTTTTCAATTCATTTGTATCATTTTCCATGCTGGTATATATAATTAATGAAAATAACAGTAATAACACAAAGAGCTAAATTTGTTTCATAATCTAAAGTAACATGCAGAGAATACCATCAAAATAAAAGATGAATAATGATATTGTGATTTTTATCTTCTGTGGAAATCTAACTAGTATCTAATTGAAAAGAATATTTTTCATTCAAAACCCTATACAATAAACTTTAAATTAGAAAGCATTAAAACAATCCTACTCCTAAAGATCTCACACTTACAGGCCCAACAGACCAGTACACAAACAAAATATCAGTCTTATGTCTGAGGTTCCAATGGAATCAATGTCAATAAGTTTTAATCAGACTTAATTGAATGCATTAATTCCTCTTAAGTTCATTTTAAAGTGAGTGATAAACAAAACTTTCAGGAACTATATAAAATTTCTACAAAAGAACTGGCAAGCATGCATGTTGCTTTCATAGCATTACCCACTCCCTGCTTGACCTTTAGATAACAAGCTGGGAAGATCCAACCCATCTTGAGAAAAAAGATGGGTGTGAGTTAAACCAACTTTCCCAAGATATGCCCCCCACTCTTTCAAATACACACACAAAAAAAGAAAGAAAAAAAAAAAGGAACATGTCAAAGTTCATCTAATAATCAAAAAGTACTTTATGATTAGTAGCTAAAAATAACAACTAAAAAGAAATGAAAGAATAAAAATGTCAATAAAAAAAGGAATAGACAAACATGATATGGGAGTCATCAAGGAATCATAAAATTGTTTTATTTTACTGCTAAGTATTTACTTCCTTTATATAACTTTTGCAGTAAAACAACATCATCATCATGACTAAACAGATAAGGAAAATATAAAAACAAAAGAACCTGAAACAATTTAAAACTAAAGATTATGAATCATTTCATTCAATTTACAGGTTGTTAAGAAAAACCATATTAACAATAAAAAAAACAAAACAATTACATCACAACTTTTATTTTCCAATATTCTTTTTTTAAGAATTAGGGAGATAATTTATAAAAATGAATTTGTTTTGTCAACGATGTTTTGCTTAAAAATTGAAGTACAGACATTTGCATGTTAGAAACAAAAAAGTCAAGTATGACTTGAAGAAAGGGTAAACTCTAGAAATAAATGTTAGGCAGAAGCAGGTTAAAAAGTGAATTGTTTTCTAAAATGACATTTTCCATTTACCACAATTATATGGTGAAAGAAGTAACAAAACAGAAATTTTCATTTCAAGAAATGACATCACTTTGCCTACAGTACAAAAGTGCCAAGAAACAAGTCAATTATTACTAATAATTACAAAATGCTAAAGGTGGTACCAGAAATTCATGTTGTACTCGAGTGAAAGAAAGAGAGAAGATATCATTTTCATATGATAAAATGATGGTCTGACATGAAATCAGATGTTTAAATTTTTATATTTTGCATTGTTTAAATACAAGACATCAAACTTGTAAAATCATCTATTCAATCAAATATGGTTTTTATATTTTTATCAGTCAAGCAACCAAACCTACTCTATTTACTAATGAATAGGTTTGTTAATATGCTAACAAGAGGAATTACTTTATGCCAATATGTGAACATGATTCAGAGTAACAGAACCTACAGACAATCTTATTAGCATGGTATAAGAACAGGTCACTAAGGGATTACTTTTTATTTATTGTTTTATGTTAGCTTTGTATGTGCCAACTCTGGAGAAAAAATATATGACAAAGAAGAAAAGTTCCCTTAAGGGACGAAACAAATCATATGAAATTTTTTTCCACTGTCATACATCTTCCTCCAAAACTGGTTTTGATATATAAAATATACGTATGTATACATACGTATGTATGTATACGTACGTATGTATGTATACGTACGTACGTACGTACGTATGTATACGTACGTATGTACGTATGTATACGTACGTATGTATGTATACATACGTATGTGCATGCATGCATACATACATACATAAAGGATAAAGACAAGCAGTTTAGAGTCACTAAAATATTCAAATTGTACATAGTACCTAAAGAAAGACAAGGAGTTTATTTTTCTTTCAAAGTATGGTGAATATGCATGAATGTAGAACAACTGACATTTTTCATTATATTTATGAAAATGTTGGATATTGAAACTAAAGGCAGCTAGTCAAATTAACCTTCGACATATTTCTTTTAATCTTTGCGTCTGATTTTTGTTTTTGCTTTTTATATAAATTCTCTAACCTTGAATAGTTTTAGAAAATTCTTTAGATTTGTTTGTGTTGAGCAAGAACAAAAGAAAAGTAATCAGGAGGACAGGAGATCGATTTAAACTTTTGAAAATTATAGTTTGCTAGAAAGCATGGAGCTGAAAGGGAGTTCCACAAGTGAGAAATGCAAGAAAAGAAACTAATAGCATAGAACTTACAGGTACATCTAGCCAACTTAACTGTAAATTGATGAGACCTTGTTATCGGTCTAATACTGCACTTAAATTCATAAAGTCTCGGCACCATAGCAAAAAGCTCATCCAAACAATTACCATGAAAGTATTTATAAAAAAAGGCACAAGAAGGCAACATCACAGAAATGGGAAAGAGACCGAAGTCGAAATGTCAGATTGAAACCAATAATATTGCTGATTCTTCTTTGGATTTTATCAAGGATCTCTAGATATATAGCAGGAGCACTGGACCATATATGGCAGCAATATTATAAGCCTGGATGAATGGTAGACTCATAGATATGCAAGATAGACTCTGAAGAGGAAAATTGTCTAGCAATACACAGTGAACCAAGTTTCTTAGCAGCTGACCTAGCAATAGATTCAATAGTCTTTCCACTTAGACCAAGAAGGCGCAACGAGTCATTTTCCTGGAGGCTAACGTCACCCATGCTGATGGAAGGTAGAAAGGGATCTCTCAGATGATTAATAGAGATCAGTTTAGTTTTGGAGATGCTAAAATTAAGAAGCTCATCTTTTGCCCCAATTGACAACAGACTGATGGTCTTTTTTGATATCGACTTCCAAATTGACCTTATGGAACTGATCAAACTTAATATCGAGACAGGTTGTGTCATCAGCATAGATACCAAGTTGGGAACTGATGTCATTAATGAAAATTAAAAACAAAGTGGGACCAAGGATAGAACCCTGAAAGACACCGACATTAGTATGAAAAGATCTAGAAGTGGCCATTCAGGATAACTTTCATTTCACAGATTTGATAAGAAAGACTGGATCAGTTCAAAAATTTGTCCAGAGATACCGTAACTTTTCAACCTGTAAGCCAAACCCTGTTGAAAGCTTTCAAGATGTCCAAAGAAGTAGTCCCTGCTTCACCATTCTTATCTAGAGCTTGATAGATTCTTTCTGCAGCTGTCATCAATACATCAACAGTTGACCTAGAAATGAAAACCATATTGCTTGTCTGAAAGAAAGCTCTGCGATGTGAGATGCTTAACCAATTTAGCATTGATTAAGGCCTCTAGTAGTCTCCCAAAAAGAAATAGAAGTCAAATAGGCTAATAGTTAGAAGTGCCGAACAGTTCACCAGAGTTCTTTAAAAAATGGAACAACAGATGAGAATTTCCAACAGGCAAGAATGCAAGAGATTGCAAGGCATTTATTATAAAGCTTAGAACCGGAGCCAGTTTGGGAACACACATCATAAGGACTATTACAGGGATACCATCAGATCCACATGCTTTGTGGAGATCCAGATTAGAGATAACAGAAAACAAAGAAGGAGTTATATGCATATCACTCAACAGAGACTCAGTTCTAAGTGGGAAGTTAAGCAAGGATACTGCAGATGAGTTAAGTAGAGTTAAAGAAGAATTTATGGGTGAAACATTCAGCTTTATCAGCAGAAGACATTAACCTCAAATTGACTGAAGAGAGGGGGGAATAGAAAACTTACTCTTATTTAATACACTATTACAGAGCCTCCAGTAACCATGAGAGACTTAATTGTTAGATACAATACAGTGCCTCATTCTCTTAGTAAGCAGAGACTTAGCTCCTTCGAGGACACATTTATATTATGTGCAACCATGAATAAGGGACTGTTGTGATGGGACTGGTATAGCTGGAAATAGTGGTTCCTGTGGGCCATAGCAGCAGAGCATGCCGCTGTGAACCATGATGGAGAAAATTGAAGTTTCACCCGGTATTTCCAAGAGGGAATGAAAGCATCTATGCCGGCACTGACTCAAGAATAAACCTCAGTGGCGCAATTCTAAATAAGAAGGTTAAAAATGTCAGTGGAAGAGGGGGGGGTCTAAAAAAGGTCACAGAGTGAATCCCAATCAGCATCTGGTAATGGAAAGAAGTCATGAATAGGAGGTTCCTGTCTAATAGATGATTGGAACAAAATATCAATAGATACTACAGAGTGATCAGAGTTGCCAAGAGGACAGGAGCTACGAGAGGAGGTATGAAATAAATCTAGTAAAGAAGCCTGATGATCAGATTTGCTAGGGAAATGAGTAGGAAATCCATGATTTGAGCAATGGAAAAATTGTAAGTCTGAATATTGGTAATATTAGAGTGTTTAAGCCACATGTTGTGATGTACATTAAAATCACTGAACACAAAGATGTTTGCAGCTAGAAGGAGAGAGTCTCCCTTTTCTATACTGTCAGATTATTTCTAATATACTGCAATCTTGAGAATAGGGGAAGTGATAAAGGAAAAAGAGACAGCTAACAGAGTGTAATAATGAAAGTCAAAAGCATATGAGAGTTGCCAGAGGACTCAAGTGACAATTCCCTTGCCATTGAAAGATTATCTAGGATGTAAATGCCAAAGCCATTCTTGTGAATGCTGGAATCTTTTCACCAAAGATGAAGATAGCCTGGAACAGAGAATTCATTGGTAAACATGGATGAATTTAAATTAGTTTCTCAAAGTGCAAAGATATCTGGTGACAGTTCCAAGAGAAAAGATTCTATACTGCTGAAATTGAAATGGATACCACGAACATTGGAGAAAGAAAGGTTAAGACAGGTTGTTTTATGTTTACTGGGTTTCTTTTATTTCTTTTCATTGTATTTGTCATGAGGAGATTTGTATCAAGGAGAAACGAAAAAGGCCAATATAATTATCACTATCTCTCATCAACAGCAATACACGCTAGCCAGAATGTGGCTGAGACCAGAGCATAATGTGGCCTTGGAATTGCCCACCAGAAATACATGCAAGAATACCTACCCATGCATGACATGGCACTACAAATACCCTGATATTATGCAACTGTTGATCAGTGCTACCAAAGAGTTTGGGCTAAGAGTTGGATGCAGCAGCCAGTGAACTGCTAAATGAATACCCTCATAATGGAAAGTTGCACCCACTGATTAGTCTGATCACCAAAAAGTTAAGACACTTAAATCATTAAGAAGAAAAAGAAATAACTACTAAACAGGTAACAAGAGGCTATATAATCAAAAAGCATCTACATAAAACAAATGCATGAAAAGCATCAAACAAATACAGAAAGAAAAATAAGTGACAACTGAATATTTTATGATAAAAATACTATTTAAGATATTAGTTATGAATAAATAGGGATCTTAAAATTGTTATTTATCATAGGTGTTTTATAAAGTTTAAGAAATTCTACTCATCCAAATTCTAACTGTATTATTAGATCCAATCTAAATACTTAAGTTGACGTGGAAAACAAAATTCTACAAATGATTTCAATTTTTCTTATTGCCAAGGTGGAAGCAGTGTCTGGTTATAAAATTCTTTTCTGCTATTGTCTCAAATGACTTCTCATTGACCAATAATGAACTATATTTAAAATTCCAAGCTATTTCAAGGTCAAAGACTTTACTAGTTTTGCATCAAGAATGTAAAATAATTTAGATTCAATACAGTGTGTCTGTGTGTGTGTGTGTATATATATATATATATATATATATATATATATATATATATATATATTATACAGGATGTGATGGATAAATTGTCATCTAAATTACGCAAAAATGAAAACAACACTGACATCTCATTTTTAACAGAGTATATTTACCAAAATTATACAAAAATATCTTGAAATAGCAAAGTGTAAATTGATTCAATAAAATCGCCATTAGCTTCAACCACGGTCTACTGTTGATTTTTACAAGGAGCTTTGTTGATCTCTTGCTCAACTGCACCACCACATAATAATCAAGGGGGTTGCCGCCTGAGAAGTTAGGTGGCCAGATGTAAGGAGGTGATGTGGTTACAGAAATTGTCTGACAGTCATGACTAGGTTCTCCTGCTTGTGTGGCATGATCCAAAGTCCTGTTGCCAGACATAGGGTCTTCCAGTAGCCACCCTCTTGACTCAGGGCAGCACTACCTCCTTAAAGCACTTGATGTAGGCCCCCATGTTGAGTCTGAAGCCTTGTGGGAAGATGATTGACACCTAAGCACTTCCGTAATGAATGCCAAGCAGTACCGCACGACATTTCCAAATTTCTGTCTGAGTGATTTGCATCACGGTGCTCTTTTTCTCACAGATGGCGCCCAACTGACCCATCAATAGTGTGCAGTTAACAAAATCAAAAAACAAACACGTGCAAAATTAAAAAATATAAAATGGCGACAACTTACACATTACACCCTATATATATTATATATACAGGGTGTATCAAAAATACTTTTACATAATTTGGGGGCAGGTTCCTGACACCAAAACAAGGTAAAATGTATAAACATATGTCCAAAAGGCCATCATTGTACATCAACACAGCAACCCATAACAAAAGTTCAAAATGTCCTCAGCTTGCTTCTACACATGCATGCACCCATTGACTGGCAGACCCTTTCAAATACTTCCACACAGTGTTAAATGGTTTGGCAGGCCCCCATGACACGTTGATGAAGTGTCTCTGTCATGACTTACCTCAGAGCTCAAAACGCATGAGAACGTGTCTTGTGTGTACGATAAAGCCGAAAAGAAACATGGCCGCTGTTGAAGACTCGATTTATGCACGCCGGTCTCGTCCAAAACGAGATTATACCAGTACACATGCAAATTTCAGCAGTGTCGGACTAACATAAAAAGGCGAGGCGCCAGTAGTACAACAGACGGCGAGGCGCCAGTAGTACAACAGACGGCGAGTCATTCGGCGGACTTCATACAACAGAGTTGGACGTGCGAACTGACTGGCGGACGAAGAGGCAGTTGAAGTAGGTGCGTCTGATTTGGGTGTCCGTTTCACGACTGCCCGGTGTAATTCATTTCTTTGAGGCGACCGACGGCGAAGAATAACAGCTGGTTTGCCAGCAAACAGCGCACTGCACTCTCTGACCCCCCCTCTCGTCACTTTTTTTTCTACAGTCTCTACATTATTAATGTCTGCTGCAAAAACCAACTGTTTTAGGTGGTCCCACAGATAAAAATCCTAAGGATTGAGGTCGGGAGAATGTGCAGGCTATGCGACTGGTCCTCCCCTGCTTATCCATCTTTCATGATAGATGTCAACCAGTGCATCACAAACAATGTGACTAAAAGGTGCTGGAGCCCTATCATGCATGAACCACACGAGTCTTCGTATTAGTAGGGGTACATCCTCTATCAGGCAGGTCTGGAAATTTGTTTGAAATAAAGTTCCTGTAGGCAGTTCCTGTAAGACATGTTGGAAGAACATATGGACCTACCAGACAGTCACCTACAATTCCAGCCCACACATTAATCATAAACTGATGCTGGTGCCTAGCCTGTATTGTACCATGAGGATTCCAATCTGCCCACAAATGTTGGTTGTGTAAATTTGTTATTCCATCTCTTCCAAATGTTGCCTCATCTGTAAACAAAACTGAAGAAACAAACAAAAGATTGGCAGTTTGTGCAATATGCCATCAGCGAAAGTTTTCCCATGGTGAGTGATCAGAGGGTTAAAGACCCTGCACATGTTGTATATCATACGGATACAGGACCTGCTCGAGGTACCCTTGATGCGATACTATGAGATGTACAACATACTAGGGCCACTTGACATGTGCTGATACTTGGATTGTCTTTGATAGCCTGTAAAATGCATTCTTCATAGTCAGGCATACAAGTGGTCTTCCTCAAGCCATAATTTGTGGTGCCATGGATCCTGTTTCAGCAATGCAGCGATAAGCAGCAGCAAAGGTTGAATGACTTGGATGCCATCAGCCTGGAAACACAATCTGATACAGTCATGCAGCCTCAGAGCCATACGTAAAAAATCATATCTGCCTGCTCACGATATGAATGTCCTGCCATTGTTAAACGGAACACTTCTCAGTTAACTCACTACTACACACATTAAATGTTGAAGACAGATGAGCCACAAATGTACATGAATGACAAATATAACCTAATCTATATGGCAACACAGCCCCATCTACCATATACTTTCTTTAAACTAAACTCAAAAACAAAGGATTTGTGAACATATGTTTATATGGACTTTTAGTCTGATTTTGGTGTAAGGAAACTACCCCCAAAGTTTGTAAAAGTATTTTTGATACACCCTGTATATACATACATACATACATACACACATTTATGGCATGGAAAAGAGGGGGTATTTGGTTATTATAACAACTGTCCTGTTAACCCGATTCTCAGCAAAACATCAACATAAAGCCTTAGAGGTGAGAGGATTACCAAATCATACGCCAAGATTTTCTTTGCAAACTATCAGATATAATCAACTGACAACTACTTGGAAAAACCCCAAGAATCTAATATTTTGATGTGAAATGGATGACGTTAGAGAAAAATTTAATATTTGTTGGTAATTAGGATGTAGAAATTACAGAAGAAAATATAGTAGCTCATAAAACACTGAATTGACAAGTTATTCTAAAATAACAAATAATGATAACTTTAGAGCAAAATATATAAAATCTGGATTCATTAAAAGAAAATCCTTTCTTCAAAAGATACAATTTTTGTATCATAGAAAAAGATTGTTGCTCACCAGGAAAAGACCAATAAATAATGGCATTAGCAAATGTCTACCTTGATTTATTTAACCGAGATAGCAACTTATGTTTCAGCCAAAATCAAATCTTTTTTCAATAGTCAAATCAAATTGATTCAGTTTCTACTATCTAATAGAAAAGTCTATAAAAAGGTTTATAAAAGTGATAACTTTATAAAAGACTTATTTCATTTCAATCCAAAACTACAAAATAATTTCAATATAATAATAACAGTATTTCTTTCAGCAAAATTTCCAGTTAATTTATCTAAAAATGAGAATATATCCTATCACTAACTGGGTGGCATGACTCACACTGTCTAAATATAAACATTATCCCATTTGCACTACTATAAGAGCAGATTTATTTATTTATTTATTTGGCCTTTTAACTTTTATCACTCTGTATGTGACTTCATTTACTGTGCAAAAGTTGTTTATCCTGCCACTGAAAGTGATTGATCCCTGAATTTGAATTTGTTTGAATTTCATAGTTGTGTTGTCATATCCTGTTATGGCAACAGAAAACACCTTTGAGTCAAATTAACAATAATGTTACTTCAACTGAGAAGTCTTGAGAAAGAATGCAGTGGAAAGGGAAGTAATATTAATAATGCAAAGTGCTAAAAGGTTAAAAAGAATCATATAAGGAGTGAAAAAATATTCTTGGCCTGATCAACTTTCCATGATCTAACCAACTGACTAAACATAAGGTGTCTTGTTGGAGAATTTGGTTGGGAAGAGAACACCTCAGTTTCTTTCTCATAGATTTTAAGTTATTGTTTTCCAAAAGAGTGCTTGGCTATAAAGCTTTATTATGAATACTACATTTCCATAACATGTATAGAATTACTTATAATATATTAATAATATACTGGTCTGTATTAAATTTGTTAAGTTCTTTATTAAAGTGAAAAAAATTCAATTTCTGTTGCAGATAAGTTGCATTCTCATGTTAATAAAAAAATAAATAAAAAGAACTGGTATTTGCTGCATTCATACTACAAAACTGCAAAGCAATCAGAGTGACCATTTTGGTAAAGCAGAAAGATGTAAAGCACTGAATCATGACAAATAGCCAAACAACTTCTTGGAAGTATTGAAGGAGGAATGCCTTAAGGAAGAAAGAAAAAGATAAAAAATTGCATGCAGATAAAACTACATAAAAGGACATATTTCCACTTATAATAAACAATAATTTCTCTTAGGTGAAGATTGAAAAGTATATTTTATCAGTTCAGAGAAAGCAATTTTGTAAGGAAAAAAATTCACCAAATCAGAAACAGAAAATTGTGTACTTGACAAAATAGATTTCTGTAACATTTTAGCATATATAAGAAAAAATAATTCTGGCAGATCAAATCAATATTTCAAAATGAAATCCAAGATAGATTTCTGAAAAAAATGGCGTCAACCAAGAGACAAGCAGATGAGGTGCAGTTTTCTTGAATTCAACTAGCAAAGAAAAAAAGTTTACTTGGTAAATTTTCATTGCATATCAAAACCAAATATGTATTTTGTTAATATCAACAGTAGCTTACTTCAGAAAGGTGAGAAAAAGAATTTTAGAAAATTCATGACATGGTTTAAGAATAAATTCAGAATCTGACAAAATTAAATGAATGTTGTCTGTATAGAAATATGTAGAAGTGAAATGACACCAAGTCATGCAATTTATAATTTTCCATTGAATATTAATTATAAATAAAAGCCAAAAGTCAGTTCTTGCGTAAAAGTTAAAACTTGTTTAATTAAAAGGCAAGATAGAGCTTTCTTTAGTTTTTACTTTAGAAATGGGTAAAAACTGATAATGGCTGAAGTCATGAATGTCCAAATCTGTAGTTGGAATTAACTCCTTTCTTCAACACAAATCTAATTAACACATACTGCTGCTTCTTCAACTACAACATGAACATTTTTTTTTTTTTTTTTTTTTTTTTAACAAGGTTCACTCTTTACAAGGCCAGGAGGAGGGAACTTGAGGGAGAGGGTTATGATTGGAGGTCATTTGTGTGTATAGGAGTGGAAGGAAATGGTTAACACTAGTCTTGAATAGGTTAAGATTGTAGTGATCAGGAAAGCATCCTTTTGGGAGTTGGTTCCACAGAGCAGTAATTCACAGGGGAAAAGCTGTTTAAGTGGAATTTACTTCTCACTGATGGGATACAGAGGGAATGTAGGTGGTTTGCCACCATGTAAATGGCATGCCACGTTTTTGCTGTGAAGGTTTGCCTTGGCGGGACCAGGTAATGTAGTTCATTCAAGCACTTTCCATGGAAGTAGTGATAGAGCAGTGGGAGGCATGTCACATCCTGCCTGTGGGAGAGAGGTTGAAGGGTGGAGAATAGTATGTCACCCACAAAGACTTCGAGATGCTTTTGAACTATCAAGGCTGGAGCTCAAATATGACAACAGTACTCCATTTTTGGCCTGATTTCTTGGTAGAGGAAAGCAGGAGGGGTCAGGTAGTTACTGGAGCAGTACAGGGAGCCGGCCATTCTACATGCATCCTTAGCAATGGATTGTATGTATGAGTTTTACTTGAGGTCAGGTGTGAGTTTGAGGCCCAACAGTCTTTCAAGGCACAGTGCTTCTCTGAGTGGACCTCTGTTCATCCAGATTGGTGATGATGGAATGTAACTAGTTTGGTCTTTGAGGCATTGAATGAACCAGTCAGTTTTTACTACATTGGTTACAAGTAAATAAAATAAAAAAAAATAAAAAATTTTTTCCACCACTTGGTAGATCAGTGCAGCACCAAGTAGTATATTAGCTGCTTGTCAGCTCTGTCTACCCCCCCGCCCCCATGTGCTGGGAGTAGGCAATACACAATCCTGGTATGATTTTTATGTCGTTTTGACCTTACTTTTCTGAAGATCTCAGCAGTGTAGGCAGTTGTCATCAAATTACTGTCCTTCTGTCATACCAGGAAATATATACAATGTGTCTGTCTCTGGTCAAGATTTTGCTACTTTTATTTCATTTGGCACACCCTTTCAGTTCACATGTAGTGTGCCACGTGCTCCTGTTCCATGTTGGGCTAGATGGTGAAACAATTCTGGGGATGAAAAAAAATTGTCCATGTAAATTGCATGTCCCCTGTTTTGCATATTCTCCGACAGGAAAGACAACTTTGTGGGCAGTACCAACTGTCCTTGGTACCTGAGCTGTTTCGCGGACCAAGTATAGCTGCCAATTATAAATGTACCCGGTTTTCAAGTCTCGGGCTTTCAGGCTCCACTTTGTTGGTTTTGCTGGCATATACATTAACAAGCTCATACTGCCTTTGAAAGATATAATCCACTCATGCACTGAAAGTTCCTTTCCAGGATAAAACGTATTTCTGCCAAAGTGACAAGAGTTTATCAGAAAATGGCTGGATCTTGTATGCTCTGTCATGTTCCTCGGTTTTACATGTGTACTGTCAGAAAGATGAAAATTCTCAAAAACTGGTCTTGTGGAATAATATTTCTAAAACCTGACATTTGGATAAACACATTCATTGACCAGTATAAGTGAAATGACAGCTGTTTTGTGAATCCAACAAGAAGTAAAATGGCTAAGAAAGCCTTCATTTCGGTAACAGTGACTTCGTCCCACATGTTTACATATAGACACCCAAATTCGTCCCTATCCATTCTTTCATTTGATGAGCATATTTATTTGTCTCATTGACAAATAAAGTAATTATTTCGTCGTTTATAAATAAACAAAATAATTCACCTTCAGAAAGACTATTAGGTAAATTCACGGGTCCAGTAGCTTCCAGGAAATTAGTCATCCAGGGATGGTAGTAGCTGCTTGGCATTTCGGGGCCGTCATAGTTTTCTTCCTCATCACAACTGTGGCTGTCTTCTCCATCTCCGACAACTTCACCATCTATATCCACCTGAGTAAATCCCTCAAAATCATCATCAGAGTCAAAATAAAAACTCCTGAATAAAGGCTTCATTTGATGTTCCAGCAGACATTTTTGTAAACATCTGGAGTACCCCTGCCTAACTTCCCACTTAGAACTAAATGAATGATATGCACATAACCCCTTCCATGGTTTCTGCTATCATCTCTAACCTAGATCCCCACAAAGCATGTGGACCCGATGTGATCCCTGTAATAATCATTAAGAAGTTTGCTCTCGAACTGGCTCCAGTTCTTTTTAAACTGTATAATAACTTTCCTGTCTGCTGGAAGCCATCATCTGTTGTTCAAGTTTACAAGAACTGCCAACACTTCCAACTATCAGCCTATTGGGAAAACTATTAGAGGCCCTAAGTAATGCTAAACTGGTTTATCATCTCTCATCACAGAGCTTTTTTTCAGAAAAGATGATTTACTGATGATAACTGCAGAAAGAGTCAATCATGCTCTAGATAAAAACAGTGAAAGAGTCTAGCATACAGGTCTTCTCCACAAACTGAAAAGTCACAGTGTCTCCAGACACATTTTTGAACTGATCCAGTCTTTCCTATCAAATCATGAAATAAAAGTTATCCTGAACAGCCATTCATCTAGATCCTTTAATACTAATGCAGATGTCCCCCAGGGCTCCATCCTTGGTTCTACTTTCTTTTTAATTTTCATTAATGACCTTCCTGATGACATCAGCTCTCAACTTGGCATCTATACTAATGACAACCATTTACTCCTGCCTCAACAGTAAGGCTGATCACTCAAGGTTATAATGGCAACCGATGTCCAAAATGACCTCTAGTCCATTGTTAACTGGGGCAAAAGATGAGCTTGTTAATTTTAATGCCTCGAAAACTAAACTTCTCTCCATTAATCATCTGAGAGACCCCTCTCTGCATTCCATCAGCATGGCTGATGCTAACCTCCAGGAAAGTGACTCGTTCTCAGCTGACATGAAGTGGAAAGACTATATTGAATCGATTATTTGTCAGATGCTAAAAAAGTCAATTCACTAGGCCGAGTGAGACAATTTCTCTCTCCACAATCTATCTTACATATCTATAAGTCTGCCATTTGCCCATGCTTAGAATATTGCTTCCACATATGGTCCGGTTCCCCCTGCTATTTACCTTGAGCTCCCTGGTAAGATTCAAAGAAGAATCAGCAATATTATTGGCCCTGATCTGACAGCTCAACTTCAGTCACATACCCACCACCATAAGGTTGCCTCTGTACTTTTTTCTATAAATACTTTAACGGTAATTGTTCATATGAGCTTTCACTAAACTTTATGAATTTAAGCACAGTACTAGATTGGCATCGAGATCTCATCAATTTACAGTTGATCTGACTAGATATAGCCCTAAGTTCTATGCTAACAGTTTTTCTTGCACTTCTCACTTGTGGAACTCCCTTCTGGCTCCATGCTTTCCGGCCGACTTTAATCTGCAAAAATTTAAGTGCAATGTCAATCACTCTCTACTGTCCTCCTGATTATTCATTTCTCTTTCTGTTCATCATTATTGTTTCTGTTCCTAATTCTTCCACACCCTATAACCCATTGTGTTTTAGTGGCTTTACTGCCTTGCTTGGGGCAATACCAATTAAACAAATAATAATAATAAACATTGGTATATACTACATCAACATAAGTTATGCCTGAGGACTCACCTATCTTTTCACTTGACTTTACAGCAATGTAATTTTGCCTGGTACTGTGTAGATCATTCATATAAGTTCATATGCATTAAGATTTTGATGCATAATATCATAAGATGAACTCTCCATGGCAAGTAATTCATTATCTATGACTGATGAAAAATTAGTGTTAAATCCAAATAGCAATTGGTTTGGACTAAATCAACCATTGTTTTGCAAAGAGTTCTTAGCACTTACTGTCCAAGTAAGTGCTATTTTGGGTTCACAATTGACCTCTGATTAAGACTTTATTAGATTACCTCTGTTAATATTTGGTTATGCCGTTCTACAATGCTATTATTGAATGGGGATTCACTTGCTGTTTAATTTTGCATTCATCTCCCAGTATTTGTCATGAGAGAATTTACCCCATTGTCACTTAAGAACTTTTAGGTGCACCAAAATATGCTATCTACATTAGGCAATTTCATGCAGATGTTGAGATGAAATTAAACAAGCTGCAGAATATTTTATGACTAAGCGAGTTAAGCATGTCCAAAATCTAGGATTCATTATTCCTATGATCCTTCATGTCTGTACATAAAGCTTGTTAAATTTATCAGCCAAAGACAAACATAACAGGAAATAATTTTGGATATTTGTATTTCATACTCACATCACAAGAGTCACAACACTCCTGTATTATCTTTAAGAATTTATCAAGAAAAGCTTTTTTCCCTTTTGAAAAAACTGATCTGACAGCTCAACATCAGTCACATACCCACCACCATGTAATTTCTCTTTTACTTTTTTCTTCTCACGTTAACCATTTCAGCGTAGTTGTGCATAACACCATAAAAATTCATGAATTTGAATCACCTTCTTTATGAAGCAACATGTTTGTAAGAGAAACATAGTAGTGATTTAAAGTACACATTAAATCCACTGTATGACACAAAACACAAACTATTATTTATAAAATTTAAGCCAATATTAGCCCTCTTCATAGAAACCCTACTCAAAAAGAAGTGGTATATCATTATTTACCATGCACAAATCAAACATAACCTTTTAAGCTGCCAATGAATGCTAGAAATTTTACTTTTCACGTTGTGATAACATCCACGTCATTTACAAATTTCAATTTTTGTGTTAGCTGGAAAGTATTCAATAAATTTTTTTTTCTTTATTCATTAAAGCATCAAAAAGGCATTTAACCACACTTTACTGGTTACAGTTTTTGTACAAGCACTATCTAGTATTCTCATTCCAACTGACTCTTTAACATACAAGGTTCAGTATTTAATAGTGTTAACTCTGTGGGCTTTTTCATTTACTTCATGATGATAACAGTCTTTTGCAATGTATTTCATAGAATTACAATTAAAACACCTCAGAATATTTTTTGTCTATTCGTAGAATCTGATATACTGCTCTGGTATCTGAATTTAACATGTTTATTTCTTCCTTCAAAAGTTGTTGTGCCCACCTACTCTGTAGATAAAATATTCTCATCAAGTGAAGCAGTTCCGTCACCAAAATAATTTTTTATCATCAATTTTACATTTTCAAACATCATAGTTGGTCAAGTTGCACAGCTACCCTTACATTTCTTTTTCATTTGAGAAGCAAAAAAAAAAAATAAGTGCCACTAAATAATTAATATTAGTTTAATTTTTTGTCCCACATTCTTAAAAAAAAAAAAAAATCACTCTGCTGCCAAACTCTCCAAGTCTGTAGTCAGAGTTCCTTCAACACATGGTATCCATCTTTTCTATCAAGTCCAACTCCCTCCAAGAGCAAATGATCCTTCCTTTTATCCAAGACAGAACTAACTAAAATATCAACAATGAATATGCTATACTTACTGTTAACATTTATTTAATCTACAGCAAAATAGTTCATTGACTTTACACAGCTTTTCAAGGATCAGTGTGTAATAATCACAGAATGAACACTTACAAACCAATGCACAAGATTTCAAGGGATATTTTTTTTCATCACATCTTAACAGCTTTTCCCTCTGCATAGATTTTATTAAATGACAAAAATCTTGAGAAATTTACTCTTTTTCTTTTAGAATCTTGATATTAGCTTATAAAGATTGAAAATTTAGAGAAGAAAATGAAAGTAAGAAGAGTACTAAATATTTTTATCTGACATTATTTATTACATATAACAAAAGCAAAGTTATTTCATTCAGACCGTGTGTGTGTGTGTGAGAGAGAGTGAGAGAGACACACACATACATACAGTGTGGAGGAAGCTTCAAAAGTAAAGACTCCTATTTTCTTTTCTCCAAAAGAAATTGTAATGGATACAAAAGCACACTAGCACCATAGATTAATCAAGTTTTCAGCTAGAAAACACAATTTTTATTTATTTTATTATTATTTTTTTACTATATAGCCACCACTATTAACAATGCCTTTTCACCATTGATGAACATAAGGCAGCCTGAACATAACTTGTTACACACATCACAATGACAACTATTGAACCACATTACCCACTGCCTAAATCTACTCACACCCACTGTTTTGTGTCTATAAACATACAGAGGATATCAATGAATGTTAATTTTTTTTTCAACAGAATGATACCTTTGCTTTATATACACATTTATGACACATGCCATTTTGCCAGACTGCTACTCAGTTGCTATTTGTAACACGACAAAAAAAAATGTGGGTTAATAACAGGAATATTCACCCCGTACTGCCATACCACCAACATCTGCTTCAGACACTGTGGACCAATATCAAATTGGAGCTAATATTTCAGAGTAACCCTTGCATTTACATATTAAGGTATCTGTAAATTTTGCAACAAAACTATAGATACAATTTCTACTATTTGAACTTACAGATGTTTTATTAATGCTTTAAGTTCTGTTCAGACACTTGTGTTGGACTAAGTGTTGTTACCAAACTTTTAGTAGTCTTCATATAATAAATAATACCCAAAGAAAGAGAAAGGCTGAGTGAAGCAGGTAGAAAGGAGGAAGACCATTCTCTTTCCTTAAAATTATTTACCTAAAGAATGCTGTAAAATGGATCAGCCAAAACATGAAGACAATTCAGTTGTAAAAACAAAACTTGAAATGCAGTTTCAATATTCAGCACTATTTATAATCTTGAAAAATTGAGATCAACAATGAGCAGGCTACAATTTTCAAAATATTGATAGTAACAATTTTCAAATACTGACACTAACAAAGTAGAACAATTTGTGAAAATAAAATAAGTCTGAAATAAATAAATCACAGACATAAATCTTTTTTATCTTAACTTAGATTCAGAACCCAATTTGAAACCTGATATGATGCTTCGATTGGTACAAAGCCATAAATCACCTCTCTTCTGTTTGAGTAAGCAACTGACACAAAAGTAAGAAATACACAATTATAGATTTAGTTTGAATATAGAACAGAAAATTGAATTTTTATGTTCTATTCTCTATGCTAGGTGTATGGTGTTTATTGCAATACATATATTCAGAAGAAAAGTTTTCAAATGATAAAAATAAAACAAAAAAAATCATAGGTAGTATCTTACTATAATTCATTCAATGTTTTTATTTTTTGTTAGTTCATCATTGAACAAAGCTAAGAAAGAAAGAGAGCTATGTCCACCAAATTTTATACAGTTATGAAGAGACACCAGAGCATGTTTTTAACATGAGTTTTTGAAAATTTTAAATCTTTTTACCAAGATGTAAATATAAAGCAAAACTGAACACTTACTGTATCAGTCAGGTTAGCTAAAATTAATTTTTATCATCTTGTTAACTGTATAAAGTAGACATCCAGCTGATAATTTCCTGGCCAGATACCAAAGTTATAACCTTTTCCTTATTAATTTTTCCTATGACTTTTTCGCCAATTGTTGAAAAATAAAAACTTAAAAATTTATATTTCCAAAAATTTAGGACTCCCCAGGTATTAAATGTGATTCAAGAGTTTTCAAATAATGGTATGATTCAATAAAAAACACAGTTCAAATCTGTGGTCTATTATTGGTGCCAAAGATCTTTAGCAGGAACTAGCTTAAAATCCAACCATAAATTAAAAAATATTATCAGTATTTTCTCACCCAAACTCAAAAACTGATCAATGTAATTTATTATTTATTGATCAAGCTCACTCGGACATTCATGAGTCTAGCATGCCAATCATCAAGGTTGGAAGGTCATTATGCATTCTGTGTTATAACATAGCTGGTCAATGTCAGTGGTTGCTGGGCAACCAGCTTGTCTTGTGTCATGGCCCAGAGCAGTAGATCGCTCACAAGTTCTTGTTTTGCTCGCCAGCAGTGTCCTGCAAAGTGCATTCTGCATTCACGTAAGATTGTAGAAATATCAGGGATGGGTCCATAGAGCTGTGATTTAGTTGGATGTTGTCTTCAAGAGGTATTAAATATATCTCTCAACATTTGAGTGTAGGTTCCATCAAGCTTTAGACTCTAGAGTTTCAGTTAATGTCCAAACAGTGGCACCATACATTAACACCACCTCTACAGTGGCTTGAAAGATCCTCCATATAAGGTTGTCTGGCAGATCAATTTTCCAGATTACATCCATTTTATTCAAGCGGTTGAGGTTTTAGGTATGAAAATTTTCACATCCCTTTCAGTAGAATTTATTTTGCTTTCTCGGTATATAAAAGATTCAACAGATTTTATTGATTCACCCGAGACAGTTTGTATTGAACCTTGCTGGTTGAAGCTTATGAATTCAGTTTTAGAGGCATTGACAGAGTTTAAAATCATTGGTAGCATTTTCTAGATGATGTAGGTGAACTGTGGCATTGATAATGATGTCTGCAGTGATAGCTAGGTCATCTGCATAGTCGATACCTGTGCCAACCTTTTAGGAGGAGAGATGGTGATAAAGTAAGACCTAGATGACAATGTTTGTTAAGGGAAGTTATTAATTACATAACAAAGATAAAAGGTGCAAGGGTGTCACCCTGAAAGACCTTTGTACTGATATCGAAGAAGCTAGGGTTTCCATCTGGGGGATCTAACCAAAAATTTAGTATTTTTGTATAGCATAATTATGGCAGCTATTGTCTGAGGAGGGAGGTCATATGCAAGAAGGTCGCCATTATCCCTTATGTACAGAATCAAATGCTTTAGAGAAATCTGCAAAAAGTAAGGTGACCTGTCCTCAATAATCCACCAAACAGTCAGGATTTGTCCAACAGTTGATCTATTTTGATTTTTTCAGAGCATCTCTACTTCAGGTTGTATTGTGTTGAGATGTAAATGTTTGCTGCAATGGAGGTGTGATTCCTCTATAATTTTTTGCTGAATCTAGATCTCCTTTCTTTGGGAAAAGAAGTATGCAGCCTTCTGTCCATCTTTCTATGATTTCTCCATTATATATTTTTTTTTGTTTTTTTCTTTATAAAAAATCCCAAAATGATCTTTTAGGATTTAATTAAGAATGTGATTGTTAGAGTATTTTTTATTTATTTTTGTAATTGTATTATTTCTCTAACAAATGGTTTTAAACATTTGAGCAAACCACTGCAAAGTAGCACGATTGAACCTTCATTGCAACAAAACACACAACTGTTACAAATTCAGGACACAAACATTAAACTAACACAAATCATACTATAAGCACACTTGCCACTCTAGAGAGCCCACAAATGAACTCTGTCTTGTGCTCAGCTTAAGTATAGCAAAGTCATTTGTATGGGTGGCAGAGTGATGCTGCTGAATACTTGTTGGTTATTTCCACTACTTGTCGTAAGAAATGAATGCTAAATGCAGTCGTTTTTCCTTGCTATACAAACACTTACATTAGTAGTCACACACACACAGCATGATCTTCCTCGTCAAAATTCTATAGTGAAAATTTCAGATCAAAATTCAGTAAATAATTGCATGTCTACATCCACTCTTGTAAAACACCATATTATTTTTTTTTTTAATCATTTCACCCCAAGCAAGGCAATAATGTCACTAGAACACGGGGATTACAGAGAGTGAAAGAGAACGAGAAGACATTAATAGAAGTGAGGAAAGGACAATAAAAGAACAGAGTTCAGGAAGACAGATGGCGATTGAAGCCGTATTTACATTTTTGAAGATTGTAAGTAGCAGGGAAGAAAGAAATACAAGTGTAAAATGCAAGAAATGAAACTGTTAGAGTGGAAGTGGCAACTGCATCTAGCTAGTTCAACAGTAAAACAGTGAGACCTAATTGCTAATCTAGTAGCACACTTAAATTCATGTTGTACCTGGGGGAAAAAACTTAACAGAACAATTGCTATGAAAATATTTGTAGAAAAGACAGAGGGAAACCAAGTCAAATCTGTAAGAAAGTGACTGAAGGCAAGATACCATATCAGGATTGATTACATTACAGATCCTTCATGAATTTTGTCAATAATCTCAAGATATACTGCAGGAGCATCAGACCAGATATGACAGCAGTATTCCATGCACAGGCAAATGGCAGATTTGTAAATGTGCAAGATTTTTCTAATAGGAAAGATTTTCTGGCACAACACATTGAACTAACTTTTCTTGCAGTAGATCTAGCAATTGATTTAATATAGTCACTCCACTTCATGTCAACGTGAAAATGTGAGCCCAAGAATGTGGAGAATGTTGCTCTTCTGGAGTTTAGAACCAGCCATGCTGATTGTTGGCAGAAAAGATTCTCTGTGGTGATTAAATGAAAGCAGTTTTGTTTTGGAGGCAGTAAAATATACAAGCTATATCTTGCCCCTTTTTGAGAGCAGTTGCTAGGTTTAATTTGTTAGGTCTGTTGGTTATGTCATTTGCATAAATACCTAGTTGGAAACTGAGGACATTAAGGAGGTCATTGATGAAGATCAAAAATAGCATGTCCAAGGATAGAGCCCTGGGGGTCCCTCACGTTAGTATGAAATAATCTGGAAGCATGCACATTGAACACAACGTTCATTACACAATTTGTTTGGAATGACTGGATTAAGCCAAAAATTTGTAATGTGACACAGCAGCCCTTGAGCTTGACACAAAGGTCAGTATGCCAAACCCTGTTGAACACCTTTGAGATATCTCAAGACACAGCTCAAGTTTCACCATTCTTATCTAAAGATTCATAGACAAATTCAGTGATGGCTGTAACATATCAGTGGTAGACCTGGTGAAACAGTAGCCATATCTTTTGTTCAAAAGGAAGCCGTGCAAAGTAAGATGCTTAACCAATATGGCATTGACTAGAATCTTGAGTACTTTGCCAAAAAGAGGTAAGGACAATAATTTAAGGAGTTAGAGGAGTTCTTAAAAACAGGAACTACAGAAGAGGACTTCCAACAAGCCAAAAAGCAAGGAGCAATGAGACATTTGTTGTAAAGTTTGGAGAGGAAAGGATCTTGCTCAAGAGCATATTTCTTAAGAGCGACTACAGGGATCCCACCAAATTCGCATGCCTTGTAGGATCTAATTTAGAAATGATAGCAGAAACCAATGACAGAATTATACACATATCACTCAGTAGAGCCTCTGTTCTAGGGGGAACATCTGGCAGGTGTAGTCTGGCTGAGTCAAAAATGGAGTTGGAAGAAAACCCTCTGCTTCATCTGCAGTAAATGTTAATACTTCAAATTGATTGAAGAGATGCAGGACTGAGGATTTGCTATTGTTCAGCACACTCTTGCAGAGCTGCCAGTAATCTCTAGAATCAAACTTGTGAGAGGCTATATGCTAAGTAAGATATTTATTGTTAACCTCATAAACTTCAGATATATTAGAAAAGAGAAAAAGTAATAGATGATAAATTTGTAGAACAAAGTGAATTCAAACTTCAACATTGCTACTGAACATTACTCATGCTCATAAAGAAAAATTCAAAAGATTTAGTTGCCAAATATTACAATTATGATTTTTATTAACTTTACAGAGAAATAAGTTTATTTAAAAAAAAACAAAAAAAACAAAAGCTTGATAACTCTTTTTTTCACTATTAAAAGAAACAAAAGTTTCTATTAAATTTAGAAAACTTTGTAATTATATTCATGCAGTAAAAACTAATGAAATTCTAACGAATTCAAGTAGATATTAAAATCAATGACATACCTAAGGCCAGAAAATCCAGTTTGTAAAAATGATTAATGAGAAAATAGTAAATGTCATAATTTAAACAAGCTATTAACTAGTGTTTACCTACAATGTCAAAGATATTTGAGTTATGAAAGCATTTAAGAAATAAACAAACAAAAAGAAACATGGAAATAAGGAATTTATCATTTGATCATTTATTTATTATATTGATTATATTTAATCCAACGTTATTACTTCAAGTGTTATTTTCAGTGAATATCTGTATTTGAGTAGATGCCCTGATTTAAAAAAAAAAAAAACAAGATGTATTACATCTACCAGACTGTGTACTAGAGTAAACTTAAGCAGGATTTGAACCTGTATCTCCCTCTGTAAGAGAAACCACTGTCTGACCCAGCATTCTTTAGACCACTCAGCTATGAAAAGTGTGGCTGCCCAGCAAAGCTCTAGTTACCTTTTTAAGGAATGCACATCCTCTTACCGGTTCTTGAGAAAATCTGAATATCTACTTGGTTTCATGTAACCAAAACATAAACAAAGAACTTTCTAAAGGATTAATGAATTAACTTCAAACATAATTTTTAATAGATACCTGTATTTGAGTAAATGCCCCATTTTTTAAACAGTGTATTGTGCTTTATGCATTAAGTATTAAATTTTCTCAAGTGTGCAGGTCAGTAATACATACTGTTAAAAAAATGGGGTTTCTAATCAAATATGGGTATCCACTAAAAATAACGTTTGAAATAATAAGTTTTAATCAACAGAAAACATGAGACTTAAATATGCTTTTAATAAAATTTAACAATATTTAATAGAAAGTATCTTCTAGAATAAAGCATGATCAATAATGAGAAAAGGTATATTTTTGCTGTTTGAAAACTTTACATTTCATTAAAAGTTCAGACAACATTTTATAAAAAAGTTCTGAAAGAAAAAAAGTTACTTGTTTTCCAAGATTTGAGAAATAAAGGAAGAGATGAAATGATTGAATAATTACATATTAACAATCTTTTTGGTAAATGTTAACATAAAAATTAAATCAAAGAAATTAAAAAGTGAAATTAACTGGCAAGATATAAATATGATCATCTTGTTTTAATCATTATCATCTATAATGCATAACGGTTTCTTATCTGGAATAGTATTCTTAGTAAATGCAATACTAATAAAGTCTAAATATAAATGGAGGAAACAAAAAACACAGAATAAAATTAATAAACCTAACATTGAACATGCATCTTGCACTGACAATTTCTCTTGCTTTCATAACTGAGATACAACAATGCCAATGAAGGCTGAAGTAATTGTTATTAATGCATATATGAAGTTAGTGGTTTCACAATAGCAACAAGAATTAATAGTGGCAGTTGAAGTAATGTCACCCAAGAGAATGAGGACTTAAGAGCAGAGGTGTACACATATGAATGCTAGTAGTAAAGTAGTATGAGTGATAGAAACCTTTTTGTCTGTCTGAAGCTAATTTGCCACAATGGCATCTACCCTCGAGCAGAATCATTGCTTTATTTAGATGTATGTACCCAACATATAATATAGTTTATGTGTTGATTCTACAGAATGCAGGCAACAAACACAAATGTCACTTGCATTAGTGCACTTCTTTAAAAAGGTTTAATATGAATTTATCTACAGTATAGATGTATAATTCAATTTAAAAGTTCTTTTCCATATGTATGCATTTTAACCTTTATCACTCTGTATGTGACTTTCTTTGCTGTACAGAAAGTTTATCCTGCCACTGACAGTGACTCTGGCCCATGTGTTTGAATTTCATAGTTGTGTTGTCATATCCTGCTATGGCAACAGAAAACAACTTTGAGTGAAATTAATAATAAGGATACTGCAATTGGAAGGCTTTAAAAAGAATGCGGTAGAAAAGGAAGTAATATTAATAATGCAGAATACTAAATAAAGATTAACCTGGATTTTAGGTTTGGTCCTTGTACATTTTAAAAATAGATATAAAGAAAGGATACTGAGCTTGAGAAACAAATATTCATAGAAATGTTGATCTATTTCAAAACTTAAAGAATCCAAGTGTTATCAAATTCACACAACAAAAATATGTCTTGAGCAAAAGATACATTTTGTTAGTTCAGCAAAGAACTATTTAATAAATGCTATCCATAGTTTTTGTTTTTATTTTTATATGATCATAGCTTTAGTGTTTTCAGTATGTCAAGTAAACTGAACGGTAGCCTGATAGAAATTTAAAATGTACTTGATAACCTCACAAACTAATCCAAGACAAAAGAGTCCCAATTAGAATAATACCCACCCACTTGACATTTTTAAAGTTTACATGCCAAATTTTATCAAAATGTGTTGTCTGAAAGCTTATCTTACAATAAAAGAGAAGCAAAAGATAAGAGCTAACTTTTAACATGATGACAGAATGTATGGTTATCAGCTAAAGTGACAGTGCATGAGATGAGCTATATATTGGACATTTCAATATCAAACAAGTATAGAAATTTAATGACCTATCTAGTGTTGTATCAGTCAGTTAAGTGCCATACATGATACACGCTTGGGGAATCGTATCTTCTTTCGATACATGACTGAACGAAAAAAAACCACAGTAGGTTGCCATTTCTTTCTGCGGTAGACTGGTTGCCAACCAAGGTTAAAGAATCCAGTTTCCTGCTGTTCGACCCATAGCTGGAAGGAGAAGAGATGGATTCATACTTTTCCCAATGATATTTATGCGTAAGTGAATCTAACGAACTCAACTGGGATTCAAACTCAGCTCTCTAAGTTCTCACTCCAAGCCGATATCCATTACACCACAATGCACATCCAGTGTTGTATAGGAGTTGAAATGTGAAGACAATTGAAGGCAAATAAGAAAGTGAAAGATGCCTTTCAGAAGTTAAGCAAAGTATTAAGAGATAGGAAACTGTCCTTAGAAACAAAAATTCTGTAGTAATATCTAATCTCCTAAATAGCACTGAATTCTGGACAATCTTTTCACAGATAGAGAGGCTTGAAGTAAGAGAGATGCGATTTGACTAATGATTGATTGAAATACCATGGACAGAACATGTGAGCAACATGGAAGTCTTAAGGAAATAGGAAGTACAAGGCAACTTAAACTTACAATAATGAGAAAAGAAACTCTAGACAATTTAACAATCACAGGACATATTGAAAGCATGTGTCACATTTGCTTGCAACATAAGTGCACTGAAAAATCTACATATTGAAAAAGAATGATATAGGGTCAGAAGTTACTTAGAGCAACAAAAGACGAAAAGTCGTGGAGAACTATGATCACCCACATGCCAAAGAGATGTACCATATAAAAAAGAACACAGATGGGTGTGTGTATGAACAGGTTGTGATGGGTAAATTGTCGCCATTATATATTTTTAAATTCAGTTCTTTTCTTATCAAAACAATCAGAGTGAGTTTTCTAAGCTGCCATACCTTCATAATCACCATTAGACTCTTCAAACTTTGTGTGTGTGTGTGTGTGTGCTTAAGATGTTTTACATTTTCTCTTTAAGAGTAGAGGGATTTTTAATGACAAATTTAGATGACTTTCACATACTAATTAATGAAGATCTCAGAATATGTAACATCAAGGTTACCAATTAACACTGTTGGAATCAACTGCATAAAAATACTTTCACCCACTTTAGACAATGTTGGCCACTTGTATCAATAAAACACATTTTTTTATTCTATGAAAATTGTAGAATATGAATTTCTGAATGTAAAATTTTTTTAAAAAATCATGTATACAATTTTATGATAATTCTATCACATATTGCTTTAAATCGCAATACCCCATTTAACAGAACCTTTATGCCATTATTAAGTGTATTTTAAATACTTTATTTACTACCAAATAATTATAATTTAAATCATTACATTCTAGGTCACTAGAGAACTAGTATGTCAAATAAGGGTGTTCAGGGGTTAATGTACTACACAAACTTAATCTCTGGGGTATAAAAAGCAGTGTGATTTTTGTTAGATTTTTTTTAATTTCACTTTTATATGGAAACAAATGTAATAATAATAAATCAAAAAGTAAAAACAATTTACCCTTGCATAAGTAATTTGCATAAAAACCGTATTTTAATCACAATAGACATTCTGAATGGCATTAACTTATAGTATTTTATTGAGCTTATTCATTAAAACAAGTGTAACCAGATAATCATTTACGTTATTTTAATATAATGAATATTACAAGTAAATGACTCGTGAAAAGAGCAGTTTTTTTTGTTATATGTTAAAATTTCTGTCAGGCTAGTGTAAACCAGTATGATCAACATGATGTAATCTCAAAGCTTTTAACTTTACTACCAAGAATATTAGTAAACACTGGGCAGATAAATGTGCATAGAATATCAACCAACAGTTCCTAACAATGTTTATAATCTCTTACAATGAGCAATTTTATGAAGGAAAAAGTTTACTTTGATTTGAAACCTCATTTTATTGAATGTATTATAAGAATATGTGTTGATGTACAAGTCCAAGCATTTCAATCCTTGTGTAAATTGGTATTCATCATAAATTGCTGTTGACTCCAGAAGCATGCTAGTAAAGAATCTGCCAATTTTTTTTCAAATCACTTGTTAAATATAACTAGTTAATTTTTTTTAAAGATGTTTTTCTTTTGCCATTGGATCAAATATTATTAGCTGGCATAAATATCATAAAAATGTCAGATGAATGCAATAAATCAGAGAAAGTTGAATGAAAGATAAGATTGGATTTGGTGAAAAATTTGCTTTACTCAAAAGTTCTAAAAAGTTTTGCTGAGCTGGGGAAATATTTCTCTCATCCAAAAGAACCTTTAAAAATGCTATTTTCAAAAAGTAAAATACTGCATCAGTTTTAATATTTTATCAATGCCCACATACCACCAATATTACAAAAAAACAAAAACAAAAAAAAACCTTCCAGATTTTTATGACATTCATACTTCTAACACTTTTAGAACAAATACTAAATCACTATTTTAGCAAAAATAATGATTAACATTTCTTTAATTTTGCTTAACATTTTCCAAAAATTCTAGTTGAATAATTACTGTTTGCATTAACTGGTTTTCATCTTATGCATGTTATCAAAAACTATTAAACAAAAAAAGATTTTTTTACAATATGTTAATATATTAGCATTACTGATGTTAAAAATAATATGGTCCTTGCATGCTGTACCAATCAGTGATTATATGAGGAAAGTTAATTTTTTCATGTTAAAAACCTATTCAAAACAAAAGCTAAATTTATCAAAAACACAATCAGTATTATGAGCAATGCCAAAATCTAATTTTTTTTTTCTAACATTTTCAATACATTACATTTAATATACATTATGTTATATAAAATATTTAAAAACTAGAAATTGTATCAATATACTCCAAATATATGCTTGCAAGTGTCTCCAACTATTCTTAATATCTTTGTAGGAGAGTTTTCTTTGCAAAACATTGCATTGCACAAACCTGTCAGCAATACTACAATCCCTGTGACTTCTGGCTATTCCAAAAAATTAATATTTTGGCAAGAATTGATAAATGCATTTTCAAAAGCTTTTTGTCAAAGTAGGTTATTTTCTCTTTTAGTAAGTATACCATTTTAAGATCTAAATTGTGGTTAAAATTATTGCTATGTATAACTGATGCATTGGATAAATTGTTATGTAGGAGATCTTATGTACATAAATGTTTTTCTTTTTAAATTTCTGCAAATTTCGCCAATATATTGTAAGGAACATCTATAGTTTATTTGATATAAGCCTGCTTCAGAATTATTGTTATTATAGACATTTTTGGTTTTGATCACACATACACACAGGCATGTAAAACCACTTTCGTAAATTTTACCCCCAAATCAAGAATGATTAGCAGTATGCTTTCCTCAGTAAATTTTGTGATGTTTGAGGGCCAGAAAACAAGTTACTGCATTTTTGGTTATCCTCTATGATGGAGCATCTTAAGCATAGTCTTACTGAAAAAAGGTTATGCAAAATTACTGGGCCATCAGCGAAAATTTCACCTTTCAGCTCTTTTAAGTTAGTCTAGCAGAAGATTAGACCATAGTAAACAAATATAGTTTTCACATTTTATGTTACCATCAACTTTTTCCAATTTTCTTCTACCGTCACATTTGATGCAACCCCACACCATTACATGTCCACAATCAAATTTTAACGTCTCTGTGACATTTCTTTCTCCTACAGGTTTTCTTATACATTCTCTTGCATTAAAATGTAACTATTTTGCATTCATCACCAAAAAATACCTTTTGTCACTTTTCAGCCTCCCATGTTAGATGTTCTTTTGACTACTTAAATCTTCTATTCCAATTTGATTTGCTTGTTTCATGGCATATGAACTCCTTATGGGCCATTTAATGTTGAAATTTAATTTTCTTTTGAGCTTTGAAAGAATAAAAAATATGATATATATTACTCTGCTTTCACAATTGAATACATGGTAGATGATACTCAACTTTTGTGTATATACATGTCTGTGGGGGCATAATAACTAGAGGTGGTGATGTGTGTTTTATGTTGTAGTTTTGTTGAAGTTATATTTTGGAATACACTTTGATTCCTTTCAGAAATTGTAGGATATTATACGGAGTGATGTCATGAAGGAGGTTTTTCATGTTGGTTGTGTGGTAGTATTTTAAACAGAGAATTGGGTGAAATCATTAAAATATGTTAGTATGTGCTTTAATGTATATAGTTCTTGGCATGCCGTAAAGATTGGAGGTGGTTCTTATTTTAGAAAATAACTTATCATGGAATGTCCGATATGAAGTCTGGGCATTATTACTTCATCTTTCATTGTTTTTAGTTTTTAATAACATTCTTCTATAGTAGGTTTGATGGTGTATAATTTAGTGTTTGGGAAGCCAGTCAAATTTCAGTTTGTATTCACTATATGGGATATTGTCATTGATGTGCCTTTTGATGCTCTATGATGTTTATATAGTTGTATGTTGTGTAGTATTTAATGTTAAATGTATCCGTTTCTTTCACATCATTTTCCTGCGGGCATATTATTGTTCGGCTATAAGTTGTAGTCAGTAGTGTTAATTCATTAAAATTAACTTTAGCACCTCTTATATTCCACTGTATTACAATGTTTGTCATTGTTTGCAGTTGTTTAAGGATTTAGGTAGACAGTTATAAGTGGGTTGTTAATTTGTAGTAAGGGATTTTCTGCTTTGCCTTTTTTAGTTTTGTTTTTGGTGGTGTAAGGACTTTCTTCTATTTCCATTTTGTTTAATGAATCAAATCGATTTTTTGTTTCAATTTGATCTGTGTCTTTGGAATCTTTGTGTTGTGTTTTTATTGCTGTTTGTTTTGATTCTTTAGTGGATCTCTCTCTCTTGAGATCTTGGATGATGATGGGTTTTCTGCCGAGTGGTATGGGAGTGTGGATTGGAGATATTTGTAATCACCGTTCAGTAACGTAATCTTTATGTGGGATTTTTTGGTGTCTTTAGAAGGGGTTCTGACAATTGTTCTTTTACATTTATTTCACTTTTATTGTTCAAATTAGATCTAATTTCATGTACAAATTTAGGCCAATCATTTGGACCCAGTTGCATCAATTTTTTTCTACAAGTGTTTCGTATTTATCATTTACACATACGCATACACACACACACACACACACACACACACAGTGAGGTCACCTTTTTTATATATTCTTCCACAGTTTTCCATGCATCCTGATAGGAGATGTTTCTAGTGTGCTTTATGGTCATAATCTCTTTTTCCTCCCTATCTCACATGGTCCAGTGTATGCTGGATGGTTTTTTGCTGCAGTTAGCACATTTGTATATGTCCTTGTACTCATCTGTCATGTGGTCTGGGTTTCATTGACCACATTTGCCACACATGGTTTTTCCATGGCAGGCATCTTCGTTATGACCAATCTTTTGACAGTTCTAACATCGGAAGGTGTTTGGGATATAATGTTCAACCTTCTTGATGTTATAGCCTATTTTGAATTCTTTCAGAATTGTAGGCATATCAAAAGTTAATACATACATGTGTGCTAGTTTTCCATATTTTTTAATGCTGACTCTTCTTACAGCTATCTGCTTCTTATCACTCCCTTTGAGGTGTTCAATCTTGTATAGAGATAGGCCTTGATTTTTACTTCATAGGATTTTTTCATCTTCATAAGTGTATCAGTGTCTTCTTTTTCTACTTAAACCAGTATTGCTCCATTTTTGAGGCTTTTAACATGTTTTGTATTACTTTCGAAGATATTACTTTTTGTATAAAAAATGAGGAGAGTTTTTTAAGCGGAGTCTCCTCTGATTCCAAGATTATGAATCTTGGGAACAATACTCTCTCATTTCATTCGATTCTATTTCTTGGTCCAGTCGCTTAGAAGTTATTTTGGAATTAGCCATATAAGTCTTATTTGGTTGTTCATTGACTGAGCTTCACACCTGCAATGGGGGCCCCATAACAGGGATAAACCAAGAGGGAAACCTATTTACTTTTGCCTATCAGGGCTACCCAGTCAGTATACTCACACTGAGGAAGAGACTAGTTTGTTTCAGGTTCTTGAGATTTAGTAGCCAGTCTAGAAAGATAACTCTGAATTGAAAATGCAATGGAAAATCACTCCACTATCTTTTTCAATAAGTGGTCAGGATGTAATGGATAATGGCTCAGACTGAGAAATCAGAAAACCAAGTTCGAATTGGGTTGGTTATATTCACTTATGCGCAAATACCTTTGGGAAAGTGTATGAATCCATCGCTTCCTCCCCAGCTATGAACAGCAGAACAGACTGGCCCCATAGCCTTGAGTGGCAACCAGTATACTGCAGAAAGAAATGGCAACCTACTGTGTAGAAATCTTCTGCCTAGTTGGTTATGAATCGAAAGAGACATGATCGCCCAAGTGTGTATCATATATGGCACTTAACTGACTGAATGGCAGGTCACAAATATTAGAGGGAAGTTGCGTAGAACTATTGTTAAATAATAGTTTAGCAGACTTATTTTTAAGGGAAGTATATCTCAGCTCAGACTTCCAGAGATTGACATTCAGGGTCAGATGTGAGCCACAATAGGAAGTCAATTTTGATTAGCTGAGCTAGTGTGGGAAAGATATATAGGAGAAAGGTTTCAGTAAGTTGATTCTTACCCATCAAGTGATGTAGACATGCTCTCTTTCGTGTCTGAATTGGCTCCTCCTGAGAAGGGGTGACCCCATTGGATCGATAATGTACATGTTGACATGCATAATAAAAACAGTTAAAATTCTGTGTTCAAAGTTTTCATTGCTGAACCAAAACAATTAGCAATCACCAACTGAGAGAAGATGAGATGAAACCACCCCTAAAAAGGGCCTATGCAACACTATGACCACTTATATCCTGAAGATTGGTTAATAAAAGTTAAGCTTGAGACCTACAGAATTTATTTTTACTTGTTACACAAATCAAAAGTTGGCTTAGCAATTTAATTTTGCAGACTTTTGAAAAATCAATATTTTTTTTAACTTTTATAATTGAATTGCAAAAGGAAAAAATTGATTTTAATGTTTTTGACAATGCAGGCATTTTACAAAAATAATTATATACTCAAACCAGCTTAATCATCAATATTAATATCAATAGTTAAGCAGTCAATTTTTAAGAATTTTATCATGACATTTATGAAACTAAAGAGAAAAAAATAAAAGGTTAGTAATTAAATTAATTACTTTACAAATAAATATTCTAATTTTATTTTGGAAACATTAAGTCTTTAGCTAAAGTAATATTTGCTAGATATTGATAAAATGTCACAAAGTATTTTCAAAAAATAAGTTTTTCATGTTAAAAAAAATAAAGTGGGGAACTAATTCTTAAATTCCTGAATAATATTGCTCAATTTTAATGATTAAATTTCTGTACAAAATAATTGAAATAAACTAAAAAAATTAATAGATGTAATGTATTTCAAGTTAGAAGATTACTTAATAAAGCCAAGCTTTTTTTCTTTTTCACCAACATAAGTTAGATATTTAGGTGTTACTGGCACTGATTTGGTTGTATAAATAATCTCAAAACACAAGTCAGAAATGCTAGATCTTAGATATAGATTCAGAACTATAGAAACCATAATTCAAATACAGCCTGGTTGAACTAAATTTACAACCAAATGTGCAACATTTTAAAATCTTATCTTCATACAAATACTAACGAAATAAAAAAAAATTAAAATGCAAAAATTAAATAAAATTAAAACAAAATAAGTAAAAAAAATAAAAACAAACAAACAAAACAATATTCTGTTTATTATTATTAAATGAATCATTATCAATTATTTTCTTTAACTAGTATTTTAAATTAAAATGAAATTCCTAGTCAAAAAAAGAATAATAGTTAAATAAAAACTAATGATTGTTTAAAATATATGCAGTTACAAATTTGAGACAAAGTAAATTTGATAAATGTGCAACAAGTCTATATGCAAGTTGAAATTCAAATTTAAAGAAAAGTAACCTACACAAGAGAATCCTACATGGAATTCCCAAGGCATCTGATAATTCTGATAAATCAAAGTTAACTGCTGATAATTCTGAGAAAAACTTACAATTTTCTGCTAATGTGCAAAATAATAAGTGTGTCAAAGCATCCTGTTGCTCAAGACTTTAACATTCAGAAATAGCGAATTTATTTGTAACATGCTCAGCCAGATGAACTTGTCAGGGCTAATAATGACAGATAGCATATATTTCTTAAGGCCTGTTTTCTTCATGTATGAAAGAATGTCAGCCCAGTATAGAAATTGTACCAAATTAAAAATGTCCAAAATTACAATGAACAAATTTCCATTTTTACATATGCGAGTGCTTACAAAAATGCTTGCATTTAATAAATGATAAATAATGATGCCATTATCGCTGATGAAGGACAATGTGCGATATAAATATCCATTCAAAAATTGTCTACATCCTCTAGTAAGTAATGTTTAGAATGAAATATAAATTTTTAATTTTAATCATATTTTTTTTTTTTAAACAGGTCTTATCTACTCTGTATGAAATGGAAAATTGTGATATGAAGGGAATGATCAATTCCAAAATAAAAGAAAGCATCCAGCCATAAAGCTTGAAAATACAAAATTAATGACAAGGCTAAACCACAGACAAATAATCTCAGTAATGAGAAAGGAAACAAATCTTGTCTGTATGTAAGAGGCAAATTTTTTCTGGTTCACTTTTGTAAATATATTTGTTTCTTTTGCAGCTTAGTAGCAAGCACTAAATAAAATACAAACAAGTAAAATAGCACAAGTCATGTTGAAACAACCAAAAATTACTAACTAGGATTGCAGATTTAGAATAGTCAATTACATTGTTGCATTTGATTATGCTCAAGTCGGTTAAAATAAATTCTAATAATTTTATTTTGAGGTTTTACAAAATTCACTTTGCTAAAAATTCAATATAGTAAATAATTTTTGGTTTGCAAACATTTTAATTTTTTTTACAAATCCACTAAAGCTGTGATTTTTATATTAAATTCCATCAAACATTCTCTGGAAGAAAGCTTTATTGCTGCTATGCTGACCCTACTTATTTACTCCCACCTTTGTACTAAGGTTACCACTAAGAGAAAGTTGTTGCAGAATCTCTCAACTATTTCCATGTGAATCAATCTCATTCTCATAGTAGAAATGATCAAATCAGTCAAACTTGCTTTAACTACAAGCTTGTACAATAGATTCACTAATGCATCTGTAATCCAGTTATTTTTGGCTATGAGCTTTGGAGTTTGACAAACTTAGAATTACTCAAATATTTCTGTACAATATTATTACATGATGCATGCAAAAGTACCTTGTCATTCTTAAAGAGGTACAGAGGCTCCAGGTTGAGGTGAGTTATCTTAGAAGAGCATATTTAATTAGAAAAACCAATTCACACCAAAATGTGCACATGTTGGTCAATGAAACTTGAAGTAAATGCTTGATTTGATTATGTGTATACATATCAAATATGAAGTGAAGAAGTTGAAAATTACAACAGAGTAACTTATAAACAATTTCAACGATTATTTCCCATTTTATATGATAAGGAGGGTTCATTGAGTATAAAGAAAATGAAATTGAAGAAATATGCATCCATATATGGAATATGCTTCCATTTGCAGGCTCATATAAATGTTTTTGTGTTTCAATTGTGAATGTAAAATAAAGTATAACCATAGAGCCATTAGAGTGTAGAGATGTAATCTTTTAGAGGAGATTAAAGTCATGCCTGAAGCACATATCCCATCCTATAATGTTATTAATTATTAGTATCGGCATTTTAAAAGCATATACATCATCCTATAATGCCATTAATTATTGGTATCAGCATTTTAAATGTGGTCGGATTTCAGTGTAAACAGTACCTATTCCCAGATTCATAGCCAGCTTCAGTTGGCCATTAACAGTGACAATATGCACCAGATAGATTGCCATCTTAAAAGACTGCTGCATAACCATGCAGGAACTAGTAGATGGTGACAAGATTAGCATGGGGTATGTGGAAAAATTCCTTTGTGAGCAACTGCATCTGTGAAAAGTATCTGTAGAGTGGGTTCCTCATTTGTTCACATCTTTCCAGAATGAAGCTATGAACTTTTGACCATGTGTCAGCATAGTCCAGAGAACTTTTTTTTTGCTCAAATATTTCCATAGGATGAAATGTGGATTTATCAACTTGTCCCTGAAACTAAAACACAGTCAAAACAATAGAAGCATAGTGTTCCTACTCTCCACCCAAAATAGCATGTATCCAATCCTCTTCTAGCAAGGTGATGCTCATAGTTTTGGGGACTAAAACAGTGTAGTACTCACAGATTTGCTAATCAAAAGGTACAATAAATAGGACTTATTGCTCATTGCCATTGAAATTACAGAATGCCACCAAAATATAGAAGCAGTATGATAAGCAAAGGTGTCTGGATCTCGGAAGACAATGTCCCATTAGGTAACTCCCATGTCACACAAATGGAAGCATGGTTCTGTGGCTATAAAATTCTTCCCCCACACCATTAGTTATACAAACTGATTTCCAGTTCATCTCCTGTATGAAGTTATATTTGAAAGGTAAGCACTTCTAGGATGACAGCACAATGATTAATGATGTGCAGTTCTGACCGAGGTCATAAACTGCACAGTTTTAAAAGAAAGGTTTCCGCAAGTACATAATGAAAAAAAAAAAAAAGTATCATTATAGATAAAATCTATGAGGATTAATTAATGTTCCAATTTTCATATATTGGAAATTGGTCAAGAAATATTTTTCTTGTGTGCATGTGTGTCTATATAATAAACAAAAATATGATGTAAATTATTATTTTCAATTTATGTATCACATAAGTGGTATCTGTTGGTCTCACAAAAAATTGGATCTGCACCCAAAGAGTTATGCTTCAGCTGCTGATAGCAATGCAGTATCTGTTATGGCTGTACAGGCCCACACAGGAGTGACAGTCTCAATTGCAACCAATGCATGTGAAGATGATCTCTCCCAATGTCACCTCCTTGTTTACTTTCAGTCGTATGTTTCTCCCCAGCAGCAGCTTTCATTTCTTCTCTCCTCACTCCAGCACTTTATATAAATCAAGTCTCCAATCATTGGCGACATCTTCCCTCTTCCATGTCCATTGCCCTCACATCCCTTTTGCCGATGTCCTTGAAGCGAAGATGAGGTTACCCTGGTGCCTTCTTGCCAGTAGCCAGTTCCCTGTACAGAAAGATCTTTGAAATCCTCCTATTCAACATACAATGTACATGTCCAAGCCAACAGAACCAACGCTGTTGGAGAAGGGTATATAGGCTGGGTAATTGGGCACAGGTGAGAACTATGGCATTAATGACCCAGTCTGACCAACTGATGCCCAGAATGCATCTCAGACAGCAAAGATGAAAGGCACCGAGGCATCTCGTACATAAATTTTGATTTAAAATGCTAAAACTTTAAAAATTTAAATATTCTTATAATATGAATTGCTTATATGAATCCATTTCAAAATGTAAGAATATATTCACTTAATGATTCACTTGTAATATGGTAATCAAAAATACTAAAACTGTCACCATCTTATATAGAGATGGCCTCAAATATATAAATAAAAACAAAAATGATTACAGTAGCATAAAAAAATCATTGAAGCACTTAAGCCTGTCTAAAATAAAAACCCAAAAATAATTTTTATAGTACCTTACAAAAAGGCTTCACAATAAAAAAAAAAAATATATATATATATTTAACAGAATTCCTCAAAGTCAAAAGATGTGCGCGCACACACACACACACACACACTGTAACCATGAGGATGAATGTAGAACAGAGGACAACAAACCTCAGCAGAAGAACTTAGTGTATTCTTTTTAATTAAAGCTAGTTAAAAGTTGAAATAAAAGCAAAACACTTTAACTGTTAAAAATGAATACTTAACCAAAAACATTGCATACACAATTATAGAATACTTTTTGATAATTGACTAGCTACTCTTATGGAAAATCTTCCCTTTTAGTTGTAGATTTAAAATAAAATTATTTTAAAATAGCCCCCAAAATTAACTTTAAAGCTGCTGTCAGCAGAAACATCTCTTTATTACTTCTGTTTAATGTTTTATCAATAAGGAGTCATTGTTTAGCACTTTTATAGAAGATACACACAAGAAAAGGTTCATAAAGATTTAATTTGTAAACTTCATGAAATATCTCTTAAGATTTATTTTAACACAATCATTGACTCATCTTAAGATATTCATATTGCTGGATTAAAGGAAAAACTAATAAAAAAATAACATAATTTAAAAAATAACGTGAAATTGGGGAGCCAAGTTCAAATTATGATCGAGCTTGTTACATTCATTTTTGCACATATACCCTGAAGAAAGGTATGAATCTATTTCTTCTCCCCACTCCCCATTTATGGCTTAAATGGCATGACAAACTGGGTGCTCTAGCTGTGGCTGGCAACTGGTCTATGAAAAGGAAAACTCTAGATTCAAAACTATATGTAGCCCTAGCAAAGCACACACTAAACATCCATAGAAAAGACTATAGAGTTCATAATTAACTGTGGTGTAGGGTTGTGGACTCTCATAATCTCAACCGTGGTTGAAGAGGTAGGTTCATTCTTAATTTTTACACTCCTAAATAATATACTAATAAATAAGCAAATAAAACAAGCTTTTAGTTTACAATCTGGTGGTAATATAAAACTTCTTTTTTTTGGTAAATGTTCTAAAAACCAAGCAGCAATTTTCCTTTCCTGGTTTTATGAAACAAAAACATCTTATATCTCTGAAAATATTTTAAAAACATAACATTAAAATAGAGAAGTGACACCAAGGCAAATTGATTGGAGTGTATTATCTGATACGAGTTATGTCCCCTGAACATAGAAAACAGAATGAGAAGAATCTGCTTTTGTGGATTGAATAAAAGATTTGGTTCATAATTCCCCTCAAATACACCTGAAGAAGGTCAGAGGATAAAACAAATGAAACATTTTGAGTATAACAACCAAGACAAGTTTCTTAATTCAAATTTAAATGCATATAATAATCATTCCTCAACTCAAAAATCTTGAAATAAATTAATGTTTTATACATTGGAAAAATGATTTGCTTATACAAACAGGCATGCATAAAGTATTTAAAACAAAAACATCTATTCAGAAGTGAGCAGCATGAATCAAATTTTGTGTTACATTATCAATAGCATTTCCATATGTCTAATACTGAAAATTTTAAAATATTCCAATAAAAAGTGAAAAGAATTATCAAATTGACATGCATTTTAAAACGTGCAAAAATAAAAAAAATAAAATAAAAAAAGGAATATTACAGTTTAACATTTTTCTAAAACAGAGAAAACCAATTATATGAACTGCTACCATTACTTTTAATATCAGTGACATTAAAAATTAGCATGACTTCACCAGTATTTAATTCTTTTTTAATATACTTCCAAATTATTAGAGAATGCATAACCAGTTCAGTATGTAGCTTTATACCAAGAAAATGAATTAAATATAATCAAGTCATAATTATGACATCAGAAAAGTGACAAAGGCAACCTAAAAGAATCAGTTCAGCTTGCTAACATATCTTCATATCTGAGAAACATAACTGTATTTGTCTCTTCAGAAATTTTACAATATTATTTCATCAAAACTAATGTAGCAATAAAAATGTTGAATAAATACTCACCAGCCACAGTTGCCTTTAAAGCTTCTGCTTGCCTGAAATAAATAAATACACCAATGAGTTGTGAAAATTTGAAAAATAGGATTTCTAAATACAGACATTTGCATATAAATACCTCTTCATTATAAAATATACATATAGAATAAATAGGCAATCATGCAACTAAAGTGACACCAGCAAGTATCTTAATTCTAATGAAATGCTGTATATCTGACATAGAAATTCCAAATGTTTTACATATACCAATTAGCATGGTTATATGAGCATCGAAAACATGTTAAAAGCCCACACATTCACTTCTAGATTCAAACACCAAACAAGTATTTTAAGAAATATATCAGCTACCAACCAAATTTTGCATGAAGGCAAAATAAAATGACAGTTCATTGCTTAAAAACCACAATCTAAGCAAATATTCTTAAACAGTATAAAAAGAACACCAACATTTTAAGAGTTACAATTTGTCTAGCAACATATTTAAATTCATCCAAGTTTTGTCTATCCTAAAAGTTCTGTACATAAATATATAGTTTTACACTAAATAGATTAACATTGAGACTAATGAGAAGTCATCAGGTGCACACGGTGGTAGGAAAGTCATGGTCAAGCACTGACAGATTTACAGCACCCTTAGTTAAATACAGAAACTCCAGTATAGTAGCATTGATGAGGAAAAAATCCAACAATTTGTAAAACATACTACTCATTCCACTGAATCTTTTTCACACTTAATTCTATTTGTGTAATTAATATATAACAATTTGCACAAGCAATATCTTAATGATTACTTGCAGCATGTCAATACTTTTTCTATATTTTTTGGTGAAATAATTAGAGACTAAATTGCAGTTTTATTTTTTTTATATTGGATTATACACAAGAAAATCTAAGTTAAATCAAGTCATATTCAGAAAGAGATAATTGACATATTTCTTAATAATAATCGCCCACTAGATCTCAAAATATAAAATTTATACTTAATGAACAAATTTTTTACAATTTTTTTTTTATTTATAAACTACTATATATAGGTTGTGATGGATAAATTATCATCTAAATTATACAAAAATGAAAATAAAACTGACATCTCATTTTAACAGATATATTTACCAAAATTACACAAAAATATCTTGAAATACTAAAGAGTAAATTTATTCAATAAAATCACCATTGGCTTTAACCACAGTCTCCAGATGACTTTGCAATCTCCTGCAATTCTTCTGGATGGTCACCTTGTTTAAGTTGGTGAATGCTATCATAATCTTTGCCTTCAGTTTATCTTTGGTGTTACAAGGAGTTTTGTTTGTCTCTCATTCAACTGCACTCCACACATAATAAACAAGGCGATTGCAGTTTGGGGAGTTAAGTGACCAAATGTAAGAGTGATGTGGTCACAGAAATTGTCTGACAACCATGACCTGGTTCCCTTGTTTACATGGCATGGTGCAGAGTCCTGTTGCCAGATATCGGGCCTTCCAGCAGCCACCCTCTTGACCCAGGGCAGCACTACCACCTCAACGCACTTGATGTAAGCCTCTGTGTTGAGTGTTAGCCACTGTGGGAAGATGAATGGAGGCATACTGTCAGCTTCACTAGTGATCACTCCAAACACCATGATTTTGACTGGATATTTGGTTTTCATACTTGTGGCACATCTTTTTGGGACACAGCAAGCCAACGGTTCTTCTGTGAGTTCCCCATATTATCCTGGCAGAAATTTTTCTCATCTGAGAAAAACCACAGCATGTTCAGTTGGAACAGATACTTGAGGTTGTTCAAATGCTTTGTAGCACAGTCTTTCCTCTTGTCCTTCATGGCTTGGGATAAAAATTGGCCCTTTCCCATTTGTATGTCTTTATGCACTACCTACCTGATAAGAAACTCAGACACTCCAGATTGACTTGGAGGGATCATTGTCAATCATGACCTGGATCTCACCAACAAATTCAGAAGTTCTTTTCTTATAACGATCAGAGTGAGCTTACCAAACTGTCATACCTTCATAATCACCATTAGACTCATCCAACTCTTTCAGAATCCTCTGCAGTGTCCTCAGATTGACACCCAAACACTCTGAAATGTTCATATTGGAGCTTCCAGCAAGAATGCCAAGCAGTACAGGATGCTGTTTCCAAATTTCTGACAGCATGAATTGCATCATGGTGCTCTTTTTCTCACAGACAGTGACCAACTGACCCTACTATTCTGTGCAGTCAACAAAATCAAAAACAAACAACAAATGCACATAATTAAAAATATAAAATGGCAACGATTTACCCATTGCACCCTGTACATCTTTACCTCAGTAATATGAAAAAATAAACATAACACATGATATTGTATACATACACACACAAAAAAATCTTGAATCATACTTTAGAAAAATTACTTTTTAAAAGTTAATTGATGTTCAATTTGAATAAAATAAACATTCTAATTACAAACTTAATGTTGTAATACATAACCAGTTTGTATCGGCATAAAATCACTATTATTCAAATTTACATCCAACAGCAATAACTGCTCAGTCAATGAATGCCAAATGTTTTCTTAGAAGGAAACAACTAATGTTACCATTACCATAAAAAAGACAATCAGCAAAAGTAATGCATGTAATATTAAAACAAGAAAAATATCACATAGCAATATTAGTTACTTGTTTACTGTTACTATATTCTAAATAATATTGCTTTTAGGTATGCTTCTGTTATAGTAACAGAATTGCTGTAATCTGTAACAGAATATACCAGGAAGAAAGTGATGTTTGGCTCCCTATTAAATAATACAGAATTCTTTAGGAAGCATTAAAAATATAAGTCAACATTGAAAACATCAAAGGAACTGGAAGTTCAATACTAAAAGAATTTTCAACCAGGCATACATAACAGACATGATACTGAGAAATGTTCAAGTATGCAAGCAAAGAGCTAACAACAAAACAGACCATAGAAATAAGAATAGTAAAAACAGGATAACAGTATTTAACAATGTGTCACTAACCAGTAAATTATCCTGCTTTATACTGTGACAGAAATCTTGCAGAAGATGAAGAGTGTATTGTCTGAAACATCTAAATACCAATAAAAATTAATTAACTGAGAAATGGACTTTAATTATGATGAAAACTTAATTTCCTGCCTTTTTCTTAATTTTAAATTACACTGAATGTAAACTGGGTTTCACAACAAGTCAATGCTTCTATAGGACACAGAACATTTATTTTTTTGACAAAGCTTCTTTAGCTTTATATTTTCTTTGTCATTTACATGATGAAATTAATAAAGAAAAACCTGAAATCAGGATCCAAATTATAATTCTCAATACTGAAAAAGTAATAATTATATATATATTCCTTATTACTATGTTATATTTAGTGGATACACATATTTGAGTAGATATCTGTTTTTAAAACATGAATATTAATTTCCTGAATATTTAAAAAAAATAACAATTTAAATTAAGTATTTAACAACTCTAAGCCAAGCACTAATTCTTCATGTAATTGTTAAAAAAAATAAAAATAAAACAAAGAGTTTAGAGCTAATATTAGATTAAAAGTAGCTATTTCTACTATTTACTAACAGTATATAGAACAAGACTAACAGTTGGTAGCAATTTGGGCAGAAATCAGTCATCTGCTTTACATAAGTACATAGTAATGCACTTTAGTAAGGCAATATAGAAATAGAACCTAAACCCCTGTGATTTATACAATACTGCTTGAAAGTTTGGAACATGGTCTTTGTTATTAAGAAAAATTATAAAATAGCCTATTAAATATGGATCCAAACACCAATTTGTAAAGTAGATATTCCAAATAATGAATAGAGACTAAAAGAAGAATACATTTTAATTATTCATTAAAAAAATAATAAAAAAAAAGAAAGAAAAAAAAACGAATGAAAGAAAACTTAAAAATTTGACATGTGCAAAAGTAAATGTAGCCTTTTAGTATCTTGTGACATTTCATTTGGCAGTGATTATTTTAGTATTCTCTAACAACTGACCAGTCTCTTACATCTGAGAATTTTGGCCCATTCCTCTTTGCAAAATTCAGGCAGTTGAGAGAAGTTGGCAAGACATCTGGCATGAACTGCCAGCTTCAGGCCTACCACATATATCTATCAGATTGATGTTTAAACTTTCACTGGGCCAATCCCCATAGTATGAAGCCTATTTCTTTTAACCATTACCATGCTAATTTATTTCTAGAATTGTACCCCTGCTACTGCACTTTTTTGAGGGTGCAAAAACATGAACACCTGTTTTAAAATTATTATAACTTTCTTTGTATTGTGCGTATAGATTTGAAATTTTGTACACTAATAAAAGAATGAATGAGTAATATTTTGAATGCATTTTTTGATATTGAAAAAAAAAAAAAAATTAAAACACAAAATAAAAAACAAATACATTAAAAAATACATAAATAATTCAATGTACTTTAACTTTTATTACTTCTTGTGGAGTTCTGGGGGATGCAATAAGAAGCAAAATCGCTAAGGCGGCTTTCATTTCTTCAAAAATGAGAGGTGTTTCCTCATGTTTACATATGAAAAGACACTGGCATTTGTTTGTTCTTTCTTTCACTCGACTCATATTTGTCTCGTTGATGAATAAAGTTATCATTTCATCATTTATAAATAGATAACATAATTCACCTTCAGAAAGGCTATCATATATATTAATGGTCGCCAGTAACTTCCCTAAAATTAGTCAGGCATGGATGATAGTAGCCACTAGTTGTCATCATCGCTTTTCGCCATGTCACTAGCATAGTTATCATCTCTGACCACTTCACCATCACTATCCACTCAAGTAAAGCCTTCAAAATCATCATCAGAATCTTAATCAAAGAAAAACTCCTGAATAAAGGCATTGTTGGATATTCATGCAGCCATTTTTGTTTACAAAAGAATCGTGAAAAAATTAACATGGGTTTAATCAATGTTACACTTTGTGTAGTCTAGAAGAATTCAAAATGGCATTGGAAAATGGAAGTTTAGCCTTGTTCCAAAGCAGTAGTAGTTGATTTCCAGCTTAAAATACCAGAAATAACAGTTGACAAGTGTTTATTTATAGCAACCGTCTGACAAAGTGACAGAATGCACCTAGAGTAGCAAGAGAGAGAATTCTACTGCAACTATTGTTGCCTGCAGTGTGGTAAAGGTTAAGCAATTCTTTGGTAGTTTTGCTGGTATGCTTAGGCTCATTGTCTTATTGCAGAACCCATTTTCGGCCAAGCTTCAACTCCCTGACTGATGGCAGGAGATTCTGGTCCAGAATTTGATAGGACTGAGAATTCAGGTTTTGTTGGATATGGAGTCATACAGGCCCAGAAGCAGAAAAGCAGGCCCAGATCTTAACATTTCCATTTCACTGTTGGGATGAGGTTCTTTGTTTGATAGGCAGTGTTGGCTTTTCTCCATACATTACAGAATTGTTTGGTCACAATCAAAACTATCTATACTCATCTGTCCAGATGAAAATGGACTTCCAGAAGGCTTCTGGTTTGTCCAAGTGTTCTTTGGCAAAATTTAAATGGGCAGCTTTGTTCTTTATTGAGAGAAGGGGTTTCTTTCTAGCGACCCTCCAATGTCACTTCAATTTTTGTCTGATTGTAGGCATGTACATTTACTCAAGATGCTGTCAGAAAGGCGAGCTGGTCTTTACTTGATTTATTATTTTTCTTAATGATAGTTTTGATGGACATCCACTTCTAAACAGAGCTGCAGTCAAGTTGAATGTTCACCATTTGTGAATTATGTCTTACAGTGGATGGATAGAGCTGCAATCTTTTTTTATATGGTCTTGTAGCTTTCCCTCCAGACTGGTGAAAAGTCAGTACCTTCTTCCTGATGTCCTTAGATATCTCTTTTTCTTGGCATCATTGATCTGTGAGGCTATACCTTGGCAATACAGTAGCTTAGCAGGTGTCCCCTCTCTTTTAATTTGTGTTGCCCAACAAATTTACTAAGGATGCTTCATTTGATTGGTCAGCTTAAATTGAATAATTCTGAATTTATTACCTACTTGATATCACCAACAAAAAGTGGGTGGGAATGTCACATACTTTTGCATGTCAGTTTTTCAGTTTGGGGGAAATAAATCACATTTTTTAAATAAATAATTAAAATACATCTTTTTTTTGTGTGTTCATTATTTGGAAAGTTTACTTTACAAATTGGTGTTTGGATTCACATTTAATAGGCTTATTTTTTTTTTTTTTACAATAACCATAACTGGGAGGGTTCACAAACTTTCAAGCAACACTGGAGTGCTATAAATAATATTAATAAAACAATCATTATATAAATACTTTGTCATCAACAATGGTAATATTTCAAATATATATTTTTCAAATGATAATTTCTCTACTTTGGGTTTTTTTTTTCAGGGTATTTTATATAGTAAGATTATATTGATAAAGTATTTAAAATATATTTATATATTTTAGTTAAAAGCTACAGAAATAATTAGAACAAAACAGTTTAACTATAGCAAAGCATATACTGTTGGACACATGTAGATATGCCCAAAACATTCAATAATATTATAGTATTAAATATTTGCTTGGTGTTACCTATTTACAAAGCTTATAAGAGTGTAAATTAGCACATAATTTTATATGTTGCGATTTGGAACTTTGGTCTGATGTATTTCTACAAAAACCTGGCAAAGAATATCAATAATTGTCAATTCTTTTCATATTCTTCAGAGATTAATGTTTTTGTTTTGTATATGTTTCACATAATTTCCCTTGGTTATCCTTTGGTTTTTACTGTAACTCATGAAACTACCTTCATCTTTAAATTACATTAATATATTTTCATCAATGCTGAGAAAATGAACCCATTGAATTTAGGGATATCTCATATTTTTAAACAGATGGTAGCCACAGGAGCAACTGACAGTAAAAATATACCTCATTAAGAACATATAGTTATCAATGTCAGTATATGAACTGATCTCTGTAATATATTTTCATTTTACAATATAATTTTTTACTACATGAAAAAAATTGTAAATTAATGTATGTGTATATGCACGCATATATGCACTCAATGTCATAGCACAGAAGTGACAATATTAAATGCAGCTGGTACTTGATAGTTAAAGTTTTAGGATTTAATCTAATAAAAAGTTTATTATTGAATTAGAGAATTCTTGGCCAAATATTAGTTAAAAGTTATCTTCAAACTATGCAGATGTATACAACATAATGATTAATTAAGAATGTGCTCAAAAGGAACATTTTTTAATGATTTATTCTGATAAGAGTAAATGAATTATTCACTTGAACTCCAATTATTCAATTGAACTTTCTATATTACATTTATCTAAATTTATTAAGAATCAAATTATCTACAGCTCTCTCAGAGGTGCAATATAAATAGACAACCTGGTTATTTTATTATAGATGATAAACAGATAATCAAATCACACGGGCTTAAATATCAATGTTAAAGGTTTCAGCACTTCACTTATTCTAAGAATAAGTAACAATAGCTATTGCTTTTATAAATTTTCAAACTCAAAATAGAAACAAAACTGCTAAAGTTAACTTTTACCTTTAAAACATGTTCAAAAGACTTACAATCCATTGAAAAATTCAAGGATAGAATGTATAATGAAAGAATAAATATTTTATACCCAATTTTACTTTCTTAAAATACATCATTATATGAAGCAGATCCAAAATTGATCAAATTGCACCAACATTAAATTGCAATGTTCAGTAACTGAATTTAATTTTAGCACAATCAATGAGAAGAGAAAAGCAACCCAAAATAAATCTTAAACTATGGGTTCTGATTTTTATTTGGAACCTGTAACAGTACAGTTGGAATCATCATTTCCCTTCAATATTTGCACAATAATACGCATACCAATTTATGAAAGTGAGAGCCTAATGGTCAATTACTATTCAGCAGTTCTAAATTAGACTATATGATGGACAAACTACATAAGTCAGCTTAATATTTAGAGTATTATTTACTGTCTTTATTGTATTTAAGCTTTTGTTACATTGACATTTACATATTTATATGAAATCAAAACAATTGAAAAAGTCAAATTTGACAATATTTATACAATTTCCTGAATGTTTCAAAATCACTTACAACTTATTTACTAAAATAGCTGAGAACTAAATCAGATTTTTTTTGAGAAAATATTTGCATTATTTTAAAGTGAAAAGGCTTCTATGACTTACACTGGGTTAGCTATTAATGTATTTTAATATTAACTGAACTTATCAATTATAGCAACTTAAGAATATTTGAAGTCATAACTTTTTTTCCTAGTTAAATATAATAGAAACAACCTAAAATTTAAGTGCATCTGACAGCACACTCTTCTAAACTCAAAATGAAGTTCAAATCATATTCAGCAGCAAATATTGCAATCACATTAGTGTTCTGCCAAGATGAAGTGAAATCAGTATTAAAGGAAAAAAGATTAAAACATAAAATCATCAGAGAATAATATGTCAAATTCTATTATGTAAGTAAATGTTTTCACAATTAATATTAGTTAAATGATGTTGGTAATATTTTCAAGATAAATATATACAGAATATTGGCTAAAGACATAAAAGCAAACTATTACCTTTAAATAAACACCACAAACAGAAACATTTAATTGAGACAATGAAGCATATGAAAACAACAGTAATTTTTAGTGATGAATTTAGAGTTACATTAGATGAACCTGATGGCTGGGTGTAAAGGTTGGGCCTTTCATGGAACTAGTCAATCAACATCACTTAGAAGACAGAAGATGGAGTAATGCTATGGATTAGTGTTTTTAGCAATTATAGCTCTGTTCAAAATTGATGTCTTCAAAGTAAATGCAAAGAATTATTGTAAGATCTTGGACATAACATTTTTGAGTTGTACAAGAAACTTTAAGCATATTCTTGCAAGGCAATGCTTTTTTCCAAATCTGGCTATTGCCTACTTTGCCCAAAAAGTTTTTTTTCTTTTTTCATATTGTCATTTTACAGATATGCTCTATTTGAAATATTTACATTTTTTTAAAGCAAAAAAAAAATAGAAAAGTTAAAATCAATGTACGAAATATTGATAAAAGGTTACAGAATATCAAGGAACTCAGATTAACATGTAATTAAATAATTTATTCAGGTATATTCTATTAATCAAATATGTTTCTATGGCCTATTTCTTTTGAATATATTTGTGAATAAAAATATTACATTGCACCCAAAAAATAATTATTGCATAATAAAATCTGACAGTGTAATTTGTACAATTTAAACCAATGGCTAAGTTAAAGAAAAAAGGTTAATCCAAAGCCTCAAGTATGGTGTTTTGACAGCTGGCAAATTAGCATACACTGTTCATCAATAAACCATGCTAAAGAACGTTTCTTTTAAATCTCTTTAGAAAGAATACATGCACTATAGATTAATGACAACTATTAAGCCTCCAGAAGAGAAATATTCTAAGGAGAATAATAATAATAAAATAGAATACAAGAATTTTCCCACAGCTACATTTACCCATCCATAAATGTATAGCAAATAATTACATCTTTTAAATATATTTTAAATTAAAATTCATCATCCAATTTACAGGTACATAAAAGTAAAATTCAATGGTGTTCAAAAGAACAGAAAATATAAACATGTAACTTAAGTAAACATGTAAGAGAATGGTCAGCACAAAAATGACTAAACTGCAAACCAATTTTTAATGTCAGTCACATATAATGACCTCGGTAACATGAGGCTAGCAATGAATCCTGTAGCTGCCAAAAAGAAAAATATGCACCAACATCACAGATAAATGTCTATTCTTTGTAGATTGAAAAGTGCACATTATCAATAATCAAATGAATGATCCATTTTCAAAGCTACATGCAAACACATTCTTGTAAAAAAAAAAAAAAAATGGTCATTCAGTATCAACAAATGTGTATCATGCATCTTTACCAACTAGGTTAGATATAATTATGTATAATTATTAGTATCTATGCTAGATATTATAAATTAATAATAGTCAGAAAATACCCTTTCTGTAAAAGATAGATACCACCTGGTGATTTTAAAGTGTTTCAAACTAAAGTACATACTTTTATTAGTCATGAAAATAAGCACAATTTGAAGAATTTACAAAATTTAATCATTCCAAATATGTATAAATTCTTCATTGTATTCTTTAATTCTTTTATTAAACCGTCATAGACTTCATAGTCTACAGAAACTGATGAATGCCTACATTTTTAAAATACACACACACACACACTGAATTATTTTTTTTACAGATTATGAGTAATTTGTAAAAATAATACAATGAAAAAATACAAAGATGATTAAATTAATTTTAAAGAGATTTATTTTATTTATTTATTTGGTTTTTATGTTTCTATAAATGAAGATTGTGACTAAAAAGAAAGAGGATGATAATCACAGGTTTTCAACCACTATAGTACCTTCAGCCAAAAGATCGATTCCTTCTTGTTTGTTGCTCAAAAATATCACTGGGAGAATTCACAATTATCAAATATATTCATATGTTTCTATGGATAAAAGCTAATATTTCCCATGAATTGCACCTTAAATATATCCACAATTTTTTTTTTCTTTTATAAACAAGACATTATTTTTAAATGATTCCTCTCCAAAGGTGTGACATAATCAGTTCTAACATAAGCATTCAAATAAGTTATATGTCAAATACTCACAAGGGGGCATGATTGGACATTATTTGATAAACCAACATCAAATAGTAATTTTGGATCAATGTAAATATGTAACATCATGAAATAATTTGACTGTAAGATTACATCTTTTATTCCATCTCCTAATAATCTAAACCATGATGACTGAATCTATTAAATACATACTTATTGTAAAAATTACAAAGATAACCATGCAATAAGTAAATTGCATAACACTGCTTTTAGATAATTTTAACAGTTGTAATAAAACTGATAATTTGAGTTGTTCATTATGTATATCATATTTTAACATAAGATAAAAAGTGAGGCATGTAAATGTTCATAAAATTGTTTCTTGTCAGTCTGCATAAAAGAAAGGCTGTATATGTAAAATATTTTGGCAGCAGTTATCCTCGAAAATCATTGTTGTACACAGTTTTCATCTTAGGATATTTGTAACTGCATGTTTAAATCAATGTTATTGCCAGATATGTTTCAAAATTGTTTTCCGTGCTTACTCAAATGGCTATATAGCATATTGGTATAAAATAAAGCTAGTCATCAAAAACAGATTAACAGACAGACTTTTTTTTTTCTTTTTCAATTCAAAAAGAAAATTATGATTATACAGTTTCTGAAAACAAGTTTATTTTGTGTACCGGCATAAAGAAAAAAATGTAATCTATAGTATAAACTGCTTGTAAAGCAAAATATACTGCAAAGACAAGACTCTGAACAATTTTACTGAATACAAATTAAAACTGATTCTACTTGTAAAATGATACTTTATATTTAAAACTAAAGTGCTAAACTCCACAGTCAAATTCTAAGGATCACTTTTAAATCATGATAAACATTTTCTTTTTTACTAGAATGTTTAAATGTCTGGCATAATTGAGAACAATAGTAATTAATTTTATTATACTCAACTAACAAAGGTACCAGTTTAATTATGCTTCATAAAAATAAATAGAAAATACTGAATTTTTTATAATTAAAAAAATGTTAAATAGATAAATCTAGGTTTAGATTATACTGATGATTCAGTCATCATAAAATTAGTATTTTTTCTTAGTACATTAAAAATATATATATATAAAATTTTAAGATATTTAAGACATTCAGAGAATATGAGGTCTGCAATATATTCTATAAATGTTCAATAGAGCTTAAATCTGATGAGCACAGGGACCAGCGGAGTACCTGGAAACTAGCAAAGTGCTTAGAACATGTTTCATGTCACTTGTGAATGATGGCAGGTTGATTTATGATGCCGAAACAAACCCTCATAACCAAGAAGCCTGGTAAATGGGGAGGGGGGTTGCAAATGATCTGTGTTTGACACAGAGAGAGAGTTTCACAAATGGTCATTGTGAACACTAACAGAACACACACCATACCATGACAAAAACAACCAGCTTGCACATGTTGCTGACAGGCTAATTTTATATCCTCAAGTAATATCCTTCAAACAAAAACTTTACTGTCTGGCCAAAAGCTGAAAATACGATTCATCTAACCAGGTGACATGGCACCTTTCTTTCACACTCCAATGACAATGTTCTCTGGCCTAAGTGAGGCACAGTAACCAATGTCATATTTTCAATAATGATACCTTTGTTGGTTGATGACTATGAAACTCCATGGAATGCATTGTATGCTATACAGTACATTAACTGAATAGCACTAGCATTGAACTGGGATATGATTTGATACAATCTTCACCTACACTGGGTGGTTACCATCCTTGTCAGTTGCCATTGCTTCCATTATCTGTAGGCTCTCAGTTTTCACATACTATGTCCAGAATCCATATATTCCTGTATTTCTGGTATACTCTTGCTATTGTTTCAAAAAACAAAAAAACAAAAAAACTAGAGTAGTTTCCATCTTTGAGACAGTGTACCATATCTTTCTAGTTTTGACAATCATTTTGAAGCCAAATAGTGTTAAATGTTTGCATTCCATGGCTGTCACAGCTACACTACCACTTTACCTATTATATCACATCTTTATCATGCAGCCAAGTTCATTTGGAGATGTACAACTGTACCCAATATACTACTGTATTTAATTTAGGTGCACTTCATTTTTAATTACCATTTTCTGACAAGATTTCTTAAATATTCAGGCCAGCAGATGTAGTTGGATAAAAAATACTGTTTAATTAAAAAACACAGCTTCTTCTCGAATATGAGTATCCATCAAAAGTAATGTTTAAAAAGATAAATTAAAAATGTTGTATTTAATCCATTTCCTGAAATAATAATTATTATATATATATATATATATATATATATATATAGTGCGATGGATAAATTGTCATCTAACTTATACAAAAATGAAAATAACACTGACAAAATTACACAAAATTATCTTGAAATACTAAAGAGTAAATGTATTCAATAAAATAAATAAGATATTGCTATTGATTTCAACCACGCCCTCCAGAAGATTTCGGAATCTCCTACAACTCTTCTGGATGGTCTCCTTGTTTAAGTTGGTGAATGGTGCCATAATCCTTGCCATCAGTTCATCTCTAGTGTTACATAGAAGTTTTGTTGGTTTTTTTGCTCAACTACGTTCCACACATAATAAAGGGCATTGCAGTCTGGTGAGTTAAGTGGCCAGATGTAAGGGGTGATGTGTTCACAGAAATTGCCTGACAGCCATGGCTGGGTTTCCCAGCTTGTGTGGCATGGTGCAGAGTCTTGTTGCCAGACACCAGCACCCTCTTGACCTAGGGCAGCACTACCACCTCACTTGATGTGGGTGCCTGTATGGAGTCTGAAGCCCTCACCATCAAATTCAAGAGTTCTTTTCTCATCAGGATGATCAGAGTGAGTTTTCCAAGTTGCTGTAACTTCATAATCATCCAACTCTTTCTGAATCCTCTGATTGACATCCAATTATTCTGAAATGTTCACAGAGCTTCCAGCATGAATGCCAAGCAGTACAGAAAGCCATTTCTAAATTTCTGGCCGAATGAACCAAGTCTTGGTGCTCCTTTTCTCACAGACGGTGCCCAACTAACCCTATTATACTGTGCAATCCACAAAAATCAAAAACAACGCGTATGCACAAAATTAAAAATATAAAATGGCTACAATTTACCCATCATACACTATATATATATATATATATATATATATATATATATATATATATATATTCCTTATTACTATAAACGTTATTTTCAATGGGTACAAATATTTCAATCTTTTTACTGTCTTATTTTCTTAAACTGTGAAATTAATAATAACCATATATTGGAGTAGCAATTCAAATATTAAAAAAATAATGTTGATAGCAATAAGAAATAATGTCCAATATCCTTCACACTGATCAGTTTCATTGACATGAAAACATTCACAATATCAGAAGGTATCTGATTTCTCAGCAACAGTTGTGAATGTGTCTGTTATATTATTCAAATTGGTTCTTGATGCAGCTGAATCAATGCACCAAATCAAAAGTGGCATCTGTATGTCAATTACACAACATGTAAACAAAACCAAACAAAAATGCAGTCATTGTAGATTACATCAGAGTTACATCAAAAATATGCTATGCTATGTTGGTGTTGTGTTAAATCTGTAAAGTTCTGCTACACTCATATTCATCATCCTCTAATTACCATCTTTTCTGCTCCCCAACAGAACTTTCCAAATGATCAGTTTGGGAAACAATATCAAAACAAGTGCAAATCTGTAATTTGAAATAGATATTGATCTACCTAAAAAGAAATTTCTGATTTGCCAGCACACTGGAAGAAAACAATTAATAACACTAGTGGCTGAATAATTGTACAGTTTTTTTTTTTTTTTTTTTTCTTTGTTGGCAACACAAAATATTTGGAAACCCTTCCCAACCCAATATTCACACATCAATAACATCTGGCTGTTTGATATTTTTTTTATTATAATGCTATTTAAAAAATGCCCCATAACTTTTACATATGTTTTGTTTTGTTTTTTTTTTGTTTTGTTTTTTTACTTTTGACAAGGGATGATATATACAACAATCTAAATTGGGTATACTACTCAAATAAATGGGCAGAAGCCGAATGGTAGGTGGGGAGTTGATTATCAAATAAGATGTGGGTCTTTCCATTTCCAAGACAGCTGGCCACTAGGAAGTAATTAAAATGTATTTATAAGTATGTAAAAAGCTGAATGGGATATATTGAGATCACTAAAGTAATAGAATATAACACAAATACACAACCAAGATTAATAATCACTTTTACATGTATTGTTTACTATGATGAAATTTTAATAAATGGCAGTGTTCAAATAAATGGTGGTGAGGTCTCTTCATTTTAAATATTTTAATAAGTGCATTCCCATGTTTATTTGAGATACAAGAAAACATTTCTAACTTTTTAATTTTAAAAAATATCTATGAATGAAAACAATGTAAGCTTAGACAGGCATTTAAAAATATGCTAACGTGTCAATGATAAAGCTGAAATTAATCAGGATGCTTGGCGCTTCAAAAGGTTATGGAACACGACAAGCACTAAAATTGTCATTCTCAATGGAAAAAATTCTTTTGTAATACAAACTGACAATGTTTGTAAAAAAAACAAAAAACAATAATTACACAGGTTACATTTTCACAATAGACTAATGCTAAAATGTGATAAATGATTATTAAGCAATAAAATTTCATATTTAATTGTAATGGTTTATATCCAAATAAGTTATAATTTCAAAGAATCTTTACTCTTCACTAAATTAACAGGGCAATACAATAAATTTACAGCTCATAAATTCATATTTCGCAAAGAATGTAAATATCTCAACTTTGAAGTCCATTTAGGGTAAATGATTTTAGACAAGATGCATCAGATAAGGATGTGTATTCTAACCAGACCTTTTCAACCTATACAGTGAAGAAATTTTGAGAGAATTAGAAGTCCTACCAAGATTCATTACTGGCGGGCACAACATAAGATATGCAGATGACACAGTGGTGATAGCAGACATAGAAAAGTAACTACAAGAACTCTTACAGAAGGTAGTGAAAGAAAGCAAGAACAAAAGATTAAATATCAATTGAAAGAAGACCGAATGCATGGTTGTTAGCAAAAGGAGCAACCCAACATGCAGATTAGAGATACCAAAACCAGACAGGTGCAACAATTTAGATATCTGGGAAGCATACTAACATAGGATGAAAGTGAGCAATGGAAATTTGAAGGCACATTGGGATAGCTAAAGAAGCCTTCCAAAAACTAAAAATATTAAGAAACAGAAAAATAGTATTAGAAACAAAGAAAAGAGTTCTGAACTGTTATGTAGTATCAGTTCTCTTATATGGCAGTGAATGCTGGACAATCTTACAGATGAAGAAGAGTCTTGAAGCAACAGAAATGTGGTTCTACAGAAGGATGCCGAGAATACTATGGACTGTATATGTGAGTAACGACAAAGTTCTAGAGACAATGGCAACAAAATGGACACTTATGCTTAACACCAGGAAGAGATAGTTGAAATTTATGGGGCACATAAGGAAAAAGGGCTCAGAAAATTTGAAACCCACAGGACATATTGAAGGTAAGAGAGTCAGAGGAAAGCAATGCACAACCTACCTGGTGAGCTTGAGTGAATGGATGGTGGAGCAGGTTTTGGGAGAAATAACAAAAAGACAATTTAATAAAAGATATAAAGGACAGGAAATTGTGGAGAGCCATGATTGCCAACATCCTAAAAGGACACAGCACATAGAAGAATGGGTTCAAAATCTCTCTGAAAATATAATTTTGTATAGCTATCATTTCAAATACTGAAACATTTATCTAATATAGAGTGTAATCTTCAAAACAAAAAATCCAAAATAATTAAAAAGTTCAGCCAGATAAAAAAAAACAAAAAACAACTGATTGCACTATGCACAAAATTGCTAATTTCAAATTTGCATTAGAACAAACATTGCCAGGACAACATTGAAATAATTGAATATTGCTGCTGAAAAATTATTTTTTTATTTTCATTATTTTCTATTGATTTTTCTTTATGACTTCAAAGAATAAAACCTTTATCACTTAAGTTTGAAAATAATCAACTGTAACCTCATCTAACAAAAAATGAAAATGATACTTCACTTTTATGCTATTGTATAGTATCTTGATTATTTCCCACAATGCCAACATAAAACAATTTCCATGTTTTAATACTAGTATTCTAATCATGCAAAAAGAAAATCTATTAACACTTTATTTTCAGAATAACCTCGATCTCTTTTGATAAGTGATTTATGGTTTCTGTATGAAACTTCAAGATAATTCTACAACATATACTATTAACCAAGTTTTTTCTATGATAGTCTAACACTAATATTATAAAAAGAAATTCAACACTGAAACTATTACAAAGAAAAAATCATTCAGTGATTTCTATGTCTAAGATAAAATGTTATGGTAACAATTCAAATGAAACATGGTAATCATAATGTAGGAACAAAATACATTTAGCTGAACAATAAAATTAAAGGTCAGAATAGCTTTGCAGAAAAATATTTAAGAGAAAGTTTGAAGAAAGAAAATGTACAAGATCAAAAGTGAAATAAGATATTGTAATATTACTAAATGATGAAAACAACTTAGAAAATTTCAAAAAAATTGAACAGAAAATAAAAAAAATGTTGTGAGAAGTTCTGCCTTGATGGCCATCAGTAGACCTGCAGCAAATATGGAAAACTCTTAAATCTTTATTTGGGAAGCCAAGCTATGATGATATTTAGCGTTAATTTTTTTTTTCTAAAATTACTATACAAATTACAAGGTGATGCTAAAATGTTATTGTATTGACCCACTTCTCAAAATTTAGCCAAATGAGCAAACTTCTTTGGAACCCTTTCTGGGTCAGGCTGAGCACTTTTCAACACCCTCTCTTAAAGTTCACTAGCTTAAACCTTTCAACACCCTCTTTTATAGTCACTAGCTTAAAAGCCACACTGTGCAGATTTTTAAGCTAGCTCATGTGGAGGTCTAATTGGGCCTCTGGCCAAAAACTAAAGGGAACTCTGGTTCAGCTTAGAAAACAGCACAAATAACTTTGAACTTTGATTCAGGCTACAAGTTCAATTCTGACAAAAAAATGATTTGGGCTGAAAATCGAGTTCTTCAAATCACAAACTCTGTGGAACTTCAAACCACATCATGAAACCACTCACTTTAACTCTGATTCCTTGGCATTTTGAAGAAATAAGATTGATTTCTTCAATTCAAATTTTTGGAGATATTTTAAACTGAATTTAAAACAAAAAAAATTTAAATTCAAAGTTTTTGTGTTACTTTAAACTCAATATAAATTTTTTTTAAAATCACTAATTTTTTTTCCAGTTATTTTAAAATTTGAATTTTTAACTGTTCCCTTCTGATCCAGACACAAATCCCAATGATGGATGTTCAAGCATCAGATGAAGGGCAGATTTTCAATTCCAGGATCATCCTGATTGCAGAAAAGTATAATATGTCTGTAGAGCAAGCATGGCCAGAGTGGTTTCAGACACACAGACAGACAAGCAAAATTTCTATTTATTTAAATAGTAGAAGATTAAAAAGAAAGAATATCAATAAATAATAACATTCAAAGAAACTCAAAGAAAAAAAATCTAATTTGGTCTCTCATATGAAAATCTTGCTTCAATTGCTTAATACATTTTTCAGTTCTTTAAAACTTTCCAATATCATTTGCACTGCTCAACAATATATTTACAGGTTTAAGCCACCACGAAATAAATACTAAAACTCTAATCATGTGTGTGTTCCTGAGATACAGCTTAATACATAATACCTGAACCACCATCGGAGTATATTGTACCATGAACCCCTGCCTTTTCATTAAAATTAGACAAGGCAGCTAGGGCTGTTTTTCTGTTTTCACAGCATTTTTGACAGGAAATTCAGTATTTGTTTTCAATAAACATTCTTATAATAATCTGCATATATAAACAAACACATGGACATTATATTCCAACTATCATGTGTGTGAAAAAAAAAAATAAACATTCATAATACATTATAACATTATTAAATAAATTTAAATATGCATAACACAGCATATTTATACAAGTCACTGCACTACATTAGAACATGTTTTTTTATAAACAATTATTTGAAAGGTGAACAGGCTATGACTCGATAGCAAATAAATAAATAAATAGACATACACTGATTTGTAGCCATCACATATTTTGAAATAGATGCAGGGGAAAAAACAAGGACATATAATAAAAAATATAGTTATTATTTTGAAAAAGACTACACCAGTTTTAAGCTATAACTCCAAATTATCATGCAATGTGTTAACTATGAAGCCCAGTGAAACAATAAACCTTTTCAGGATTTAGTATTAATTATTAATTTTGTATTCAAAATACATTTTATTGAAGAAATTTCTCTTTTAATGTAAAAAAGTAAAACATATATATTGATATCGTAAAATAAGTTATTTTCAAACTTTAAATCAAGATATATTTGCATTAAAGTGTTTTCATTGCTTTCCAGGGTAGAATTTTTTTTTTTTTTTACTTTTTATTAACTAATAATAAAAAATATACTTGTTATTTGAAAAAATTACACCCGTTTTAAGCTATTACTCAAAATTTTCACACATTAACTATGAAACCCACTGGAACAGTAAACCTTTTGCCATCTTCAAATACAAATTAAAATGTGTAATTAATAATAAAATTGATAATATTACCTCATTTTGTTTTATGAACTGCTTTGGGTTGGGGAGGCTAGTAAATACTAATTTTATTCCTAATTCTATACAAAGTTATTAATGAAACTAGTATTTTTCATAACATTTTCTTCAGATTATAAAAGTAGTTTAAATGGAAATTCAAAATGTGAATCTATATAAGAAATCAATTAAAAATAATCTAACAACTTATAAAACGTTTTTATTTATAAACACGAGTTTAACCTGCTTTTTGTTGACATACAGCAGATTATTTTAATCAGATTTTATTGTGTCATTTCTAAGAAAAATGAAACTTAAAAAAAAAAAAACACTTTATTTAACTAAGTATATTTTTAATTCAATATAAGGGAGTGCTGAAAAGTTCTCAGAATGTTGGAAAATGAATTGGGTCAAGAACTTTTCAGCATGTCCTCATAACATTTTAAAAGCAAATAAGGAAAGTAAATCAGATAGACTTGAATCATGTTAAAAAGAAGCCACACAAAAGTAATTAAAAAAAAAAAAATTTGGGATCTCCAGAAAGATATTTTTTTCTTTGTAAGTTAGTGATGAAGAGGAAGTTACACATATACAGCAGCAGAAATCTTTTGCAGAAAATATAATAACCAAAAATATAATGTAACAACCAAATATGTGTGTAGCTTCAGGTTTAAATATAACAATCAGATAAAATTGGAGTTCAGTGTATAAAATACAAAAGAGGAGAACATTGTAATCAAAATTTAATATATATGTAATTTCTTCAATGTTTTACACCTGTAAATTTTTAATAATAGCTTTTATTCTAACTTAAAACTAAATGCATTTTTTGTAAATACTATTGCATAAAAAAATAAAATACAGTCAATCCAAAAATCTAAATTTGTGGTAGCAGTACATGATTTAAATAAAAATGCAAAGCAATGTCTTTTCACCCTCAAATGATTACCTAAAAAAAAAAAAAAAAAAAAAAAAAAAGAAAATCGATATTCTCATCAAATGGAGCTTCATTTGATGGTTGAAATATTGAATTTTATAATAGAATTGGATTGAAACCATTAATTGCAGGTAATTAATTTTGGCAAGGTTTCATGAAAAAGCTATATCTGCATCAGATTAGAGGTGACATTTATCGTTAACCTTTTCCAGCAGAAAATCAACTAGAGAGCCCTAAGCACATTATTAATGCAAATTTCATCACTGACTCTTCAAAAAATTAATGCAAGGATTACTAGAAAAATTGTCAGGTGATATCTTAGATTTAATTGAAATTTGGTAAGATTAAAGCTTATTAAACATAGCCTATATGACTAAAAGAGAGTTCAAAATCCAAAAAGGCAAGCTTCTACTGTAGATCACTCCCAAGAACTACTAACCAATAACAAAGTGAAGCAACAAAGTTATTTAAATAATAATAATAATAATATGTTCAACTAAATACCAGCAAATGAGTAGGGGATGGTCATTTCAAAACAGAAACTGATACTGAGCCCTTGATAGTCAAGTTGTAACAAATTGCTCGGAAAAATCGGCTTATATTTTAATACAGATTTTATTTTATTTTATTTTAGTTGTTTATCTTTCTTTACTTTGTTCATTATTTAGATACTTTCTCCATTTTATGCTTATTAATTGGGTCTTTGGATCAATATTGTCTCTACCCCTAGTTAACAGGCAGGGAAATAATAGTAAACAAAAATCAACATGTAGGAACTATATTTTCCTACAAGCAGAAGAGTACATTATAAATTCCAGAGGAAACTGAAACGTGATTGAAAAGAAAAACAAGAAAATAGTTAAAGGAAAATATTAATTTTAAATACAAACCTTATTTACAGAAATAAATGTAGAATTGATTCTACTAGGAGGCAAAAAAAAAAAAAAAAGGGAAATTATTAATATTTAATAAAACCCAAACAAGTTTTAACAAAAAATAAATTAAAAACAATAGCTGAATCTCAAAACAAAGGATTTGTCATAAGGGACAATTTCTTAAGTACTGTCTTATGGATTAAAATGTTATTCTGTAGCACACACAATGCCTCCTTTTACAATCAAATAATTTATATATATATATATATATATATATATATATATATATATATATATATATATATATATATATTCAGTTGCTTATGAAAATAAGATACTGGAAAATCTTCAGACTCATTCCTTTCTTTTATTTGTGGAAATTGTTTCTAAAAGCTTTATATATAATTTTTCATTTATCTATTTTTACATTTTGTAATCATTTTTGTTGAATAAACTAATTGTTTCAAAATTTTTTGCAAGTGTTAGAAAAACAACAGGTCCAATTTAAAAACTATATTGGCTTTTGGGACAGCATTCTTTAAGCACATTATATTATTCAACGCGAATACAAAGAACACAACAACTACTGCATCAACGACAACAGCAAGCCGTGCTGCTGCCTTCAAAATAATTCCTTTTACGCAGTAGCTTCTTCATTTTGAGAAATATGACCTACGCCCGAGAAATACATACAAAGTAAATAATGCATCCTTACTACTCAGTCTAGATGCTAGCCTCTTAAAAAAAATTAAATATACTTTTTAAAAAAATATTCAGACTGTTAAAAATATGTACACTTCTGGATCAACAACAAATCCATAATTCACCTTGTGTATTTAAGAAATGCTCCCTGATCATGCTCTAAAAACATTTGTTATTCACAACCATTTACTCTACAACTGCTAGCAGAACAAGGCTGGCTGATGACTGACTAACTCTTTCTTTCTATTGCACACGTATATGCAGCACATTCTTTTATTCTTCATGCTTCCACACACATATGTACACCCACACACATACGCATCTTTTATGCTTGTTTTTGCTCCACATGCTACAATCTCGAGGTGATGTTTATGACGAGAGAAGGAGCAAGAGGGAAATGAAGCAACACAAATATGCAATTTTGGAGCAGACAAATAATCAGGAGTGGGGGGACCTGTAATAGGATAATGTATCACATATTGTCAGTTTTTTGAGAAAAAGGTTAATTTAAAAACTTGCCCAATCAGGGAAAAAAAATGTTGCTGACCCACTATTCATTTGTTTTCATTGAGAGAGGGGGAGAGAGAGAAAGATTTACAACAACATTTAAAACTGAAATTTGAATTTACACTACTTCCAAAAAAACTACACCTTTTTAAATTGTGGAAAAAGTAAAATCATATCAAATCATAGAAATCTCCTCAAAATCACAATCATAAGTGTATAAATTGGAAAATTTCTCAGACAAATATCATTTAAGAAAAAAGAAAATAATTTTCATGATTTTACAAGTCAAAAAGTAGGAGTTTTGTTTTATGATGAACTATTGCAAATATTAAAATCATATATTTTAATGCCTGGTTGGTTTTCTGCAGCTTATCAACCATTTGTAAGAAATTGAAAGCCAGAAAATATTTTTAGATTGTAAGAATTTTTTTTTTTGAGATAATGATTTAGTGATACAAGTCTTGCTAATTAACCCACAACTGTGAGGGGGATAAGTAGTGGATTCATACCTTTCCTAAAGGTATTTGCATGTAAGTGATTTTAATAAATGCAACTAGAATTGGGACACTGTTCTCCAATTACCAATTTCAAGTTATTATCCTTTGCATCACCTGCATATTCAAGCTTAACAGCACCTGGTATTCCCAAGTGGTCACTTATCAAGGTACTAACCAGGCTTGACATTGCTCAACTTCAGTGATTGTATAGAAACCTATTTTTTAAATTATTGTTTCATGAAACTATCTATATATGTATGATAACAAATAAGACAATGTATTTTCTTTTTTTAATGAAAATATCTTTTTTTTTTTCTTTTTTTTTTTTTTTACAAAGTTATACATAAATCTAAATAAGAAATTGAAACAAATTACATTTAATGAAAGAAACCTCAAATATTACATATTACACAATTATAATTATATTCTTTTATAGTTGCATAATTCTTGTTGTAGGGATTCAATTTTTTTTCATTGATAAAATAATATTCTTGATTTGGTATTTTACTTAAGCTCCAAAATATTTATCTTAAGAAATTAATATTAAGATGTTTTAAAAAAATTACTTAAAAATCACATATAATTCATTAATTGTATGTCTCAGACTCCTACAAACAGGTATCAAGTTCAAATGTGTACTAACAAGCTATATCTTTTTGCTACTATAACACAAATTGTGAGTATAAAAGAATAAGCATTTACTGGACAAAAATGGATGTAAGATAGCAAAAGAATACAACACTGTCCTAATAATTATCATATGGAATGTTGGTAGCAATAATAAATCATGAGGTTTGAATTTAAAAAGTTAAATACCTATGACCCTCTCTCTAGTAATGATGTTACAAGGTCAACCAACAAGACTTTAAAGATAGAATTGTGTATTTCTCTATGCTCAAGCAAAAATCTGGATTTCAATGGTAATTTTTAAGGCAAACAGTCTGTCCATTTAGAAGATTTGTTCATATTCTTATTCACATTTCTTTTGATTTGGCTTTGTGCTCTATTAAACTAAGTAAATATTAAGACTGTAAACAATATAACAACCATCTAACAAGAATAAACATGTTAACATAAAAAAATTGACACCAGTAGAAAATCTTAAGGTGTGTGTGTGTGTATGTGTGAGTGTGTGAGAGAGAGAGAGAGAGAGAGAGAGAGGAGGTGTGTGTGTGTGTGTAGGTGTTGAAGTTCTTGGCCTGACCCACTTCTCAAAATTTGACCAAATACTAAATATTTTATTTTGTTTATTATTATTTTAATCCATTCTTTGTCTTTTCAGTTTATGTGTATACAATATAAATACATATAATACACATTCACAGTGTGGATATAGGAATCAACACTGCATGCTAACAGATTTATGTCTCAAAATCATCTTCACACCAAGTCTTGGTCTGAAGATTGCATTCTAACATGGAACTGACTGCCAATAGGCAGTGTTGATTCCTATAGTACATATATAAACATTTATACAGATAAACATGTGGAAAATAGCCAATAATAGTAATTGCAGATCTACACACAAGAAATTCTTACCAACTTTTATTATTACTCAAGATTTAACAAATGCTTCCTGAGAAACACTAATCCAAAGAGATTTCCAACAATAATGACTTTACACTGTTTATTCAAATATTTCTTGGTTTCACACTATTTACACTCATATTTTGATCCTATTCTATATATGGTTATACAACACAGGATCATAATAAATTATAAAACAGTTTTGCATTTATGTAAATCCAGATAAAATAGTTTCATATGTGTTAAGATGAACACTGACCGAAGGATATAATTCCAGTGACATCAGTTATTGATTTTTTTTACTACTTTCAGGAATAAGTCATTCATTCATTAAAGATGTTTAATAGCAACAACTGTTTTGACATCATTATTAGGTAAAATGCAAATTAAAAATAAATCTCATCAACATTTGATTATTTATAGTAAATATAATTAAAGCTGCCAAGTAGTGTGTGATAAAACAAATTATTATAATTAGATAGATAGATACTAAATTTTGTTTGGATGTGTTTTGTTAAATCTTGGAAAACAAAGGGTAGATATTTTTTACCAATGCTTATGGCAAAAATGAACTAACTAACCAAAGTTCAATTTTCCTAAAAGTGAATTTATTTCATTCTTTACATGATACAATTATTTTTAAATACTACTAATTATTTTTGGCATTTCTATGATTGTTTTTACATATTCTTATTTTAGAAGAGGAAAAATCATTCTTTGATAATATTGCTGATTTATTTTGATGTAAATTATTGAAATAATCCTCAACAATTCTTCCCTTCAAATAGAACATTTACATAAGAAATCAAATTACTAAAAATAATATATATATAATTATGGATAATTTATTATGCAAGTCAATATTTTGACAGTAAAATTTGTATTAACCTATTTATATTGATAGAATTTCCCAGATATACATGATAAATATAATGTAAATTTCAGCCTATATCTATTTTCATTAGATAAATTATCTGGTATTGTGAGATTTTTTTTATGTAACTTGAAATTCTTCAACATATTGATATAATTTCAAAAGAGAAACAAGATACTGTAAAGTTATTGAGCAATGGGGGGGGGGGCACAACAAACAGACAATAAAAAAAAAAGAAATTGAAAACAATGGCAAGATAACAGGATAGAACTGGAGATTTGAAAAAAAGTTAAAGGCATATTAAGTAGTGATGGGATCAGGAAACGGAAATCAGAAATAACAGAATTTTTTGGGATCTCACAATTGACACTGGAGAATTTTAACCTAATTTCCAATTTCAAAAACGATTCTTTAGATTTTTTTTTTTGTCTAAAACTTAATTCTTCATTCCTGGTACAAATGATAAAAACAAATATTCACTGATTTTAAACTATTAGTAAAACTAAAATCTATACATCATAATAACACCTAAGTATGATATAAATTTATTTTACTTGTGTAAAAATTGAAAAAAAAAATAAACGAAACATGTAAGTTCCTACTTAGTTCTTGAACTTTCCACATAAAGTTTGCTAGTATAAAGTTTGTTTTAGTTGGTTTAGGAGTCTATTCCGCAGATGTCATTCATGCACTACAAAATACTGCGTGTTCGATCCACCATTCTTGAGTTCCGCACACTTCACCAACATAAACCCATTCTCCTTCTCACTGCTTCAGCCCTCTTTTATCAGGCTGACTAACCAATTAGCGTTCTTCGTTTTTGTCCTTAGTTACCCAGGCAAATAGCCTCCTCCAGTCCAACCAATCAGCACATGACTTGTTATTGGTTGAATCATGCTAAGCTGTACAAAAGCTACCGTTACAGTACATATTGTTGGAACAGTCCAACACGAAAAGTGGAGATTAATGCCATTTTCAAGGAACAAAAATGCCGATGCTATGGGCAATGTTTTGAGGTAAGGAACTTATTTTCCTTTGCACCAGATACAAGCCACTCTGGTTCGCTTGCTTCTACAATTGTTCACCAGACCCCCCCCCCAATCTCATGTAGTAGGCAAGTGGTTATCTTTAGGCTCTCTCATATGTGTGACAGGAATCAAGCTTTCATTGACATAGATGTGATCAATATATGCCAACGTGGCATTCACAATGGCTTCATCTGGAGACAGTAGTGCATCAAGTACAGATTTCATGAAGAGAGTACTACATTTAAACCGAAGCCCATTTGAGTGCAGCAGTATCTTTGACCATTCAATATAAGTTTGATAGAGCCACACCGCCTTCTCAACATGTATCTGCAGATATGCCCTTTGTGAGTCCAATAAGGATATATTAGCTCCAAATCGTTGACATTCCCGCAACTTTTGTGCACACACCTCCAAGTTAGCAGTATATGGTTCCACAAAACCATTTAACTCCCAGTAATCCAGTACTGGACAGACCTTCTGCTTGCTCTCTTGTATCACTGCCATTAATGGGATTAGACACTTAGGTGGGCCAAGTTCATCTTTGGGGTATGCCTACAGCCATCCATTATCCAGCCACAACTGAAGCTCCATTTGATGTTCGTCCTGTGCATAGTCAGGTACTGAATATTTTGACACTATTCTTTAGGGCAATAGGTGGTTGTCCATTCATCCACTTCCATAAGGTCGTTCATACTTTTTTATAATGGTCAAACTCTGCACTAAAGTCAGGCTCATTGATGGAAATAGCAGCACACTGGGACATGCGCCCTTCAAAAAAGTGAACTTCTCCTGAGCAAGTTATGTGCACCCCTCCTAGTACTCTGATCACATCAATTCCAAGAAGAAGATCAAGCCCTAGTGGTCCATCCACAATTTGGGCATCAATGCGCACAGGTTAAGCATGACCAATGTTCAGTGTAATACTGCCATGTCTACAGCATGTTAGGGCCTTACCATCGGCCATTAGGACTTTCATCTCCATTGGTCGCCAATAGCAGTATGCACATTTACTCACCAATGTCAGTGAGCAGCCAGAATCAACCAGGGCCGTACATTTCTTTCCATCTATGGCCACCTCAATGAAAGGTAGCACCGTGTTCTTTAGTGGCTTGGGGAGAAAACCGGCGCTGACATCTTTTCCCCAGAGCCATTTCCCTGGCACTCTGATGAGATGCAACTGATCCTGTTGAACCGAAAACACCATATCTCATGGCAGGATCTTCATATCCAAGTGGCTGTCCTCTCCGAGTAGCTTTGCCTGCAATCCTTTGCCAGGTGATTGGGACCAAAACACTTAAACAATGCTGCCCATCCGTGTGGTAACGTCATTATTCGTTTGAGCTGATGCGGCAACCGACTCATCGGGCTCCTTGCTATTGGTCAAAACAGCCTGAGCCCATGTCAAAATCTGGTCCAAAGTCATTGTGTCCATTCTGGATGATGCTTGTTTAAGTTGCTTGACTTGTTGCAGCAGTCCAAAAACAAATGCGCATGTTATCCAGCACTCGGGCAATTGGCCACCAACCAGCAAAGCTAACCGTTTTAACTCTGCTAGAAATTCGTCTACGGTTTCCCCTGGGCAAAATCACTGTGACAAAAATTGATCATACGCAGTGAATGAATCCACCATATATACAGTTATAAGGGCTTTCTTAATCTGCTCTGCTCCTTAGTGAGAGCCCTGGCTCACAAACACAGTGGCAGTATCTGCTTGACTTTCTCCCAGAGTTCACAAACCAACTCCACATTTTCAATCCATTCCAATTGGTAAATCAGTAGAGCCCCACTGAATTCAGGTATTAGCCGAATATCGAAACTTCTGTCTGTCATGATTGGGAGGAAAGCAAAAATAGTTTGCAGGTAAATGAGACTATTCCTCGGGTGTCGTTCGTACAATATAAAATACCGATTGTTCTGGAGTTCTGCACACTTCACCAATGTAAACCCATTCTCCTTACTGCTTCAGCCCTGTTATCAGGCCAACACCATAACCATCTAACCAATTAGCATTCTTCACTTTTGTCCTCAGTTACCCAGGCAAATAGCTTCCTCCAGTCAGACCAATCAGTGCACGACTTGCTACTGGTCAAACCATGAGAAGCTGTACAAAAGCCACGGTTACAGCACATACTGTTGGAATAGTCCAACACAGAGTGGAGATTAATGCCATTTTCAAGGAACAAAATGCCAATGTTACGTGCCATGTTTTGAGGTAAGGAACTTTTTTTTGCACCAGTTGCAAGCCACTCTGGCTCACTTGCTTCTATGTGTTTATTCACCACAGTTGAAAATAAAAGCTTTAATTTTTTTTTTAAACACTTAATTCATCCATTTAATATTATAAATCCACTTAATAATTACAATTATGTAATATAAACAAAATGAATCCACATTGTTCTGCCAGGCTCACTTTTAAGTCAATTGTTATTATTTTTTTTTAAATTTATAAAAAATAAAAATAAATGAATGTATGGAATTACTGCCAAAGTCACATTTGATTTCTTCCCATAAAATATTGACCTATTTATTTTAATATTTTAAAATTAAACTAGTAAAACTTCATTTTCTAATAATCTAATAAATAACTGAAGAAAAAAAAAAAATCAATCCCATGCAAAAAATATAAATTTACAGTTGTTCTCATCCATTATGAAGATTTTAATCATTTTTAATCTTATTTGAATGTATTGTAAGTTGAATCTCATACCTTATAAAATGATAAAGTTTTTTTTTTTTTTTTTTTAAATCAAAGGATATGTTTTTACTGTACTGATGCACTCTTCTTCTTTTAACAAAAATAAAACACTTTGATTCTTTTTAGAAATTGTTAAATTTTTTAATTGTGAGAAATTTATTTTAGACAGTAAAACTTATTAGTGATTAATTTTTTTTAGATAAGATTGAAGACTCTTTATTATTTATTTATTAATTTATGATAATTCATATTTAATTCTTATCAAATGTCTAAGTAAATTTTAAATTTGCAATTATTTTTTATTCACTGTCCTGCAGGATTAGATACTCTTTGTACTTTATCAAAATATATGCACAAGTTAAAACAAACTACAATACATAGGAGGATATATATATGTATATATATAAGGATGTCTCTTATTTTTTAAGTGCATGATAAAATTGAATTGTCACCCCTAAATTTGTTCCATTCATTGAAAAATGCTAAATATAAAATTTTAAAGGAGATTGCATAATATTTAGAGGACACGTTTAAAATTTAAAATGTAGACAAAAAAAAATAGACTTTTTTATTTGACAATTAGTAGCAAGTCATTATTAGCTGAATCTTTACAAATTATGCATCTTAGAAAACTAGAAACATTTTTATGTAACAGTGAAAATTTTAACCAATGGTTATTATTTTCAGACCCAAATTATGGCAAGTGTATCTAATGCCAAGCAGAAAAATGTAGTTTGGAAGTTTTTTCAAGATTTTTGATGATAACCAAAGTAACATGTCACCTATAGCTTAGGTACTTTAAATGATTTACATAAAGAAATTGTTCTCTTTATTGTTTAAACTCTTACCCAATTTTTTTAAAAAATAAAACGGATATCTAACTTTATTTCATAAGCTTTTGAATTTATTTTTCTACTAAATGTTATATTAATAAATGTACTTTGTTCATTAAGTTTCCCAAACCAACAGTAGGGCTTGAAAATAATGAATTTTAATCATTGTAGGTATTGGAAGTGGGAATCATATCGGAATCATAACTTTAGAACAGTATCAAGAATTGAATCGGAATTGGTAAAAATATTGGTATCATCCCATCACTAGTAATAAGCAAAAAAGTGGATTGACCAGCAAGAAAATATTTGAAGAAGCTGTTGTTGCATGTGTAAAAAGTAAGATGCAGAATATTAAGACCATCAGCTAAAGACATGAAAGCAACCAAAGTACGACCTTGAAGAGCAGTAGTTTGGTTGCGTTTATGCCACAATGAGAAACATCATATAGGCTGAGTGAAGAAGTACATGAAGACTGATTTCTCAACAGTGATTATTACTGATGAATACAGCGCTAAATTAGGTGGAACTGGTCTTTCATGGAAAACGTCAACCAACACCACTAAGACAAAAGGTGTCAAGGAAGAGTAATATTGTAGGCAGTAAAATTATAGGTCCCTTTTAGTTGATGTAGATTCAAAATAAATACATAGAATTATAATGTTACAAGTCACAACCAAGAAGCTTAAGAGCACATTAACACCAAACAACGCTCAGTCATATTCTGCAAAACTGACTATAGAGACTGTATTTTGACCACAAAAAAAAACAAAAAAAACAAAAAAAAACAGAAGGAAAGAAAGATCTCAAAGATACCATATTAATAGAATAGTACCTCCTACAACTTCTCAAATATTAATCCAATAGAAAACTTAAATCATGATATCATTAAAAGATATGTATATCAGAATGAAAGACAATATTCAAGCAAATAAGATCTTTTGGAAATAATAAAAACTTCTGCAAGTAATGTTAAGAAAGAAAATCTTTTAAAACAGTGAACAAATTGCTGGTGCAAACACCACTGAAGGTTAGAGAATATCAAGGAAATCATTTTAACCCAGGCAAATTAATAAAATAATTCATTCAAGTATATAGGATATTGTGAAAATCAAAGTTGTTTCTATAGCCAATATCTTTTGGATACATTTATTTATAAATTCACCTAAGGCTAAATTTTATCTGTGTCTTCCTAACTTACATCAGTAGAAATAAACAGTTAAATCAATTTTCGATCACACACACACACACACACACAATAAATGTGAATGTCAGTGTATCACACGTTTTCAACTTTGCTCCTAGAAGCTGTAGCCCAACATATCATACCATTTTGGAATCAGCCCAACTCCATGAACAAATTAAAATCATTCCAGGCCGAATCCAGACCCACAATCCTGAAATTTTGGATTCACAAGTTTTCATTACTGTGATTGTTTTTGATTTTTATTTATGTCATTTTTTGCAACAAATGTTTTTGTACAATAACAAATTTTATAAACTGGAAATAAATTTGGGAATAATCAAAATTAATTGCAAAATCCAGTGAAAGTCCTCCATGAAATAAAAATAATTGTTTGTATAGAAAGTAAGGACCTAAGTACATCAAATTGTCTTTAAATTAAGTGGCAGCAGAAAAATTATTGTTTAACTTTTAAAAGTTAAGCTTAAATGCAGGGATCAATTTTGAGTTCATCAGTAGTTTATTATTGCCTATCACATCTACTCCTCCCTACCTATTGTGATGAAGGTCCAATTAAGAGACCTTCACAGGAGCTAGCTTAAATGTGTGTGTGTGTGTGTGTGCGCGTGCGCACACGCACACACACACACACACACACACACACACAATTTTATATTTTTTTAATTTCGTGTATGTGCGGTGTTCTTGATTTTGACAAATGTACAGTATAATAGGGTCAGTCAGGCACTGTATGTGAGAAAAAGAGCACCATGATGCAATTCACTGCCCAAAATATGGAAATGGCATGCTATTCTGCTTGGCATTCATGCCAGAAGCTCCAATACAAACATTTCAGATTGTTTGGGTGTCAATCAGTGGACATTGCAGAGGATTCAGAAAGAATTGGGTGATATATCCAGTCAACATCATGGTGTTTGGAGTGATCACTAGTGATGGTGACATTATACCTCCATTCATCTTCCCACAGGATCTCAGACTCAACACAGAGGCCTATATCAAGTGCTTTGAGAAGGTGGTGCTGCCCTGGGTTAAGAGGGTGACTGCTGGAAGACCCTATGTCTGGCAACAGAACTTTGCACCATGCTGCACAAGTAGGAAAACCCAGTCATGACTCAACCAATTTCAGCAACCACAACTCCCCAGATTGAAACTCCCTTGATTATTATAGTCAAGCGGGATACCAACCATATGCCTTGTAACACCAAAGATGAACTGAAGGCAAGGATTATGGCAGCATTCACAAACTTAAACAAGGAGACCCTCCAGAAGAGATGCAGGAAATTCCGAAGTCGTCTGGAGATCATGGTTGAAGTCACTGGTGATTTAATTGAATAAATTTACTCTTTAGTAATTCAAGATATTTTTGTGTAATTTCAGTAAATATACTTGTTAAAATGAGATGTCAGTGTTATTTTCATTTTTGCATAATTTAGACGACAATTTATCCATCGCACCTTGTATATAGGTAGCTCCAAATATTTGCTAAAAAATGAGCATACATGATGAAAAAAAACGCCTTAAACTTAAAAATAAAGTTTTATCATCAAAATTGTTGTTATTAAAATTAAAGACCAAAATATTTTTTTGATTGTAAATTTTTTTAATCCTTTGTAGAACCTTGAAAATTTTGTTTTCCTTAAATCTGTGGGTGACCAAAAATTAGTATGGGAAATTTTAGCACCATTTTGTAATGAAAAACACATTGATTTTGAAATTCTTACAAAATCAGATAATTGCCAGATTTTAATGAAACTTTCAGGATTTATTCACAAATGAATGAAATTAATTTGGAAATGTTTCGTTTTAAGAAAATCTTGGTTAAAATATTTTTTTCACATCTTTTTATATCTGCCTTGACAAAATTCAGTTCTAAGTTCAAAAGAAAAAATATCAGTGTTTTCATTTCAAGAAAATGCAAAATAGGCATAATCTTGGCTTCTATAAATTTTTTTTTTTTCAAGCTAAGTATGTAATTATAAAGGATAGAAAAATTTTTTTTTGTTTTTGAATACAGGCAGTAGCAGTAAACAGATATTTTTTTCATCACTCCAAGAAAGTGATTGTTTTTTGGGGTCTTCTTTAAGAAAAATTTAAGGGAAATGGCAATTATTTATTTATTTACTTAATTTTCTTTTTATCATTATATATTTATTAAAATACTCATTTAATTTATTTATTACATTCACTATTTGTTTATTCTTTAGGTTGAGTGATAGACATCAATTGTCTTTTAAAGAAAGGGTGTCATTTGCCAAGGTTATTTTATTATATTTAATATATTATCATGAAGAATATTAATACATTGTAGTATTACTAGTGTACTCGTGCTGTCAAAACTGACAGCAAGATGAAATGTATCATAAGTAATATGTATTATACTGTAATTTTTTCTTTAATCCAAGTACAATTTTGCTATTTAAAATAGTTTGCTGATAACGTTAATAACTGAACAGTGTAAAATTTATAAAACCTAAGAAAAGACATCTTTATATTATCCGCATAAAGGTTACATATTTACAACCAAAATTATGTTTACTGCAAAAGTTCCCAAAGCACAATATTTTTAGAAGTCCTGAGCAGTCCTTGACAGTCTGTAGATTCAATCTGTAATTTCAGAGTCTGATTATTTCTAATCCTACTAAGAGTAACATATCAGATTTTTTTAAAATTTAATTTTCTTTTTTTCTCAAGCTGTTACCAAATTTCACAAGATATGCTCTGAATTGTAACGTATCATAATTAACAACAAAATAAATATATACACAGATTTCAACCCACCTTTTTACAAAAAAATTATCATTGTGTTATTTGTATTTGTAAAGATATTTTAAAATTAAAAATATGTAATAATTGCATTAGCATCCATTTTTAGGCATATAAACATTTCAAAATTCTCACAATTAAAAAGTAAATATGAGCAGGAAAAAATTATTATTATCATTTGTTTTTTCTTTTTAATTCTGATGATAATTTCAAAACGTTATATGTATTTTTAAATTTTCTATTCTCTTAAATTTATTTCCATATTTTTTTGTGTGTAATTATTTTAACTTTTTATTATTCATCCATTATTGCAGATTTTAATAATGAAACTTAATGTCTATTCTTTTTTATTTTACAAAAACAAATTTTGTACAAAATATCTTGAATTAGTCCAAGCCAGGCCAGCACAAAGGGCTCCAACCCACCCCAAAACTATGATACAAAAAATAATTTATTTGTTATGGAAAATTGTTTTTTGGTTTGTTACTAACATGGAAAAAATAAATAATTTTAAATTAAGTTTTATTAAATCAAAAACTACAGCGAGCCTTATTTTTTCAAAAATTAATTTAAATAAAATATAGTTAAATTGATAAAACAAATATTCAACACAACTAATGTTGCCTGTAACTCATGTTGACTTCTCATCATTTTTGTTTAACTAAAGTTCTTTTTTTCTTTTCAAAAACAAACATAACTAGAATTTTTGCAGATGGGTCATCATTATTTTGCACATTTCCCCTTAATTGTTACACACCCACAAAAAAAAAAAAAAAAAAATAAAAAAAATTAAAAAAAATTTTTTTTTAAATTAGTGTATACTAACTAATTTTCATTGGTGCAAATGGTCGTTTTAATGTAATATTTAAGAGGACATATTGTAGGAGTGGTTTTTCCAATCCTAACGTTTTTGTATTATTTATACTATTTGTTCTGGATAATTGATGGATGTGCAGTTGGTGTAATGGATCATGACTTGGAATGAGAAATTGAAGATCCGAATTTGGATTCCAGTTGGGTCTGTTACATTCACTTGCATGCAAATACCCATGGTAAAGGCATGAATCCATATCCCCTCCAGTTATGGGTTAAATAGTAGGACTAAAAAAATTGTTAACTCAATATTTACTTGCATTAAAGAATTATTCTTACAAACTAAATTGTAAGAGATTTAAATAACCCACGAAAGAGTTCAGCCATAAAAAATAACCTGTATAATCGATTATTTTCTATTATTAAACAATCAAAATAGTTTTAACCATTTGCTTTCCTGCATATCGTATGTGATACAGAGAATACGTAATTTCCACATCCGTGCATCATATAGAGAGCATACGAGCCATTATTTTAAAAGAGTGGTAAAACTAAAGACGCTTAAGAAAGGAATTTACTATTGAGCAGGAATACTGAGGAAAGGCCTAATCTAATATTTTATACATGAGCGTAGAAGGTTTGACTGATAATAAATAAAATAAAAGACATTTTTCCACTTTATCAAAATGATTATAACCGTTGCATCACGTGATGCAGAGAGCATAGTGCAAATACCTTATGATGTGTACATTCTGTGCATTACATGTGATGCACAGTTTTTTATTATGTGAAACCCTATCAGCACATCCTATTAGCCAAATAAGCTGAGTTGCCTTGCAATAGTTATAAATCTGAAAACAAGTATGAATGTTTGAATAGTACACATAAAAATGCTCTGGACAGGCAAAGGGTTAACAATAACAAACACAATTGGTGCTATATATATTTGATGATTATTTATTGTCTATTGTTTATTAGATGTAATTTATTTTTATTTTATTTACACTGGTTTACAAAAAAAAAAAAAAAAAAAAAAAAAAAAATTTAGCTCGACATAAAAATAGGGGTTCTAACCTAACTTGTGTGTTTCAGATATGATATTCATTTTCACTCATCACCTTTAATTTTCAAGATATACATGTAGGTGTAAACCCAAAGGTTTCAGTAATACACTACATAAATATGTGTTTAATTTATAAATGCAGAATTCAAATTAATACTTTGACAGGCTGAGAACAAATCCTTTTTTAGAAATTAAAAGGTCCCTTTTTTATCAATTCTATAATATCCTATAAACATTGTATATGTTGCATATGTTTATAGGATTTTGTGACAATTCACATCACCATATATATTATCAATGTTTATTTTGAAGATTTTTGTAATCTATTACATCTCTACAATGGCAGCAGGTTGATTCATTCTGTTACTTATGTAGAGATTTAACAACAGTTGCACAGTGACAAACAATCTCCCCTCCAGTGAACTGTCACTATTTTGACTGTAAAATTGGAGATCAAGACAAAGTCTGAGCCTCCCACACATCTGTTGTAAACCCTGTTAGAATGGACTAACTCCACTGTTTAATGGTAAGAAAGTAGCCTTCAACTTTGCTGTCCCAACGATTTGGTGGGAATCACAAAATCATGCAGATGATTGTTATTTTTGCCTAAGAAATATAACTGGTTACAATGTTTCTTCCAGAAGAAAATAAAACATCCCAACATTCCTTCAGTTACGAGACCTGTTATTCACTTTCATACCTGGAGAACACAGTGTCCAAAAAAATTCTCTGGCAGACAAACGAGATGCTTCCCCCACCTCTTCATATCAAGCTTGGTCTCCCTGTCCCTAGTCCCCCGACAAACAAGAACCTTCTTTGTTCATCAGATGAAGAAATGCTGATAGGAAGATCCTACCAAACTGGTCTCTTCTGCTGACAATGTTTATTCAGGTGCAAGTGGCAGTGAACCCTATTGGATCATCCAGGATAACTGTACGATTTGAAGGATCAGCCATTTAAGGATATGGATCAAGGAGTTTCCAATCATTCTTCAACATTGAAAACAGGCTGTGCTAATGCAAAAATGTATCTGGTTTGTTCATTTCCCTTGACTTCCCACACAATCCCTCAGATTGGTGACTTTTCACAGACTCTTCCAAGTGAAGTCTGAAGGCTGCGCCCCTACACAACAGGAATAAATACCCTAGCATTCCCCTTGCCCACTCAGATCATCTGAAGGCATCATATCACAATATGGAGCTCCTTTTGGAAGTTGTCAAGTACAAGCAATACCAATGGAATCTCTATATGGATGCAGGCAAGCTTCACAAATTACTGTTGCTTTCTCTATCTCTGAGACAGCCAAGCTATGACCAAACATGACAAGCAGAAGGACTAGGGTTCTAAGATCACTTTTGTACCTGGAGAACACAGAGCTCAAGAAAATCCACTGGTGAATAATCCTCAAGGTATTTCTCCCCCTACTTCATATCAGGCTTGGCCTAATGAAGAATTTTGTCAAGGCCATGAACAAGAATGGTACAGCCTTCCAACACCTGTGCACTGTTCCCAGCTCTTAGGTCTGCTAAGCTCAAGGAGGACATCTTTGTCAAACCTCAGATCTGAGAGGTGCTGAAAGATAAGGAATTTAAGGATTCTTACCCTTAAGAAACCAAGAGCACAGGAAACATTTAAGTCTGCCATAGCTTCCTTGATAAACATATGGGCACTAGATCACAAAGAGTATGTCAAAATGTTGTCACAAGCTTATGAGGATATGGAGGTGCCAAATGTCACTCAAGATGAAAGCATAAAAGAATTAGAAGTGATAGAACAAAACAGAAAATTTGAATTTGCTACATGAAATTAATAAAAAATACCTATTCACATGCTCAAGTCAGAGAAAAAATTTTCATTTGTAAACCAGTGTTTATTGATTACTTTCTATTATTTAACATTTAAACAGAGGTTATTTGTATATTTAATAACAATCCATTTACTCTAATGTTCAATATAAAAAAGTGTGTGTGTGTGTGTGTGTGTGTGTGTGTGTGTGTGTGTATTACACATGCATGCACACGCACAATGCCAAACCACTCTACTGGCACACTTTAACTCAGTACTATCTGCTATACAAATAGGGTAGGACAAAACAATCCAGTGTACTGCTCTTTTTTTTTTTTAACTTCATTTTAATTTTAGGATTGGTCAGTAATACGAGGATGGGAGGAAAAGTTAAAAGACTGACGATAAAGGAGTGATTCTAGAGCTAATTTCAACTTTTCTTATTAATAACTATATTGTTTCTTTCCAGGTAAACTGACATCTAACTGTTCAAAGAAGACTTCAAAAGTAACTAGCAGCGACTTCTCTTGAAAATGGACTAAGTTTGGTATCATGGTGTTATCAGTACCTGCAGGAAAGACCATTTAGCCCTCAAGGACATTCATGCTGGCATGGTTGCTACATTAGGGGACAATGCTCCAGCTTTATCAACAGTGCAAAAGTGGGCAGCTGAAATTAGGAGAGAAGAGAGACTCTTGAAGATGACCTGCAACTGCTGCCACTGTGGAAAACATTGATCATGTTTACTACATGGATGATAGGCAATTGATGGTAAATCAAATAGATAATACTATTAGCATATCCCGTGAGAGAGTTGAGAATATTCTGCTTAATGAACTTAGCATGATGGTGGTTTCTATTCAGTTGGTGCCACATCTGACACCTGATCATAAGCCCACCAGTCTGATCACATCAGGGTAAAATCTGACATTTTGAGGCAGATCCAGCTGGTTTACCTTAATGTTTCCTAACCCTGGACATGTGAGGTTCATTACCTTGAGCCAGAGACAAAGAGACAATCCATGCAGTGGAAACGCCCCTCTTCACTTGCTCCACAGAAAGCCATTTCATCTGCAGGGAAAGTGATGATCTGTTTTTTGGGTATGCAAAAAGCACTGTATATTGACTATCTTCAAAAGGGCCACATGATCAATGGCAAGTACTATGCTAACTTGGTAAGGCTGTTACAAAAGATTATCAAGACAAAACGAAAGGGGTTTTGTTTTATCAGGACAATGCTCCAGTACACATCCTTGTTTTCAATGGCTGCATACACGACTGGCTTTGAACTGGTTGATCACCCTCTCTCTTCTGATTTGGCCTCATCTGTTATCTGTTCCCCAACAAATTTGGCTGGGAACTAGTTTTGCAGTGATGATGACATATCTGCTGCTGACGACTTTTTTGGTCAACAAGATTAAAGATTCTTCACCAATGGCATCCAAGCACTGCAACACCGATGAAAGTATCTTGGCCATCCTATGAACTTTTCAGCCGATACTCAAATGTATCTTTTAGCAAAAATAGCATCATTCATATTAGTATAAAACTATAGTAAAGACGACAATTTTTTTTAAGCAAATCTAGTTGTAATTTTTACTAGTTTAAAGTGAAATTAAAAATTGATATAGAGATGAACCACATCTATTCAAAATAAATTAAGTCATACATTTTACTGTTGAAAAATGACAATTTAGTGAATAAACATTAACATAAAATAGTTAAAAAAGAAGAAAAAAAAGTATCTTTGTCAACACTTGTGTATTTAATCTGATTATCAACACTTGTAACAGACAATAACAAGATCAGGTAATATTAGTTTTGATTGTCATAAATTAATAAAAAATAAACAGTTTAGAATAATAAAACACTGACTAAATAAGTCATACCCACTAAATCTTCATCTGTTAGTAACTAAGATACCAATTTTTGTAATTAAAAAAAAAGAAAAGAAAAAAAAGAAAAAAGAAAAAAGTACATCAAAAGTAAGCTGAAGTTGAACATAAATATAACAAAATAAACCAATTACTAATTAAAAAAATATGTCACTTAAGTAGATATCTTAGTATTTGTAATTTCATTGGAAAAATGGGGCTTCATACATAAAGAATGTCAAATATAATTAAAGACAATCAGAAAAAGTATTAACAAAGCAATTTTTTTCATGCAAAGATTTGTCTTGCTTTTATACAGTCTAATTTGTAAACAATCTTTTTTCAAGAATTGAAACTTAAAGCCATTTTTAAATAGAAAACCAACTGTTGACAAAAGGCTTATTTCAAGTTTTCATCTTTGTAAATATTTGATTTAGAATAATCATTTTTTATACTTAAGTTAACAAAGAAACTTACCATATGGTAAAATTCACTTGTTTAAACATATATTCTTTCATAGTAGAATGGTTAAAATATTGAATATTTCAAATTAGATAAATTTATATTTGTCTCCTAAGCATTACCCTCTATAATAATAATAATGACTTTACAATACACACAAACAAGCAATCAAAGTTAATTGGCCTGACAGTGATCAAAGACCACAAACACAAAAAAAAAAACTATCAAAATACAAGGATTTTGATGTGGAAATTATGGCACATAAAGGCATCAATAATTCCAGTTATGGTTGTGGTTTAATTGTAAAAGGTTCTGAGAGATTCATTCAAGGGATCCCTGGCAGCCTATGCCTTAAAGAAATACAAAAAAAAATGTTCTCAAAAGTACAGCTCAGAACTTATGACAGGCTTTATCTATGTAAAATGTGTGTATTCTTAGTTTGTTTTATCTCATTTTATATAAATGCTCAGTAGAAAATGTCATGATTCAATTTCTGATTAGGTATCTGGTTGGGACCCAGAAGAAAAATCGAAATCAAACATTTATTATAAGTTCTTACAAAAAAAAAAAAAAAGAAAAAAAAGTCCAATGCTATGCTATTTAGTGGTACAATAAGAATTCAAATTTAAAAAATAATCTAGATTTCCTCCCAAAAATGTGAGTCCTTGAAATCTTTTGTAAAATCTCCCAGATATTTAATGTAAATGTGACCAATACTTCATGAAGATTTTCAAATAAGATAGAATTCAATATAACATAGTTCAAGTTTATGATCACTTATTGAGGGCAATTGATCATTTTGGCCTGTCACAAAAACTAGCTAAAAATTTCCAGGAAGAAATTCCAGAGCCCACATCCTAAAATGTGTGTGTGTGTGTGTATATATATATATATATATATATATATATATATATATATAAAAACAAAAACACATGTCTCAGCTCACAATACCCATATTTCTATGAATTTAGATCCCATAATGCACTACACATGCTTTCATCAGATACACCTAACAACTTATTTTTTAAAAAATAGTAATCTTACACCATTTAAAAATTTTATGAAACTCAGCAATTGTTTCTACTTACCCTGCTGACAACTTAAAGTCAAAAGCTTGGACGATATTTCCTTTACTTTTCTTCTGAAATGAACTTTGGACAATTCCTGACAGAATTTCCTTGTTTGAGAAGGATTATTTATGACTTGAAAAAGTCAATCATTAAAATTAATCAAAATAAAAATGTTTGTCATTTTTAATTTTATATATATATATATATATATATGCATGCTTGTAATTACATGAATCTCTATATCAAAATCTGTGTGTATATAATTTCAGATATCATGGCCAAACAAAATCCCAAGAACTCGATGTCTGTTTTTCTTAAATGTAACTGAAATACATAAAGTAATAACAAAAGACTATATGGGTTTTTTATCAAAGTATGCAAAGGAAGCAATTTCTAGCAAAATGAAATGAGATATTAAGATTAATATAAAATTGCTTTGATCTCACAAATGATAGGGCAGATGAGGTCATTAGAGAGTGAATTAGTTTGCAGACTTTACAGTTTGTATTGCAGCCAAACATTCACATTCTTGAAGGTAAACTGGTATGTGGTGCTGACTCTAAGGTCATTGGAGGTCACCAGAGATCAATTTTAAATTAAAATATCTTTTAACAGCTCAACAAAAGAACTTCAAGTGCTACAAAAAAATTTTTCTTACGTTTTCTTTGTAAAAGGTCGTGCAACCCTGAAAAACATTTTTAACCCCTACCCCAGCGTAAACATGCATATACGTTTTTACTGAAAGTGTCATTTTCAGACCCAGATGAATAAACATGCCCAAAACATAACATTCAAAAATCAGCTACAGACATGTTTATACATTGATCTTGATTTTTTTTATGCTCTTCTGAGCATGAAACAAGTTAAATTGTCAACTCGTACATCTGATGGATGTGTTAGCTACCATTCAGATACTTCACAGTGCCTCAGTTTCTATATTAAGAACAAATTAAAAAATTAATCTGAAAATGAAACATTTTTCCAAAAATAATTACTGTGGAAAGGGTTAAGCACAAATTCTAAGGATTAAACAAAAAAAAAAAGAAAAAAAAAAAAAGTGGATTCATTTCTAGAACGCATGTAATTCCAACAAATTTTCCCTCTGAATTCAACTGACTTCAATTCCTAGTGAAGCTCAGTTTTGCCAAGACCATCAACAATGCACAGGAACATTCTTTCATGACTGCTGACCTCAACTTCTCCGTGCTTTTCCCAGTGTCAGCTCTTTATCAATTGTTCTATGGATAGTTCTCCAAACAAAATTTTCATACTGGCATCCAAGAAGAGAACATTAATATTGTGTACTGATGAACCATGTCAAACTAAGGGACTACATCATTTGTTTTGTTTATCAGAATATTCTTTAAGTAATAGCTAATTTTTCATTAATGAAGGTTATTTTCCATTAGTTATTTCGTGTAAGAAGTATGCTAAAAGAACATTTTTTCATGCTTTATCTCTTAAAAATGACACACTAAGAGCTACCAATATGAACTTTTAAAACTCTAGCATAAGCTTTCACAAGTTTGATTTTTGGTAGACAATTTTATACATGGGTAAATGTAAAGATGAGTGAAAACAAATGTCTGTTAAATTTATAGATCAGGAGAAAAGAGCTGTTTATACATATTTTGACCTTTCAAATTAACAAACCGAGTCAAAGTAATTACAAAGTTTTCTTGGAACATACAGTTTTTAATGTTTCTCTTTTCATGAATAACAATAGATATGCCTAACAGATTCTACTATTTAATAGGAGTAGATAGGTTCGCCTATTGTCCAGTTCACCAAACTCCCTGGTCTTCTGAACAGGAGTAGAGATTTACCCTTGTTTCTTGTTTAGGATTGGTTTCCAGTTCCTTCTAAAGTCTTTTTTCATTATCTTTTACTCTGAGTAGCCCCTTGCATGGGATGAATTGATTAAAAAGATAAAGAAAATTTAAAGAAAAAATAAATTGTGAATAAATATAAAACTTTCTTTTATGCATGTTTAAATAGTTTATTACAGATCTGTACTCTTTTTAATCATCCTATCTAAACCAGGCTGGGTTTTCTATTAGAAAAAAAAAATCTTAAAATTATAAAATATACTATAATATATTCAATTAATGTACTTCTATTTTGTGACATAAAATACAAAAATAAAAACACCATTTTCAGTTGACTTTTAGCAAAAATCACAAAACTAACCATATCAAATTTTGATTACATATTGAAAAACAAATTAAAAATTAACAAAAATATACAATTTAAATTGTCAAAAGCAAAAATATATTTTTAAAAAGTGGATAACAATCATTTTACCCTACAAGTGTCAAAAGAACAAGTTATAATATAAATAAAAAGAAATAAATTTCAAAGTTCAGTTGAATCATAAAATGCCATGTACAGCAAAACAGCTCAGGTTGTTGTAGAGGAATGATATCAAAATATCTGAAGCTTAGAGTGGACATTAGTCTTGTTAATAATAAACAATATTGGTGGTAGGCCAGGTAAAGCTGATGGTATTTTTTTTATTAATTAATAAAAAGTAACTTAAATATTGCACACATTATTTCTCCAGTTCAGCTATAAATCAAGATAGATTTCACACTAACAAACTAATTAATTAATTTAGGAATTTGAGATGATCGACAAAAACAGTTTTGTTTTGTAATTGAGACTAAACTTTTTGTTTATTGATCTGTTAAGGATATTAGGAAAACAACCTTTTAACTGTGAAATTATACTTTTTCATAATCATAAAGTATTATTTGATTTTTACATTTGTTAAATTTATATAAAAAATGTAAAAGATTTCACAAAAGAAAGCTTATATATAACATCCAGCAAGCATATTCAATGACAACAAATACTATAGATAGATAAAATCTCTTCTTTTGTACACCTTTGTAAATGCAAACTGCGTTTTAAAAAACTGACAAGAGTATTTTTCTATAAAAGATGTGCTTCTATTAGCTTATATTAAATTGTACATATTATTCCCTTCACACTTTATAATTTCCCAAACACAGATACAAATGATATATTAGAAATATATGATGACTCATAGGTAAAACAAATGATGACAGTTATAAGCCAAAATTTACAATTGTATCAGTAGTTCATACAATTAAAAATAAAAAATATAAAATAAAATAACAGAAGATAGACACAGTAAGTAATCCACAAGAATTTGTCCACCCCCAAAAAACAATAAGTCTTAAAAGGTTTAAAATCTTGATTATCTAAGTACTGAAGTGAAATTGGATTACTTTTAACACTTGTTATGCAAGCTTCAATACATCTTGCAGCAGAATAGCAATGATGACATATGAACAGGAAGCAATGGTTTTTCTTTTCTACCATGAATTATTGATTTGATGAATGAAAGAGTGATTTTAGAACCTTTTTTAAGATTGCAGTTTATTGTACATTAACCCATTCACAAATACAGAAAAAATTTCAAAATATATTCTTGCCACTTTGTAGCTTTACAAATCAGCACAGCTTTCAAACATTTCAAGTTAAGGAATTCATTAACATCTTGCAGAAAAGATTTAAATAAGTTATGTGCCAAACAATTTTTAAATATTTAAAGAATATACAAGATTTTATGCTTAAAATTCAACATTTTTATGAAAGTGGGTTTTATACTACCTGGAAAGTGTAAATGTTTTCATCTTTCTAGAATGTTGATTTTTTTTTTTTTTTTTTTTTTTTAAATATGAAGGTTATGCTAAAATTTTTATATATTAAAAATAATTGAGTATCTATAATTAAAACAAAATTTAATAAACTAAAAGATATGTTAATAAAAACAAAATCCCTTTACAAAAAAAGAAAAAAAAAAAAAAAAAAACACTGCAGTTCATTATAACGATATCAAATTCTGCTTTTTTTTAAAATTTGCAAAAAAAAAAAAAAAAATCGTTTTAGAATATTATGGTCAAGTATTTGGAAAAACATACATGTCTAAATTAAAAATAGTTCCATAAAGTTATAATAATTTATACTTACAAAAATCTATGTAACTTTTTTTTTTTAAATGAAGGTGTTGCAAAAGTGAACAATATGTCCCTCTTAATCAACCCCCAAACCAGTACTGGGACAGTAAACACTTTCCATAGGTAAAAGAAAAAGCTTTCCAAAGTTTTCCTTCTCTTATATGAGGATATAGGTAGCACAACAACTCCAAACTGACTGCATGTTCTTCTATCATTGAAACAATCATTTTCTAACACCTTTGTTTTGCAAAATTTATACAAAGGCATAAAAAGTAGTTCAATAATAGATACTGAATAAAGATAAAAGGGGAAAAAGGAGACCACACACACACATACATACAGAGAGAGAGAGAGAAAGAAGAAAAATAAAGAAAAACAATGAGACACAAAACAAGGAGAGTATATAAAGGTGGTGGGGGAATGTTATGCTTAACAGAACAAATCGCAGAGTTAAAGAGAGAAAAAGTGATAAACCAAAAGCGGATAGAAAGGAGTGGTAAATATGCATGTTGTTTTAGTGATATTACATAGAAGAATAAGGTTGCATGAGATAGAGAAGGCTGTAAGTAGAGAAGGAAGAGGCAAGTCTTCTCAAGACATGTTGTGCAATGGCTATTGATTTCTAGCAGCAAGCAGAATCTGATCCTAACACTACACATTGGTTGAATAAAATTGTTCTACTCAACTGCCATACCATGATATGATTAACAAATATATTTGCTATTATCTTTTAGCAAGTTTATTCTAGAGAAAAACTCAACAATTACATATCTTGTAATTTTCACATATTTTAATATTTCTTTGTGATAATTCATTATAACGACCACTGATACCACAATACACAAAAATTTGATTAGGAAAACAAAATCTTGGTATATCAATGTAATTTTTTGGAGTAGGAGAAAGAGAAAAGATATCTAGGAATTAATTGTGGCTTAGACATTTTAGTGGATGACAATAAGAACAAAAATACCTGAGCACAAAAAAGTAATATAAATAAAATGCATTTGATTATTTACATCTACATCCAACATGAAACAAGTAGTCACTGAGGTTTAATTCCTGCTTGTGTAAGCATCCCAGAGCAAAAGAAATGCAACTTACATAGTGAGTTGATATGACAGAATGGAAAGCATTTGTAAATAAGTAGACAACACCTCTTAAGTATCAACAGAAACTATTTGAAAAGTAAAATCAAAATTATTTTAAACATCTACTGAACATGAAAAAATATGCAGATCAATTCAAATTTCAATATCAGCACCAATGAAAAAATATTTTCTATTTTCTGCTTCATTAAATGATCTTAGATTTTTGTGAAAATTTGTGATTATTATATATGGAAAAATTCATTTATCTGATGAATGATCTACAATGTCTCTTATGATTATGTGAAACTATTTTTATGAGCCTCTTATATTAGAACATTTTTCCCTCATTGACCTACAATGTCCTTTATCAAATGAAATTGCTTAAGGAAACTAATATAAGAGGTCACTGAAAAAATTCTTGGCCCAAAACCAAAAAGAGATTACAAAAATTCTTATGTTTGGTCATTTGGTCAGATTTTGGAAAGTGGATCAGACATCTTCAACATCTTGTATAGAATTCATCTCTTAAATCTTATAAACTATTTCCCAAAATAAATTATAAAATGATCCCTTTTTTTTTCTGGAAATAAAATTTCTGATGAAAGAGTTTTGTCATTTTTCCTTGGTGTCACAAGGAAATCTGAATTATGACTGATTATTATTGAAATTTCAGTAGATTTCGTATTTTTTTTAAATATTAGAAACCTAAGCACACTAAAATTATTTCCTTGTTGCTTTATTGTTTCCTAATAAATTTCTTGTAGTTTAACTACTGAACAAAAAGCAATGAGAGAAACTATGAAGTAATAATAGAAAACCCTAACAAAAAAATTCAGCCATTTCCCTGCAAAATAAACTGCAGTTATAAAAAAAAAAAAAAAAAAAAGTCAATTGAAGAATAAGAAACAATACTGAATTCCTTGCCAAGAGAATAATATCCAAAAGTAGAACATTTATCAGATATAAATAGAGCAGGTGATTTGGGATGCAACCATCTGCTTCTTTTATTAAAAATACAAGTATGTCATTCTAATAGAAATTATTTTGCAAATTTTAACAAGTGGAGGTAGTTTCCTCAAAACATTAATTATCAGCATTATTAACATCAAAAGAGCTTATTTCAATAATATGGAGTTTTAATAAGTGATATTACATATAGCTCTTTCTATATTATATATTATTTCATCATGTGTGAAAAAATATGTACCAAGTAATTATAACTCATTATGTAGCCCAGAAAGATGTAGAAGAAGTATGGCTTTTACATATCTCCAGAAACTTAAAGTGAAAAATTATTAGAGCATTAAAATATAATCACAGTATTTGGCATTAACATAGTTGCTTAAAATGTCTCAACTGGTGTTCATGCTTAATGTCAATTGGGAAACCCAAATAAAAAAAAAAATGAAATTTGGAATCTCTTAGAATTCAATTAATACCTGAATACTTTCATAAAATTCTTCAAGCTGCTATATAGTATATGTGGAAATCCTTTTATTACAAAAAGGAAACAAATTCCACTGATACAAATTATGTAGACATAACTAAAAAGTAATAAACTGGAGTAATGACTATCTTACATGACAAAATAAAAATAAAATTTCAATACTAATTATTATTTTTGAAAAGGTTAATAAAATAATGACTTTCAAGACTGCTTGTCAAAATAAACAAGGAAATAATATACAAACTTGTTTTCCTGAGCTTTGATCATAAACTGAATGAACTGAACATTGTTATAAAAAAATAATGTCATAAACAAAAGGTTATGGACAAAAGATAAAAATAATCTTACAAATGCAGACCCCTAACAGAAAAATCTATGAAGTACACAACAAAAAAGTAAAAATAAAAAATAAGAACACCAAATGCAATAATATGAACACAGCTTGAGAGTGTATTCGTATCAAACAAATTTTGATCCAAATCTCCGATTTTTGATCTGCTGCAATCCACATCACGGCAGATGTGGGAGAGAGATATGTTACATTTTACCTGAGAATATTCTAGAACTTTGCAAGGTAAAGGAGGATGGAATAGAATGCAAATTGTCATCATTCACCTATGAAGTAGTGAAAACACAGTTCATTTCACAAACAAGTAATTCTGAATTAATGTCTCTTTATATTATTGCATATGAACTGAAACCACCTTCAGCCAAGGGTGACAAAAAAAACAAACGAATTGCAAACAAGATGTGAGAGCAAACAGTCAACTGCAGGCAATAAAAATACAAAGCCCAAAACAGGAAGTGGAGATAGTGCTCCATTTCTCAATATTGGCATAGGCTTTCTGTTCATAATAAAATAAATAAATGCTAGTCTAACACTTGATTAAAATTTCAATCCTCTATAGCATGCCCAAAAATCATGATTTTTTTTTCTTCCGCACGCTTGAATTTTAATTTGAAATATCAACATGGCAACAGAGAATAAGAGTGGAGATTGGGATGCTAAAAAGATGAAAGTCACTAAGTAATTTGAACATAAATATCATGTTAACACAAAAAAATGTTTTAATAAATATTGTCAATGTGCAAGTAATTAAATCACAAGAGGCAAATTGTTTCCACAATATGAAGTTCAACAAATACCTTAAAGATGTAACAAAGTTGTTTTATATTAGGTTGATGCAAAAATTCCCAGCACCAGCTTTGCACAATATAATGAAAATCTTAGAAGTATCTTTAATGTTTATTTGTCTCTGTATTACTTACAAAAACAAACAAACAGAGATTAAGTCATTATCTTTCTCTTTGTTCAACATGGAAAAAAATAATTTATGGACAGAATAATTATGGCTAGATCTAGAAAACTGGTACTCTTGCATTCTCTGACCACAACTCTGATGCCTGCTTTGGGTATGGAGGGATCAATCTGCCTCATGATATACAGGGCCTGTTTTATACCAGCATGTCCACTTTGACAATGCACAGATTTTAGTACATCTGAGTTTGTCGTTCGCTAATGTTGCACAGTCATCCCACTGGCTCTATCTCTTAATGGTGTTGCGCCATCTCTGGGACACCCTTGTTAACCTATCCACTTCATTCCAGTTCAAAATAATTAGTTGCTTATCCATTGATAAGTTGTATTCACTTACCGAATTTCTTAGTGTGTTAAGCCACCTTCAAATGAGCATTTCTCTCACAACCTTTATATGTATCCTGGCCTTCCCTATAAGAGTGTGATATCCGCTTATGCACACATGTGGAATCTGTGAACAAATGCAACATTGTTATGTTCCATTGAAGGGCCACAGTTACCCCTTTAATGATACCTTCCAATTCCGATAGGTTGATATGTTGCATATCCTTCTTTGGATGCAGCCAACATGCATCTTCCACAACAGTTCCATTGAGCTCATAGGACACTCCTGTGGCAAGGGAGCTTGTGTCGACCCAGACATCAAATTCACATCAGACAATGCAGCATTTACCATATACAGAGTCATCTTTATGTACCCTGGTTGACTTCCATTATTATGTTTCTGAAGGGAGCATCAGCTGCTTCATCATTCAAACCAGAAGTGACTGCAGTCACCCCGTGTTTGATAAAGGCAGCTGCAATGCAGATCCAACCACCTACAGGAAAATGTCCAACCAGTTTCCCCACATAATGAGAACACGCTGCATCATGTAATGTGTCCAGCAATTCCTGGGAGCTAGCTTCCATGTTTCCAGTGAAGCAGATTATGCAGCAGCACACAAGCACCGTCCTCCAGTCATTCTGGGTTTTTACACTCAAGCCCAAAGTCAGTAAGATGCTGTCTCACTTGTGCAGTGGGCACTATGGTTTTGTTGGTGTAGATGTCATCAATGTAAGTTGACATCGCTTGGCAAATTGTCTCATCCTTAGATAGCACAGCATTTACGATGGCATTCATGATGGTCGGCACCACACTGAGCCTGAATCCCATTCGCCTTAGGCAGTATCTTCAACCCTTAAAGATCACTATCTGAAACAGCCACTGTGATTGGTGCACATGTACCTGCAAGTAGGCCTTTCAAAGATCAAGCACATAGACATCGGATTCCTTCCTTCGCCATTCTCTCAATTTCTGTGCACAAACATCAGCATGAATCGTGTATGCATCTACATGTTCATTCAACTCCCAATAATCTAGTATCGGGCATACCTTTCCTTTGTTCCTCTGCACCATGGTCATTAGCTGGATGAAACCTCTTGGAGGACCAAGCTCTTCAGAATACAGTGTCAGCCATCCATTATCCAGCCACACCTACAGTTCAGACTGGTATTACGCAGATGTTTTTGGGCACCGAGTACTCTGACACCCGATTCTGGAACTTCTCTGGTGAGCTATTTTCTGACCATTTCCACAGTGCTGTCTATGCCTTCATGCTTTGGTCAAACTCTTCACTAAAGTTGGGCCCATCGATCCTCAAGGCAGCACACTAGGCGGACTAGAAAACTGGACTTCGCTCGACTCTGTGATGCGTACTCCACCCAGCTCCTTAATAACATCCATCCAAGGAGCAGGTCAAATCCCAATAATGTGCTGTCCATGTCCAAAACACTGACAGTGATGGTGTCATCGTTGTTGAGACTGAGTCTTATGCATCATGTCCTCCATTCTAGATGATGCTCGGAGTATCTGCTTAACATCCAGACACAAATGCACAGGTCATCCATTGTTCAAGTAGAGGCACGATCACTATAGCAAGCTTCTTTAGTTCAGCCAGAAATATGTCTACTGTCTCGCCAGGGTGAAGGCACCACATCCGGAATTGGTTATAGGTCACAAATAGGTCAGTTCCAAGATTAGCAAAGCACACTTGATTTGCTCAATGTCAGCTTTTTGTTCTTTGTTCAGCTGCCTATACCACAGCAAAGGCCCCATCTTTCAAACACAGTGAAAGAATTTGTTTGATCTTCATGATCTCACAGACCAGCTCCACATTCTCAATCCACTCAACCACAGGATGTCCAGACTTATCACCAGTGAATTTGGAATTATTAACAGAGCGATTTTTATGATTGGCCTCATCAGTCAGAGAGGAAAGGACATTAGCATAGTTCTTCTGATGCTTAAAGTGGCAGGTTTTTGGTAGCAATTTTCTTTATTTTTTCCTTTGGCAGACTACGCCCAAAACACAAACTCTTTTTTGAGGTAGGTGATTTTCTTTTTTGTTATACTTGAAAACCTTATTTATACTATTTACATGCAAACTATTATCCTCATCTTTGTTATTGCCATCACAACGTTTTGTCCACTGTGCCCTCTGGCCTTCCTCAGGTAGATGTTGATCCAGGTAATCTACAAAGAATGTTTAACTGAACCCTTTATTTAAAGTAAGAACTAGACAATATATCCTTAAATATAGGCAGTGGAATGAGAAAAATTTACCCCTGTAGATCAAATAAAAGGTTCAGTCCAAAATTACCTGGATCGATATATACCTGATCATGGTCAGAGGGGACAACAGCCAAAATGTTGTAACAACAAAGATGAGAACATTAGTTTACATGTAAATAGTATAAATAATAAGAACAAGATTTTTGAGACAAGCAAAATAAACAGAAAACCTTCAAATTCAAGCTAGAAAAATTCTTTAGCAAAGATAAAAAATATTTAATACTTAAATTGAAATATTATTATGCGAGAATAAGTGTTAAGATACAAGGAGGTATTGATAGGTTATCAACCTGACTAAGAATTTTTCAGTACCTCCTCATACAACTAATACAAGACATCACAAGTAACATCAATATTACTATTTATTTTTTTATTTCTAACTCATCACTCCCTATTGCATTTAATGTTACATAATTAGTTATCACTCTGTAGGTGTTTGTACAAAAGTGATTAAAAATCATACTTTATTTTCAATGAACTTCTATAATGCTTACAAAAAGTATACTTTTTATACAGAAAGATTTCATAACTAACATCAAATAGCAAAAATCAACATGTAAATTTTTACAGGATACTGAAAAATGTTTCATAATTCAAAAATAAAGGAGTCATTGCCTAAAAAATTGAAAATGAATAAAAAAAAAAAAATTAAAAAAAATATATATATTTTTTTGTAAGACTATGCACACTTATTGTGTATTTGTATTTCTGCTGTTCAGAGCTACAGGAAAGGATTGACACCAAAAATATTTATAGTGGACTGAATGCCGCCATGGTTTTTAAGTTTCCTGTATAACAAAGTGAAATACACTCACAATTCATTTTCATTAATTTCCAAGAAATCATATTAGAAATTAAATTTTCAACTCATGGTAAGTACACGATATAAAAAAAATTGTTTAAGAGTTGGTTCTAAACTTTAACTGACAAACTAGCAAAAAATATTAAAAACAAAACAATTCACAATACCTAACAAGGTTAACAAAGGTGTTTCAAAATACATCCACACCCAACAAAATCATTTTAGTATCATTGTACTTCTATACTTCAATATAACTACATTGTGTAATGTTAATATTTTAATGCTTTAAATTTAACTTAGTAGAATGGTAAAATGCTGAATTAGTAAATGACAAATTAAACATTAGGCCTTTAAATGACAAATACACAAACATCAGCTAAAATAAATTTAAAAACAAAGGTAATGAAATAAGTTTATGGTTTATCCTTCAACATTAAGAAACAGAAACATATGAAACTAGCAGAACTACATGACCCAGGTTTTTATTAAAAAGAATTTTTTAAATTATATTACAGATATATTGTGAGATTATTTAAAGATCTATTGTTCACCTATGATACTATTGTGTATGTGCACACACAGATTAATGGCAATATTGTTTTATTTATAATATATATATATATATATATATATATATATATATATATATATATACACACACACACACACTTTGGTTACAAACATGACGATGGTTAATTACATTTTATTTCTGTAAAAATATTTTTAAACTAACCAATAGTATTATGAAAAGGGGAGTGTTGAAACCATTGTATTTCAAAATCCATCACATCAATTAAGTTTAAATATTTGTAATTCCTAATATGATAGCAGAGAAAGAATTTGTCATATTAGTTTTCAAATTAGCAAAATCTTGTAATAAAAATAATTTTAACTCAGATTATTGTCCTCATATTTGTTTTTATTGTCACAATTGTTTATTGACAATAGCCTAGTAGATTAAAGTGTTAGTTCATGAATTTGGCGACAGAACAAGTTCAATCTCTCAGTTGACTAATGCAGATATGAACTTGGTAGAAACAGCATTCAATAACAGTACAAAATAAGAATGAGATGTCCTTGGACATGACTAGTGGAGCAAGAACAATCTAACCCCTGTAGATTAAATAATGGGTTTAGTTCAAAATTTCCTGGAGGGTACCTGAATCAACAAACACTTGATAATAACAAAGTTGAGGACAATAGTCTAAATAATGATAACACCTCATCACAGTAATTCCATTGAAGATAACCATCCAGATTATGAAGTTGTTGAAATTGTGATTTAAAAGTATTAATTATCTTTATTATGAAACTGGTTTCCATCCATCTAGCATGAATTAAACTATACTGAAAAAGTTTGTGATACCTGGGAAAGAACATATGACTGACTGTAGTAAAGAGAAAGAAACATGCCAAAAGATTCATAAATTAGTAGTAGGGAAGGAAGCAATCAAGAACAATAAATACATTATAAACTGACAAAAATAGGATCATAAATCCTCTTTACACCAATTTTCTGTTCTTTTTTGTTTTTTTGGTTAGCATCAAAATGTCTTTCCTCAGTTAAATGAAGAATTACATTTTTTCCAACAAATATATTCAGTATCTCAAATAAACAACATTTTTAAAAGAATTACAAATATGGACATGAATATGAAAAATTGTTTCATATGCCTTTTAATTCTCCATTTTTGAAGATTTAGCTTATCATTCAGAAGTATCGGCAATAACATTCCTGGAAATATATAAAAGCTAGTTTTTCTTTGTTCCTCATTCTCAAGTAAGCCTAATAAGTTCCCTTTACATTCACATTGTCTGTATTTGAATATGTACTGTGTACTACATCATATAATGATTATACATTTTCATATGATCCATTATAAACCTCAATTCATCTGTCAACTGTGCAGTATCATTCATTAAGAAATTGTCGGCACAAAATTTTGCAAATCCTTGTTTCAGTCAGTCCCTGAAAGTTGCATAAATCTTTAGTTGCATTTTTACCTTTCCTAAAATAAAGAAAGGATAATCTTGCTGCTACTACTACTAAAACGTCACTTATTTTCTTCCATCTACAATGGCAGATTCAAGAAAGAAATATGTTGATTTCAGTAACTTCAATATTAACCAACTTTACATTTTTTATTATTATTTTACATTTTTTTTATTACTATTATATTTTTTTCACTATTATTATCATCATCATCATTGTATTTCGATTTCTGCTCTGGTCACACTACCTACAAAGTCTGTGGGAAGACCTAAGGCAGGTAGTGATATGTTGTTATGGCTACATTTCAGGATTTGTTTTTCTAACTCTCATAACATCACTAGCATAACATGGACAAAGTCCTTAGTGTGTGGGCTGTACTTATCAAGACAATTTTTTGTATTTCCCTTAAGCTGGGATTTCCAGGGATTTTTTCAATATGTTCCTTTTTTTATCATTCCAAGTGCACATACTATGACTGATACTATTCTTGTTTGCAATTTCCACATTTTTTCTATTTCAATTTCCAGGTCTTTATACATCAATAGTTTTTCAAATTGCTTGGTTGCTATGTTACAGTCTGCTGGGCAAGCCATATCAATTAGTAGGCAAGTTTTTTTCTTTACAGTTTTTGACAACTATGTCCGGCCTATTTGCTTCAATCTTCCTGACTGTAAAGATGGTGTAATGCCATAGAATTATGATGTCTTCTATTTCTGTAACCATTGCTGGGTGATGTTCATACCAGGGTTTATTAACATCTTTTCCAAAGTGTTTGCACATTGTCCAGTGTAAGTTTTGCCCCACTCTATTGTGACGATTTTTATATTCATTTGGCACAAGTACACAACATTCCGAGATTAGAGGGTCTTCCTGATATTTGTCACAGAACCTGCATTTTGGATCCACACTATTATGTATAATATTCACCAGAAAGTTTCTAGTGAAAAGACACTGCAAGAATAAAGCCTTCTATTTCAGCCTTTAATCCAGATGCTCATAACCAGCAATGAGTGTTAACTTTATCATTCATCAGCTTTATTAGCACATTCTGGATATTGGCCATGCAGAGGTTTGTCTTGCCAGCGTTGTTTCATCTGTTCAAGAGCTTTATCCTGGGCTTTCTTTTTTATAATTTTTGCTGCAACAGTTGGTTCTTGGGTTCTGTTTTGGTTTTCTAAGAATCTTTTAATTGTAAATCTCATTTGTATTTACAACCTTCCTTCATGATTTAATATTTTTTCTTTCTGTTTTTGTGTTGTTTAACTAATTGTATCATCCAGTCTTTTGTTCTTTCCATCTATGTTAATAAGCCAATAGTTGTATGACAATTCTAGCTGAATAAGACCTCTACCACCTTCTTTACAGAGTATGTATAGACAGTCTGCATCAGCTTTGGATGATGCATGTTACACTTAGAAAGAAGCTTTCTTGTCTTAGAATCCATTCATTTGATATCACTTAGAGTCCATTTCAAGATGCTGAAACTATATTGAACCACTGGGATGGCAAGGCTATTAATGGCCATAAATCTGTTCTGAGAATTCATTTCAGTTCTTAATATCAGTCGCACCCTTCTATAGTAATCTTTTCACACTATTTCTTTCATTTCTTATGGTGAATTCCTTCTCTGTCATTTAAACAAGTTACTTATAAGCTGCTTCTTACACTAAATCTTTGATTGTTACCCCAGGGTCTAAGCTAATAAAGAAGGTTTGTTGAAGTGATCCTCATAAATTTGTGGCTTTAGCACATTTATCCAAAGCGAATTCCATTCCAATGTCATCACTGAAACACTTTACTATTTTCAGGAGACCTTGCAGCTCACTGTCATTCCTAGTATACAACTTTTAGTCATCCATATAAAATAGACAGCTTATTTTCTTTTGAGATATAGCCATTTTCCGTCCTGTTAAGTTCACTGATTAATGCTATTAAGGATATAAAAAATAGTAAGGGAGACAAAAAGTCACCTTGAAATATTCCACTTGATGTTTATTTTACCAGACTTACAGACTACATTTATATGATGGAGTTGAAGTGTTGTTTTGCATATCAACATATTTTGTTCGATAAATTGATGATGATGAGTGATACCTTGTATATATTTAAAGATGTTAAGATCCAGGAATGGGGTACACAATTGAATGCCTTACAATAATCTATCCAGAAAGTACTGAAATTTTTCTTTGTATTGAAGCAGTTTTCCAAAATCATCCTATAAATAAGCAATTGGTCTTTACATCCACAAGAACTACATCTGCGCCCTTTTTGTTCAAGCGGTAGTATGTCAATTTTTTTCTAAGAAGGAATATATATATTTGTCAGAATAGATGTCAACAGTTTGTAAGTAGTGGGAAGACATGTAAATGGTTTGTAATTTTTTGGGACATCTGTGTCCCCATTCTTGAGTTACCCATGCCGGAATTTTAGTAGGATCATTGACCATTTCTTGAAGTTCTTTGGCTATTTTTTTGTGTGCTGTATTTAAATAATAGAGCCAAAACTTGGGAATTTTATCTATTCCTGGAGATTTCCAGTTGTGTGCTTTTTTCAGTGCACATTCAACATTCTCTTCTGTAATTCCTGCCTATGTTTGTTCTGGTTTATTTTTCATCCATTCTACCTATTGTGCAATCCAATCTACTTCTTTGTTATGCTCTTTAAGGCAACCCCATATTTTTTCCACCAAACTGTATAACCTCTTCCATTGTTGTGAAGGAGGATTGTTACTTCAATTTTTTTGTTTGCCTATTTCTCTGTAAAATTTCTTCACATTTGTTTGAAAGATCTTGTTCTGTCTGTAGAATCTTGATCTTTTTTCATAGTGTTTGATTCTTTCAGCCTTCAGTTGTAGTGTTTGCTTTATTTTTTTTTCTTTGGCTGATAGGACTTCATTTTCATTACGAATTTTGTATTTTCTTTTGACTTTCCTGCCTTTCCTAGTCCTTACATTTGTTTTTTATGCCAGTTTTTCAAAGTACTGATAATTCACTTCTAAATTGTTCAATTTCTTTCTCTATTTTTCTTTTCCAAGGTGGATCTTCATGCCCGTGAGACTGCCTTTTTTTAACTTTGATGTTTAATATTTTAGTTGTTGCTATTGCTGATACATATATTGCTTTGTTGAGGTTTATATATGGGTCGACTTCATCCAGAATTAATTTGAGTGCTGCATTGTAGAGTTTAATAGTTTTGAGCGTATGCTTTGTTGGTTGTAATTTTGGGAGTTGTTCTAGTTATTTCAATTCAATATTTTGTGCCTGACTTATATGTCTCATGATGTCTTCCTTGGCTTCTTGTATACTATTCTTGTTTTTCATAAAATAATTCTGTTCAACGTGTTTTGGACTTATTTTATTGCAGGCTTGTGAGCAACTAAGATCATGCCTTTCCAACTCTTTTAAACTTCCAGCATTATCTTCAAAATGATTGTTGTGTATCTAAGTTTCTTCATTATGATCTGTAGTCTGTGTGATGTTAGTACTTTTTATGTCCATTTCTGATTCCCTTTCATATTCTGTTGATTCACTTTTTCTGGTTGCAGTTCTTTTTATTTCTTTAAATTCAGCATATGTCAATCAGTTATTTTTCATGATGTACCTTCTTACATTGGCTAGTTTACTTTTGTCAATGTACTTTCTAATTGCTTGTCCAACCTTTTCTCACCAAATGTCATATGTTTGGCAAGTGATGCTTTTGCTGAGGTTTGTGCAGCACTTCATAGACAGTCATAATGAGTTTGTACTCATGAAACCATTTTACCTTTCTTTCTTTAAATGAATGGTTGTGGATCTAGTTGGAGAATTCACAGGGCCATCATTGGGATTATCCTGGTTGTGGGGAGCTGAAGATTCATTATTTAAGAGTTTGCTCCTATGGCAGATTTTTCAGCCTCATGTAATTTCCCTTCTGAGGGCCAGGCTCCCTGTTTATCCACTGGAAGAGCTATATTAGACTTTATGGTTTGACTTTCAGTTCTCATATTGAGATTCATGGGTTCAAAAGTCCACCCAAATTTGCCCAGCACATTGAGTAATGGTCTTTTACAGACAGGGTTCCAAAGGCTCTAGGGGATCGTTTGCAACCTCATAACACAGCAGCCATTCATTAACACCTTGGCTTGGGGATTGTCGTTTGAAGTTTTCCTTCTTGTTTAAACACACACACACAAAATGACCATACTAAGTTTTAAGTGGCAATGACCATTACCAGATGAACAGTCAGGTAGACGTACATTGGGAGTTATCCCAAGACAAAAAAAAAGTGGGGAAATAGGTAATCTGCTGATCCTTAAGCATGTGGACACACAACAACAATACACTATGCTTAGATAAAAAGTGCAATTCAATTACTCTACATTTTTATTATTATTATTATTATAAGAAAAAGTTTATATTTAAATCTCTATGAGCATATAATTGATTTATGTAAACTTTTGCAATCAAGCATTCAAGATGAAATTGCTAATTTTAACCTCAATATTTTTTTTAATGATAACATTTTTAACTGATATTTCATAATAATATAATATCAACCTATTTTTGCACTGTGTCATCACTTGTAACAAAAAGTAGTTTTTACATAATAACCAAAGATCTGCCCCATTGCTGAATCCAGATGAAGAAACAAGATATCAACCAAAGCAGCCCTGAAATATTCTGGCAAATATTTAGTAGAACAGGAGTGGTTTGAAACATCACAGCTTCTGACAGAATATTCAAACAATTATTACACATAGATATGCAATACAAATCATGCTCAGTTTTAAAAAGAGAAAGTTGAATCAATTAATAATAGAAATTGTATTGTACCCTATCTATTCACTAAACCTCAACTCTATGGAAATCCATTTTCTAAACATCGCAACCACTTCCTTACAAACCAGTTCTCCAATCAGAATCAAATTTAAAGAAACTCAATTAATTCATTGTTTCAACCAGGAATTCTTTAAAGTAACTGATAACCGGTTACCAATACAAAATATAGAGAAACCAAGAGGAAATATTTTCCTGCTGTTTTATGTTTTCCAGTTTATTTAAATAAATTAGTACTCTCAAATTGAAAAATCTGATTTAGATGTACTTTTCACAAAGCAATGTAAGTCTGTATTAAACAGCGTATAAGTATGCCACATATTGCTAAGCACTCATTTTAGAAGCTCAACAATTTCAAATATCTAATATAGGCAAATCCATAAGGGGGGGGGGGGGAACACTTTTCTCTTGTGATATTTATACATTTATGCAAGTCTTTCTAACAACATACATTACTTCATAAATACACACTAATATTTCTACAATATAAATTGTTGTTAATAGTTCTGTACCAACACTGAAGACTAATCAGATACTATAGGTACATATTTAACTAACTTACCATTTGTTCATATTTATCTGAATTAATGTTCACGTTGCTTTTAAAACAGTTTCCTTAAATTCACATGCAAGAAAACATCTTTGACACTGGCCCATGAATTATAAATTTAAACTCTCTAGTAAGTCTGTAATCTAACGATAAAAAGCATTTATTTTACACAAATCTCTTTTGTCAGTGTACATAACCCAACACTTTTCCATCACATAATTCAAAATTTATACATTGGAAGTTTCAGATCAAATTTCAGCCAATAACTGCATGAGGCTACAGACTTATTGATCCACCATGCAATACTGATCTTAGCTTATGATTAGGATTAAAAGTACACATTGAGAGTTAAAAATATTCCAGAATCCCAAATGAAAAGGCAGAAATGAAATAATGTTAATCACAGGTTCATGGACTGATTAAACCAAAATCATTACTTTAAATCAGTTTTCTATTTCTCTATTGACTTTTACAAAAATATAAACAATAAATGAAAGCAATGTTTTTGTGTGTTTGTCTTTTTTTTTAAGTATGATCATTCCTTTAAATTTAAAATCTAAGAAAGTGTAATCCCCTGCTTTTATTATTGTTATAGGTACAAATGTAGAAGTTAGCAAAATTGAAACAAAGTAACGGTTACAAGTAAGTTACAAATTGCGCTGCCTAACACGGAGATCTTCGTTTTTCTTATCTTGCTCCAGCTAGCTAAGTACGGAAACCTACGTTTTCTGCATACCGCTGGTATGAGTGTCCCGTTGCGCCATCTATCTTAAAATACGGAAAATTCTAACTGTTCTATCATGAAAATTATTAGTCAGCCTCGATTTTTCTCTACGTCATAGTAGTTTCGTATCTAATTTGAAAATATTCCTGACGAAAATGCGGCTAGCGATGATTTGAGAGATCACGGTGATGTTGACGTGAATGTTCATCATGGCCAAGATGATGGTCAGCCCATAGGCGTAGGCGCTGCCAGTGTAGTAAATAATGCAATGCCTGCAGCACCCGCTGTGCATAGGCTCGGCCCTGCTGATCCTGGTAATGCTCCACAGCCGGCTCCAGCCCGTGGTAGACGAAATCAGGGCAGGAGAAATCAAAATCAGGTGGGGGACTGGATAAATATTGACAGACTTCCACATGTGCATCAGTTCACTGGCACTCCAGGCATAAATATACAGCCCAATGATCCAGAGTGTTGCCTTCAGTGGTTGAAAATGTTTCTCACGGATAACCTTGTAAACATTATTGTGCAAGAAACAAATAGATATGCTCAACAATATTTCCAAGAACACCCCAATCTGAAACAGTATTCTCACTGTCGCCGACAACGGAAAAATTTTGGCTGTTCTTGGTCCTACTGTTCAACACAGGAATAGTGAAAAAGCCTGAAATTCAGATGTACTGGAGCACTGATCGGAAAGTGGCGACTCCGTTTTATTCAGAGACCATGGATAGGGATAAATTTCTTCTGATTCTGAAGTTTCTTCACTTCAGTGACAATAATGCTCACCTCCGACAATGATATGGCTTTGGCTATAAAGTGTACTTGGACAACTATTACAACAGTGTCGCATTGGCCAAATTCTTTCTGGAAGATGAGCGGAAAGTTCATGTTTGTGGTACACTTCGGCTGAACCGTGGTGCACCTTGTGATCTGCGACAGGAAGCTGATCGCCTTCAGCGGGGACAGGTGAGATTTTGTAGGGATGGAGATATGTTAGTGCTAGTGTGGAAGGACAAATGCCCAGTGAAAATGATCTCCACTCTCCATGACTCTAGGATGGAAGATTCTGGTGTTCAGGACAAGAACAATCAGCCAATCCGAAAACCTGCATGTGTGCTGGACTACAACAAACATATGTCAGGTGTTGACAAACTGGACCAGATGGCAAAATATTATCCCTGTACGTGCAAAACCATCAAGTGGAGCAAGAAATTTGTGCCATATTTGTTTGAATTCTGCATTGTGAATTCCCACATCCTGTACAAGGCAAATCCACAGAAAAAAAACTTGCATTGCTGGATTTCAGGATGGAACCAATTGATGACATTCTTGCAGAATTTGGTCAGGCCGAGGCTGCCGCCCCCGACCATCATTCCTCTGAGTCTGAAAATAAAGGGGAAGCTCCTCAAGCTGTGGTATGTCCAAGGGAACCTAAAATTGATCCTGCCAATCGCCTGGTTGGTGGAATGAAAGCTCATGACTTGGTAGAAATTCCACCAACCAATTAGAAAAGATACCCTTCCAAGCCATGCAGAGTCTGCAAAGAAGCTGGAAACACTCAGAAACAAGGTACTTCTGCAAAAAGTGTGAAGACCCACTCCACAAAGGACAATGCTTCAAAAGATATCATGTGTATACCCATTACTGATCTGGTAAGTCATTCCCAGGTATATCCATGAAAATGGAATGCTGTAAAACACACTGGTGCCAGTTTTCTGTGTAATAAAATATGTAGGTTGAAATTTGGCATTTTCTTTAAAAATGGCTGGCCGGATGGGGGCAGCACTGGGCAAATGAGTAGCAGTGAAAGTGTTAACTTAAAAATATAAACATGAAACAGTATCATCAAAGTATATCAGATTCTTAGGGGGAAAAAAAATTATTCAAATCTACAAAATAGATAATTTTTTAAAAATTTAATGCTTTCACCAGTTGATGATATTTGTCTATCATTATATGCTACTGAGCAAAAGGATGATAATTATTCACATCAAATGAATATAAATATATACAAGATAGGAGGACAAGTGCTTCAACTTACAAAAGTTCACTCAGTAACCTATGAAGTTATATTTAAAGCCCTATTTCTTAATCTCATTTCAAGCATATTATATATGATTTTTCATACATTTTCTCAAGATTATTTTAATTTATAAAAAAATAAAATAAAATAAACCAATTATACAAATGAAAATTAACTTAGAAATTGTTTGATGTTTTCAAATTTCTAATTATATTAATTTATAGACCTTTTTAGTTAAGTGGGCATTATCCTACTCAAACAGCAGGATAATGCCCACCCACATGAAACCAATGCTATTCCTATTGCAAAAATAGCAGAACAGGTTGAACATTGTTCTGGAGAGGGCTCCAAACTAACTTTTATCACCATAGTTCTAGAACAGTCTCCAAAAAGAACTTTAAACATCCTGAAAAATTTTAAACCAAGCCAAAAACAAAATGATTGTTTTGTTTTTAACTTTGTTATTTATAATTGTTAGTAGCATAATAAAAACATTAAAATGTTTAAGAAATAATTTAAAAAGCAAAAATATTAAAAGGTTTAAAAATGAATTAATACAAAATGAATTAGTTAAATTTTACTATTTCAGTTTAAATAACATTGAATAATTTTACATGGAAATGTTCTTATTAATTTTCATGCTGAAAGTAACTTATTATACTTAAAGAGTTGTGCCATATTTATTAATTTTCTAGTTAAAAGAAAAGAATGTTAGCACATTCTAACTATTCAAATCAATAAATTTTAATTTACAATTACCTGCCATTCATCATTACTAAATTTCTGTACTTACCATATTTTTTAAATTCTCCCTTTTATGTTCAATTTATTTTATGATAAGCAGAAATGCTTAATGGTTCATTCAGGATTTTAAAACAAAAATTAACAGAAAAAATATAATTTTCTTGCATTAAAGCAAAATTAGTTCTCACAATGAGATAGTGTTTTTAAAGATAAATACAAATATCTAAATTTAAGTCCTTTAATCTTTATTTTGGTTTCATCCACTAGTTTTGTTTTATTTGTCTGTGCATGCACATGTGCTCCATTAATTAAAAGCCCACCACTACTGATGAAAAGAATTTTTTTTTTAAATTAGTTACTTAGTGAAACGTCCTTCTTACTAATGGAATTCAAAGGGAATGACTATGATTCATCCCCATGTACATGGCATGGCAAGTCCTAGTTACAAAGATCAGGTCTGGTGGAACCAAGAAATGTGGCTCATCAGGACACTTGCTATGGAAATAGACTAGCAAAGTTTCATCAGTGAGCAAAGGGGATATAGTGTGGAAAATAATTCTATAATTTCTATCACTTGAATCACAGCAATTAATCTTTTACATTATAATAATTATACTTGATGGACTTTGTATAAATTCTGATGATTTTGTAACAAGTTTAGTTTTTTTTTAAGTGTCTGCTCAAATCTTGAATTATAGTCAAGTCATCTCTTAAATTTAACAATATTTAAAAAAAATTATGTCTATAATTTCACTGTTAAAATCAATTTGTGATAGCTATTTTTCTAAGTACTTTAATGAGCTTGTAATTTTTTTATTTGTAGAGAGAATCAATAAATTAGTTTTCTAATATTGTTTGTCTGAACCACTTTTTGGAGAAAGTGTTTTTATATGTCCAGTATATGTCTTGGATTGGGACTGTAACAGATGGTATAGAAAGATCGTTTCGGCAGGGTATCAATAAGTATGGCTCTTATATTTGCTTTAAGATAAGTTTTATCTCTGCCAGTAGTAACTGTGAAATTGCTCTTAGCACTTAGATTACTAAAGTCTTTATATCAATTGTGCATGCTAGTGGAAAGTTGATATTCTGATAAAATGTTCAGTCTTTGGTCATCTTGTGACAGTAAAACTCATGCCAGTGCACTGTTTGTGTCTTAGCTTTAGATAGTGATGCATATTGTGGTGATAAGATTCAGTGAGGTGAAAGAATCCAGTACAAATAAATGTTATACTATGAAGTTGCATATATGCTCCTTTTATTCAAATAGTTGATTCAGCAGAGAGATCAGATTGTGGGCTTTTGAGTCTGGATGGACATTTCAGAGAAATGCTGCACGTGCTAGATAGGACTTGTTAGTGGTGCTTTGATGTAGGCAGCAGTGGTTAAATGAATGTTCCTATGCCTGTAGACCAGGTTCTGTATGACCAGGCTGTACAGATGCTTGTCAAGGTTGAGGCATTGTAAGGGCAGCTGTGGTAGACTACACAGTGTACACAGCACATCAGAACAAATGAACCATTAGAAATTGTTGACTTTTATGTCATAAAACCATTGTGCATGACTCCACTAGTGTTGTGAGAGGGTATCCTTGGGGGCTAAATGGTATGCTATAGTGTTCATTAATGAGAGCAAGTGATGATGTGTGAATCATAAACATGGGAAGGGATATCTTCTAGAATCTATTCACCTGTGACACACATGGAACACTGAGCATCATTTGGTGTTTGTAGAGGGAATAGTGAACAATGCCATCTATGTTCAGAACCAGGACTTGAAATTTTTGTTGTCCTGTCAATGATAAAACCTTAGTTCCTTAGTTTGTTCCAACTGGTTAGGTGTTTTTTTTTGTTTTGTTTTTTTGAGGTGGGGTGCAATGCTGAGATGATAGAAAATCCTTAATTAAAATTCTAAAATTAAAAGCAACTAATTTAAAAAAAAATTCTTTTCACCAGTGGTGGTGGGCTTTTAATTAATGGAGCATGTGCGCATGCACAGACAAATAAATCAAAACTAGTGGATGAAACCAAAATAAAGATTGAAGGACTTAAATTTAGATTTTTGTATTTATCTTTAAAAACACTATCTCATTTTCATCCAAAAACAGCCACTTTGTGGAACAGACACCTGACAGGATTTTTTCCCAATCACTACAATCTCAACCTCTTCAAGTCAAGAGTTAACTGATCTTTCCAACATAACTTCATAAACTGCACATCATGTCTTCTCTTACTCTCATACAACATCATACAGTAAGCTCTACCTTGAGCGGCTCTTGGGCCTTGTATTGAGTGAACATTAATTAAAAAAAAAAAGTTATAACTGCATTTTCTCAAATTAATAATTAAGGAGCCATTAATAATTTTCAGAAAGTTCTTTCCCCCGGTTATACATTGGGTCTGCTTATCTCCTACATATAAATTTCACAACAACAGCATGTATTTCATAATGGATATTCATCTAAATAAATAGGAGGCATTCAATGATCATAGTACAATAGTGTAATGTGAAAATTATATACAGCGAATATTTTCATTGAGATAAAATACAACAGATACTATGAATATTTTTATTAAACATAATGGAAGCCTTTTTCCAAAGGTTAACAAAAATCACTTGAGTATTGAATGATAGACTTTAAAACCTATTATTAATGTACACTTTCTAAACTAATATATCAGTATAACAGGTGAACAAAGATAACATGCAGTTTTTTACAAATTAATATATATTAATTTAATATATCTATTAAGTTAATCTGTGCTTGTAACATTTTTTTTCCATAAAAACAAATGCCTGATATCAATCTGTAAACTATATAATGATGTATTCTGTTATACATCCATGCAAGAAAAGAAAAAAATACTTCTGTCACTATGCAAGATCACAATTACAAGTTTTAGCCGATTTCCAACAACTAGTGAACTGCAGAATATAAATTAAGAATAACTGAGTAGCTCAGAAAGTTAAATAATGGATAGTGTATTTGACAATTGCTAGCCATTGGGGGTATTTCAATGTGGTGTAATGGCTAACAAGCTTGTCTCGCTAGACCAATTACAACTGAGTAGTGAGTTTGATCCTCACCGGGCGCCCATACTTTTGGCCTTGTGCCAGATCTAAACTATGCTTAGAAAAACCACCATTCCTAGCCATTTGTGGATAGTTTTACATAAATCACTGACGATTGCTAGGCATTCTTCTGTAATCATCAAAAAAAAAAAAAAAAAAAAAAAAAAAATATCTAGTGTGACTTTAACAATGACACAAAAACATTTCCTCTAAAATGAACTAGTTTTTATAACAATTATTGATTTGGTTGATTTTGTTTAGCAGCATATCAACCACTAGGGGTTATTTAATGCTGAAATCTAAATTATTTGAACACAATTTTCTGACTTCAACTAAATATATTTTGAACACAATTGTATACCTTCAACTACAGATAAAATGTATTGCTGGTCATTTTGCTTTAAAAATGTGTATTGTTAGTCTTTTTTTTATATAAAAATGTATTGCTGGTATTTTTACTATAAAAAGTATTTTTATACTTTCATAGTATTTTGTTTTTGTTTGGGGGTTCACTATTTGCCCATGGGTGGGACCCTAACAGGTGCTATGACCACAGGCCAGGATGGACCTGGGAACAACACCAATAAAGAGGTGGTTCCACACTCCTCAAAACCCCCAATCACCTTGCTGCTGGATGTAGTTTATCATCATAGCTAGGACTTAACAATTATTAAAAAATTTTTAATGTTATTTATATGTACAAAAATTCATATATATGTTAACCAAAAGTTCTAAAACAACTTTAGAAAATGAAAAAGTTAGTACAGTTTACCAAATGTTGATTACATGCATATTATTATTTCTGGACTTATTTTAATTCCTTATGAATGACCGAAAAACTTAATGAATTTCCCCAAGTAGAAAAAAAAAAGGAAAGAAAGAAAGAACTCTCTCTTCCTCTCTAATGCCTGAAGATAGCAAAATGTTAAAACATTTCATGAGTAAGGATATGTACTTAGGAGGAAAAAGAAAAAAATTGGATAATGATATTAATTAAACTTATTCATAAGAGAGGTGGAGGGTACATCAGGCAAATGAAACTTCATGCTATGCAAATTTATTGAAAAATAAAATTTTAAAAATCTACACTCATTACAGTCTGTATTTTTCTATTTATGAAATATTCATGATCACAGAATCCAAAATAACTAAAACAGACAAGTCAAGTATTAGTTTTTCTATTATATTTATCATATTCCAACTAATAAACTCCCCAACCTTTATCCAGTATTTGGTAAGTCATTAGATATTTCAAGCTAAATCCTTTTTTGTAATTCTTTATTCTTGGATGAATGTTATGTTAATCTGCTACATATAATTTTATCAAGTCCAATACTCTTACCAGAGAGTGTTATGATACACTGTATGAATAACAATCTTTTGCAACAACAGAGCAATAGTAATATAATTAACCACCAAACATGCAGTCAGATATTTTAATTTTTAGCTAAGAAGAATAAATTACTAATAAAAACAATGTGATCACAGTCCAAACTATTCCAGATTGTTTTACTTTGCAGTATACTATGCATTTAGGTATACCAGAATAAGAAAATCGACAATGAATAAATTGTAAATGACTGAATTCACATACAAGTGGCCACAAAAATAAAGTTATATTTTACATCATTGTTAAGAAATAATTGTTAGAATCCAGAACATTCAAAGTAATACACATTTATTCTATTCAACAAATGATGACTAAATTAATTAGAAGTTAGTATTAGAATGAGGAAATAGAAATTACTAAAGCAATATGGTTTTGTAGCCCTCAAACTGCTAAAACATTAACAATAGCCATCAAGTTTTTAATATCTTATTAAACTTAATTTATACACTATCTGGAAAAAAATTAAAATTTCAAAAATTAATTTTTCATTTAAATGGCTTTAACTATACAACAAGGTAAAGTGTAACAACTTTTCAAATAATCTTCATTAATTTGTAGTTGATTAAATTGGAACTATCTTGAAAGCCCCAAAATTTACTATCACTTACAATATTTGTACCATTTTGTTTTTAAGATTTCTATCAGTTGGATTTCTTCACTATAAATCATGTTGAAGTGGCTAACAAACCTCAAAAGCAACTTTTAGGAAATTCTGGACTTAGTGAATGCTATACAGTTGTGACTTAGTATTAAAATACCTAAGATTCATTAATATCTATCAGTGTCTTAATTTCTAATCAATAAAACATACATTTTTTAAATACTGGGCTTCAAATATGCTAACAAACTATACATATTTTGATATAATCAAAAGAATGTGTGTGGCATAAGGTCAACTCAATATAGAGTTATAAGAGAGAATTTTAGATAACAAATTAAATGTTCTTAAAATACTGGCCTGGATTTGTGTGTGTGTGTGTGTGTGTATTATTTATATATCTCCAATCATAAATTATCTAGATTGTTCTTCAATCCAATGTAGACTAACAACTACCTAGGCAATAAAAATAACTTAAAAGGTTGTCCTACAGGTTATCATTGTTTTTATAAGAAGTAATTTGCACATTTTAATCTCCCCAAGAAGCAAAGTCCTCCTTGTGGCTTTTATAATTTCAATCTGTAACAGCTGTTCTACTAAAAATATTCAAATATAACTGTGCTAAGAAGAAAAAAAAAACAGAAAAAAAATAAACCTAAAATAAATCTTACATGACCCTCATGTCAAATTGAAATCTAATCAGGAATGTCAAAAAAAAAAAAAAAAAAAAGCCTTTACTTTAAAAAAAAGACTAAAGTAAAATAATGGCTCTTGTTCTTAAAGTCCTTCCAAATTCCAATTCAAAAGATAGTATGATTTCAAGATAACTAAATATTTAATTTTAGTAAATGAGTATTATAAAGAATTCTATAAAAATCATACAGATCATTTTATTGAAACACTATGTAGATTGGAAGAATTAGTTCCATAATATGCAGTTAAAAAGAAAATCTTTATTTTTATGTTTTATAGAATAAATTCAATCTACTGAAAAGGGATGTTTGAAGGTGAACAAAAATACAAGCTTTTATTGGTAATAAAAAAAAAATGAATCATTTCAAATTTTAAGAATATATTTAGATACTTGTTATTTCCACTATTTCAATTTAAATAGTACTAATATATTTTTTAAAGCATTCAAGTAATGATGATAAAAAAAATTATTTAAAAAATAACATATGTAATATACAAAACTATCTTATATGTTAAATGTAGAATTTGATATACAGGAATCCCTCATTTAGTACAGCTAATGTGTACATCAGTAACTATAAAAAAAAATAAAATAAAAAAAATAAATTTTCAGTTATTATGGTAAAACTGAAAAATGTTTTACCACACTAATCGAGTATTAGGTATGCACTAATCAAGGGATTCCTCTATATTTAGTAAATATTTTTAGTATTTTAAGAATTGTAGTATTATTTACATAGATAAAAAGAACTGGAATATACCATTAAGTTAGGTACCATGAAAAAAGTGATAGCTAAGGTTTAAAATGAATTTTCAAAACTGAAAAATCTTTCTTGAAGATTAGTTTTAATTTCAAGCTAATAGATTAAATTTAATATTTACAATAAGCAAAATACTTTGATATATTTCAAAACAAATTTAAATAGATTGGAATGATTATATAAAAAAATATCAATCAAAATGGCTGATCTTAACTAAATCTTTACAATTCTTGCAGCACAACACAAATATTTTATTGAAAAATTTAATTTTTTCTATGGGGTTACATATCTGTAAAAATTACTTGATAAATATAGCATAAGCACCATTTTTATATATATATATATATATATATATATATATTTTTAACTACCCAGTAAGCTTAAAAATTTAGGAAAATATTCTAAGTAATCTGATGTTTTATTGAACTTAGGTACTTCGGCTTTAAATTTATTATAGTTACTGTTATTATTATCTGATAATGTTGTGTATGGATGTTCATATTTACAAAAATCAGCATGTTTACACACACAATACAAAAAATAATCAGAATTCTTTTTAAAATACTGGGGGGGGGTGAATTGTAGTAAGCTTTTCCATTTATGATTAGTAAATCTAATTTTTACTTAACAATATCACCTAACCAATACAAATAAATACAAAATTTTAAAATTTAAAACTTTGTAAATAATTCTAATTACATTTTTTTATAAATTTAAACAACTTTTGTAAAAATTCATTATTCTTAAAAAAAAAAAAAAAAAAAAAAAAAAAAAACTTTTAAGACAAGTGTCTATATCTCTAATTCATAAAAACAATTAGAAGTTTTTCTAATTAAATAATGTCTTCATTTTATTACATTTTTTATTTTATGATTCAGAGCAGATTGTCAAAAAAAAAAAAATGATTTAAATTCTCCTAGGACTTGTGCTTATAACTAAACCTCACAAAAATGAACTTCTCAAAATTTCTTATCAACAAGCGAGAAAATTAATGAAATTCCCTAGTAAAATTAAATGATAGAACTGTCTCTTCCTCTCTGATGCCTGAAGATAGCAAAATGTTAAAACATTTCATGAGTAAGGATATGTACTTAGGAGGAAAAAGAAAAAAATTGGATAATGATATTAATTAAACTTATTCATAAGAGAGGTGGAGGGTACATCAGGCAAATGAAACTTCATGCTATGCAAATTTATTGAAAAATAAAATTTTAAAAAATCTACACTCATTACAGTCTGTATTTTTCTATTTATGAAATATTCATGATCACACAGTCCAAAATAACTAAAACAGACAAGTCAAGTATTAGTTTTTCTATTATATTTATCATATTCCAACTAATAAACTCTCCAACCTTTATCCAGTATTTGGTAAGTCATTAGATATTTCAAGCTAAATCCTTTTTTGTAATTCTTTATTCTTGGATGAATGTTATGTTAATCTGCTACATAACATTTTATCAAGTCCAATACTCTTACCAGAGAGTGTTATGATACACTGTATGAATAACAATCTTTTGCAACAACAGAGCAATAATAATCTACATTTTTTTACAAAAAAAAAATTGATTTAAATTCTCCAAAGACTAATAACTAATCTAAACATTAAATCTTACAAAAATTAACTTCTCAAAATTTCATAAAATTAAATAAGTGGGGAGTAAGAGATGTAAAAAATTTTAAAAAATTGTTTTACCAAGATTTTCTAAATAAAAATTTGTGATGTCCTGAAAGTTTCATTAAAATTTAACAATTATTTGATTTTTGCAAGAATTTCCAAATCAATGTTTTCCACCACAAAAAGATGCTAAAATTTCCTATCCTAATTTATGGTCACCTGCAAAAAAAAAAAAATTTTTTAACTAAAATTTTGAAGATTCTAAGGATTAAAAAAATATTTTAAATTAACATAAAAAATCCTTTGTTTTCTTTTTTTGTTTGTTTTTTTCCTCTTAAATATACACATACACCTGTCCCCTCCCCTACTTTTTCGGCAATAGTTTTTGATGATAAAACGGTTTTTATTAAGCTTTAGGGGAATTTTTTTTTATGTATGGATATGCTCATATTTTAGCAAATCTTTGAAGGTACCTACATTAAAGTGAAATATTCCCAACATCTTCCTGTAATTAAACACACACAAACAAAAAGGCCTCATCCGAAGTGAGTAAAAAAAAAACCTAATGACATTCTTTTCTTTGAAGAGGGTAATGTGAATATTCTCTACTAGTCAATCATTTTCAAATACTACCTGCCTAAACTAAAAAAAAGTAAAATATTTGAAGTGGAGTATCACTCATTATTAATTTTAATTCCATGTTAATTTTTGTTTGCTTTTTTTTTTATTGAAATTAAGTTTAAGAATAAGATGAATGTAAATTGTAAATAAATACAAAAAAAAAAAAAAAAAAAAAAAAAAAAAAAAAAAAAAAAAGATAATCATAGTTGGCAATTCTTGATCTGATAAAGAATAAGATTTAAAATATTGTAATATAGTGCCTGTCGTCTTTTTTTTCTTGTTGACGCTACTGGAAAATTAAATAACACTAAATTTATAAGACGCAATTTGAATTAGCGATAGCCCAAAATTTAGAAGGTGCTTTAAAAGAGCAGTATAATGAGCTTTCCAATAGTTTATTCCGAAGGTAAATAAATACAATTGGTATATTTACAAGATTAGGTATTTTTATATTTTTTTTTGTTTTTTTGAAGTAATACTTTTTAAAACCTTATTTTAAAAAAATAGCGTCAGACAGGCAAAACACAATAAATTTTAAACATTCCATCGCATGTGGCGATGTATATTTACGTGCTTGCCCGCCTGTCCCCTCCCCTACTTTTTCGGCAATCAACTAGTAGCAGTTTCAAAACGTGTGTGTATGTGTATAGTATAGTGTAGTGTAGTGTGTGTATATATATATATATATATATATATATATATATATAGTGTACTCATTTAATGATTGTTCTGATTAGTTGAATTAAAAAAATGTGATACGTGAAACGAAGACGATGATAAAAATAAGAGTGTTCCCACTGCTCTCTTTGTTCTTGGAGAGTGCATAGTCATACACATCCGAAACAAATACCAGAAACTTTGTGGTGGAGAAAGAAAGGGAATAAAGTTTAATCTAAGCTGAAAAGAGCTTTGATATTACCACGGGAATGAAAATGTATCTTATTTATTTGCAACAAAAAATGCGTCTTTTCATTATTTTACATTAAACAAAAAAGAGAACACTCTCTCTAAAATAGTAACAACGTCCTTCGTAACGGAGCAGAAATAGTCGGGAAAGGTTAGCGCTAAGAAAAGAGGAAATGTACACATAATTTAGTCAACTTGGCGGAATGAGTCATTATTTATGCCATCTGTTTTTCCAGCTTCACAACACAACTGTTTTCAAATATATACTAGTTGCCTGTAGAAGTGTAGAGATTCAATCAATATTCAAAAATATTTTTTTTTAAATTCAATTGCCAAAACTACAGAAAATTAAAATTAATTACCATATGAATTTTACTGAAGAGCACATGTTAAAAACTCCTCATCTAAATGCTGACATCTTTACTTTCAGTATTGTTAAAATAAAAATGACAAAGAAATCTAGAACATTTTAACAAGGTTATAAAGTTTAAGGAATGAAGAAAAAAAAAAAGCACTTTTACAATATTGTTTTAAAAAGGTCCTCTAATTTTAACAGTTTCTTCATAATCGTGAAATATTGATGATCAAAGAGATAAGAAAAGATTATTTTCTACGTTGCAAATTTTTATATAAATCACATTTTTATTTTTTCATATGAACTTATTGTCTCTTTCTATATATACAAAAAAAGACATTTTTATGGTTCCACTGGGCATCGGTATCGAGAAAAATGGGTCAATGAACATAACTACGTATGCAATTTATTATATACAACTATTATTTGTAAAACACGCCAGGGTTTTCAAGTAGATTGCCGACTCTAAAATATTAATAATAGAACGTTTAAAAAGTACATTAAAGAAACATTTTTTTCTATAAAAATAAACCTAGATGCACTATATACGGAATAAGTGTGGAGCATCATAATTTGTTTATCTCCAACATGAGAGGGTTATGGATGACATGCAAAGACATGGACTGGAGAGTAACACTAATGTCAGACTACTCTTTAAATTAGAGAAGCACAAAATTGCAGAGAAATATGATTACAAAATTATTGTCAGATTACGCATTTAAAATAAATAACCCACTATTATTATAGAAAGCAATTGAGCGTAGTGCCATGTACATTAGCAAGAGATTTTTTTTTTTTTTTTTATTTCAAGGTAAAGCAGAATTTGGAACAACATTGTCTTCTTGTACATTGTATTGAATGTGAAATAGACATAATTATTAATTTATTACTAGAGAGTATTAGAGAATAAAGGAAAAAATCTACATCAATGATTAAGTGTCCACAAAATGAGGGGTTATTTTATATTTCATATACAACCATAATTTGACCCCTGATTTCATGGTCATACAATTTTCAATACAACTCAAAAAAGCAACGAGACATTTTTATTTTTTTTCATATAACCAAGAAATATAAGGTTTGGTGTACTTTTAGTTTATCTATTTAATTTTTTCATTTGAAAAATACTTTTTAAAAGAACTGACGGTATAGTTAGGTAATAATAAGTGCTCCCTACTACAAGTGTCAATAAAATAATTTTTATAAACTACAACTCTTATTATTGCCTTACCATCAGCTTAAAATTAACAATTCCCTAATATATTAAAGATACAATGTTTATTTACACAGAGTAATAAAAAAAAATACGAACTTGTGCAAGAGAAAAATAACTAACACTAAGTAAGTAAACTAAAGACAGTCATCCATTCCAGCCAACAAAAGTCTTCTTAAACTAACCATTTTGGACTAAAGTCTAATTAGTCTAACACAAATAAAAAAAATACACAGTTTCTTACAAGTTATTCGCAAAAACGTTATTATTCCTAGAAAAAATAAAATAAATAGACACGTTACGGGGGATCAGTTTAGAAAATAAAATTAGTGTCCATCAGTTCCCTGACTTTATGAACAACGCTTTAAAAGGAATAAGCAATGAGAAGCACACAAACACGTTTTTCAAGGCAAAAACAACCACTACTACCACCATACTGAGATTATTGTACATGGATATCTATTTATACTTTAAATACATTAACGTGAAGAGATCCATGGTTATTTATTCTATGATATAAAAATAGTGTTAAGAAAAAGAAAAAAACTCATTCAGACACACACCATAAGCAAAAAAGTTGACCAAGTCCGAAAGAAAGAAAATAATGGAAGATTCAATTTTAAACACGAGAACATCCAGAATGTTCCCTATAAGAGAATAAAGTTTTCTAACAATTTTAATAACAAGATAAAACAATAAAATATTATAATAAATAAACACTAAATAGTGACTAGATTGTTATTAAAACCACATATACCCGTCACCCGCCGCCATATTTGCCAAAGGCTTGGACAGTTTTAAAGTAGTTTTCCACCTTGAATTTTTATCCAGATATATTTACTTTGACGTAGGCGTATAGATCTATTTAGACAACAAGACGATTAGAAGAAAGATAATACTGTAAAAATAACCAGGATTAAGTTCGATCTAAACACTCTGCTTTAAAATATCGCTGCAAATATATGTACGTAGTTATGCGTGTGAAAAATGGACAGACAAGAAAGGAAAACATGGTTGAAAAATACTCAGTACTGAAGAGCGGTCAAAAAATGGGGGATCAGTTACTAGTTTTATCCTAATAATAAGTTGATCCCCCAGTTATTGTCCATATCATACATGTTTTGCGAAGTTTTGAACAGCCAACTGAAGTTGTTTCTTTGTGTCAAAACACGAGATCCAGGAACAATTGGAAACGAAAATGCCGAATGTTGGAAACTAAAAGGCTTACCTGAGGACTTGAGGAGCAGTGCTCATTTTCCAGAGGCTGGAAATCCTGCGAAACTTCGCACTGAAGTCAGCTAACCATCAGCTATGGCATCCATGGTAGGATACAGGTTGCTGACGCCAAAAGGGAGCGATCATTATTTGAAAACACGGCACACTTTTGCACTGGCCCAGGCTCTTTTCGCGTGTTTAGTGCTACCTTATCTCAAACTGGCTTTGTTTACAGTACACTGTTAATCGTTTTGATGATACGTCTAAAATGTGATAATATCATTGATGTTATGTCTTGTTTTCGTAATTTAGACAAAGAACATTCAGTGATTTTTGAATCCTTCCAGCCATCTGCTTTTTAACTTTTTGATTATTTGTCTGTTAAGACTGCAAACTTCTGCGTGTGTATATTTCTTCTTCAAAGCTCTTTTTAGAGAGTATTTTTTTTTTGTATGTATTCTCGTTTTTCGAAGAAACTGAATTAAAAAGAGGAAAATTTTAAGAAAAAATTAAAATATCTTTTCTAGGAATTATTTTTTAAAACATTATTGAACAATTAGTAGTACCACTTTTTTTAAGCTACTTCACACCTTTTCTTGCGTAATTGAATAAATTCGAATAAAATGATTTTTCTGTTTAAAAAGAAAAGGTATTATTGATAATGTGAAAGTGAACTTAACTCAGAAATATTCAGGTTGTGTAAGGATTTTTTTTAAATTATTCTTTTTTTTATCAAGTTTGTCAATAAAAATTGAAAACAGTTTACCAGAAAAAATTATTAAAAAAAGTAATAATTCAATTCATAGGTCATTCACATAATTTTAGTTTTTATAGATGTCTCAGTTTTTATTTTAAACTTTATTTTTGATCCATTTCACTTTGTTTTTTAACCATAACTAATGAACTATAAATGATTTTGACTTTTACATGCAACTGCAATTTATAATGAATGACCAATATAATTTTTTACAGCTTTGCTAAAGATTTTATGAGGATGTGCTAAAAATCTGGTCAAACATGAGAATTTATTTTAGAATTGGTCAGAGAACTTTTCAGCACCCCTTGGAGTAATCTTAACTTCTTATTCTGCAACAGGTCCACAAATGGAAAAACTCGAGTGAAGGTTAAAGTCATTCACATTATCAGATTACTCTGCTAACCTTCTTTATGAGCCATGTCCCCTCAGGATGTAGGCAATCATGGCTCTCCACAATTTCCTGCCTTTTGTAGTTCTTAATGAATTTTGTCTTGTTATTTCTCCTAAACCTTGTTCCACCATTTAGTCAAGCTCACTAAGTATGTTATGTGTTGTTTTTCTTGCTTTCAATCTGTCCAGTGAGTATCAAATTTTTCAAACCCTCTTTCCTCATTATGTACCCTAGAAGTTTCAACTGTCCCTTCTTGATGTTAAGTATCTTTCTTGTTTCCATTTTCTTTAAAACTTCATCATTGCTCACAATACTTGGTCCATGGTATCCTCAGCATCCTTCTGTAGAACCACATTTCTGTTGTTTCAAGTCTCTTTTTCATCTTTGAGGAGATTGTCCAGCATTCAATACCATATAGGAGGACAGATATCACATAACAGTTCAGTACTCTTTTCTTTGGCTATCATAATGCACCTTCAGATTTCAGTATTGCACTTTCTATCTTCTGTTAAAACCCTTTCCAGTTATTTAAACTTTTGTATTTGTTTGATTTTGGTATCCCCGATTTGTAATTTGGATTTTATTTTGGGTTATTCCTTTTCCTAACAACCATGCATTCTAGCGAATTACCCTGTAAGTTTTAAAAATTTGTGTAAATGTATTTTTAAAAAACCCTTAATTTGTTGTCTCTGTCACCAAACTATACAAGCAATTCTATGTGTAGTGATTCTTAGGAGTTCAACTGAGAGATAGTAACTACAGCAAGTTCTAACCAGCTGCAGGCTAAATCTGCACATGAGATTGAACAGTATATCCAGAACAGTGATGTCATGGTATTGCTGAGCAGGGTGTTCCTCCAATAGAATCTGCAGCCACATGTATGTGGCCAAGGTGAGCCTTCACATCAGAAGACATTATTTGTGGTCAAACCTGGTGAGAAATGGTCTGTCAAGTCTGCTTTGCTCAAGATATGTTATGTATGAATGAATACTGACTGAGACATGGGGAGGATACTGATCAGGTAACTCAACTGTGCTGGAATCCTATGACCATACCTGGTCATGGGATTGATAATGGTGATAATGAATGATAAGCATATAACATTTTCTTAATGAAAAGTGAATTATTGATACAACACAAAAATATGCTTAAAAATGTTTATTGCTTATGAAAATTGTTAAATCACACAGAAAGAAAAAGGAAACAATGACAAAAATCAATTGCTAAATGGCCTGCTAGGAAATTTGGTTCACTGCATCGTGCCAGACAATTTTACGCATCAGAATCAATCTTGCTCATTTATAAATCTACCATTCATCTGTGCATTGAATATTGCTGACATATCTGGTCTGGTCCTCTGGCCATATATCTTGACAAAATCCAAAGAAGGGTCTGTCATGTTAACAATCCAGACCTGGTATCTTACTTCAGTCACTTTCCCACCACCATGACTTGACCTCCCTCCATCTTTTCCATAAATATTTTCATGGCAATTGTTCTAATGAGTACTCCTCATTGGTACCTCAACCACATAAATTAAAGTGTTGATTGGCTAGATTGACAACTAGGTCTTATCATTTTACTATTGAATTAACTAGATGTAACTATAAGTTCTATTCTAATAGTTTCTTTTCTTGCACTTCTCACCTGTGGAACTCTCTTCCTCTTTCTTACTTTCCTGCCACCTACAATCTTCAAAAGTTTAAATGCAATGTCAATCATCATCTTCTGCCTTCCTAGATTGTGTTCTTTTATTGTCTTTTGTCCTCACTAAAGTCTTCTCATTCTCTTTTACTCTCAGTAACCGCTAGTGTTCTAGTGATATTATTGCCTTGTTTTGGGGTGAAATTATTAAAATAATAAGTGAAATATAATATATTTCAAGTTCCAGTTTGTAATATAGTGATCATAACTTTTTATTTACAGTGCTCTTATGAAAGGTGTTTTTTATTTATGCTACTATTAAAAGATCCATGTCAATATATCATATATATGCCAATATATATATATACATATATATGACAAATGTTGATTGATTAATTTTTTTTTATGGCTTATCGACACTCTCTGAATTATTTAAAGCCAAAACAAATTTTAGGTTGTAAGAATAATTCTTTTTTTTTTATGTGTGAATATTGTGTTAACAATTTTTTGATAATAACAATGATTTTTCTAGATACCAGTCCTACTATTTAACCCATAGTGACAGGGAGGCGATAGATTCATATCTTTCCCCAGGCTATTTGTGAATAAGTGAATATAATAAATTCAATTGGAATTTGAACTCAACTCTCCAGTTTTTCATTCCAAACTGATATCCATTAAACCACCATTCATCTTATATAGCAGATGAAGAGAGATACAGATAAAGATTGATATAGAAAAAAATGAAGAAAAAAATTAATACAAAAGAAATAAATCTTGAACAATGTTTAAACTTTGGAGCACCAAAAAAAAACGGTGTGTCAAAAGGTCGCTTTTTTTCTTATTTACAAGATTAATTTTATATTTACAAGATTATGAAAATATGTGAACCAACTACAATGCAATATTTATCATATACCATTTTATAAAGAAATACATTTTTTTTATTTATAAATTTATAAAAATTTACAAAATTATAAAAATATGTGAACCAATTATAATGAAATATTTATTATTTACCATTTTTAAGAAATAAATATAAAAAGTGATTTTTTTTTATTAATAAACTTATAAAAATGTCTGTGAACAAGCAAATTTAAATAAACAAATAACAATGAGAAAATAATTAAAAATTGAAACAAAAAGCATTTTCCAGACATTTCTTTCATTTGCTCTCACCACATAAATTCACTAAAATAGGTTGAGAGCATTTCTTCCAAACATTCTTTTAATTTTATATTTTAGGTAAAACCACAAACACCCAATATTTTGAACAGGTATCTTTTTATTCATTTGATGGATAAGGTCTTCCTTGTCCTTAATTACAGAATGTCTGTAATTTTTACTGGATATTTCTGTTGATTAGGCATCCTTCACTCTAGATCACATTATAAAAAATTGGAAAGTTAAAACAAGATATGAGATAAAAAATAATCTGAGAAGAAAATGTATAATATCCAGAAAAATAGGTTTATTTAAAAAAATTTTGTTCTATAATTCACAAACATTTTTGAATAAATTTTTTTTTTTTCATATTTCTTTATAAAATGGTAAACAATAAATCTTTATGAAATGGTACATAATAAATATTACATTGAAGTTGGGTTACATATTTTTTATAATCTTGCAAATATAAAATTAATCTTGTAAATAATTAATCTAACAACTGTGTAATGTTTTTGTTATTAAGATTCTAAACATAGCATTTTAAAACAAACTTCTTCAAGGGAGCATGCAGTAACAGTGGTGTCAAGGGAAAAGCCACATTTTTGACACATTGTTGCTTTGCAGGTCCAAAGGTTAAACTTTGCCAAATCTTGAAATATGGATTAGTGGTATTTGCAATAGGATGGAGACAATAATCCAGCTTCTAATAGGAAGGCAGAGGAGTAGTTGATAAAAGTCTGAATGATATAGATTTGAGGAGGCAGTGAACTCAATACTATTCATTCATCTTAAAAATGTCACTTACAGTGAACAAACATTACTTTTACCTACAAACTCTTATATTTGGTAAATCTCTTTCTCTAGACTAAAATATTTCCTACATTCACTCTTATAACAGAAGATGTGAATGACATTATGGGTGTTCTATATACAAACAGACTCATAGGACAGTTATTTTGGCACGATGTCAATGACCTTCTGCATATGTGTGTCTGTTTTTTTTTAATCATTTCACCCCAAACAAGTCAAGGGGTTATTGAGTGCAAAATAATATGAGAAAAAGAAAATCATTAAGGAGAAAGAACAATAAAAGAACAGGAATTAAGAAGACAAAAGATAACAGTTAACATTGCATTTAAATTTTTGAAGATCAAAGTTGACTGGAAAGCAAGAGGCTAGAAGAGATTTCCACAAGTGAGATATGTGAGAGAAGAAACTGTTAGCATAGAATTTATATCTAACCATTTCAACAATAAAATGATGGTACCTAGCTGCCAATCTAGTACTGCACTTAAATTCATAGTCGATTTACCAAAGAGAAAAGCTGATGAAAACAATTACCATGAAAATATTTATAGAAAAGGCTAGGAAAGCTACATTATGATGGTGAGAAAGTGACTGAAACCAAGATACCAGGTCAGGACCAATAACACTGCTGATTCTTCTTTGTATTTTATCAAGAATCTCTAAATACATAGCAGAAGCACCAGACCAAATGTGACAGCAATATTCAATGTTTGGGTGAATGGTAGACTTATAAATGTGTAAAATAGATTCTACTGAGAAAAATTGTCTAGCATGATATAGTGAACCAAGTTTCCTAGCAGTAGACCTAGCAACTGATTGAATATAATCCTTTCAATTCATGTCAGCAGAAAATGTTAGTCCAAGAAGGTGCAATGAGTCATTCTCGTAGGGGTTAGCATCAGCCATGATGATGGAAGGCAAAAAAAGATGATTGAAAGAGAGCAGTTTCGTTTTTGGAAATGTGAGTGTGTGGGTTGTATTACTTAAACAGTGTGTCATTAAATATTGTTCATAGGACAGCAAAAACCTTTAGGAGATGCACTGGATGCTTTTATTTGAAAATAAAATTGTTTGTGAAGAAAAAATTGAAAAGTCTATATGAATTAAGATTTGGTAAAATGAACACATTAAACAGATTCACATTATAGTGGATATTTTATTAGATCATAGCCTATAAATTTAGTACCATTATTAGATCATAGCCTATAAATGAATCATTTTCAGAAAAAATTAACACCTCTTAAAAAATGAATAAAATATGATATCCCTACTGAGTGGATACTGGTAATATTTTTTTTCAAAAATGTTTTACTGTTAATATATATATATATATATATATATATATATATATATATATATTTCCTTTTTAAAAAATATAGAGCTGGTAATTTTACTATAAAAATCTATTTTTATACTTTCATAATGTTTTAACCCTAGTTTGGAGGTTAACTATTTGCCCATAGCTAACAGGTGCTACCACCCTGGGTCAAGGTGGACTTGAGAATAAAAGCAATTAAGAAGTGGTTTCACACACTTCACCAACTCCCCACCCCCAAGCAGATGTTTTGCTGCCAGATGTAGTTTATCACTATACCCAGGATGAATTAGTTTTGTACTAGTAAAAACCCTCTATATATAATTGACAAGAAAAATTACTATATTTTATCCTATAAGTAAAGATCTCCACTTTCTTTACAGTAAATTCTTGTACTAGTAAATTGGCATCATTTATGAACATAAATTTAAATATACTTTTGTATATATCTTGCTGACATTCTTTTGTGTACAATCCCTGATTGTTGACATAATATTGAACTAAAACAAGATGATTTGAATTTATTATAAAAATTGCTGTTGATATCAGTAGAATAAAGAAAAACAACTTGACATTAACACAAAAAACAAAATAGTGACTAATTTTTATTTTTTTTTGCTATTACTGATCAATTAAAAATTCAATTTTTTATGTAAAAAATATTGATTCATATCATTGGTTATTCAGTTATCAATTTTATTGCAAATTGCATTTAATTCATTACTTAATAAAATTAAAATCTGACAAAATTAATTTAAAAATTTAAAGAATCCACCAAACATACAATCCATGATTTAATTTATAAAATTTATGCATTTGCTTCATACTAAAAAATCATTTGGTGAGATTTTCTTTTTTTTTAATATGATATTTAGCATTGAATGACAAAATGGAAAAAATAAATTTAAATAATGCTTTTTGTCTCCAGAAAGAACTTTTCCAGTTTAATCAAAATCTCGGAAAGAAATGCATTACTTATCATTCTCTCATTCAGTAACCCACTATTAGTCTAATATATACACTTATATATCATATTTTAGGATAAACATTTCTCTCTTGTAAATTTTTAATATTATAGAAAGGGTTAGTTTAATGTTTTTTTTTCGAATTTGCCCCAAGCAAGGCAGTAAAGCCACTGAGACACAAAAGGTTACTGGGTATGAAAGAATTAGAAAGCAGAAACATTACTAAGGAGTGAGAATAATAGAGGGAAGACAGTAGATAATGACTGACATTGCATGTGAAATTTTGGAGATCAAAGTTAACTGGAAAGCATGGAGCTGGAAGAGTTCCACAATTGAGAAGTACAAGAAACACCATAGAACTTATGATTATATCTAACCAAATCAACCGTAAATTGATGAGACCTTGTTGCCAATCAATTACGGTGCTTAAATTCATAAAGTCTAAGTACCATAGCAAAGAGATTATCCAAACAATTACCATAAAGCTATCTATAGAAAAGGCACAGGGAAGCAACTTTATGACAGTTGGAAAGTGACTGAAGCCGAGATGCCAGAACAAAATCAATAATATTGCTGATTCTTTTTTTGATTTTATCAAAGCTCTCAAAATATATAGCAGGAGCACCAGGCCATTCATTCATGCTTAGAATATTGCTGCCACATATTGTCCAGTATGCCCACTATATATTTAGAGATCCTTAATAAAATCCAAAGGAGAATCAGCAATATAATTGGTCCTGATCTGGCATCTCAGTTTCAGTTACTTTCTGACCACCATAAAGTTGCATCCCTGTACTATTTCTATAAATATTTTCATGGTAATTGTTTGTATAAGCTCTTCACTATGGTACCTAAACTTTATGAATTTAAGCACAGTACTAGACTGGTGACAAGGTCGCATTGATTAGATGTGACTGTAAGTTCTATGCTAACATTTTATTTTCCCACACTTCTCACTCCCTTCCATCTCCATGCTTTCCAGCCAACTTTAATCCTCAAATATTTAAATGCAATGTCAATCGCTACCTACTGTCCTCTTGATTACTTTTCTATTGTTCTCACTCCTTAGTAATTTTTCTGTTTTCTAATTCTTCCACACCCAGTAAACCCATGTGTCTTAGTGGCTTTACTGCCTTGCTTGGGGTAACCTTGAATTAAAAAAAAGCTTTACTAACCTATATGCGGCGATCAATTTAACCTGAAGCTGCCTTTTTTCCATATAATGTGACCATTTTCCATAAATTTTTTTTTTTTTTTTTGATTTCGGATGAAAACTTTCCTAACATACTTCATTGAAATTTTCACTTTCTAAAATTATACTTCATCACTATAGTTTAGATATATATAAAAAAAGGAGAAGGCGTCAGTTAAAATTGATGCCTCACCGGTGAAGAAGAGACTTGGAGCAACAGAAATGTGGTTCACAGATGCTGAGAATACCATGGACTGAATATGTGAGCAACGACAAAGTTCTAGAGAAAATGGAAATGAAAAGGAAACTTATACTTAACATCAGGAGGAAACACATAATGAGGAAAGAAGACTTGCAAAATCCGATACTCACAGGACAGATTGAAGGCCAGAGAGACAGAGGAAAACAATGCATTAGTGAGCTTGACTAAGTGCATGACAGACCAGGGTTTGGGATAAATAACAAAAGGACAAGATTTATTGAATAGGACAGGAAATTGTTGAGAGCCATGATCACTTACATCCTGAAGAAGAAGAGATACATCATCATAAACGTTGTTGTCATTTTAGACAGAGTCCCCCCATGGCAACATGGTGGATGGGTTTTCATATGGCTGATTAGACCAACATAGGAACACTACACTTTTCAGCAATCCTGCCTGTGATATCGTCAATAGAATTCTTCTGCTTGTTAGACAAATCTTGCTTCTCTGGTTTGAACAGAATTTATGCAGGCATATCACCAAATGGCCTTATTAATAGCCAGCTTTTCTAATTGGCTAAAGACGATATTACAAGTTTTCAAGATGCCCCTGTGTAGCTTAAATGCTCAGACGTTGCTCGTACAATTCAAGATACCACTGGTTCGATCTGCTGTTCTTGCTTTCTGCACACTTCAAAACATAAATCCATCTTTTTTCTCCCATTCTCACTGCTTCAGCCCTCTTTTATCAGGCCAACACCGCAGTCGACCAACCAATCAGCATTCTTTGCTTTTATTCTCAGTTACCCAGGTAAATAGCCTCCTCCCGTTCAACCAATTAGCATACAACTTGCTATTGGTTGAAGCATGCCAAACTGTACAAAAACCCTTGTTACCGCACATACTGCTGGAATGGCTAGACAGGAGAGTAATGCCATTTTCAAGGAGGAAACTTTCCGATGCCATGTGCCGCATGTTGAAGTAAGACCCTTATTTTCCTATGTACCATATGCAAGCCACTCTGGCTTGTTTGCTTCTACAGGACTGTTCACCACACCCTGATATGGTCACTGTAACACTGACCCTTTTGCCTGATTCTAATTCATCAAAGAAAGCATGTTGTGAGCATTGGTTCACAAGCATGCAGATAGTTGTTGTTGAACAAACATGGCTTGATAGTCATTGACTGTGAATGCTTTTGAATTTTGGCATGCAGTACCTCATCCTGCTAATGTGAAATAAGTATTCTTTGTAGACAAGATGTTAAATTGTTCAAGATTGGGCTAACAACACAAGAGTAAGGCTATTAACTTTTTATTAGATTTACATTCAGATAATGATTTTAATAAGTTTAGTTTTGGGGGACTTTGTTTTACTACTGTGAAATGCCATGAGTACAGCAGATCAAATGAATGCAGCTAGTAAATGTTCATGGCAGAACATCCAAAGATGTAAGTTGACCACCTACACATGAAAGAATTAACCAGCTGGATACTAAATCGACTAAAGTAAACTAGCCTTGAGTAAACATGAAGGAAATGTGAAAAGTGGACTGAAATATAACATGAATTATCATACTGGAGCAAGCACATAGTCATTGGTGGATAACCAGATGAGAAACATACTGAAGAAACAAATTAAACTCAAACTTAACAAAATTTTATTAAAATGGACACTATGCTATTACTGACAATTTAATCAGTCAAATCAATTATATTTTCTCTGTTACTGGGATTTCAAGATAAATTGGATTTTCTCTATCATTGATTATTGTAGTGAGAAGGTACAGTTATACTGTTATCTCCAAGTCAATATTCCTTAAGAACCCTACAATCCAATCTAATTTCTTTAAAGTAATCAACTTTCTTATTTGGCTCTTTTCCTACATTTAATTCCAATCCTTGTTAAATGAAATTATGTTTTCTTCCAGTTCTATACCATAAAACCAAGCCTCTATATTTGGTACAGTTCATTGACTGCTTCTTTGTAACTTTACTCACCCTGCATGTGTGAACCACCACCCATTTCATTACATTCCTTCTTTACCTTTCTTGGGTCTTACCTCTCCTTGATAAAACATACAGTACTATGCAATTTCTTTTACAATTAAACATGCAAAAGTCTACATCTTCATATATCTATAGATTCAAAGTATTTCATGCAATGAAGTTAAAACACCTTTTTCTTGTTTTCATTCCTCATGCAGTATAAGCATATTTCAAGATTTTTTCTCAATTCACACAGTATTCAAACCTTTTTTATTTTACAGTTCATAAACATGCTAATTCTTTTTTAAGCCATCAATTATATACCATTTCTCTTTATTTTTTTCTGCTTTACACATACATGGTACTTCACTGGGGAAGCTAATCAAATGTTTATGCTACTACAGTGATGATAGAAGTGTGTAAATGTGTCTTCTGTGGCTCTGGTCCATTAGTTCTAGTCATGTTATAAAAATATCAAGTAATAGAAAGCAATTTTAGGACCAGTCAGCACCATTGCTGCATCTATTGAAGACACCCTGATTTGATCCACTCACAATCTATAGGATAGTTCTAACTGACCCACACCAGAGAAGGAAATTCCCTGAGTTTGTTTGCTCTATTTCAACTAAGTTCATTCATTCTGTCTCACACCAATTAATGAAGGACTCTCTATAATTCAAAGGCAATTCCTAACACAAACAGAGATTAGGACATTTCTTCAGTAAGATTGAACATTTTATTCACACACTTAAGCACTAAATTCTATCATACAGAAAACTATTAACTGAACATATGATATCATATTATTATTAACCATTCATGGAAAACAGTTACAAATTTGTTTGTTGACTAACAACACTTGATATAGTGGTAGAAGGAAACATACATTTATCACTTGGCATTTTTTTTTCTTGACCTAGACATTTTAGGATTGTTTACTGCACTAGTAGAAGTATGTACACCTATTTCTTTTTGATTTCTCTCCCCTGTTTAGTCCCATTGACCTATTACTTACCAGTCAAAGAATATTGTTATGGAAAAAAAATCATGTGAAAATGAATCTTCTACAACAGATGCAAAAATGTTCTTAACTCTTTATCTTTCTCTGTTTCAACACATGCAAAAAGTTCTTTTGTTTCAATTTACGTTCTAGAGCTTCACTAGCTTCCTCTCATATATGTTACAGTTACAACCGACAGGCCTTCACCTTTAGGACTGTCAATCTCAGATGCTCCTCTTCATTCAGGGAGTCATTTAGAGTGCAGTAGATTGTACTACTGTTGTTCTTTCATCTGTGTCATTCATCAAGGTGGTCTTTATTACATTGATCTATTTGTTCTCCATACCACTGTGTGCCACCATGGGTTTTCTTTTTCTCACCCAGTTTCTCAGAAAGTAAGTTATCACCATTACCATGCATATCATACTCATAAGAACAGTCTTGATTAAGGATGACCTGTTACCTGATTACTTTGAACAGGTCCTTCTTCTGTTATTGATTTTAGGGCAAATATGGACAAACATGCCTGCAATAAAACGTAGTATCAAAAGGACTTTTTTTTTCCCATGATGCCACTTTTTTTAACTACCTCCACTCTTTGGCAATGTCATTTTAAAAAGCAATGATTAGAATTAGAAGAAAACAGAAACATATGAAGAAAGTGTAATTTATATATATTTTTTTTCTTCTTGAGAATTTGCAACAAAAATATTAAACATTATTTATTAGTTTGTTTAGTTACAAGAATAATTTTATATTTACAAAATTCTAAAAACCAACACAATTAAAACTATTACAATACAGTATTTATCATTTACCAATTTATAAAGAAATAAATGTGAAAACAATTTTTATTCATAAATTTATAAAAATTTACTAAATTATTAAAGTATATGAACCAACTATAAGGAAATCATTATAAAATTATGTACATTTTTATATACCTTTTATAAAGTTTGAATCCTTTGGTAATTAGCTGATGTTTTGCCAACCATTCCAATAATAAATAATAATAAATAAATAGTGTAAATAAACAATCTAATAAATAAATGGTATTTATTATTTTTGTTGTCAATTCTCTAGAACAAAGAAAATGTATAAATTCGCTTTCATATATTTAGGTTTTATTACAATTCTAAACATCACCTTTTTCAATCAATAAACATTGCCGAAGAGTGAAGATAGTAAAAAAGGTGATGTCATGTAAAAGATTGTCTTTTTGACACTACTTCTTACTGCATGCATGTTTGTCCATGTTTGCCAAATTTAGTTTATCTAACAAATGTTATTATCAGTGTTTTTATCAAATTTTGAGAATAGTTTTCTAAATTCTCAAAACACTTTTCTGACGTTTTGTCAATACAAGGTTTTCTTATCTAAGATTAGATAACATGTTCCAATAACTCACTCTCCTGAGACCTATGTAACTTTCAACCACCCTTTCTTTAGCATTTTTTGTTTTGGATATTCTAAATCACAAAATCTTCATCAGGGTCCCATGTAGCAAAGCTGCTGCAAAATTGTAATGGATGAAATTGGTGTTAGTCACTAGTTTGTAGGTTTGGAGGAGTGACATGAAGTGGTATCCTTTCAAAGTAAATAAATTCAAGTTTTTCAATAGAAATCACTCCCAACACTTTCAAAAAGAATTGGTAGAAGATTTTTATACATATATATATTTATGTTGTGGCTCACAATAGATGAGAAAGAGAAAATTGCTTTTACATGTATACAGATAGCTCCAAAAAGTAAAGAGAAACATTTATATACTTAGCTTGTGTGTGTGTGTGTGTGTGTGTGTGTGTGTGTGTGTGTGTGTGTGTGTGTGTGTGTGTGAGAGAGAGAGAGAGAGAGAGAGAGAGAGAGAGAGAGAGAGAGATGCTACATGGTTATTGTGAAATTAAGTAGTCGGTTTCCCAAGAGAAAGAAATCTCTTCCAGTGGAGACAAGTCCAAATGTTGTCACTACTACATCCTGGAACACAAAGAGAGGAAGAGAATTTATGTCTCTTCCTTATACAGTTCTGAATACAATGTTACCATTTGACATTAAGCTGTCTATTGACAGACAAGGTGGGATAATCCATACACATATGGTTTCAGGTCAGTTTTAAATGTTATTAGCCACTTGGACCTCATTATCTTTACTTCACAAGTTTCTTTGATGATGGCATTCTACTCATGCTTCAGAGATTTGGGGTGCAGACTATTACCAATGTATTTGAGTTTGATCCTCATAGGGTGCCCCATACTTTCTGGCCTTGCATCACATCTAAGCTGTGCTTAGAAAATCACCATTATCAATGTATTTTAAATTTCTCACTATCTGATACTTCAGTATTGTAAACCAATTATTTCAAATTCATCTAAATCATTTCAAAATTAAAAATTAACTTTTTAAAAGGAAAATGAACCTTTCTACCACTTTAAGAATTAGTATTTTTATCACTTTGTCATCTCTCATTTGGATGTATGATTAGTGTAATGGTTAGTAGCTCAAAAAAAGAATTCACTGAGTTGAGTTCGACTTTTGGTTGAGATCATTACATTCACTTTTGCACAAATATCCCAGGAAATCATATGAATCCATCTTTTTTCCCCACAGCTATGGATTAAATAGCAAGGTTCATTGGGCTTAGGTGGCAATCAATCTAAGAAAATGATAACTCTGAATTCAAACCAACCTGGAAATGGAAAGGTTCTGTCAGTTTATCTTATCTTAGACATACCTACTGCTGCCACAACTGCAGTACATGTGGTGCCCCAACAACCATAATGAGTTATGGGACTCATTTGTTCATTATCCTCTCATTTAATTCCATATTTCCTGAGAATTAAAAAATTTTCTATCCAGGGATTAGGATGGCTAAAGTAAGGTTATAAATCAATCCCAATCCTCACATGCGTTTCTGAGCAAGCAACATATAGTGGATACATACCAGTCAACACGAGAACAAACATTAACACTCATTCATTTACTTGCCAGTTGATATTCCAATTTATCACTTTCATAGTAATTCTATTGCCCAAGTAGTCAACATTCCAATTCACTTACTTCCACTAATCTCTGTTCATTCTTATTTGGAACTTCTTTGTCCTTTATCCTTTTGAAGATACAGTTCTTTTCCATACTCTTCCCTTCTCCTCAGCTCCAGCGGAAATTCCTTCTCCGTCTGACTGGAAAAAGTTCATTATTTTCTTCTGACAAATTTTTCTTTTCTCTCACTTCTTGACCATTCTAGGTCTATCTATCTTAAAATGACCACTGTCAGTCTGTCTGTCCTGCTGTCTTTAATTCTCACAATAATCCAGGTTTTTCACTTTCATTTCTCATTTCTCACAGGATATATGCTTTGTCATTCCTGAGGTGAAAATAATAAAACAAGGTGATACTCAGTGAGTTCAATTCTCACACACACCTGGAATAGAATTACACTGAACCCTACTGTGTATACTAACCTGAATGATATGCATTACTCATCACTGATGTCATGCTCTTTTGGCTCATTAATTATGTGCAAATGAATGTGAACTCCATTGGACAATCAGCCTAATGAGCCATATAACAGATGACATCCAAATTCTGAGGAACAGAGCATGCTGTAGAATCAGACCAGAAATAGGACAAGAACACTGCAAGTTCGTCAAAAAACACTGGAACAAGGAATGCAATATTTATGCTCAGAATGTTATGCAGAAAGTCTTGTATCTACAGGGGTTGGACAAAATAATTGAAACACTTGTTAAATTCAAAGAAAATTTATTTAATATGGAGTTGGTCCACCTTTAGCCTCATATACAGCATCCTGATTTCATCGAGAGGAATTTTCAGCCATTCTTCCATTAACACCTGCTCCAGCTCTTTAAGACACAATGGTGGAGGATAGTGGCTCCTCACTTGTCACTCCAAAATGCACCACAGATGTTCAATAATATTGATATCTGGAGATTAGGGAGGCCACTCCATGTGTTCTAGCTCACTTTCATGCTCTTAATACCAATTCTTAATCATTTGAGCAGTATGTATTGGAGCATTATCGTCTTGGAAGATGCAGTCACCATCAGGGAATAAAATCTGGGCCATTGGATGAACATAATCTCCCAAAATGTTCAGGTAATCTTTGTTGTTGATTGTACCATGCAGGACAACTATTGGACCGAGACATTTCCATGATATGGTGGCCCAAACTATCACTGATCCACCTCCATGCTTCACTATTGGGAAAAGAGAAATACTGGTTTCGTTTGAGAATATGACTTGCTTCCATTGGTCTGCAGACTAGACATTGTGATCTCTGCACCACTTCAACCTCTTCTGAATGTTGCGAGTAGAGAGAAGAGTTTTCCTTACAGCAGCTCTTCCATGATATGCAGACTTATGGAGCTCACGACAAACAATTTTAGTAGAAACTGGACTATCCAGATCATTATTGAACTCAGCAGTCACTTTGGCCGCAGTAGTCTGATGATTTTTTTGCCACGTTGCATTTCAATGCAAGTCAGTAAGTTTGCAAGTCCAGCCTGAATTGCTACAGTTGCTAGAGGTTTTGCCCTGTTTCTCGAATTGCTTCATAGTTCTTGATATGGTAGCTCTTGTAACACCAAACAGTTCAGCAACCTTAGTGATCGAGGCTCCTGCCATGCGAGCTCCAACAATTTGCCCTTTTTCGAACTCGGAGAGGTCACGCATTTAGCTTAAATTTTACTAAATTCTAAAAATAAATAAGACAAAGACAGTAAATTAGATAAATAAACGTATTTACAACAGATCTAACCTGCAATTACAAAGTTTTAGTTAAATTTCTTAATATAACAGGTCTTTGAAATATAGGTGTGGAATAAGCACCTGTTCCAATTATTTTGTCTTTCCCTGTATGTTTTATAGTTTATGCAAAGGTATTTGATAAAGTGCATTGCAAAGATCTGTTGGAACTTTCCAGCAACCATGACATATTTGAGAAGGATATTAGAATAATCAAGAACCTATACTGGCAGCAAACCACCTGCCTATGGCTAGAAAACAAGTTCAGCAGATAGAAAGGGTGTAAAACAAGGATGTGTCTTCTCGCCAGACTTATTCAACCTATACAGTGAGGTGAATCTGAAAGAATTAGAAGTCCCACCAGGATTCATTATTGGCAACCACAATCTTAACAACATACGATATGCAGATGACACAGTGTTGATGGCAGACATTGAAAGAAAACTACAAAATCTACGACAGAAGGTAGTGAAGGAAGGCAAGAAGAAAGGATTAAACATCAATTGCAAAAAGACAGAATACATGGTAGTTAGCAAAAGGATGAGCCAAAAAGGCAAGTTACAAATCTGAGATACCAAAATCAAACAAGTAAAAACATTTAAATATCTGGGAAGTGTTTTAACAGAGGAGGAAAAGTGCACTACTGAAATCCGAAGACACTTTGGGATAGCCAAAAAGGATTTCCAGAAGCTAAGAAGAGTACTAAGAAACAAGGTAAGAGTACTGAACTGTTATGTGATATTTGTCCTCCTATATGGCAGTGAATACTAGACAATCTTCTCAAAAATGAAGAAGATACTTGAAGCAATAGAAAGGTGATTCTACAGAAGGATGCTGAGGATATCATGGACCAAATATTGTGAGAAATGATGAAGTTCTAGAGAAAAAGTAAACAAAAAGGAAACTTATACTTAACATCAGGAAGAGAGCTGAAATTTCTAGGGCACATAATGAGGAAAGAAGGCTTGGAAAATCTGATACACACAGGACAGATTGAAGGCAAGAGGGACAGAGTAAAACAACACATAACATAGTAAGCTTGACTAAATAGATGGTGGAACAGGGTTTGGGAGAAATAACAAAAAGACAAAATTTATCAAGAGCTACAAAGGACAGGAAATTGTGGAGAATCTACAATGATCGCCTACATTCTGAGAGGACATGGCACATGAAGAAGAATTTAGGTAGTGGGGAACTCAGACCCATTTGCCACATTCTGGTTCCTGTTTCTTTCCACCAGGATCCATTTCCCTTCTTGTGGTATTTCTCAACAAATTGTTCAACAATATCTCCTCAGGTTTCTCTTTTTTTCTTTTTGTATTATCATTCTCAATCTGCTTATGAAACCTCTGCCTTCAAGTTTCATTCCTCTGAGCTGAATTAAGGGAAGTTACCAGTCTCCCCACAATTGTTATTTCTCCTTCCTTTGTGTCTCTGGTGGAACAATTTCAACTCAGCTCATGAGCCTTTTGCCCCCAGCTCAATCTATGTTTTTTTTAAGATCGAGATGGGGAATCTTCAATTTCTCTATCTCTGCTATTTTCAAAACATTTGCATCTGTTTGTCTAGCAAAGCTGTCAAGAAACATTTGCTCATCTAACCGATCTATACCTAGGAACATTCTCAAATCATTAGTAAATATCTATGTAGATGATGCCATTGTTTATGGATGCACTTCCAAAAATCAATATGATCAGAGCCTGGTATCTGATCTCTCCTCTGACCTAGTGCTAACAGCTCAATGGCGAAAAATAGTTTGTAACATTCAATACCTCAAAAAGAGCTAATATCATTTCATCATCACTGTTCAAATCATGAGTGTGGTGAACGTGCATCAATACTGACATGAAAATGGCCTTGGATTACATGCAGACATGTTTGCCAACACCAGTTAGTTCTGGGTTCTTCCCATTAGCAGCAGGACAGTTTCACATGTCTAGATACAGGCCTCTCTGCAACTGGTCAAGATCCGGATTTTTATAAGATGCTCCATGCTAATAAAAGCAAGGAGGAAAACCAGCAGTTGACAAGACAGTATCTTATGAATTCAGCCCCATGGGCAGTTTTGTTCCTCAAGCTGCTGTGGTTTCTGAAGCAATATTAATTTTGTTACCTCCTGTCACTCTCCTCTTCCTGCCTATTAACCCTGTAGTAGTTGGGAGAGCAATCAGTTAGGTGTTTCCCCACAACCTTAACACACTCTTGCCATACCTTACAACACTGAGTTTTTTTCAGTCACGATGAACAGTTTCACTCTCAATGAAGCTCTATACCTAAAATGTTTATTGGGTCTCATTTTCACTCTAGACATCAAGTGGAACTCATATATATGATCCATTGCTAAAGATTCTGGAATAATGATTGGCTCATCTATTGCTTCATGAAGTATCTGACTCCTCCTACTGTGCTTTATCTTTACAAGAGTCAGATTGGACCAAAACTAGAGTATTGCTGCATTGTCTGGACTGGAATTGCTTTGATAGCTTTCAAAATCACTAACATGGTCTTGTAGGAGAATACTTATTCTCCACTTTGTAATGTTGCAATTATGTTGCTACTCCCTCTCTATTTCCATAGAAAATGTTCAGATTAGCTCCATTCCTTAGTTTCTCCAATTCAGATAGCTTGGACACACCATGTTACTACCACAGAAATGAAACATTTCCACCATGTTTCCAAAAGTAAGAAATTTCAACTCAGCCAGCTTTTTCAAAAGAACTGCCACTTTGTTAAATAGATCCCTGCATGGATGCTTCCCTCAGCACTACACTCTTCAAGTCAAAGGTCAATCAATCATTATCTGTCTTCCTTATCCAGATAATCTGTATTTTCTATCACCTTTTATTTCATTCATATAATATGCCTCATTCATCATTACCATTTTAACAGCAGCTATCTAACAAGTGGACTTGTATTAGGTGATTTTTAGCTTCTATGCTATCTAAACCCAAATTACAAAGTAGATCAGATCTCTCTTCTCTACTATCCTGTACAGTTTTCCCTAGATGATCTGTGCTTTATAAAGTCCTTCCTCTATTATCTGGACAACTTGGGACAGGGCTTGGAAAATATGCTTGGATAATTCAAAATTCTGGAGAATTGAACACCTAAATTATCAAAAAAGAATGAAGAAAAAATAATTTTCTGAGATTAATTTAACTTTTATCCCAGCAAATAACATTTTCAAATGATTTCTTTAAAATTCTATCTAGTTTATTTTATGAAGAAAAGGTCCATATCTGTCTGCTTCCAGCTGGCCCTATGTTTTTCAGCTGCTAACTTCCAAAGCTGTGATAATTCAAATATATATTCTTTGTCTGAAAACAACAAAGAAATTAACAAGGATTAATTAAACTGATTTTATCAGCATTTTTATCAAATTTTGAGCATGGTTCTCTAAATTCTCTTAATGCTTATCTGACATAAAATATCAAAATGTGTTAGGTTCGGATAATTGAAAAAATGCTTGGTGATTTCCATTTTTCTCTTCATTTTCACATCCAGATAAGTCAGAAAAATCAAGGCACAAATAATCAAGGAAGTATTGTAATATACTGGCTTCACACCCCTTAGTTTTACTCTTTGCTTACTCTTATTCTCTTCTTACTCTGCCTCTAGCCTGGACAAAGACCTTATGTTGCTTTTCAGTTATGATATTCTCCTCCAAGTCATAAAAGACAGTCACTCTAAGGGAAGGAAAGCCCTGATTTTAAACCCTCATTGCTTTGTGGCCATGTCCAAACATGGAAAAGGCTATGGAAGTAAATCCAAACAGAAAACTTGGAGTGAAGCCCTGAGGTGGTTGGTTGCCAATGCTGACAACTATCCAGCAACTCCTGCAGCCAAGCCATCCCAAAATGTAATGCTCTGTGTTCCTTTGGATTTTGTCAGTACGGCTGAGTGATGGTGGTTGTGGTAGTGGGATTCTTGTAGTCTGGGCAGTACACAGCCTCCATATACCATCACCCAGGCCTGTGCCCTGGAGAGGTCACTCCAGTTTCACCAGCTGAATTTGACCGAACAGGAAGCAACCTTTATCTCACAAGATAAACGGATGCTGACTATTCTCCCCTCATATAATTTTTTCTGAGTTTCAACAATTTGTGCAAACAGCATATTCTTTTTTTTAAGCATTTCACCCCAAGCAAGGGAATAATGCTATTAGGATGCAGAGGATTATTTCCAAGAACATGATACTAACACCTAAATGGCTTCTTTCATAGCTTTAATTTTACTACCCTTTTTTTTTGTTTTCTTCCAACATCTGTCCACTGCAATATTTCTGCCTCATCCTCATTTAGGTTGTGGCAATCCTATAGCCAATTGGAGTTAATCACATTTATCTGATATGCTTTATTATCTACCTCAGGCTCAACTAATGACTCCTGTTCCAACTTCCAGGGAATATGTGACAACAAGACTGCACACATATTTTTTCTACAAGACAGATAATCAGTCATTCAATTGTACCCACTTAGTTTTACTGTCCATCACTGAATTTCCTTATTTGTAAACTTTGGGATTTATCTTCATTGTAAAATCAACACCACTTAAGCATTAATCCGGCTTTTGCAGCACATGCAAAATCTCTGTCACAGACCACCAATGTTGAATCAGGTAGAGTTTATAGGACAGGAAATAAAATAGTGATTCTTCTGGAATTCCAGACACATGTCTGTCCATTTCTAAACATAGTTGGGTAAGATAAAGCCGAATGTACATGTCGCTTGTATCAGCATAGGATCATTGGCCTATTCAAGTCTGGATAATTCAACAAGGGGACTGCTATCAACATATTAAAAGAAAGTTATCAATATTCTGTTCATTTAAATTTCACATAGTGTTTTCTTAAATGAGTGGGTGGCAATTCATGAAAATGCAGGTATAAATCTCCAATAATGCACAATCGCTCTATTACTACCCCTGACCTCTTTCACAGCACGAGTTCCAGACATGGTTGTAATTACATCTGCCTCATCTATATCTGGTTTCAGCCCATTGTCACTTATAGTGAATCCCAAATATTTGGTTTCGTCCTTGAGGAATTTACATTTTGGTAATTTTAATTTTAATCAAATTCCTTCAGTCTGTCGAAAAATGTTCCTCTGGATCTTTCAAGAAAGTCAAAATATCATCTAGCTATGTAATGGTGAATCCTTCCAACCCACTGAATACTATCGACAAGATTCCAAGTTCATTATCCAGCCCAACAGGCATTACCCTAAATTGGCACATCCCCCATGGCATTTGTTTTACCTGACACTTTCAAAGACACCTATCAGTATTCTGATATATGGGTATAGTAAGTATTATTCTTAATGCAACCTGCAGATTTGGCATGACATCCTGTAACTTATTAGTGTTTATGAACTTCACAACTTCTTCTGGAAGCTTTACATCTACAGGAAATAATTCTTTTGCAATTGTCCTGTATACGACATTAAACTGCATCCAACAGAAAGGCCTATGATCAGGAGGTTTTGAAGAAGCGTGGAACCACCTCTTAATTGCTGGTGTTTCCAGGTCCACCCTGACCTGGGGTGGTAGCACCTGTTGGCGTCCCAGCTATAGGCAAATAGTGAACTTCCAGGTCTTTTCCAAACTTCCAGGTGTACATCCTCTGTATGATGACAAACTACATCCGCGTCCTGGGTATGATGACAAACTACATCTGCGTCCTGGGTGTGGCGGTAAATGGCATCCGCATATTTGAAGTGGTGGTGTTGCCAACTGTGCGTTTTTGAAACAATAATGTTGCCAACTATATGTTTTTGAAACAATGATATTGCCAGCTATACATTTTTAAAACAATGATGTTGCCAGCTATACGTTTTGAAACAATGATGTTGCCAACTACACGTTTTTGAAACAATGATGTTACCAGCTATATGTTTTTGAAACAATGATGTTGCCAGCTATACGTTTTTGAAATAATGATGTTGCCTGCTATACATTTTTGAAACAATGATGTTGCCAGCTATACGTTTTTGAAACAATGATGTTGCCAGCTATACGTTTTTGAAACAATGGTGTTGCCAATGTTATCCTTAAATTACGTTTACAAAGTATATATATTTAATAAATATGTGGAAACTGGATCTGGCATTAAATAACCCATAGTGGTTGATATGCCATAAAACCCTAAACAACCAACCAAACAACTAACATCTTTTGCAATATTCAGTTTAGTGAAGACATCACATCCATTATCACTATTTTCTTGGTACCTTAATTTATCGTCAAAACCATAACATGCTACTTTGAGTTTATTTTTATTTGGTAGATCTTTTAGGTTATTTAAAAGTCCTTATGTGTTATTGAAACTTTGTATCTGTTCAAATCTCTCTAATAAAGAATTAATAGCTCTGTCAAGAATTACATTTAATATTTTGTTTTTTATTTCATTTTATTTATTATTTTCACATTTTTTTCTTTTTGTTTGAAAATTCCAAACTCATGACATAGTGGCACGGGGATAGTGCCAGTATCTTCAGCCAGCCCTTTTCCAATCTGAATGATTGCCTGTAACTGATTAGTGGTGTGATCAAGTCTACCTTGACATAAATACTTCCTGTGATTTATTAAATCTAGCCACAGATATAAGAAGAGACAAGCATCCCACCTTCTACATCACCTAAGCACAGTGAGGAAATATGATAGAGGCTCAAGCCTCTAAAATATGGAGAGGCACATGCCATGTAACCCACTCTTGTGTCACTGGTGGCCTTTTGCTGAACTAGCCACTGGTATTCCTGTAAAATAGGCAAACAACATTTGGAAATCAAGATGGGCTAACACTGACAGCCAACTAAAATTGTTCATCCCTGACATATTTCTTTGTGTTCAACAGGCCATGATTTACAGTGAAGCCATGGGGTCAAAGCTGAATTACCTCTTTTTGGGATATGTGGGTGATACAAATCTTTTTACAAGATCAGCCTCACACATAACCCAAACTGCACTTATGGGGAGTTACAAAATGTATAACATGTCTTGATGTGTGTGGAAGTGAACAGGCAAAGCAGCATGAAAGAATTTACACTATTTACACTGTTCAAACTGTTGCCCTCATCTTTACTGTCACATTCATGTTTTGGCCATTGTATGCTCCAGCCTTCTTCAGGTGATATTTGTTGGAATTTCAAACCAAACCCTTTATTTATTCCAGGGAGGTAGATTGTTCTAATTCCACGTACCATGCCTTTGGATATCTCAGTTTTAGTTAATTCACTTTGATAACTCTCCAAGTTTTTGTTCTCTCCACTAAGGCCAGGGATTGAAAACACACCTCTTTGGGTCAAGTCATTTCTGGGATCAATCAACCAATGTTTTTTGGATCAATGAACCAACACTTTTATCCACAGTGGATAAAAGGCCAGAGCATACAACAGCTGAAACATCATGACTGTGCTTAGGTGATTGTTTAATGAGGACAATAATCCAAACAATGTAAATAGTGTATGGTGATGGGGTGTAGAGTTCTCGTTGTTAATTGTTGCTTGTATCAGAAGGTAGATAAATAGTAGCAGTCCTTCGGGACAGCAGCTAGTTTGGCCTAAAGGTTCAACAAGCGATCAAATTGAGGTCACCATAACATAAACAAAATAACATACGAAAGAGAAGGGTATATCAAAAACACTTTGTATTTAAATGCAACATCAATGAATAGTACAATGTTTCTTGATTTACACGCACAAAGTCCGTTATAAAATGTTCATTCATAGAAGAGAAATCCGATTATTAAAAGAATATAAGTGTCTTTTGTTAATACTTAAGTTCATGACGTGCTGGTCACAGGAGATGAAAGGTGAGGTCAATGGGTTGGTAGGAGTCCTTTGATATCTCCGTTGGTGAAGGAAGGCTGAAGGCATCGGGTTGGACGGGTGAGAAAAGCGTAGCGACATTCACTGACGGTACTTCAAAGCTTTCTGTCTTAGGAGTGAATTTATCGCTCTATTTATGTGTGTCCTTCGGGTCAGAGTCAGTCTGCTGAAACAAACTGTTGGGTATGGCGCGGAGCTGTTTGATTGGTGGAAAATTGTTTATCATTCTTTTTATTTCTTTTTAGTTTTCCACCGGAAATTCTGCGTGGAGCCGGGTGCGCAGAGACCAGTATTGGTCATTTGCTGTCTAAACCTCTGAGGGTTAATATCCGGTCCTTCGCTTGCTCCGTGCCACCACATAACTTTCGCCCCAGTAAACGGAGTTGTTGTTGTTTTTTTTGTTGTTGTTTTTTTTGTTTTTTTTTTAGTAATAAAAATATGTGTTTTCTTTCTTCCATTTAACCGTTCTACCGGACTTCGTTCTAGTTTCTGGTTTGTTATCATTAGTTTCTTCGGAACAAGATAGGGAGTTATCCAAATCCGGTCTTGATCCAATGGCATCTTTTGATTTTATATTTTCAGAAATATATACAGGTTTTAGTCTATCTATTGAAACATTACTATGTACGTCATCCGATCTTTTAATAGTAAAATATTTTTCATGACGACTTAATACTTGGAATGGACCTGTGTATGGAGCTTCCAATGGCTTTCTTACTCTGTCTGTTCTTAGCCAGATACTTTTACATGTTTGTAAATCTTTTGGAATGTAAGAATTAGGTATTGTATGCAGGTGTCCCCTGGATAATTTGTCCATGTCAAATTTTTGCATCTCGTCGGCTAGAATTTTAACGTGCGAGTTTGTCATTTCACTATTCTCGTTCTTGATAGAGTCAATTAACAATCGGGGGACTTGTGCATGGCTCCCTGTTACTGCAGTAAATGAAGAATAGTTTGATTCGTTAGGTGTTATCCTCATTCCCAAAAGGACGATAGGAAGAGCTGACAACCACGATTCTTTCCTGGCTATAATAGCCGTTTTTAAAGTTCTGTGTGCTCGCTCAACTAATCCATTCGTTTGCGGATGGTACGCCGTTGTTCGTAATCTGTGGAAGCCTATTATTTTTGATAGTTCTGAGAATAATTCGGATTCAAATTGGCTTCCTCTGTCCGTAACGACATGAAGAGGAACCCCGAATCGGGAGATCCACAGATTGACAAAAGCCGTTGATATTGATTTTGCCGTAATTTCTGTTATTGGGCATGCTTCTATCCATCTCGTATTTCTATCAATGCATGTTAATAAATATCGATATGGTGAAAAATAAGGGTCAGTTTGGTTCTTTACTGGTAGTAAGGGACCGACAATATCCACATGCACCGTTTCAAAACGACTGGAAGGTAATTCAAATGGATTTACTTTGCTCTTTGTGTGTTTTATTATTTTTGCTTGTTGGCAGTGCTGGCATTCTGTGCACCAGGTTTTTATTGACTTGTCCATCTTCGGCCAATAGTATCTGGATTTTATTATTTTTCTTGAAGATGTTATTCCTGGATGTGATAGATTATGCAGACTGTCAAATACCGATTTTCTGAGCTTTTCAGTCACAAAAGGTCGTGGAAAAGGTAATGTCGTGTCACATAATATGGTTTCATTTTGATTTATTGTGTATGGTTTCAGTTGATCTTTGAATGCCTGAATTTCATTGTCAGTAGCTTGATGCTTCATTATTTCTTGTAAGTCACATATATCAATAGTGATCGCGTTGACAGGTCGTGATAAACAATCAGCTACTATATTTTGTGAACCTCTTATATGTGAAATGTCATTTACATATTCGCTGATAAAACAGAGGTGACGCTGTTGTCTATCTGATTTTAAGGAAGACTGGCTTTTAAAAGCACTGCAAAGTGGTTTGTGATCCGTCAGTAACATTACATTTCTGCCTTCTATTAAATGTTTAAAATGGAGTACTGCTAGATAGGCAGCTAGTAGTTCTCTGTCAAAAGTAGAATATTTTTGTTGGGTTTGGGATAATTTCTTTGAAAAGAAACCTATGGGGATGGGTTGATTATCAATCATTTGATGAAGTGCTGCACCCACCGCATAATTCGAACTGTCTGTTACAAGTTGATAGTTGTTAGCTTTCGAGCTGGGGAAAGCCAAAACAGTTACATTTGATAAAGACTTTTTCATATTTTCGAAAGATTCAATTTCTTCCTTTGTTAGGGTTAATGACTTGGAATTTTGGTTTAAACGTATTTTTTCCGTGAGAGGTAGTATGATATCGCTGAAATTTGGCACAAGTTTTCTGTAAAAATTTGCCATTCCGATGAATCGGCGTAGTGATTTGGAATCGTTTGGTTGAGGAAATTCACTTAATTCATTCAACTTTTTAGCACTGGGTTTGAGACCACTAGCAGAAATATGAAATCCTAAAAAGTATAATTCCTTAGCACTAAATATGCATTTGGAGAGACAAATTTTAAAATCGTACTCACTCAGTTTTTGTAGTACTAGGTCGATATGCTTGGAATGAGTTTCTTCATCTTCTGAGAATATAAGGATATCGTCGATATATACAAAGGTATAATCAGTATCACGAAAGATATTGTCCATCATTCTCTGAAAAGTACATGATGCGTTCCGTAGTCCGAAAGGCATATAATTATATTCAAATAACCCAAAAGGGGTAGAGATGGCTGTCTTGCAAACATCCTCCGGATGTACAGGTATCTGATGATAAGCAGACGACAGGTCTATCTTTGAAAAGAACTTCTTATTATGAAGCTTCGAAGACAAGGAATTTATATTTGGGACTTGATATCGATCGGCTTTTGTTATGGTATTTAAATGTCTGTAATCGCCAACAGGTCTATATGTGCCGTCTGACTTCGGTACCATATGTAAGGCTGAACTCCATTCAGAGTTTGAAGGGGAAATTATTCCTGCCTTTAGGAGTTTTTTGAATTCCTCTTTTGCAATTTCACATCTCTGAGCTGATAATTGTCTGGCTCTGGAGAAAGTAGGAGGGTTGCTACCAGTTTCTATTCTATGGAATATCTTTGGTTTTGTTGCATTCGTGTCGCGATGAGGAGAAATTAAATTTGGGTATTTCTCCAGAATTGCTCGTACCATTTTGTTAGCATCTTTATTCGGTACTAAATCTATATTCATGATAATAGACGATGGATGTGCATCGGATTGTCTATTAGTCATTTTATCAATCAGCTTATTGTTTGTGCAGTCCACCATTAGCCCGAAATGGTTTAGGAAATCGTATCCTAGGAGTGGCTGAGCAGTTTCGGCTATTATAAATGTCCAGGTAAATTCTCGTCTGAGGTTCCGTAGTGTTAGATTCAGTACTGCTTGTCCTGAGCATTCAATCTTTTGACCGTTGGCAGACACTAAAGAGATATTGGTTGGGTATGTTACAGCTCCGCTTAAATATCTCTTCGGAAGTATAGATACGGCAGCTCCTGTATCCACAATAAAATTTAAACTTTGAGCTCCTAACCGTGCGGCTACAATGAGAAGCGGCGAGGAAATGGAAGCTAACACCTCTCGCCTAGTTAGTTTTCCGAAATCTCACGAGGAACTGTTGAATTTGGGCGAGAGTTGGGTTGCATTTGAACATTCCGTTTATTTGGCCATCTGCACCACGGCTTACAAAATTTTGCACGTTCCGCAAAGTATAAATGCGCTCGGCAAATTAGAGGTTTTTGGTCCTTGTTAAAAGGGCGAACACTGGTAGGGAATTTATTTTCACTGTGGGAACAGCCATGTATCCTTTTAGTTTCATTTTTATTTTGCTGTTCATCCCTTTGCTTCCCCGAAATCTGTCGAATATGTGCGGTGTCTTGTTTGTTAAAATATAATAGTAAGTCATCCGCCATTCTTCCAAGGCGATCTGTGTCTAAATCGACTTGTGCCGCTACCACTGGTTTAATGGAGTGAGGTAGGGCTTGAATAAATTTGTGACGTACGATATCGTCCCCTACGCCAATTCGGCTTGCTAATGACATAAGTTCATTCAGGTATACTGAGGGACGACCTGTTACAGTCGATGACGACATTAATTTGTCCAGCATCTCTGGTTTTGTTTTCTCGTAAGCGCCCGTCACTGCTTCTCTTAGTGCGTCGTAATCTTTTGATTGCAGTATAGTTGGCTGTATATTTCCTACTACGTCCACAGGGAGAGCTGCCAAAGTGTTAAAAAATTTTTGACTGGTCTGTCTTATATTTGCAATATTAAATTGCGCCTCCATTATCGCAAACCAAGCTATTACGTTTGATTCAATGAAGTTTGGTGGTTTTATCGCAACAGCTTGGATTGGTTGGTTTTGATTAATTGTAGTTTCTTCAGCGTCATCTGCCATGTTTTTGGTTTGTGTTGAATAAAAATTCTAATTTTGTGACAGTTCAATTTTTTTTTTTTTTTTTTGTGCGTGCGTGTATATATATGTGTTAAAATCACGTCTTGGTCACCACTTATGGTGATGGGGTGTAGAGTTCTCGTTGTTAATTGTTGCTTGTATCAGAAGGTAGATAAATAGTAGCAGTCCTTCGGGACAGCAGCTAGTTTGGCCTAAAGGTTCAACAAGCGATCAAATTGAGGTCACCATAACATAAACAAAATAACATACGAAAGAGAAGGGTATATCAAAAACACTTTGTATTTAAATGCAACATCAATGAATAGTACAATGTTTCTTGATTTACACGCACAAAGTCCGTTATAAAATGTTCATTCATAGAAGAGAAATCCGATTATTAAAAGAATATAAGTGTCTTTTGTTAATACTTAAGTTCATGACGTGCTGGTCACAGGAGATGAAAGGTGAGGTCAATGGGTTGGTAGGAGTCCTTTGATATCTCCGTTGGTGAAGGAAGGCTGAAGGCATCGGGTTGGACGGGTGAGAAAAGCGTAGCGACATTCACTGACGGTACTTCAAAGCTTTCTGTCTTAGGAGTGAATTTATCGCTCTATTTATGTGTGTCCTTCGGGTCAGAGTCAGTCTGCTGAAACAAACTGTTGGGTATGGCGCGGAGCTGTTTGATTGGTGGAAAATTGTTTATCATTCTTTTTATTTCTTTTTAGTTTTCCACCGGAAATTCTGCGTGGAGCCGGGTGCGCAGAGACCAGTATTGGTCATTTGCTGTCTAAACCTCTGAGGGTTAATATCCGGTCCTTCGCTTGCTCCGTGCCACCACAAGTGTAAATAGTTACAATACCTCATCTCAGAAATATAGACAGAAGCATGAAAGAAATTAACTACATTTTTTTACAACTGGTTATGAACCTGTAAGATTGAAATATGATTGCCTGAAGTAATGATTTGATTTGTTTAAAGGCATATCAACACCTTATGGGTCATTTAATGTTGAAATGTAATTTTCTTGAGAGCTTTGAAGTAATAAAAATATAGTATATATTATTCTGCTTTCACAATTGAATACATGGTAGATTATACTCAGCTTTTATGCATATGCATGTTTGTGTGGACATAATTACATGAGGTATGTGCATTTTATTTTATAGTTTTAGTGAAGTTATATTTTGGAATAGTTTGATTTCTTTAAGAAATTATAGGATATCATATGGATTAATGTCATGAAAAAGTTCTTTCATTTTGATTGGTTGGTTGGTTAATTTTTAGTGACATATCAATGTCTATGGGTTATTTAATGCCAATATCTAAATATTTTGAACATAATTTATGGCTTCAACTAAATACATTTTGAACGCAATTGTATGCCTTCAACTACAGATAAAATGTATTGTTGGTCATTTTGCTATAAAATGTATTGTTGGTAATTCTATTATAAATATGTATTGTTAGTAATTTTGCTATACTATATTGTTGGTAATTTATTATATAAAAATTTATTGCTGGTATTTTTATTATAAAAATGTGTTTTTATACTTTCATAGTGCTTTGTTTGATGGTTCACTATTTTCCCATAACTTGAACCCTAACAGGTGCTAGCACCCCATGCCAGGGTGGACCTGGGAAAAACAGCAATTAAGAGGTGGTTCCACACTCCTCAAAACCTTGAATCTCCCAATCAGAAGCCTTGCTGTTAGATGCAGTTTATCGTCATACCCAGAACTAGGTTGTCTGAAGTTCCTTATCATATCATTCTTTACACATTGATATACATATTTGGGCCTGTTGGCATACTGTCTTTGCCTATATGCAGACAAACATATTTGCTGTATATGACAAATTGCATATGCTTTGAATATTTACTTACGCCAGTTACAGGTGCCACAGAAAAGTGAAAGTCATAAATGGGGAGGTTGGGGAAAAATGTAATAAATGAGGCAGGAAATGTTCATAAATAAAGCTGGGGTGAAAAAATGAGAATTTCTATTAAACTACAGGGTTTTAGTGAATACAATGGTTGGAAAATGATTAAAAACAATTTTTTTCAAATTAGTTGGTTTTGTGTAATTTCTTTGAGCTTGTCTTTAAAATTGATTTTGTTGGCATTTGTGATAATTCTTCATCTTCTGCTTTGCATTATTTACAAAGTTTTCTCAGTTCTTCCTACTCGTGTAAGCTATATATTCCGCCTGTTGCACTTGCAAATTGTCATTCACTCATTTTGAATGTTATGTTAGTTTTAGTTTGTAGGTTTTATAGTTTAAATGAATCAAACATGGAAGATATTTCACTAAAGAAAATTTGCAGTACAATGGTTTCCCACCATAGTCATTTCAAAAGAAAAGTTTTCAGCAGTCTATTCAGTAGGATGACAATGAATAGTGAAAAATTAATAATTTTTGGTTTTAACTAATGTCCATCCAAAACAAGGTTCAAGAGCCACACAAGACAGAGGGTTGGTGAATGAAGGTGTGTGATACGAATGTAAGAGAAGGAAGTAAGAAGTGAAGGATATGGAGGATAGATAATGATTGATGCTTGATTTTGAAGAGTTTAAGATTGTAGAGCAGAGAGAATTATTCACAACTTCGAGCATAATATTCAATACCTTATCCCAAAATTGGAAAAATACAATCAAAAATTAAACAGACAAACCTTGTTGATTCTTTTTAATCAAACCTGTTTGCATATATATAATTATACATTTTACCAGTGTGTGACTGGAAGGGATAATTCCGAGGAGGATATAAATCCCAGGGGAGCTTAATGTAGCCTACAGAGCATTATAATGATATCCTATTTGTGGAGGAGGTTTCGTTCTAATGAGTTGAACATCATCTCCGTGTTCCCAAAATAAAAATTATAAATGAAAGGGATAATTAAAGTTTCTTTCTTCTTATTATCATATATATATATATATATATATATATATATATATATATATATATATACACACATATATATATATATATATATATATATATATATATATATATCAGCAAAGTCCTCTGATTGGGAGATTGGAGGATTTGAGGAGCATGGAACCATCTTTTAATTGCTGTTGTTCCCAGGTCTGCCCTGACCCGGGGTGGTAGCACCTGTTAGGGTCCAAGATATGGGAAAATATTGCCTACCAGGGCTGACCAGGCTCTTTAGTATTATAGAACATGACTGGTCTAGGAGATAGAAAACTCTTACATGAAAAGCCTGAGGTCTATTGTCTGCTTTGTCTGTGGCATTTATTTGCACGAACTGAGTGTATCAATAGTTCCGAAAAGTGTGGATGGTTCTGCACAAGCCCTCACCACTTTAATCAAATCACTTGTGTGGGTTTTCTGGCAGTTTACTCTGATTTGTTCATTTTTATCCACACAGTTCACTTGCAAGGTCCGCTGGCGAGAGAGTGAAGGTAACGGGGTCAGGTAAAGGATATTACTGGAAGGCTCTAGCTGGAGCTCTATACAGTGGCAAACCGATGGGTGATGGCCATTCTTTCACAAACCCATGATCAATTGGGATGTCCGTGTTCTTCATCAGTGACAAAACAGCCCTATTTAGGATTTGCACTGCTTTCCCTATTATGGGGAGCGGGCGATAAAAAAAGCCCTAAACATTGCTTGTTCACACAGAGATTTGGCAACCAACTGCAGCTGTCTTGTTATCCAATAATGCAGTTGAAACAGCAAGAAAGATCAAAAGAAATATAAGAAGAATTTTCATTTTGGATCGTGGAATGTTTGCACTCTCCAGAACAATGATTCTGCACCAGAGTGTAAAACAGCACTTGTGTCTCTCGAGTTGCAGAAGTATAACATCGACATAGCTGCTATTAGTGAATGACATCTGGCTGGCAATTCTCGGCTTAGGGAAGAAAAAGGTGGATACGTGTTTTTATGGGCTGGCAAGACTGAGAAAGAGCCATGCCAATCTGATGTAGGCTTCACCATCAAGTCAGGCCTTGCTAGCTCACTACCTTCCTTACCTAAACATGTATCAGATTGTATAATGACATTAACCCTCAATCTGGAGTGCAACACCCATGTGATGCTATGCTCTAACCGTAGGTAGTTCAGAGTAAGAAAAAGATGATTTTTATGATCTCTTTGGGATGTCAGCTCCAAAGACCAACATAAGGATAAATTAATCCTTACAGGTGACTTCAATGCTTGTGTTGGCAATGATTATCATTCTTGGATTGGCGTTTCAGGTCGCCATGGTATTGGTCATGTGAATTCAAATGGATTACACCTTCTCACTATCTGCAAGGAATTTGACCTTAGTATTACTAGCAACCCAGCTGTTCTAAGACCACATGGATGCATCCTCGTTTGAAAGACTGGCATCTGATCGACTACGTCATCACCAAAAGACAGGACATAAAAGATTTTAAGATAACACGTTCATTCCACACAACATGCTATCTGTCAGATCATACTCTACTTCAGTGTAAGGCAACACTGCCTCTGCAAAAGTGAAGAATTATAAAATCTACAGTACCCAAGTGCATTAACTTACTGCCCCTTAAATCGACTGAAACGAAATTGAGCTCTGACAAACTTGATGCTGCACTTGATTCTGTAAACATTACCAATGATATCAAATCATCTTGGAAGGCTCTGCGGGATGCAACACATTCTGCATCCTTGGAGGTTCTCTGCCTACCACATTGTAAACATCAAGACTGGACAATAGTACAGAGGTTCAGCAGTTTATCGATCAAATGCACTCTTCTCATAAAGCATGGATTGAGGACAAGAACTCGTCTGCTAAAACGATTGCTTACAAGAAGTGCAGGTTCAACAAGCTCTCTGAGCCATGAAAGAGCGTTGGTGGTCTGAAAAGGCCACTGAACTCCAAGAAGCTTCAGATAGAAAGGATGTAAAGGCTTTCTATTCTGGCCTCAAGAGCGTTTTTGGTCCTCAGAAAAGTGGTGTTGCTCTACAGCAGATGGTGAAACTCTCTTGACGGATAAGTCAGACATTTTGGATTGCTGGAAAGAGCATTTTCGAAACTGTGTTAAACGCCACTTCAGTTACTGATGAGGAAGCCATCACATCAATTGTGAAAAATCCAGAAATTCCGGAGTTGTCTTTTGAACCTACCTATCAAGAGGTAAGTGTATATTATTCTTAAAAACATTTACAATAACATATTTGGTATTGTGACATTTTATTTTGTTTAGTGGCACATCAACTGCTATGGGTTATTTAATGCCGAAATTGGAATATTTTGAACATAATTTTATGGCTTCAACTAAAGATAAAATGTACTGCTGGTCTTTATGCTATAAGATGGTAATTATACTACAAAATTTACTGCTAGTCATTTTGCTTTAAAACTGTATTGTTGGTTATTTTTTATATAAAAATGTATTGTTAGTATTTTTACTATAAAAATGTATTTTTATACTTTATAGTATTTTTTTTTGGGGGGGGTCACTATTTGCCCATGGCTGGGACCCTAACAGCCCAAATTAGGATGAACCTCAGAACAACAGTAATTAAGAAGTGGTTCCATGCTCCTCAAAATCACCAATCTTCTGATCAGAAAACTTGCTGCTGGATGTAGTTGATTTTATTATGCAACTCAAAGGTTGCACAACCTACTGGAAATAGATAGTTATTAATATTTATTTTTAAACTAGATATATAAATATTGTCATGAGTCATAAGAATGATATAATTTCAAAAGAGCAACATGATAGTGTACAGTTATTGAGTGATAAGAATAAAGTATTGAAAATGGTGAAAAAGCTGAAAAGAGATAAAAATAAAAGATAAAAAATTAAAAACAGTAGTTAGATAAGAAAAAATAGCTTTAACAATGTCACAAAAATAGATCTGAGAAAAATTTAAAATATAAGCAGGAAAATTGGATTGACCAGCAAGAAAATATTTGAAGAAACTTGTGTTATGAATATCATCAACCAGAAAAGATGCAGGGTGTTATGAATAATCAAGAGTGGTCTTCCCTTGTTTTATTACTCTCCTCTTTAAGAGAGCTATTTCTGTTTACTGGGACTATAAAAGGACACTATACGCAAACCCTGTATTCTCAGTTGAATAAAGCTTTCTTAAAGACTACACCTGTGTACTTTTGCCATTACACAGAGTATTAAGAACTTTGGCTAAAGATATCAAAAGTCATCAAACTATTACCTTTAAACAAACGTCACAAAGAGAAGATATGTGGGCATTGAATAAAAACACGAAATAAAATAAAAATACAAAATTAAATAAAAGTACAAAATAAAATAAACATAAAAATCTCCCAGGAGTCCTCTGACAGGAAAGACAATTTACACATGTGCAAAACGAGAGATTTCCTGGCGCCAAAAACTAAACTAGAAGAATCTATTTCTTTCTCTGTTGGACCATGACTGGTGAACACGAGCCAACTGTTTGGGAAGAAAATTCCCCAACAAGAGGTCATTGGAATCCAAGAAAAAAAAGAAATAAAGTCAGTGTCCTAAACTGTCCCTCTAGTGTTTCCGTATCTTTCCGTCTCTTCTTTGTCTATATATTTCAGCGATGAAATCAATTCAACAAGTCTTGGATGTTTAGGTGAAAGAATCAACCCAGCAGTAATAGCCATAACATCCAAAGATATAATCTGGGTGAAGAAATATATTATTATATGTATATAAAGTACATTATTTGTATATTTAGTCAGCATATCTACATTCAAGCATGTTTCATTAAATATTATGTCTATTTATTTTTATAATAATCCTTTCTAATTCTCGAATTATCTTCTTGATGTTAAGTTGAAATTCATCAAGGAAGGCGCCGTATTTTTTGTTAACCCAAATACTTTTACTCTCCTCTGAGATCATGCTCAGGAGTGACTTGCGATGATGAGTCATAAAAATAATAAACAAAAACTTCAAATTCTTGAGGCCCTCTATATCAAAACTAACCAACACTGAACAAAATTTATTATGTTTTAAAATGCATTTGAGTTAACTAATTAAACATAATTTTGAAATTTATCATTTTGCAATTTCACCTGCTCAGGTTATTGCCCTTGAACTGGGAACACTTGTTTACAACAGCTAATTTTAAAATAATTATAGCAGAGCACATTTGCATGTGTCTGCAAAATTACTATCACAACAATTGCAGCTACATTAAGTTTGTCTTTGCAATTTGCCCCTGAGGATGAGCTTGGAGGAAATCGAAAGTACTTAGGTTAACAAAAAATATGACTTCCTTGATGAGTTTCAACTTAAGATCAAGAAGATACTTAGATAAATAGAAAGGATTATTATAAAAATAAATATACATAATATGTCTATTATTTAATGAAACATGCTTAAATAAATATATTATTATATATCAAGTATATTGTTAGTATAATATATACTATAATAATAGTTATACTATATAATAGTATAATAGATAATATTTATTAGTATAATATATAAAGTATATTATTAAATATATTTTCTCAATAACAGTTTTTAATGATGAATGTAGAACTATATTGGATGGACTGAATGTTGGGCTAGCAGTTTCATCTTTTCAAAGAAAGAGTTAAACAACATAACTTAGATACCAAACTCAGAAAAGTGGAGTCATGTTTAGGGCTATATTAATGCAAGATAATTCACCACCAAATTTTACAAGCTGGCTATTTACCAGCTTCCAAGACACCAAATTAATGGAGTGCTCTTAGTTTCCCCAGATATTAATCTAATAGAAAACTTATAGTCTATAATAACTTACTATAATTGAAAGAGATGTCTAGGAGATTGTAAAACAATTTTCAAGCAAAGAAGATTTCTGGGAAGCAATAAAATCTGCTACAAGTAAAGCTTTACGTCAAGAGAGTAAGAAATGTTAATAAAATCAATGAATGAAAGTCAGAGGAATGTCAAGGAACCTATATTAACATGAAAAAATATTAGGTTGTTTGGAAAATAATATTTGCTTTTAGAACAAACATTTTAATTGTATTCTAATATATTATTATAATAGTTGCACAAAATATATTACTCATTCCTATTGATTAAAATATACTCTTTGTGTTAATTTTATATCAATCACATTCAGAACTTAAATTAAAATATTATATACCCATCATCTTTGATATGGAAAAAGAAGAGAATCATTTAATTTGCATGAGTTCAAGGTCGGTCATAATGCTTCTCAAAATGCTGACAACATTAACAGAGCATGGGGTTAAGGATCCATTTTTGATCAGATAGTATGGTTCTTGATTTCTGTAATTCCACACTGTAGATACAAGTTTTGAAGCTCAAGGTAAAAGAGGACAGCCATCTGCAATTGACAACCACCATTTGAAATCACTAACTGAACAAAACCCACATCAAACTGTCAGAGAAATGGCGCAGATAATGGGTGCCAGCATTTCTGCAATATCAAGAAAATTGGCAAGGTGAAAAAATTCAATAGATGTATTCCACACAAACTTGGAGAAAGTCAAAGAGTTTGACATTTTTAAATGTGTTCGATGCAGCATATGCAAAATTTGAATGATCAATTTCTTGATTGAATAGTGACTTGTGATGAGAAATGGATCCTTTATGACAATCATAAAAGATTGACTCAATGATTTATGACGAAGGGCACAAACATTTTCCAAAACTGAAATTGGTGGCTGTTTGGTGGTCTGTGATTGGCATTGTCAATTACAGTTTTCTGGAATTTAACCAGAGTATCACTGCTGAAATTTACTGCAAGCAATTGGATGAAATGGACATTCAGTTAAGCAAAATATGACTGGCACTGGTTAATAGATGAAGTCCAATTCTGCTTCATGACAATGCTCAACCATATGTTGCTAGGATGAAACTGTAGAAGCTCACCAACTTGAGATGTGAAGCTTTGCTATGTCCCCAATATTCCCCTGATCTCTCACTTACTGACTACCACTTTTTAAGCAGCTTGACAGTTTTTTAATTCAAAAGACATTCCATTGCAAAGAAGATGCAAAAACTGCATTCAAAGATTTCCTAGCGTCCAAACCTTTAGAATTTTATCACAAAGGCATAAATAACCTTTGCTCCGAGGAGCTGCTTTCGCTTGTCCCTAGGCCTCATGAATTTAAACGTCCTACGAGGCTGGCATCCCGTTCCCACCCCTTCACCGTTGAAACTGTTAGATGTAGACGTCTCTTCTACTCCAATAGCTTCATGTCTCGCACATCTCGCCTGTGGAACTCCCTTCCCTATTCCTGTTTCCCTGACAAATACAATCTCCAACTATTTAAGTGTAACGTCAATCGACATCTCCAGTTGCCTTGATCTATCCACTTCCCTTCTCCACATCCTTTCACCTTTCATTCCTATCTGCTCTCGCTCCAAATCTTCTGTAACCCCCTTGCCTTGATCGATCCACTGTCTTTCTCTTTCTCCACATCCTCTCCTTTACCACTCCTATCTGCTCTTCCTCCAACCCTTCTATAACCCCTTGCGTGATAGTGGCCTCCAGCCTTGCTTGGGTTGATACGCTTAAAAAAAAATAAAATAAAATAAAAAAAATAACCCAATGGTAGGAATTTATAAATGTTCAGGGTTCCTATTTTGACTCATTTAAACAATTTTGAAATATATTAATACAGGAATAAAAGTTGATTCTAAAATTGGACGTTATTTTCCGAACAACCTAATAATAAAATAATAATAGCCATAATGGAATATTGTGACAGTCAAATATGTTTTTGAGGCCTATGCCTTTTGGATTGATTTATGAATAAAAATTTATGTTGCATTTAGTTTGTTTGCATAATAAAATGTGATACACCCAAAACAACTTATTGTCAATAGTTCAAGCAGGATAACCTGCTAAACATAGTGTTATTATCAATATCTCCAATACAGATAACCTGCTAAATATATTGTTTATATATATGTAAGTAACCTATACCTTGATTTGCCTTTCAAATGACATTAGATATACTGATGATATGAAAGTGATTTTATAAATATTTGCCAAACAGAAACTGTCTACAAAAAAGCTTGAAAATGCTTATAAGAAATGGGGACTGAAAATAAATTCAGCCAAATACAATGTAATGACAAATGAAAATACAATGACATCATGACAGAGGGTGAAGCTGAAAACTTCATCTTTCCAGAATTGTCCCAGCTACATCTGATGATATAAAGTAAAGAGCACTTGCTACAGTTCAGATGATATAAAGTAAAGAGCACTATAGCTATTTTTGCATGTGAAACTTGAACATCAAGAAAAGAGGACATAAAAAGGCTCTCAGGTTTCAAAAACAACAGCCTTAGATCAATGACTGGGAAAAATATCTGTGACAGAATCAGAATGGCTGCCATAAGGAAAAAAAACTTTATGCGAAAACTGACAAAATTACTGTTTAGAAGAAGGCCAAATTGCTTTGGCTATGTAATCAGAAAATGAGAATGAAGCTTTTTGTATTGATCCTACAAAGGCAACTTTGTTGGCAAAAGATCACATGATAAACCGCCTAAAAGATGGGAAGACCAAATCAGAGGACACTGGATGGTCACATTTGACACTTGAAAGGATTGCTTCAGACAGAAAGAAATGGCAAAGTTGTGTGGGCAACAGTTGCACAAATATCTCATTGGGATTATGAGTTAATGGAATTATATCCTGAAAATTTTAATGGTTAACAATTTTATTGTGAAAAAACTGACTTACATAATAAAGTCTGATATATATATATATATATATATATATATATATATATATATATATATATATATATTCAATAGCCATTTGAATAATATAATAAATAACTGGCTATTCAACCCTAAATACCCCAATGACTAATGTACAGGGTCAGATTATCCTTTAGGCTAGTATAGGCTGCAGCCTAGGGTCCTGTAAGTTTTATGAAGCAATGATTATAATTTTCTACATGTTATAACTTCTAAATAGTTTCATAAACTGAAATGATATAAATAACAAACTTATATTTATTTGACTCTGCAGAAAGTAAAGCAAGGAAAAGAATGTTTTAATTTAAGTCATTGTGTTTCAAGATGTTTGATTTTGTTCAGAATATTTAAATCTTAGAAAGTTTTATTTTAAACAAGCAACATCAGTTTTACTATTTTAAAATAATCCCTGTTTAAATACAAGGCTTTATTTAGGGAAAAAAAAGATTAAATTTCAGCATTGGTTTGTAACAAGAGTTCTTGGAAGAAAGATTTACCCTCCCATTTATGTTTCTTCCGTTATAGGCATTGTTATATCCATGATATAACAACACTGATATTTCACATATGTAATGGAAGAGTTGAATGGAAAAAGAATAACAAACATGCTTAGTTCTAAGAGAGTTTTGTAATGCTAATAATGCTACATCATACACAAAATTAGATATATAAACATATACATGTGTCCCACACAGAGAAATTATAACATATATGCAACACCCTTACTTGTAATATTTACTAAAGGGAAAACTGGAGTTTTGGCAGTTTCTCTATGAACCAGTTTAGGCCCTGTGGTTTTTCATGTAAGACCTTCTGCTATGGGTTAGGGACATCCTTTGTCTCTGAGCTCTACATCACAACTGCCTTTTGTCACTCTATCTCCTGACATCATTTACTGGCCAACACATGACCTTTGTGACTATCTCAATGAAAGGGAGAAAATTGCCATTATTGCCTTACAGGTTGATATGCTGTAAAACAAACAGAAATTTTTATAAAGCAGTGATTTTAATTTTATAAATGCTATATCTTCTATATAGTTTAATAAACTGAAATGACATCAATATGACAAACTCATATTTATTTTAATTGTTTTATTGTTATAATGCTGGTGATAAAAAATCTGTTTTTTTACAGCTGTGTTGAAATCTGTGCTAGTTTGGTTTGCAATAAATAGTAAAATAGTGGTATTTCTAAAGAATATTTTTATTGACAAACAAAAGATACTTATTGTAATTTATTTAAAGAATTTACAATAAGTTTACTTCAAGCTATGAAAATGTCCCTAAAATATATGGGTGAGTTAGAGGATGGCTGCATTTGAGAGGGACCCGATGATATTACTAGCCTAGGCATCCAAAAAGGTCATATTCTGTCCCTGTTTACATATATAAATAATCGAGCTATTAACCAATTCACATGTCCTGAAGATTTAATTTGAGCATGAAACAGACTGTCGCCATTCGGTATTGAATTCTGTGTCCACACTGCTTATACTTACATATGCTTTCTTCTGGATATTAAGCAATTTTACCTCATAATATAATATATCTTAAAATAATATAAAATGTAAGTTAGTTTCACTCAGCATAGTTTGGAACTCGGTGCTCTGTTTAACAATTCCAAGCCATTATCGATTATATCACCCACATATGCAACCTTACAGCATTTGGTATTTCCAAGCAGTCACCCATCTAGGTAGTGACCAAACTCAATGTTGCTTAACTTCAGTGATCATACAGGAACAAGATTATTTTTTTTAGGAACATGAATACCAGATTGCTTTGGAAGGAATTCATATTCATTTTTACTAGTGGCCTGGAACTATCACATAACATTATTTTCCAGTCAACTTTTATCTTCAAAAATTTAAATGAAATGTCAATTGTTATCTTTGGTCTTCTTAAGTTCTTTTATTGATCCCTCTCCTTAACACCATTTTTTCTTTCTATTTTTCTCATATTCTCTCATACTCAATAACCCCTTACATCTTAGTGGCTTTATTGCCTTACTTGGAGTGAAATGATTGAAAAAATATTCTATTTAAGAAAAACAGTTGTTGATACTAATGGTATGAGTGGGTATAAACTGGCCTTGGTGGGGTGGAGTTTAGAGTAGGCTATTTTATATCCTGAAGTATAAAGAATATTATATTCATGTATAGTTTTGTCTAGTCCAGAATAAACCCTTCTTAAGAGTTTCAATAATGAATGGTGACTTTCTAAGCATAGCTTAGATGTGGCACAAGGCCAAAGTTATGGTCACCCAGTGAGGATCAAACTCACTATTCAGTCATAAATGATTTAGTGAGACAAGCATGTGAATCATTGCACCTAGTCAAAGTTTGCAAAGTCTCTGTAAAGAATGAAGGAAAGGTTGAACTTACACTGTTGGTGAATTAAAGAGTGAGTGATGTGTATAGCCATGTGTAGCTACTGCACAGTGCTAATTTTAGCATCCTATCCTTATCTCAGCCCATAGGGAAAGAGAACTAGCCTCTTCTAATTTACAGCATGCATGCTTCTAGTTTTTTTCTCTTTACACATTCCTAGGAGCTGATAGGGTTTTCTCTGTATGTGTGTCTGCCAAAAAGGTTTAGCATCTACTACAACTTTAGTAGATTCATCATTATAGCACTTCCTAAGAAACCAAATGTAAATAAATGTGAGCTCCATTGAACAAGCAAGTGGGTTTCTAGATTGGCTCCAAAAGAAACTTTGTTTAATTGTCTGTTGATTAATTAGTGATATTTCTTCTTTTCTCTTTAGTTAGGAAAATTAAAGGCTGAAATTGATATTTTATTGGCTGTGATCTTTTTTTTAACTTTTTGAACAAAATTTATACGCAATTAGAATTATGATGTCTGCAGGGACATTATTATTATAAATAAATAAAAATATAAAATAATGATAATATTGAAAATTATAAATAAAATAAAATAAAACAGTAACCTTAAAACCGTGTATAACATAAATTAAATAAAAATAATAAAATGTTCTCCCAACATGCAACAAAAACTGTTCCTGCCAGAAATACGGACATCCCACCAAAAGATGTTGAATTCAATCTCTTCACTATGAACCTTCAATGGGCAACACATGTTGCAACATCTCTCTCTGTGACATTGCTTGTAATAATACAGAATGGCTTTTCCCTTTTATTACATGCAACCATGAAACACCTGTAACCAAAAATACACACACCAGTATGCATAAAAAGTAAATTGTATGATATTAAAGTACAATTTAACATGCCTTACTGTTATTCTAGTATGTTTCTATTTCCCATGAAATCGAGGTTATTTCTGCTGCTATGATGTGTGTACCCCACATCATTTGGTGCCCCCAACATCCCAAAAATATACTGTGACCCCCACATCCTTTTTCTAACCCTGACATGTATAAAAACCGACTACATCATCATTTTGGTGACACTCAATATACAAAAAATGTACTATTCACCACATCATTTGGTTACCACCGATGCAAAAGAAACAAAAAGCATCCACAACAATACCATGTGGTAACAACAAAAACAACTATCATCACACCATGGATAACTTAATGCCAGAGAAGAAGACACTCCAATGTACTGACAAGATAATAATTCTTCAGTGTCTGCCCATAAAAAATAAAAACAAGCAAAGTAGCAAAACAAGAAAGCATCTCTTTTTATCCACATCTTTTATTTGCATACAATATTGACATGGAAGAAAATAGCTTACTAGCTTCAGTTAAAATTTCAGAATTGATGAAAACACTTTTGAATGGCAGGTTCGTAATATATGAAATGTTTGCTAATCTTTACCCCACAAACAAATGAATAGTAGAGCACCAGTATAAAAACAACTATAATGGCTAAAAAAAAAAAACAGCAAAAAACAAACTGGTTAAATGCCCTACAAATTGGAATGAGAAATGTACCCATCATTGCAATCGGAAACCAACTATAACTTCCAAAAACCATGCGTAGAATATAATAGTTCTACCACTACCAAAAACAAAGAAAAAATATTAAGTAATCTTTTGAAGGATGAATAAGATGAATATATCACTCCTTCATGAAGGACCATTACACTCAGCTAAGAAGTTCTCCTTACTGTGGACATTATAGCAAACATGAAAAATACCTTATAACAGAAAATTCCTCAAAAAAAAAAAAAACCCTCACAGTCATTACTGAGAGATTAAAACCAGTGACACAACAAAACAACAGCAAAAACCCCACCCCGCCAAAAAGCATCAACCCCTGAACAAACCGAAAGAAACTGCTGAACACTAAAAATAACAACCGCCACAACAAATACAACTACTAAAAAAACACAACTACAGACCATGGGATAAGATTTTATTAAAAAAACAAAAACAATCAATGACTATTTATACCATTACTAGGTTTATTAGCTCCACTAATTTGGTAGGGATGATGTATGGACATTATTATTATAACTAAATAAAAATATAAAATAATAATAATAATAATGAAAATTATAAATACAATAAAAATAAAACAGTAACATTAAAACCTTGTATAAAATAAATTAAATAAAATATTCTAGCATGCAATAAAAACTGTTCCTTCCGGAAATACAGACACCCAGCCAAAAGACGTTGGATTCAATCTCTTTGCTATAAAACTTTGGATGGGCAACACATGTTCCAACTTTTCTCTCTGTAACATTGGTTGTAATAATATGGAGTGACTTCTCCCTTTTATCACATACAACCATGAAACACTTATAACTAAAAATACACACACCAGTACACATAAAAAATAAATAAATTATATTACATTAATGTACAACTTAACATACCTTACTGTTATTTCTGTATGTTTTTATTTCCTGTGAACACAAGCCTATTTCTGCTGCTATGAAGTGAGTGACCTCACATGTACATTACAAAACTCATTTCCTTAACTTATATGCTACGAGATTTTCTTCACTGTGCAACAATTCATTTACCTTCAACTAATAATGCAACTGTGTCTGCATTCACAATGTACTCACTATGTGAATGTATGAAGAGTATATGAACAGGATAATACCTAAAAAAGAAAGAAAATACATATCTTGTAACAAAAGACAAATATATTTTACATCCAAATTTAACATTTTCTAAAATTATAGTCAAGAGATGGAGTTAGGTCAAAATCTGCAGGTGATTTTGCAGCCACCTATATCAGATCTGGACTGTTGCTTTTTTCTTCTTTCAATTATACTTGATTTGAATAGAAAAGAGAAGTACAAAAAATGGTTATAAAGCCTAAGATTTTGCATTTACAAGTCTGAAACCTGAAAATAAATCACCAGTCATGAATAATATCCCCTCAAAATAAACAATTCTTTTTCTTTTGAAATATATTCGTATTTTTTTATTTTTATAAAATATTTGAGTTTTGCTTGTAACAAAGCAACTTCTTTTTAGTGGCAAGAAATGGATCCTGAAAAAAAAAATAGACATGATCACGACAATAGTTAGATAGAGATAAATGTCCAAAATATTTTCTGAAATGAAATAACATAATGATTTACTGAACTATTTATAAGTATTGCTTGCAACTGTGTGAAATATTAAGGGTAGTCATTCTGCCAACAGGTGAATAGCACTGTAAAACCAATATTATTATGAGACAGGGATGAACTAATTTTCTTCTGGGGAAAACTAACAAAATCTGTCAGTCACAAATTAAAGAATTTAGAAATTAAATTATAGCAACTTCATAGATACTTAATCTATTTTTAATGGATAATAATTTTTTACTGCAATTGTATGTCAATTTATTAAGGAGTGAAATGGCTATTGTTGGTCTCTGGAAAGACTATTAATTGCCACAATGTTTTATCAAGATGTGCAACAACTTATCTGAAAATAAGAAAAACAATAAAAGATTAACCAGTCTGACTTTGTTTGTTGAATTTAATTCAAATATTTAAAATTAATTCATCCTGCCTAAATATACATTGCACATATGTTTGTATGTGTGATAGAGTGTATGTTAATATTTCCTAAAGTTTTTGGATCACAGAAGAGAACTGAACAAAAACTTTTTTGGCTTTGTTTGTTACTCACAGGACAGATTGAAGGCAAAAGGGCCCTGTGGCATAGCTAGTGTTTTTGTCACCTGGGGTGGCCTCAAGTTTGCCACCCCTCCCCAGAAGGAATAAAATATTACAATGCATATTAACCCTTTGAACTTTTTACAATATTAAAAGAAAGATAACTTGTTTTTGTTTATATAGCCTCTGTTTTATTTAAAAAGAAAAACAAAAAAACACATTGTACTTTTAATTCATAATTTATCAGTTTTTTTTATATTTATTTCAATTCAAAATTCTGTTTTTCCATTCTATCAAGGTCCCACTCTTTAAATCATCTCAAGGTTCTGGTGTCCTTATATATCAGATCCCGCAAGCCTTCCCTCTGTGAACAGAGGGATTGTTTGCTGGGTCTGAATATTATTGGTCTCTAGTTTTCCTTGAAATTTTTTTTTCTCCCCCTTCATTAGTCATCTTTAATTTACATATCTATTCTTTTATTTCCCAGAATTAAACTTGATAAGACTGGGACAAAACCAGTTGTTTTTTAGCTATTAAATTTAGACTGATATAGGGTTGTTAAATATCGAAGATAAAGAATGCTCTGGTGCACCAAAAAGTTTGAAGACAAAGAATTGGAAGCATTATTTCATGAAGACTCATGTCAGGCACAAGCTGAATTTGCAGAATCATTAGGAGTTGATCACACAACAGTTTCAAAATGTTTGAAAGCATTAGGAATGATTCAAAAGCAAGGACACTGGGTGCTGTATGAGTTGAAGCCAAGAGGTGTTGAATAGCATCTTGTTACATGTAAACAGGTGCTTCAACGGCAGAAAAGGAAAGGTTTTTTGTATCGTATCATGACTGGTGATGAAAAGTGGATACACTACGATAACCCTAAGTGTAGAAGATCATGGGGTAAGTCTGGTCATGCATCAACATCGGCAGCAAAGTCAAATATCCATGGTTCAAAGCTTCTGCTCTGCATTTGGTGGGATCAGCTGGGTGTAGTCTATTATGAGCTGCTCAAACCGCCCAAAACCATCATGGGAGATTGCTATTGACTACAATTGATACATTTGAGCTGAGAATTGAAGAAAAAAAATGGCTGCTATATGAGCAGAGACATGACAAAGTGATTTTGCAACATGACAACACTAGGCCACATGTTGCAAAACAGGTAAAAACCTACTTGGAATTGCACTCTCCCTTAGCTAGGGGAAGAAGAAAGAGATGGATTCATACCTTTCTGAAGGGTATTTGTGCATATATATATATATATATATATATATATATATATATATATATAAGGACCTTGAAAAAGTTCTTTTTTCATGAAAAGTAATGTTTTATTTATAAAAACTAGTAAGAAACATGTCATTGAAAGTATTTTTATTGTCCATCGCTAGCCACTACTTTTTCCAATCTTTCTGGTAGCATTTGAATTCCATGTCAGAAAAATGACATGTCTTTTGAGGCTAACCACAAGTTGACCCATTTTTTGGCATCTTCCTAAGAATGAAAGTGTTGCTCAGCCAGGCCATGTGCCATCAATCAGAACAAGTGATAATTGGACCTGGCAATGTCTGGTGAATTCAGCGGGTATGGTAGGACTTACCATTTAAGCAATTCCAAGTAGGTTTATTATCCCTTTATATATATATATATATATATATATATATATATATCCCTTTATACACATATATACTCTAAGGAGCACATGCCTGAGTGGTTAAAATATTTGTTTTTGAGACCCAGGTTTGAATGTCACCATGGTCAATTTGTCAGGTAGGGAACTTCATCAGCCTGGGATGGTGATACCAGTAGAGAGCACCTTTAGAAAGTGCCTTAAAATTAAAAATTGAGTTAATCCAAGCCTTGTGAGTAAAATTGGAAAGACGGAACTGTTTAGAAGCCATCATGGTCATGCAAGCATAAAGTCACAATTCATTGTGACCGAGGGTTTGAGTGTGCTGCTTTGTTCATAAAATTGATTCTGCCAGATTATGCACTCTCTCCCAGAAAATGTAACTAAGGTCTTCTCAGGTTAGTTGTTGTATAAACCACAGGTGAACTCATTGAATTGAGCATGCATCTGTAATAGGGATTTGTTAGTTCCCCTGGCAAATGGTGTACACAGAAACAAGTAGTAGCTGACCATAGTGAGATATATACACACACATGCATACACATGCACAATGTTACATTTTATTATACAAGTCAATATTTTTACAATAAAATTGGTATTAGCAAAGTTTTCAAGGTGTGAAATCCTGCTTGTAAATTTACTATTCTTAGAAACATTTACAATAGCATATTTGGTAATGTGAGATTTTTATTATGCAATTGAAGAGTTGTTCATCATGTTGGACATAAATATAATAGTATAATCATTGATATTTCCATGAGTCATACAAAAGAAATGAGGATATTGTAATGTTATTGAGTGATCAGAGCAGAATATTTGAAATCGCAAAAAGCTGAATAGACTTCACAAAACAATAAAAATAAAAAATTGAAAACATTGGTAATATAAGAACAAAAACTAAAACAAGATTTAACAATGTTAGAAAAATTTTTCTTAATCATTTCATCCCAAGCAAGGCAACAAATTCACTAACATGCAAAGGGTTATTGAGTGTGAAAGAATATAAGAGAAACATTAAGGAGTGAGAACAATAAAAGAACAGAATTTAAGAGGACAGAAAATTTAAAATTTTTGAAGATCAAAGTTGACTTAGAAGCAAAAATCCAGAAGAGAATTCCACAAGCAAGAAGTGTAATAGAAGAAACTGTTAGCATAGAACTTACTGTTGCATTTAGCCATTTTAACTGTAAAATTATGAGACCTTGTTGCCAATATGTTGGGCAAATGTGATAGCTGCACCATCTTTTGGAAGTCTTCAAAATTCTCTTTCCGCCATATTTCATAAAATGATTTGGCTAATGATGAATAAATGGGATAGCCACACTATTTGTTGGAAGTTTCCAAAATGCTCTTTCCACCATATCTCATAAACTGATTGACCATATTTTTTTTAATCATTTCACCCTAAACAAGGCAATAAACTCACTAAGACACAAGTGTTAGAGAATATGAGAAAAAAAAAATTATTAAGGTGAGAGAACAATAAAAAAACAAGAATTAAGACAGAATGATTGACGTTGTTTTTAACTTTTTGAAGATCAAAGTTGACTGGGAAGCAAGAAGCCAGAAGAGAGTTCCACAAGCAAGATGTGCGAGAAAAGAAACAGCTACACTTGAGAAAAATTAAAATAGATATAAGCAATAAAAGTTGATTCGTCAGTGCCAAAAGTATTTCACTTTTATCTTAAACAAAAGATTGTAAAGGAAACTCCTCTCAGTATTAGAAAGAGTGATAATAGTGGATTTGAGAAACACTTTTTCCTGAAAAACTGGCTTGCTAGAAAGATTTTGAAAAATTTAAATGACCAGTAAAACTAACTGTTCAGCTAATGAAAGCTGAATGTTTCCTGTATGGAAATGGTTAATCTCACCATTATCATTACCATTTATGAATAAAAATTCATTTTGCATGTTTTTATTTGGTAGTTTGGTTTGATTTTGTTTAACAGCATATCAATGTCCATGGGTTATTTAATGCTGAAATCTAAATATTCTGAACACATTTTATGGCTTCAACTAAATATATTTTGAACGCAATTATATGCAATTAACTACAGATAAAATCTATTGTTGGTCATTTTGCTATAAAATGTATTTCAGGAATTCTACTATAAAATGTATTGCTGGTCATTTTGCTTTAAAACTGTATTGTTAGTAATGCTACCATAAATATGTATTATTGGTATTTTTTATATAAATATGTATTGCTGGTATTTTTACTAGAAAAACATATTTTTATACTTTCATAGTGTTTGTTTTTGTTTGAGAGTTCATTATTTTCCCATAGTTAGTTGGGACCCTGATAGGTGCTACCACCCCAGGTTAGGATGAACTTTGAAACAACAGCAAATAAGAGGTTTGCATTTTTGTATACATAATTAAAATTGGTACTACCACAAAAATTATCAATTTTTAATAGATATTCTAAGCTGAAACTCATATTATATAGCATAATGTATATGTCATGACTTACATTATAACTTACATTCTATGTGTATATGTGTCCTGAAAATTATATCACTATTGATTATTTAATATCAACTCTATATTGAAAACATTGACTTTCTTAAAATTTGACAGGTGTGGATATGTTTGTGCATGTGCATGCATGCATGTATGTTGGTGGATCAATAAATCCATAGCCTAATGCTGAAAAAGCATATATTTTGCATTCAAATATTATCCAGTATGATCTCCTTCTTTGTCAAGGCACTTAATTCAGTGATAAATATTAATAACATATGAGGGTGTACCAGAATACAACAGCTGGTCAGCTAGCTGTTGTATTCTGGTACACATGCATGTCTTTTAGGCTACTAACTGGTGTGTCTACTTACAGTTATATATTGATCAGCCTATGAATTGTCCAGCCAACTCTCCTATGTTGAATATTATTTAAAATCAAGTTTTACAGCAAGGAAAGAAGGCTGCGATTAGCATGCATTTCTTACAGTGGGCAGTGGAAATAACCAACAGGTATTCAGCAGTGTCTCTTTGCCATCCATACAAATGACTTTGGTATACTTAAACTGAGCAGAAACATTTCTGCATCCCTGTGGGTGATGAATTATTTTCCACCCTACAATCCCTTTCCCACAGATGAAACATTGCAAGCTATTTTCCATCAAAAGTGTTCAGCCAGACTACATTCCTTAGTTCCAGCAGTCTAAACCTACATGGTTAAGACCCACCATGCGTTAGACATTGTCGTGAACTACCCTCATTCCTTTCGTATTCCATTGGTAAAATGTAAGTTCTTTAGGTTGCTTGTGACCTTTTTCAAGTGGCAAGAATGCACATGGTATGACTTGTGTTAGTTCAAAGTATTCCAAATTCACAACAGTCAAGTATTTTGTTGTGACTGAAGGTTTGATCATATGGGCTTGTGTTTGTGATGGCTAGGGCAAACTTTTAAACAAATTTCAATTAATAATTAAAGCTATAGACTTATTGGCCCACTTTTGTCTATTTGTACACACACACACACACACACACACACACACACACACACACACACACACACACAAATATATACATGTAGATTTGAATATTTATACTTTTATAAACATTTGTATGTATAATGTTTTACATGCTGTGGTAATAAAATAAGCACATCCCACATCCCTATTGCTTATAACCATCCATTACTATAAAATAAATTGTTTTAAGCACTAAAGCTGAATTAGTCAAAAAAAGGGTTGTTATCATATTACACATGTATATGCACATTGTGCATGCACTTCTGTAAATATTTATGTCTATGTTTAAATATATACTAGTCCATATATGAAGAGATGCTGAAAAATGTCTTGGATTGACCCACTTCCCCAAATCTGGTCACATGACCAAAAATCAGAATTACTTTTATTTTCTTCTTGATCATGACAAGAATATCAGCATCTCTTTGCATGCACATATGATAACATATTAGTGTGTGGGTTCAAATACATAGATTTTTACACATAAATCATCATTCTCTTTCTTTCTCTCTTTTTCTCTTCCTTTCCTTCATTTTCCCCCTCCCTCTCTTTCACTCCCTATTTCTCCTTCTATCTCTTTCCCCCTTCCTTCTTTCTCCTTCTTTCCTCCTCTTTATCTCTCATTCACTCTTTTGCCCTTTTTCTTCATCACCCTCTTTTTATTTTTACATAATTATAGGTTTTAATTCATTGTCTTTGCTTTTAGTCTCAGCTGAAAAAGAAACAGTTTATTTAAACAAATTGTTCAAGGGTCTTTATACCTTTTGGCTCTTAAAGCATTTGACTTCTTTAGACATCAACTTGAAAAAGATTTTCAAATATCATCAGGCCATCCTTGAAATCAACTGAAAGTAAATAACTAATTAAGACTGCCTTTCAAATTTCTTTAAAATTTTGATACAGTGTAACCCGGATATAAGAGAGTTGTCGGGACCCGAGAAGAAGTATCTTATGTCCGGGTTTCTCTTATATCAGGGTTTGGTCTATTATATATACATTAACACAGGCTCTAATTTGGGACCAAATCTCTCTTATATCCGGGTCTCTTGTATCCGGGTTACACTGTATTAGAATATAACACAAGGGATAAAACAGCACAGTGCATCTTCAGCATGCAATTTTAAAAGTAAAATATTTCTGTGTTAAATGGAATTACAAGTTCAAAATATTTTCATTTATTGTTCTATACAGTTGTTGATATTTGTCTTCTGAGTCCAAAAACATTGAAACTTTTTCATCTTGACATCTCAAGCACTTCAGGCAAATATTTTGTTTGTAAGTGGGTTGATTGTTTTTCTATAAAACTGAGCTTATCTTGCTGTTGACAGAAAAGAGTCAACAACATGACTGTAACTATGTGCCATATCACCCACCTCCACCCCTGTGATATAGTGCAAATTATGTTTCAATCTGATATTGTCTAGGGGATAAATCTATTCCGTAGCAGTTACCACAAATCATCCAAACCACAGTGGAAAATTCAATACACATCATCATCATCAGCAGCAGCAGCAGCAGCAGCCATTGTTTGTCCACTGTAGAACAAAAGCCATTCCCAAATCCTTCCATGACAACCATGACTGTGCTATTCACTGCCATGCTTTACCTCCCTATTTCATTTCTCCATCTCCTCTTTGGTCTTTTCCTACTAAGTTTATTATGCACTGGTTACTAACTGATCAACATTTTACTTCATATATACATGAGGAGGTAGTAAAAATGTTCTCAGCTCAACATATTGTCCCAAATCTGACCAAATGGAATTTTTAATCCCTTCTTGGTTTGGATGAGAACTATCCAACATTCATTGTGTGTGTGTGTGTGTGTGTGTGTGTGTGTGTGTGTGTGTGTGTGTGTGTGATAATAAAATATATAAAAATATATTATAAATATAAGACATGTATATATATACTAATATATATATATACTAATAAATATATATATACTGAAATATATACTATATATATATATCAATACATATACTAGTATATATATATATATATATATACTAACATATATATTCTAACATATATATACACACACACACACACACATAATATATATGTATCAGTATTTTCTGTTTATACATTATAATGTATAAACAGAAAATATATTAAGGTAATTGTCGGACTTTGTCCATTTCCTAATATATCTATATATATATATAAAGTTGTAGCCTCTGTCTGTCTGTCTGTTTGCCTGTCTGTCTGTCTGTTTGTTATCAAACTCCTCTTAGGGTTTTGGAGATAGACCCCCATCCCCTCTTACCATATATGTTCTGAAACTACATTACCCAGGGTACTTGGATAGGCATTTTTCATTTTGATCAATCACCCCCACTGAAAATTTTTTCCCTTTGCTATAAATTAAATTTAATTTTGAACAGGGAAATGACTCCTAAGATACTTGGATAAGTATATTCATTTTGATCAAAGGAGGTACCCAGGAGGCACAAACCCTCAGTGAAATGTTTTTCCCTTTGATTTAAATTGAATTTTAATGACTCCTTTCCAAAATATAGAAGGATAAAGTCAGAAGAGGGAGGTCACATCGACAAAATCATTTTGATCAAAGTGGGTGTCCAGGGCGAGGGATCACAAACCCGTGACTGAAAATTTTTTTCACTTTGATTTCAATTAAATTTAAATTTGAACTCCTATCCAAAATACAGAATGAGAAAGTCAGAAGATGGTGGTCACATAAGCATGATCATTGAGTAATATTGAAATGCATCATTTTCTCCACAAATTATAACAATGATTTAAAATCAATCATCATATTCTTATGAAAAATGTGTGACATGCAGCAAGATGTGGGTAATTCGGCTAATGTGTGTGTGTGTATATATATATATATATATATATATATATATATATATATATATATATGTATGTATGTATTAAAGAGAGAAGAAGCTGCAAATGTTTTGGCTTATAATGGGGAGTTTTTTATACATTATATTTTATTTTCTATATTTTTTGCTACATGTGTTTCAGGTCTTGTGACCTACATCAGGCAAAGAATAATTATTTCCATATATTATTTAAAGGAATTAATTTTTTTAAACATTGTCTTTTGTGTATAGTAGTAATCCAAACTCATCTGAAATAAAGTATAATATATAAAAAAATAAAAGTATAATATATTAAAAAAATTCACATACTAACTAAAAACGTTTGCAGCTTCTTCTCATTTTAAAATATACATAATAATTAATATATATATATGAGGAAAACATTATAGTGGTTCTAACCAGAGAAAACTATATATTTATCAAATATGTGGTGCCGTTCAATTTATATTACAATGAATCATTCATACAAAAAGTAAATTAGTAAAGTTAATGATATAAAATGGTGAAATCTCTTCCCTAACTAAATTTTAAAGATGCATTAACCTACTAATCACTCAATGAATGCTATGATCCTTGTTTTTTAAAATTATAAACTGTATTAGGTCTTCCTTAAATACGCAAGTACTTTCGACTGTACGTCCAGTCATCATCAGACATGAAAATTATTTTGTTTTTGGTAAAATTCAGGTAAAATGTATTGTAATATATATATATATATATATAATATATATATATGTGTGAGTGTGTGTGTTTAAAATATATTTTACAGTAAAAAAACAAAAATTACATCAACATAGGTATAGTCTATTTCAGACCGTTCTTCACACGGCCATCGTCAGCCTCTAAGTGCTTGTCTTGGCGTATTGTTCTAAATTTAAATTTAAAGTCAATCCTCCTCTAGCAGACACCTTGTTAATGAGAGTGGGTTTGTGTTAGCGATTGGTTCGAGGCATAAGGTATCTTATCCCGGGGGAAGCAGTCTGGGTTTGAAGTTTATTTATGGCCAGGATTTTTGTTTGTAGTTTAATATCAGTTCCTACTATGTAGTGTTTTTTTATAAAGGCCCTGGAGTGTGTTTTTCTGGGATTCACAGTAAATAGTTTTTGTAATACTTAGTGATGTGGGATTTAGAGATTTTAAGATTAATGTAAATTAGTTGAGTTATAGATTTATAGATAAAGCTCTTTGTAATGTGTGAGCTGTACTTATGACCAGAATGTTTTGTATTTCTTTAAGGCATGGGTGACCAGGAATCCTTTCAATGAGTCTATCGGTACCTTTTCCAATCAATATGATGGCTCTGACTACAACTGGAATCACTGATGTCCTCATGTGCCACATTTTTCTAGATTTTCACTTCAAGATCTTTGTATTTTGATAGGTTTTTGAAGTTCTTCAAAGATACATTGCAATCTGCAGAGACTGCTATGTTAATAAGAAAGCACATTCTGTTTTTGTCATCTTTGATCACAATGTCTGGGCAATTAACTTTAATTGTTCTGTATGTGTGTATTGTAAAGTCCTAAATAATTGTTACAGGTCCTCTCTCTGTAACCAGATCTGGGTGATGTTCATGCCAGTTTCTTGCAGTTTACTTTCTGTAAAAGTTGCATATTTTCCAGTGCTGGTATTAGCCAATTCTATCATGCTGAATTTTATATTCAATGGGTGCTAATACTGTGCACCCTACTACTACTACTACTATCACCACCACCACCACCACCACCACCACCACCACCACCACCACCACCACCACCACCACCACCACCATCATCATCATCATCATTATTATTATTATTAATAATTATTAACATTATTATTATTCCTCCTCCTCCCTTTGATTTCTGGTGTTTACTCATTTCTTTCCAGGTTCCAACTAGTGACCTAAGGTTCAGAAATGGCATCATGGCATTTCCCACAGAGCATTTTTTGAGGAAAAAACAAAATAAAACTTAAGATCACATTTTACATAGATAATGCTCTTTGTGAGTACAATTCTTTGCATTTGGCTTGGGTTACCAGGAGGATTCCCTTCAATGAGTATCAGAGCCTTTTCCGATCAATCCAAGACTTCCAACTACAACTGGAATTGTTGATGTCCTTATGTGCCACACTTTTGAGATTTAGATTTTAAGGTCCTTGTATTTTGATAGTTTATTATTATTATTATTATTTGAGATATTATTATTTATTATTTTATTTTATTTTATTATATTTATTATAGTTTATTATTATTATTATTATTATTATTTGAGAGTGTACTATTATTATAGAGTTTAAGTTGTTTATTTGTTTGGGGAAATAATTCAATAATTGAAAAATTCATATCTGAAATATTACAACATCAATTAGAAAACCTGGAGATGCAAGAAGCAAACATGATGTCACCAGAGCTTGCAAGGACACTTTTAATGCTCACAACACAAGAAAAATTAAAGGCACTAGTGCCAAATCCTCAAAAGATTTACAAGACATATCTTTGGGTAATTAGGTATCAGTTAATGAAGTATCCTTGGATAATTAAAAAAAAATGAAACAACATAATATTTGACATTCCTTGCATATTACAGTGTATTCATGTAATACTGACAGATGGCGAGAGTTTCATTAAATTTTATTAATCAGAGCTTTTGAGGATGAGAATTTTATTAATTAGTAATCTGCTTGGACAATCTTTATTTTTTTTTGATAATCTTGGAGCTTCATGCCCACAAAAAAAAAAACAGTGTCAAAAGGATGGTTTTTCCATTGACACTGCTATTATTTTAAGTACCTCTACTCCTCGGCAATGTTTATTGTTTTAAAAAATGATGATTAGAATTGTGATAAATCCTAAGCATATGATGAAAAAGAATTTATACATTCTTTTTGTTCCTGAGAATTTACAACACAAATATTAAACACTATTTATTTTCCGATTGTTTATTTACAAGAATAATTTTATATTTACAACATTCTAAAACCAATACAATTAAAAAATACAATACAATATTTATCATTTGCCAATTTTTAAAGAAATAAATATGAAAACAATTTTTTATTCCTAAATTTATAAACAATTACTAAATAATTAAAATATGTGAACCAACTATCAGGAAATCATTATTATTTATTTACCATTTTATAAAGTTCAAACCAATTGGCAATTAGCTGATGCTTTGTCAACCATTCCAATAAACAATATATTAAATAAATAGTGAGAAAGGGACTGAAGCCGAGATGCCACATCAGGGCCAATAACCTTGCAGATTTTTTTTATTTTATCAAGAGTTTCTAAATATGTAGCAGTAATATCAGACCAAATGTGGCAGCACTGTTCAAGGCAAAGATGAATGGTAGACTTATAAATATGTAAGACAGATTCTGGCAAGAAAAATTGTCTAGCATGATATAGTGAACCAACTTTCTTAGCTGCTGACTTAGCAATTGATTTGATATGCTATTTCCACTTCATGTCAGATGAAAACATTAGTCTGCGAAGGTGCAATGAGTCACTCTCCTGGAGGTTAGCATCAGCCATGCTGATGAAAGGTAAAAAGGGTTCTCTCAGATGAGTAAAATAGATTGTCATTTAAATCATGCAAAAATGAAAATAACAAGGACATCTCATTTTGACAGATATATTTACCAAAATTACACAAAAATATCTAGAAATGCTAAAGAGTAAATTTATTCAATAAAATCACTATTTACTTCAACCATGGCTTTCAGATGACTTCAGAATCTCCTGCAACTCTTCTGGACAGTCTCCTTGTTTCAGTTGGTGAATGCTGCCATAATCCTTGCTTCCAATTCATCTTTGGTGTTGTTGGTCTCTCACTCAACTGAGATTGCAGTCTGGAGGGTTAGGTGGCCAGATGTAAGGGGTGATGTGGTTGCAGAAATTGCCTGATAGCCATAACTGGGTTCTCCTGCTTGTGTGGCATGGTGCAGAGTACTTGAGTAATATTGAAATGCATCATTTTTCTCTGTAAATTATAAAAATGATTTAAAATCAATCATCATTTTCTTACAAAAAAGAGTGTAACACTCAGCAAGGTCTGGGCAATTCAGCTAGTATATATATATATATATATATATATATATATATATGTTAAGATGTTGCATGTATGATTTTAAGAAATTACTGAATTCAATCTGACACAGTAACTTGTTTGCAATGACACATAGAACTAGATGACTTACAAGCTGTTATGCTACAAACACGCACACACAGATGTGTATATATAACATAATATATGAATAATATATTTTTAAATACTTTTTCTGTTGGCATGAATTTAAAAATAATGTAAGCTGATATTATAAACAAAAAAAACAAACTAACTCTTAATGATATCAATTTTGAACGAGGCCACTATGTCTAATTTTAAGCAACTTTTAGATTATCTACAAGCACACTTACATACCATTTATTATAGTAGTATAACTAAAAACCTTTAAAATAGCTAGTAGATTAAACAAAAACACTTGGTAATCAGCAAATATTTGTACAATTTATATATATATATATATATATATATATATATATATATATAAATATAAAAGTTGACATTGAGGTCAACATCCGGTGGCAACAGTCTGTTTATTGCTTAAATGTAGTCGTCAGGCCATTATATATATATATATATATATATATATATATATATATATATATAGTAGCAGGCCACTCGTATTCGAAGATACTCGTCTACTAGGGTGGCTAACCAATCCCTATTGCAGACAACACATTTGTGTTTTGTTCAACACCCACAGAGCCCACCAGTGTTTTATACTGCAACTATGCTGAGCAGACCTTAGTTACAGTTCCTGGGAGAGAGTGTGTTATCTAGCGTGATCAACAATTTGAACAAGGCCAGCACACTCAAGCCCTCAGCCATAATGACTTGTGGCTTTGTGCTAGCACAGCTATTGATGGCCCACAAGAGTTCCATCTACCCAATTTCACTTGCAAGGCTCGGGTCAACCTGTGGTATGGTTTTCAGGCACTTTCCAAAGGTGGCACATGCTGGGATCAACCTTGATCCAGTCTGATATAATCAGGAAGTCGCCTTCCTGACAAATCGATATATATATATATATGAAGAAATATAGTCTTAAAGTGTGCTATATTTATGGGATAAAGTGCTCAATATCAGAGATAGAGCGTGTGTAAATATAAAAGTGGACATGGAAGTCAGCACTTAGAGGCAACAGTCTGTTTCAACTAGTGCTGTTATTTTTCTCGGCTATTTATATATAAGGGTCAGTGGTGCATTATGGGTAGTCTATTTTGGCAGTTACTTTTACCGGAAGTCGCTTATTTGTTTATTTATTTATGTCAAATTATTTTGCTTGTTTTTTTGTTTGTTTCTTTTATTTTTATTTTTATTTTTATCTTATATATTTATTTATTTATTTTTTTATTTTGATCGGTGTTTTTGGTTAACGTAGTAAAAATTTGTTTATAGCTTATTGTTGGTAGTCTATAATGGCCGTCATTTACCGGAAGTCACTTGTTCACTTATTTATTTGGGTCAAATTGTTTTGCTTGTTTTTATTTATTTTCATTTTTATTTTTTATCTTATATATTTGTTTATTTGTCATTGATTAAATCTATTTGTTGAATTTTGGGGTGTGATGTTGTGGTTTGTTCTGACTATTATTTTGGTGGGAACAGTTTTTAATTTATCTATTTAGGTTGGTTATCTTTATTTGTTTTTTCTAAACGGCTAGTTTATCGTAATCGGTTGTTAGTTTATTTATATATTTGGATGTATTTAGATCGATTTATTATACTATATATTTTTGGCTTTCGGTTTTTTAAGTAACGTAGTATATTATCTTTTATTAATGTTTTTTTTATTTATATAACAGTTATAACTTTCGTCCGTTCTTTTGTTTTGATTTTATTTCGCATATTCTAACAGGTGTGGTTTTGTGATTTGTTTGGAGTAATTTATTTTGCTTATTTTATTGTTGTTTGTTTATATATTTATTTATTTTTCTATTTTAAGTTACGTAGTAAAAATTTGTTTTCATGTCTGCATTTTGAGATTAGCTCGGATCTTTTATTTAATAATTTATAAATATATATATATATAGATATATATATATAGATATATATATATATAGTTAATATTTACAAAGGTGAAATAGGCACAAACCAACTTGCGTTCAATGGCCTTCAAACTTAGATTACTTATTGTGTATATATTTGTATGTAAGAGAGAGAGAGAGAGAGAGAGAGAGAGAGAGTGAGAGAGAGAGTTATTACTTAATATCACTGTATGTCAGTAAATGTGTTTGTGTCTGAGAAAGAGAGAGAGATAGTGAGATAAAGGCAATAGAAATGAAATCACACTTCAAAGATAGCAGAACAAATCGTCATTAGAAGTTTGGGAAAACCCTGATGTAACCAAACTTGGGCATGTTGCTCTCAGAAGGAATGAGAGTCATTTTTTTCTGTCTATTCCTTGTTTCTCCTTTTAATCTGATTCCAATCTGTTGTCTTACCTCTTTTATGGCTTTAGTATTCTGCTTTATTATAACTTGCATCTTTTACAGTTAACTAACTGGCTCTACTGAGGCCACACATACATTAATATAATTAGGTTCCAGCAAAAAAATGGTTTTCAATCATGTATTCAGCCTTGAGTTTTGAACAAAAAGAAAATAAAACACACACCTAATATTTGACAAAATATAAGTTGATATAATACAATAGTATTGAAATATTAGAAGAAAGGATGTTTTGGTACATTGAACTTTACTTGTAAGAATGAATATGCAAATAATTATGCACAAGTAAAAACAACATATTTTATTGCCTTAGCAAACTAAATAGAAAAAATATGAAAACTGTAACTGAAGGAATGCATATGAAATTAAGATACTCAAAGCAATAGAAATGTTGTTCTACAGTTGGATGCTGAGAATATCATGAACAGAATCTGAAAACAACTCGGAAGTTTTAAAGAAAATGAGAACTAGGACATTTACACTTAAAATCAGAATGATCTATTTTCACTCGTGCACTGACTGCATGAATTGAAGCATGCTACTAGGTTAACATCTAGGTTCCACCTTTTTACTGCCAAAATAGTTAAATGTAACCATCTTTTCTACTCCAACAACTTCTTCTCTCACACTTCAAAATTCCATGATAACTATAACCTTCAAAAATTTAAACCTAATGTCAACCTTCTGATGCCTTGATCCCCAGTCTCCTTTTTATCCTTCTTTGTTCTTCTTTTTACCCTTTCCTCAATCCCCCTATAACCAGTCTTTCCTCTTACTTTCACTCTCGGAAACCCTTGCGTACTAGTGGCACTCTCACTTTGCTTAGGGTGAAATGCTTAAAAAAACAAAAATCATGAAGACACAGAATGAAACTAGAGGAATTCCTACAGAAGTTAATAAAGGGAAGTGAGAAGAAAGGACTAACCATCAATTGTAAGGAGATAAATATAGTTGTAAGCAAGAGGAACAGCACATGATGCAAACTACAAATTGGAGGTAGTAAAAGAAAGTGAGAAGAAAGGACTATCAATTGTAAGAAGACAAAATATATCATTGTCAGCTCAACATGTGAATTAGAAATGGGAGATACCAAAATCCAGAAAGTGTAAAAATTTAAATATCCAGGAACTGTTTTAACAGAGGAAAGAAAATGTAGCACTGAAATCTGAAGGTGCATTGGGATAGTGAAAGTTGCCTTCCATAAGCTAAGTGGTAAGAAACAGGAAAATTCTGTTAGAAAGAAAGATTACTGAACAAAAAGTACTGAACTGTTCTCAATCCTCCTATATGGCAGTGAATGCTGGACACTCTCCTCACAGATGAAGAAAAGACTTGAAACAACAGAAATATTGATCTACGGCAGGATACTGAGAATACCATGAACTGAACATGGGAGCAACAATAAAGTTTTAGAGAAAACAGAAACAAAAAGGACTTCTTAGATTTAGTATCAGAAAGAGGTGGTTGAACTTTCTAGGGCACATAATGGTGAAAGAAGGCTTAGAAAATCTGACATTCACAGAAAATATTGAAAGTAAGAGGGGCAGAGGAAAGCAGGGCATAACCTTCCTAATGAGCTTTTGTAAATGATTGACAGAACAGGGATTAGGAGAGATAGCACAAAGACAAATTATTACTAAGGGCTACAAGGGACAAGAAATTGTGGAGAGCCATGATTTTCCATGTCATGAAAAGACACAGCACACAGAAAAAGAAGAAGGGCACATTAGGTACTCTCACATGATATGCTGAGGGAAAGTATACCAGAGGGAAACAATGAGTAACTTGCCTAAGTAAGTGTGATATATTGCTTAGAGATACAAGGGACAGGAAGTCATGGAAAGTCAAGATCACCCATATCTTGAAGGGGACATAATACATAAAATGAAAGAATATAATGTTAAGGCAAAGCTATCAGGCTCACAGTATCTCTTGAGACTAATTCTATGGTAAGTAGTATTTTTACGTACTCAATATTTTTTCTTCTATGTGTCATGTCCCATCGGGATGTAGGCAATCATGGCTCTCTACAATTTCTTGTCTTTGTTAGATCTTGATAAATTTTGTTGTTTTGTTATCTCTCCTAAATCTTGTTCTGCCATCCATTTACTCTCTCTCTTGCCTTCAATCTATCCTTTGAATATCAAATTTTCCAATCCCTCTTTCCTCATTATGGACCTTAGAAATTTCAACTGTCTCTTCCTGATGTTAGGTATAAGTGTCCTTTTTGCTGCCATTTTCTCTAAAACTTTTTCATTACTTACATGTCTAGTCTATGATATTCACAGCATCCTTCTATAGAATCACATTTCTGTTGCTTCAAGTCTCTTCTTCATCTGTGAGGAGATTGTCCAGCATTCATTGCCATATAGGGAAACTGATATTATGTAACAGTTCAGTACTTCTTTCTTTGATTCTAATGAATTTTTTTTAGCTTTTGGAAGGCATATTTTGCAATCTCAGTGTGCCTTCAGATTTCGGTTTTGCCCTTTCTATCATCTGTTAAAACACTTCCCAGGTATTTTCCCATGATCAATATACACACACATATATGAGCATGCATACATTTAGGTTATTATATAGCTCCAACGTAGTCTAACACAAGGTCATGATAATTGGACATGTAGTAAAAATTAAGCTTACTACCAATAACTTGTAATATTAACCCATTAATACCTACTGTAAAATCCAGCATTATAAAAATTAAAATGAAATCTGTTATTATTATTATTATATCCTATATTGATTATAAGTTTCTAAACAATCCAATATACATAAGTTCCCCTAAAGCAGCTTCTTCCCATAAACCGACTCCCAAGAGGATGCTTTCCCAATCGCTATAATCTAGGGTTAATCATTATCTTCTCCACATATCCGCATAAACTGCACCTCTAACTCTGTAACCCTCTACCTTGTACATGGTGAAGATCATTGTAAAAAAAAGGAGACATTAATGGCTTAACCTATTCCCACCCAATAGGAGATGCTGTAGATATTGACTAAGCTAAATTTAATCTGATCCCCGGGTATAATTTCAGAGCTTTTTTTGAGATTACCTTGCTAACCAAAGCTCTACAATAGGCTGCTGGTCCGTATATATTAGTTTGGTCAGAAAGTCGTGACTCACTTAGGAAGTGGAAAGAAGACAACAAATCTTGATCTCTGTCTGGTGGAATTTCCAATGGACTGTATCTCAAGCTTGTCCCATATGCTCGATGGCACACTTTTTCTGCAACCAGCGATTCAACACTTTTGATGAAGTAAAGGAAGCTTGTTTAAAGTTTTTTGACTGGTATCTGGGACAGATTCAAATGCTGGCTGATCGCTGGCAGAACATCAAGAATGATGCACTTTATTTTGAAGAATAAATGTTGGTGTTGCTCCATAAAATTTTGTTGTCTTCTTTTTGCTTCTTAAGTGAGTCAGGACTTTCTGGCCAACCTAATATATAACTGTGTAGATTTAGGAATTGTTTGTCAAAGATTTAAAAATAGACATTCAGAAGAAGGAAAAATTTAGTTGTAACAAGTTAAACTCTTTAGCAAAGCAAAGGAGTTCAACATTATTCTAATGTAAAATAGTAGACTTAGATATCAGAAATAATCATGTGAAAAGCAAAGTGGCTCTCTTGATTCACCCAGCAGTCACCTTTAGCAAAAGTAATCATTTCTGGTTTATTGAACAAGATATACATATAACCAGTGAGTAAAGCAAAGAAGCCAAAGACTGAATGATTACAGTTTACTGATTGTTTTGTTTAATACCACCTTACTGTTGGCCTGAATATGACCCTCTTATCTCCAATGTCACACAGTGCATCGTAGGTGGTTTGACCAATATCAAGTAACAGGTCAGACAATGACATGATACTCAAATTTCTAGTGTTGAGAAAGAAAAAGAATAAGTTCATGTCTGAAGTTGGCATCAGTGAGTAATTGAGCAAATTTGAAATAAAATCCTGTCAAGGTTGACAATAGGAGTAACAGTTTTTGCTGCTACTTCCCCCTGGCAGATAAGATAGTTTTGGGTGAAAACTCATTTACCTGTCCTTTTCTCTCAGCCATTATGGGATGTCAGCAATGAGGCATTTTGTCACTATAGCTAGCAGTTGAAGAGAATAAAGTGAGAATTAAATTGATATCTTTTTAAATTAGCAGAAATTTTGACTTTGGAGTTCTGTAGTGCTCACTCATCAGGAAAGAGGATCTGTTAAATTCTTTTCATTGACTGGAAAACAAGTTTATTCTTTTGTTTGAATGTTGAGCAAATTTCAGATATGTCAAAAGCTGGAAGTGGATTTCTCTGATGTGCTTTTGTTAGTTTCTGATTTTCAACGTGTTACAGGCCGTTTGAGTGAAAACTTCTGTTAGGACTTTATTTTTTCAATTTATTTTTAATCTTTTTTTATATCAAGGATCTGACTCTAGAATCAATATAGTATATGTGCAGTCTAGGAAAAAATGTTGATAATATCATTATATATATATATATATATATATATATATATATATATAGCATAATGAGAAGCCACATATACTTTCTTGATATGTATATAATATGGATAAAACAACTGAAAAGTTGCAAATTAAAAGAAAAAAAATTGGATGTTTTTTGTGAAAGTATTTATTTATATGTTTTTATATATTTGATATTTCAGACTGCCTCAGTCCTTCCTCAGAAATTAATTAAATAACTGTGTTCGGAAGTTTGTTTACAAGTAGTGTCCGTCGCGAGACGCGGACGTCACGTGATGTGGAATGCAACTGTGTTTGAATATTTCTAACGTAAATCTAACGATAGTATTTTAGATGTTGTTTAAAAAGGTTTTGTAACTATATCTAAAGAAATTTTTCAACTATTGAAATATTTATACAGATTTAAAATACCCAAGTCTTTGTTTAACCCTAGTTTATATGTGTCTAATTTTAAAATCCAGTATTTCTCTTTTTTTCTTCATGTGTATGTTGAACTAAAACCTGAATCTATCAATAAACATTTACAGTTGTCTAATGAGTGTCTTGATTGATTAAAGTGTTCAGCTATGGGGGAATAACGATTGTTTATATATATATATATATATATATATATATAAATTATTTGAAAATTATAGCATAAATATGTTATAAAATCACTACACACTACAAAAATAGCAATTTTGTTTCAACACTTCTGGTGTCTTATCAAGTGATGGTGTTGAATGTAAAATAAAGGGTTTTAAAAGGTCTAAAAGACCTACTTTATGTTATAATTTATGTTATGTTATAATTTTAAAAGGTCTAAAAGACCATATTTATGTTATAATTTTTGAATTAATTATATTTGCTCTACTCTGTATCGAGCACTCTTTTAAGAATAGTATTTTTTGGTTATTGAAATTTATTCTATATACACCAATCCTATACCTGTATGTATATATATATATATATATATATATATATTTTTTTTTTTCTAAAGAATTAATGAATTTATTTTTTAATCCTACATATTTTTATTACTTCAAATGTTATTTTTTAATGGATACCTGTATTTCAGTGGATATTCCGTTTACATTTTAAAAAGTATTGATTCCATCTCCTGGTTTCTACACTTCAGGAAACATATTAAAGAAAATGTACCCTCCACCAGGATTTGTACCTGTATCATCCTTTGCTGATCTAGTGTGCTTTAAGCACTTGGCTATGAACATCTTCACAATCAAGCAAGCTTCTATCTGTCATCCACAGACAGACTGTTTCGCTGTTTCACAGCTCATCAGTGTGGCTAGACGTCCGGTTGCCTCTAGCTAGGATTGAAACACGACTGAATTTACGTCAGTCGGAACTTCTCCCGCTAAGCCGTCGGCGCACGGTCAGGGATGAAGGTGAATTTTAGCGTGTTTATTTTTAGATTTAGATAAACACACAGTGACTGACAGTGACTCAATTCTGCCGAAGAGTCATGCAATATTAGCTTAAATAGTCACTGTTTACAAATTCACATCTCACACCAGAGAGCTCAACCGAAATTATATATATATATATAATTATTTAAAAAAAAAAAAATGATTCCATCACTGCACAGGAATTACCATGTTTCAAAAACAGAAGCTAAAAACTTCCATATCAATTATAGAAATTAAATTAAATTAAAGTACCTAGTTCTGTTTCATTTTCAAGCAAAAGAATGAAACAGAACTAGGTACTTTATTTTAATTTCTATAATTGAATTGGAAGTTTTTAGCTTCTGTTTTTGAAACATGCTAATTCCTGTGCAGTGATGGAATCATATTTAAAAAGCAAAAATAAATTATAATCTAGGCTCTACTTGTGCATCGAGCACTGTCTTTTAAAAATAAAAACAAAAATACTAAAGAACTTCGGATCATCAATCTAACAGTTCTTTCCTATTTTATCAATATATCTGCGCACGCACACACACACACACACACACACACACACACACACACACACACACACACACACACACATTTATATATTCATAGGTGCATGTGTGTGTGTGTGTGTTTAATAGACATTTTGGGAGATTTGAATAATTTCACATAATAACTGAGTCTAGAACAAGAATTATTCAAATCTCCAAAAATTTCTATTACTTATAAACCTATGCTTGATCCAGGTTTAATGCTCTGGATGGAGTGGCTTGGTGAAAGATGATGTTGCTCTTGGGGCTGGTTCCAGTGTGTTATATATACCTGGATGAGTATCACCACTGAAATTAGGAGTTACTATACTACATTGAGTCTAGTTAGTTTCCTCTTTGTCACTGAGGCCCACTGACCCAGTGGTATGACACTTGTGTTGTATTGTAATGGTCCGGGTTCGATTCTTGGTAGTGAATGCGCACTACTGATGAGTTCCAAAAAAGGACTAAAAGGCTGTCCAGTGCTTTCTGCATTCTGTTGAGGATTCTTGTTCTAGACTTGATGAATTATTATGTAATATGTGTGTGTGTGTGTTGTATGTGTGTTGTGTGTCTACGTGTGTGTTTTATTGAAAAGTATAGATATTTTATATTTAACCATTGTTTTTCTAATTTAACCTTATTTTATTTATGTACTTATTGTTTATAATGATCATAAATTCACTACCAAGATGAGACATCATCAGGAAGTATCGTTAATGATGACTCATTTGAGTTGAAAGCTCAGACTTATATTTTGTAATTTTTGTAGATTTGCAGCAGCCAGTTTTGTTAAAGATCATTCCCAATTTTGAAAAGAAGGCAAAAAAATGTCCATATATTTCAATAAAACATGTCTAAAATAACAATTGCTGCCTAATTATACCAAAAATTATCTGATATACTGGACTTCAAGATATTAGCATCCAGCAGCTCAGTTCTTAGAACCGAACAGCCACACTATCCACACATATGATTTGATTATAGAGATGAAGGCTTGTGCAAAACCAACCACACTTTTCAGAAAAACCAAATACAGAGAACTGGTGCACTTAGTGTATCACAAGTTCTCCAAACAACACTCCTCAGGTTTTGAATTAAGATTTGTCATTCTCATAAACTGTTTGCCATCCAAGGCTATAGGGACACAAGCTCTCCAAACAATCCTCCTCGGGATTTGAATTCAGAGTTATCCTTCTCCTAAACTGTTTGCCAATCAAGGCTATAGGGATTAGTCTGTCCTGCTACTTACTGATAACTGGCAGGAGCAGAGATGGATTCATACTTCTCCCAAGGGTATTTGTGTGCAAGTAAATGTAATGAATATTGTTGAAATTCAAACATGGCTCTAAAATTTCTCATTCTAAGCCACCAATAGCCATTGCACCACCTAAGATCCCCCCCACACACAATATATATATATATATATATATACACGCACGACTCTTCGACAGAATTGAGTCACTCTCAGTCACTGTGTGTTTATCCGAATCTAAAAATAAACACGCTAAAATTCACCTTCATCCCGTACCGTACGCTGACGGCTTAGTGTGAGAAGTTCGGACTGACGCAAATTCAGTTGGGTTTCGATCCTAGACCGGACGTCTAGCCACATTGATGAGCTGTGAAACAGCAAAACAGTCTGTCTGTGGATGACAAATATATATATATATATATATATATATATATATATATATATATATATATATATATATATATAATCATATCAATCAATAATAGGATTTACCTAGGCCCCAGTAATCAATTCATGAAGTAATATTTCCCTATTGCAATTCTCTGACATTTACACCAAGCTACAAAAACCTCTGCATTTGTCTCTGTTGAAAAATGTTTGTGCCATTTTCCACATTGCATGATATAAATGGTAACTAACTCTAGATCTTAAAGGAATTTTACACTAAAGATAGAAATGAGAAAAATGAATGCTTGCTCAGCATCTGGACTGAAACTACAAACCTTTCCACTACCAGTTTTTTGTTCTAGCATTTGACTTAATTTAAAAAGCTGTAAACAGACATTTTATTTACTATAATAATATCTGGTGGTGTTTCAAGAACACAATGAGTGAGTGAAAAACCAGCAAAAAAAAAACCATACAAGAAGCCGGAACAGAACAAGATTTACTAGTCATACGATTATTCAAACAAAACAAGGTATACGGCTGCTGTTATCTGTTGATAAAAACAAAGTCAAATAAATAGGGGTCAGTTTACCAAGATGAAAGTCAGCCTAAAATAGAAGATAGTTTTTGTAAGCATAGCTGGAAAATAAATATAAAAAGAGAGAGGGGAAAAAAACAATGAGAAAATATTTGTGGAAGAGAACAGTAGTTAGATGAACCACTTGGTGCTGCCATAACTGACAATAGAGGCTACTTTTCTTAGTATTCAATAGGCTGACAAGTGTTTGACTTATTTGAAGCAAGTGTTTCTTTTACTAGTCTTGGATAACTGGTATTACATTCACATAGTGAATAATCATTTTGACTTGATTGTTTAAAACTTACTTTCACTTGTAGATTCTTGACACAAAGAATTCATTATTCCTATAAAATTTGATTGACTTGATCATTTTTCTGCCTGAATTTTGGGGTTAGAAGTTATTATTTACATTTCATCTAATATCTTCATCAATGTTGTTGTTATCACAATGTTTTGACAGTTGTTCCCTCCAACCTTCTATTGATCCAGATAACCATCAGAAAATTTCAAACTGAACCCATTATTTAATCTACTGGGATAGATTGTTCTCATTCTGTTATCCTTCTCTCATCTTTTACTTTCTGAATTTCTAGGATGAGGAGTTATCTCTATTTACATTTAGACTTGTGGGAAAATGAAATAAACTCAACAAATAAAATAATAATAACAAATAATAAAATAAAAACAAAAAATATTTTCTCATGATGCTAAGAGTAAAGAAACTGTAAATATGTTTACCCCGCTTGGTTTAAAAAATGTTGCTAGGTGAAGTTGTTGAAGCCTATAAAAAAAAAGTCAAACATTTCCTGCCTCACTCTCTTTCTCCTCTTTGCTCCAAGATGTGAACCATGTGGTAATTACATTCCCACTGGGAAATTTTAGTTTCTCTAGTCCACTGCACTTAAACTCTCTTCCCACTCTCCAAGGCAAGTCGCTTGTGTCTTCTAAGGACCTCCACCTATCAAGTAAGTCAAGCTTTCTCTTTGGTTGTTCCAACTCATCACAAGGCTGACTTGTGTGCAACCATAGTAATGACGCTTACACTGACTCCCCCTAACTTCTGGACCAAGAAAAAGAAAATGGACATCCTGTAACCATGTTTAAATCTTCCAGTGATAAAGTAAGTAGAAACTTTCCTTTTGTTGTTCCAACTCTGTGCAAGGCTGACTTGAGCCTGACCATACTTATATTTACCTGCCCTATCTTCTGGACCAAAAGGAAAATGGACATACCAATGTGACATTGAGAACTTTGTTCCACTACAGTCACCATAAAAAGAATAAACGTCCATAGTAGAATCCAAGTTTTTGTATGCTTCTATCTTATTTATTTATGTACTGAACACACACCTACACACGCAAACGCACAACCTGTTAACATCCACAAATCTGAACCTCCTAAATTAATTTTTTTCTATTCTGTTATGTTACTGTTATTATAACATACCAGAGTTGAAATACTATACATGCACGCTGCATACAGTCTTGCATAGACATATGCAATACCTACCTCATCCACCACCCACTGGCAATCTTAGGCATCCACACAGTCCTGCATTGACACTAAAACATGCATATTTCCTTCACCCACATTTTTAAGCAGGTGGCTGCTACATTTAGATGCATACATATACATATATATCTACATTCTTCTGGACTCTCTCTCTTGTATGTACCAGTACATTTACATTTACATTTGAACTCTTAAACCTCCAAGTTTCATTCTATCATTCTAAATATATATATATATTGTGTTACTTCATTTTTTTATATATATTAATGCTCTGTGCATTTCAATTTTTGTACAAATTCAAACAGATATGTGGTGAGAATGGATATAAGTCATAAGATAATATCCAGCACCCATTATAAGCTCTTGACTAGTTTTATAAACAAGTATGGTTGCATGAGAGAACAGATGAAACAACAGAGTACTGCTGGTAAGGTGGAAAGAAAAGAAGACGTGTTAATATAAAATTTCTTATATTGCTGATATAAAGGATCAAGGCAGAATGTCTCTTTGTAGACAAGGGAAATGACCTGGAGTATGGGGAAGGTCGGCAAGGCCTGGCTTTGATGCTTGTGTTGGGTTGGTTGACCAAGGTCACTAGTGGTGATGGTGATGGTGACAAACTGCCTGCTCACCTGTAACAGAACTTCAGTGTTGTGAGCAGTGTTGTTTTAATCAGTCAGGGTGGCTACATGACTCAGCACTTTTTGTCATGTTTTTGCTTTGGTGGCAGTGTTCATGATTGGCTACTTTTAAATTACATTTTATATTTGTTGGGGGGATTTGTTTTGTAAGCTGGAGTCCTTTATAAATCTGGTTTGTGAAAGTTTGTTCGGATAGCTAGTTGTTAGTTTATGAGTCAGATTTTGATAGCAGTCATCATCTTGTTGGCAGCTGTCAGGAGTGTGGTTACTTTGGAAATATGTTACAGTGTTACTCTGCTGTATATTCTTGGCCCTCAAAAGGGGCGGAAAAATGACTTAGTTCTTCATGTGACATGCTCAGGCAAGTTTCTGGCTGTCTCCTCTACTGCTGCCTGTCGGTTGTTTCTATATACATTGTTGAAAGACTCCAGACTACTTTTTTCTTTCTTTTTTTTTTTTTTTACTAATGTTCACCTAAGGGCCACTCAAGCTAGAGGGTTACTGTGTGGAGCCATATTGGCATTGGAAAGGGCAACATAACAGGAAATATAGACAGCTAATTCTAGACTTGAAGAGGTCAAGATTTAATTAGCAAATAAAATATCAGAGTTCAGGCAGAGTCATTAGGTGTATAGAGTTGAAGTAGACTTTAGAAGGAACTAGAAACCCAATTCTAAACAGGAAACAAGGGATAAAACCTACTCCCATCCAAAAGATCAGAGAGGAGTATGAACTGGGAGATAGGCAAACCTATCTACTCCTAATGGGAGAGGAAAAAAAATAAAAAAAAAAAATTTCAGAGTTCAGGCAGAGATGTCAAAAGTACAGAGTTGAAATCCTAAACAATCCTAAAGAGGAAACAAAGGATAAACCTCTACTCCTGTTCAAAAAATTGGGGAGGAGTATGAACCAGATGATAAGTGAACCTATTTACTCCTATTAAATGAGAGTTTTGTAAAAATATTAAAGAACAGACTTGAAATCTTTACAATTTCTTTCCCATCAATGTCTGGGGATGATTAAATAATGATTCTTTAAAAATGCCGAATAACACATTTCATGTAAATCTGGCTTCTCTCCTCGGTGCCCACATGTTAGTTTTTAAATCTGTGGTGAATGCAAAATTGCTAACATCAAAAAAGACTGTCTTGTTCACAGTTTGCTGATGAAAAGGAAAAAATAAAAATAAATAAATCCTAGATAATTACTGCCTTGAGTATACATCACATATGGTAATTTTTTATCCTCTCTGATAATTCAGACCAATCACAAAATTTACCTCCTTAATAAAAGCTGTTATTTTTCTTGATGAGGAGCAGTGTATTTTTTCATTCGTTAGTGACAGTAATTTTGCTGAAATACAATCTGTCAGTTGGATGCTTTTATCCATTTTTAATTTTGCCTCTTGGATTTTTGACATGGGACTTGTAATTCTGATTTTTGACTATTTCCTACCTTTTGGATTTGGGAGACTGGATTTGAGATACAGACTTTTTCACCAGCCTTGTTGTTTTGGACATTTGTTAACAAACTCAAAATATAATCAGGAAAAATGCCAAATCACACACATCTGATGTATAGTGTTTCACACAACTGTTTCATTTATCTTGAAAACACTGAATATGCCGAGGTGCACACTTCATGTGTCCCCATGAGTGTTTAAACATGAGCTCTGCGAAAATGCTGAATATGCTTGCTTTATATGTATATGGTAATTCTCATTTGTGTGTTTGCATGTGAACTTTTAAATATGACCTCTTTGACAATGTTTAACCACAGACACTGCATGAATATAGATTCTACTTGGCACAAAGCTTGGTTTTGGCTAGCATCATTTGATTGGTCAAAATTCTTTTATTTATTTTCTGGCATTCTTTTTTATTTTCTTTTTTATAGCAGAAATTATGCATGGAGCCTTTCTTGTTTTGGCAGATTTCTAGTCACAATAACTTGACCCTGGACTAGTGAACTTTAGTTTTGCAGCAGTTGTTCAGTCTTTTCTTCTTCTCCCTCTATTTATATGAGAACTGCCTTCTCATTAGTTGAGAGAGAGAGAGAGAGAGAGAGAGAGAGAGAGAGAGAGAGAGAGAGAGAGAGAGAGAGAGAGAGATGTGTATTAAGCAAAGCAAATGCCTTCTTTTAATTTAAATTTTTGTTTTGTATTTTATTTTTATATTTGGACACATCACAAATATTTGTGTTTTTTTTAATCTTAAATAGTTTGTATAAATTAAGTATTTGACCTACATATTTGAAACTTGACAGGAACTTGTCTCATTATGAGTTCTCAAGAATGTAAGAATTTGAAATTTTTTAGTTTTGTGGTTAAAAAGTTATTTGTAATAATGCACCAACATTGTAACTAAAAATATTGGTCACTGTGTGAGAAATGATGCAAGATCTTGATTGCAACCAAGTCTGACACAAGGGCACTTGTAGAAAACACATAGTCAGGATGATGATATGGTAGGGTGCTCTTTTCAACATCGGGGTTCACCAGTATGGTAGGGTGTTCTTTTCAATGTCGGGGTTCACCAGTATAGTATATAGAGATGAAGGTTGGGCTTATACATAAGTAAAGGTCAAATTTACTGTCTATAGTACCATTTTATTGTTGACTCCATTTGGTTACAGTGGTTAAAGTGGGTGACTATCGTCGTAGTCCTTTTTGTGATTTGAGTTTTCATACAGGGTCATTGTGTTTTTGATTCTGAGAGAAATTAATTTGTGGAATTCATCTTTTTCTTCTGGAGTTGTATGTCTGGTCAAACTCAGCATCTGATGAATTTCCAACCCTTGCATCTCGAATTGCTACATTGAACCAGTTTTCCACTTCACCTTCTGCTTCTTCTGGTTCTTCTGCTGTGCACATGTTTTTTTTCTATTGGGCTTGACATATCCGTGTTTTCCATTTCATTTTTGGCGAGACATGTAGTCATTAGTTGATTTTTTATGATGTTCACTGACCCACATAAGCTATGTCCATGTTCTGTCAGTTACCGAGGATAGGAACAATAGAAGGAAGGAAAAGAATTAATGTGTAATAGAGAAGAGAGAGAGAGTTTTCTTTGTCACTCTCTTAGTGAAAAGGAAAGTGTATATTTCCATATAGTGTTACTATTACCTAATCCTACTACAAAGATATCAATACTTAATTGGCTTATCTACAAGAAATATAAATTTTCTAATTTCTTTGGAGGACAAGTCTTAGCCTTAGTTGATAAAATCCATAAATTTATTAATTTTTTCCGTTTCCCTGGAAAATTTTTTTAATTGGCCATTAAATTAATAAAAAGTAACTTTTTCTTAACTCATAGAAATCAATTTTCCATAAATCTAAAAGCCAATTTTGCTTATCTTGTGTAAAAAAAATGATTCACTTTCAATTTTGCTTATATCCAAAATAATGGAGGTGCTAAATCAGATATTAGCTTTTAAATATTCCTCCTTTCTATAATTTTTATCTGATACTTTGATAAAATGAATATTTTTTCTATTATTTTACTCTAAACATTATTTTTAATTTTAATTATATATGCATATATTTCCCATTCTGTAATTACTTTTTTGAATGAAACTGATACTCTTTTCTGCATGAATGTATATCCCCACAAGGAGACCCCATGCCTTGAGAGACTCTTGGGACTTAAACTCAAGTGGAACTCATACATATGATTCATCACTAAAGATGCAGGAAAAATGGTCAGTTCTCAGAACTGTTCCAGTAAGTATCTGACTTCTTGTGCTATCCTCTACCTTTACAAGAGCCAGGTGAGGCCTAAAATGGAGTACTGTTGTCATATTTGGGCAGGAGCTGCCTAATTTTCACTTTCCAGTCTTGATAGTCCAAAAGCATTTCTATGTCCTTGTGGGTGACAAATTATCTTCCATGCTGAAATCCCTCTCACTGCTCTATTGCTACTTTCATGGAAAGTTCTCAGATGAACTGTATCCCTCAGTTCTGACAGTTCTAACCTTCATGGCTAGGACACACTATGCCACTCACATTGTAGTAAACCACATTTATTTCCACTGTATTCCATTGATGAGAAGTAAATTCCACTCACGCAACTTCTTCCTGCAAACTACAATAAAAATAAAAAACAATTGTTGTTTTGAAAGATTTTGAAATTATTCATTCTTATATGAAAACATTCTTTATGCAATTTTTGTTATTTCTATTAATTATCACATAAACTTATTAATTCTGTCAAAAATAGAACAGCATGCATGGGTAGGTTAATGGTTATTAGTGTGAAATTGTTATGCTGAGTTCAAATTCTGATTGAGTCCGTTTAGCTAACTTTACACTAATGTTCCTGGAAATGGTATGAACCCACTTTTCCCCAATGGCATCCATTCAAGGATAAGGAAAACTCTGAATTCAAACCCTTGTAGATAATAGGGCAGACTAGGTTCTTTAGCTTTGGTAGAGCAATCAATCTAGAAGGATAACTCTGATATCAAAACCAGCCTGAATCAGGATGAGTTTTGTCAGCCTATCTTGCCTTAGACACATCCACAGCTGTAGTACAGTTGTTGCCTCTACTATAAAAATTATTTTTAATAAAAACAATAGTAGTAAAATTCTATGAGAAAAAGAAAATTAAAATGTTAGAATTGTGTAAAAATTAATATAGAAATCATTTTAATAAAAAAGATAATATTAAAGTTGTAAGCAAAAAATAAGAAAATTTTGGAATGTCTTAAAAGTTAATATAAAAATATTTTTTAATAAAAAATATTGAAATGTATGAAAAATTAATTAAATAAATTAGAATGTTACTAACAGTCTCTTTGAAAAAGAAACCACCAGAATGAAGCCAACATGAATGAAAATTGATGTGTAAAGATTTAAAAATAAAAAGGCTCAAAATTAATATTATAAAAATTTACCAAAAGAAGCCAAATGGTTTATTAAAAAATTACCAAAATGAAGCCAGATGGTCTAAAACATTTTGTAGTAAAATTTTACAGATGGGCTTGGCTTTGATGTTGCTAAAAACCAGCCAAATTTAAATTTCAGATGTGCACATGTGCAGATGTGCAATTTTGATTGGCGATTGATTCTTCAGTTTCTAACCAATAGGTTAACTGCCCCTCCTCACACCCAAAGGAGTTGGGTTTTGATCCAGTTGGAGTCACATGTTTGCTATATAAGAGGAAAAATTTTGCCAGCAAAGATACAAAAAAATAGACCACTCCTGCATGAGAAAGTTGTGATTTAGACATGAAGAATTGAACATGACAGGCATGTAAAGACTGCTGCTGTGGAAGCAGAAAGGAAAGGGTCACTTTAAGCAAAAAAGCTATGATCTGGGATCAGACTGGATTTGACTACTTGGGTGAGAAAAACTGTGACCTGGGATGATAAAAAAAACTGCTGCTGTCTTTATGTGTGTGTTGCTGGTGGTGAAGAAGAAGAAGAAAAAAGAAGAAGAAAAAGAATCTTTCTAAACCTGTGAGAGTTTATCTCATATTTGAAAATACCTGTTCTGAAACTATGAATATTTTGTATAAAGGACCCAGAGAACCAATGTCACCTCAGGTAAGTCACCATTTCTCTCCCCACATTGACCCAGTAACCCAGTAGTGTGCAGAAGGGGTGGCAGAGGATGTGACAATCCTTGGTATCCATCTTGGGAAGATATCCAATCAAAGAGTGAAATAAAAATTTAGTTTATATCTAATTTAAATAAAGTGTTTATTTCATGTTTCATCTGTTTTTACATATTTAAAATGTCTTCCTTTCTCAGTACTAGGCCCTATAGCCCACCCACTACTTGAGTCTTAGGAGCATGCAATCAAGGAGTTAGCCCTGGGCATCACCCAAACTCTGCATGTCACTGCCTTGACATTCAACATTTTGAATTTGTGAACTTTTTGAATTAAACTTCTTTTGTTGCTAAGAAATTGATTTATATGAACTGTTGTTCTAAAAGAAATTTGTTAAAATTCCTTTGTTGTTAAGGAAAAAATTGTTTTTCATGAACTGTTGTTTTCTAAGAGAAGACAGATTTGTATTGCAAAGAACTGTTAATTTCCTTTCATAGTTTGAACTGCACAAGGGAAATTTTGTACAATTTGTAAAAAATAGGTTTGTTATTGTAATGTTTCTTTACAAATTTAACTTTGAGTAAGTCTTGTCTTTTTCGTTAGCTCCTTTAAAAATACTTGTAAAAGAAAGGATAAGGGACTTGAAACCCTCTTCCTTTTTTTTTTCTCTACTTTTTACTACGAGTCTAATGAATAGTGATTGTGGTTTCCTAGTATCGCGTGGAGATTTTCTCAGATGACAAAGCAGTGAATTATTACAACAAGGGACATAACTCCACTGACACCGGATAAGACACCGAATATTTGTCCGGCTTGGAGGTGAGTAACAAACAAATTTTGTATATTCTTGTTATTAATGTAAATGACTTATTTTCACTGACATCATCTAAGTCGATAGCCATGATTCAACGGTATTACATCAGACATTAGTAATCAAAATAATACATTCTTGACTGACGTAACGCGTTATCATTCATCCAAATGTTTTGCCTTGAGGATTCAACATTTTGAATGTTGAAGGTCAAGTTTTTTAAATATTTTTTATACCGTAATTTTTTCAATTGTTTTTATTTTCGTAACTGGAGAGATTGTTAGTCATAAAAGTTAATCTTTCTAAAAGGTTTCACCCCTCCCGACACAATTTTTTCCAGGTTTTGTTACAAAAAGTAAATAAATTAAAAAAAAATAAAGTTTATTTTTTATTTATTTATCATAAATCGAAACTTTGGGAACAATAGTTCTATCCAGAGTGTATCAATTCCATGTTAAGAACTTCTGGTAAGAGTTGTGATTGATTTTTTTTTTTAATCTTTCTCATTCAGTTATCTTATAAGTTTACCGGTTTGAACGAATTTGAAATTACCTCCCTTTTTTTAATTTTTTTTTAACTAGCCTCATACTCTGTTACCTGGCACATGCCAAGGAAGTTTTAAAAAAATATTAAAGATCCTTCGGGAGAGAGCTGTGTTTATTGCCCGACGTCTAAAGGGGAAGTTCCGAGGGGGCTTGGACAATCTTTCCACGGTATTGCCGTTTAAAACCCACTTTAAAGTTAAAACTGACCTTGTGTCCCATTCGATATACTCTGAGCATTTTCCACAAATAAAAAAGTTAATTCAATCTTAGTGACCAATAACGATTAGTAAAACGAACATAAAATAAAAAAAGGTCAGACGTACTGCTTTTTGATATAATAAATGAAAGCTAACATCAGAAATAATGTCATTGTTATTTTTATAAATAAAAACGCAATATTTATTTCTTGTCTGTACATATACAATTTGTGAAAACTTGAGGTAATCGTATTTATAAATTTTATAAGACTGTGCAAGGCTTTCACTGATCACTGAAATGAATTTCTAACGCTATGATTTTGAACCTAAACTTAATTTTTAAACCCATTTCCTAAGAAAAAACAGTAAGGATTTGTAGTGGGGTTTTAATGCCACCAAGATGGTTTTACTTTTACAAATCTGTAAAGGGTTGATGGAAATGCGATTAAAACCTGCTACTTTTTTTTAATTTCACAAATGTAACAAAAAGCAAGCAAGCAACAAGAGAAATATCGATATGAAACAATACTTTGGTTCAACAATAAATATTTTTTTATATAACCAAAAGAAGGTACAAAATTGTATGTTGAGAGTTGCTTAAATTGCTTCAAAGTTTTTTTTCTTGTGTGGATTGAAGTGTTTATGAAGATATTATATGAAAGATTAAGAGTTGAGAAATTGTGTGTATAAAAATGGGTAAGTTTGATAAGATATTTTTGTGTTTGTAGGAAAATTAAATGGTTTTTGCTGTTGAATTTTGTAATATTGTACTCGACTTACTGTTCTGTGTATGAAGTTGTCTCTCTTTGATTGAGTATGTCACTTCATGTTTTCAGTTGAGTTTTTGTAGTTGAGTGAGTGAACTTCGCAAGCTGTGGAAAAGTTAAGTAAATTTAACTTTAAGCTGAGTAAGGTATGTGACATGGATTCCTGTGTCAAGCTGAGAAAATTCATAAGATTCTCTGTCAAAGTTGAATGATGTTTTGTATTTATTGGTGTTTCAAGTCACGTGGGAAGCTCCAAGAAATTTGGCGCAAATTTTGTATCTGCTTAGGATACACACTAAACCGATATTATGCGTACATAGTTGAGAATGTACAAAATTATGATATTTTTGTTTATTAGCCACTCAGAAAGCGTTTTTTAGTTACTTTTTGTCTGGAGCTGATTTTAATGGGTTGCTGGGTTACTTGGATTGATTTGAGATAAGTTTCGCTCTGAGCCACTTTTAATGGGTTTTTAAACAAATGTAGAAGTCTGATTCTACAGATTTGATAAAAAATATTTTGTGTCATTATTTATCATTTCAAACCCCAACTTTTCAATTCAGTGCAATACCATTACTATTCCACAATCAACCTGTTCTATTGTACAACTGTTGATAGGTTCTGTAATGTCTATCTAATTTTTTATTGAAAGGTACTGTGATGTCTATCTAATGTTTTTCTTGCTATGTATTCTAAAAGTATAGATATCTGATATCCAGTAGTAACTATAATACAGAACAAGCCTAAAAATTTCCATTTTTGTATGTATGGTAGTTTATACATGACATTATTATTAAAAAGTCACATGTAAGAGTTGTCCTAACTTTACTGAGAAATTCACTTGTCTGCAATTCTTTATTGATTTTGTGTTTACGTCTCAACAGGCTATGCACATTATCCCTTCAAAGTTTTAAAACTTTAAAATAAGTTACTTTTTTTAATTTCTATTTCACTAAATATTTTAGTTTTATGTATTTATTTTAGTGGGGGTCACACTTCAATTGAGTGATTTAACTTTTTTTTTAAGAAGAAACAACCTAGAAGACAATTTTTTTGTTAGTGGCTTTTTACTTTTTCAGTTTATTCTTTTTTATAGTATTTTAAATTTTATTATTTTTCAGAAAGTATCTTCAAGTGTAAGGCTATAATACTATAGTAACTAAAAATCAATAAAATATTAGATAATTGCTGAAAATATGTTAATTTGTAAAAATTACGAGGTAGTTGAAAGCCCCCAAGAATGTGTTCACTTAGACTTTTTAAATTTGTCAATTCTGGTCATCCATACTTAACTGTCACTACCTTAGCCTGTCAATTACATCAATCAACACATCAGAAAAGCAGGACCCATGGTTAAGAAATGCTTGTATACTACATTATGCTACAAGTAAGTAATATTTGTTTCAAATCAAATTAATTTGACTTTAAATTTGCTAATTTTCCTCAAATAATGTATCAAACATATATATTTTATTTTTGGAATATTTTTAAAATTGATAATTACATTTTGTTTAAAATGCTCTTAAAATGTGGAAAATGGTTGCATGTAATTGATTTTGTGAAAGTGAGCAAAAAATTGATTTTCCAATCTATATAATTTCTATTTGAAATACATCAGAGTATTTTGCTTATTCGAAATAGTAGAGGAGGATTCATACCTTTCCTAAGAATATTAGCATGTAAGTGAATGTAGTGGATTCGACTGGAATTCGGACTCAGCTCTCCTATTTCTCAATCCAAGCCGCTATCCATTACTCCACTGAGTAAATTTAAATTCAACATTCCTAAAATTAGATTATAGAGAACATTTTCCAATATTATAAATTATTATAATCAAAATTTAAAAAAATGAAAACAATTCTTGTAAAAATTCATTATTCATCAAAAAAATTTTTTTTCTTAAGACAATAGTGTTCTTAATAAATCTTATTTATAAAAGCAGTTAAAAGCTTTTCTAATTAAATAATGTCATAGTTTTATTGCATTTTTTATTTTATAATTTGAAGCAGATTTTTGGGAAATGATTAGTTTGTGCATTGAAATTTCTAATGCTTCTTATTTTTTTTTTTATAACTCATTTTGCACAAGTTGATATTAAAAAATAGAGGCCTATCAGCAGCTACACAGTTCTGGGATCAAACCCGAGAGAGACAGGGATTCTTTCTTGTTATTCAAGATCAGTGCCTCCTCACAAGTAACTATCAGGCAAATATTATGCAGAAAAGCACTGACCCTAAGTATAGATTTTATGACAAGATTATTGAAATGATTGATCATTTGATATCTGGGTGTACAATATTGGTCCTACTGAATCCAAAAGCATGCACGATAATAAGGCAATACATTCACTGGATAATATATAAACATTTTGGAAAAGAAATAAATTGTAAATGTTATAAACATCATCTGGAGCCTGTCACAGAATTAGGTAACATTCTTGTATTGTGGGACTTTGCATTCCACACTGATAGAATTATAAAAGCTAATCAACTTGATATAATCATCAAAGATGAAGACAATAAAATTTTCTTAATGATTGATATAGCAGCTTTTTGTTCTCTCTTTTGTTTTGCTGCATATTTATTGTTTACCAGCATTTTTCCTGCTCTACCCATTAATTCTTGAAATCTTTTCTATTGCTTATTACCCATTCCCTTTATTGGTTTTAATATCAGTGTCAGAAATAATTAAGGATGGAGTTATGACAAATACCAGTGCCAGAAATAATTAAGGATGGAGTTATGACAAATACCAGTGCATTTACATTTTTAACAGAACACATCCTTCTTTTAATCTTTACCTTTATTGATTTCTTGCATTTTTTTGTTCTCTCTTTTGTTTTACAGCAAATTTATTGTTTAGCAGAATTTTCCCTACTCAATCCAATCCAACTCTTGAAGTTTTTTTTATTTATTTTAATATGTGTCTATTTTTATTCCCATCATTATGGAATAGTCTAAAAAATATTTTATATTATTCTATATTGATATTTTAATCTGTTTTGGAGAAATTTTTTGTCTATAAAATATATATATATATATATATATATATATATATATATATATATATATATATATTAATATGTATTTTTTCTACCTCAGTTAATTTTCATCATTGTGCACATATTGATATGTTATGTCTTTCTTTTATAATTTTTCAATTTGACAGTTCTATAAAACATTAACAATTTCTTAATGCTATAAAAACTTAAATATTAAAGTTATATATATATAACAACAACAAACAGTGGGAAGAAGAGCAAGGATAATAAAATAAATCACTGTAAAGCGGTTAATTAGAACAATGACAACAATAAACAAGAAAATAACAAAAAAAGAGGCTAATCAGTTTTCGTTCTTCACATGTGTTAACTAAGATCTGTCATGGGAAATGCAATAATTTGTATAAGATGGTTTATACTTGCTGAACACTTAATAAATAATCTGGTGTGTATGTGTTATGTTGTTTACTAGGAATTCCTTTACCATGATCAGTGTAATGCACTCCAATTACCATCTGAGACTATTGGAGACATTATACATTAGGTCTAGGCAGCCTTCCATTTCTGTAAACAGAAGGAATGGCTGTAAGGCCTTAATGTAATTGTGTGATTATTTAATGCTCAAGAATTAACAACAACAGTATATGTCTGGAAAACTGGAAGTCAAAATGGTTACAATTGAAAGAAAAGAGGAAAAAGAAAAGGTAAAAAGCCAATACAGAGTGAGTGTAAAATGAAAAAAAATGATGGAAAGGACAAATAACCACAACATTTTACATATACAGGCATATGCACAGATGGATGCATGTGCACACAAACACACATATACACACACACACTATGAAACAAAACCCAAATCTTGTACCAATAAAAAGTGCATATAAAAAAGAAAAATTGAGAAGTATAAACAGTCAATTGCTGATACCCCCTGGCAAGTGGGCGGAATGATTCTCAGAGGGTTTGTCTATGAAACTCTAGAGACAGGATGTAGAAGGTAACACCAATCAGCTAAGTAACAAACCGTTTACTTGGATTTTTTTACTCTTTCATATATATATATAATACATCTGTTTTTATAGCATTAACAAATTCTTAATGTTCTACAGCACTCAAGAACTTCTTAAATAAATATTTCACTTTCATGATCTTAAACTCAACAAACAATTTACATTAGACAACTTTAATGCAAGGAAAATGTATTTTGAAATTATTCAAAACATTAGGTAATTATTATTTTTTTTTTTATTAATACTTACCTACATTTTTCAAGATGTATAAATAAAAATGAGTTGTATTGAGTTATATGAAAATTTAAAAGAAAACACTTGCTTCTTTTTAAAGATATTTTTCAGATATTAACTTATTGCTAAAAATGTTTCGTCTCCTGAGCAATATTCGTCTATTCCACATCCAATCTTGTATGAATTTCTGCTCATCTTCTGCCTCAGTGGTTGACAAAAAGCTTCTGGGTGAGCTGCGGAAAAAAACTGGTTTTACTTTTGTGAATTGTAAAAAAGCCTTGCAGCAATTTAATAATGACATAAAACAGGTAAGATATTTTCTTGATTATTTTGTTTTTGTTTGTGACCCAATATGTTTTCTCATATCACATAAAGAAAAATTTAAACTCTGTTTTTACATAATTTCCTAAATATATAAAGTCACGTTGGCATGGAGTAATGTTCTATTTGACCATTACTACTGAGTTGTGAGTTTGGTCCTCACTAGGTGTCCCATATAAAATTTGATACTAAATCACCCAATAAGAGCTGATATGTTGTAAAATCAACCAACCTAATTTAACATAAATATATTAATCAGTGTTAAAAGGGATTAAAAATTTTAGCTTAAAACTTTTGATAATCACTTGCGGGTAATTGAATGTCAAATGGAAAAAATCCTATGTAACGTTTTGTCCTTTAAAAGGAAGAAGTCCTTTTGAAGGACAAAATGGGTTACATAGGATCTTTTCCATTTTGTTATTCAATTACTCACTTTTAGAGTGATATATAAAATTTATATATCATATTCTTCCATAAACACTTAATGATTGTGTACATATATATTTAATCATTTCACACTAAGCAAGGCGATAATGTCATTAAGACAGAAGGGGTTACTGGGAGTGGAAGAGAACAAGAAGACTTTAATGTGAAGAAAGGACAATAAAAGAATAGGTTTCAGGAAGACAGAAGATTCTGATTGACATTTCATGATTGAAGATTGTAGGTAGCAAGGAAACAATAAAATGGAAGTGAGTTTCTGAAGTGTGAGAAAAGAAACTATTAGAACAGAACTTATGGTTAAATATAGCTATTTCAACAGTAAAATAATGAGATCTAGTCGCCAATCAGGTAGTATGCTTAAATTCATGCATGTACCAAGGAGGATAGTCATTAAAACAACTGCCATGAAAATATTCATAGAAAAAACAGTGGGAAGTCAAGATGCCAGGTTACAGGATTGATAATCTTACATACCCTTCTTTGGATTTTGTCAAGAATCTTAAGATATGTAGCCAGAGCACCAGATATATAGCAGCAATATTCAATGCATGGACAAATGGTAGATTTATAAATCTGCAAGATGGATTCTGATGAGAGAAAAATGACACGGTGACCCAACCAGCAGCTGACCTAGTAAATGATTCAATATAATTACTCCACTTCATGTCGGTAGAAAATGTGAAACCAAAAATGTGGGATGGGTTTCTCTCCTGGAGGTTAGTATCAGCCATGCTTATAGAGGGTAAAAATGGTTCTCTATGATGATTAAAGGATAACAGTTTTATTTTGGAGGTGTTAAATTTTACAAATCATTTCTTGTCCCAATTAACAATTGATTTCAGGTTGTTTTCAAGAGCAGTTACCAATTTTTCTTTGTCAGACCTATTGAAAAGAATCATCTCAAAATAATTAAATTTTCTAACATCATATTATCAAAGAAAAGTTTAAAGATGAAGCCACTGTAAAATTTAAGTATGAAATAATAAAAAATAAAATTTAAGTTAAAAGTAAATTTAGAAAAAAAACCCTTTTTTTCAAAAGCTATGTTAGAGTATTTATTAAGTTTAGCTTAGTATGATACGAGGATTCAGATTAAATTCACTATTTCATTATAATTGGGCTCATCCCTCCCTGTGTTAGCACGACTGTTCTGTCAATACCTCATAAATAATGGTCTATTCCCTGTTTTGATTGGGGGGGGGAACATTACTTGGTTTCAGTGACATAATGAAATAAAGAAGGGAAGGTAAGTGTGGAGAGAGAATCAAATTAAGCTGATAAGAACAGATACTGCCCTTTGATCTTGGCAAAAAAGCCGAGAAACAATGGTGACTGCAATAGAAGTGCCATTTTTCAGATGCACAGGATCAAATGACAGAAACCAGGTAAGGCAAAAAAAACCCCAGTTACCATAAATAACATTGTCTGCTAAATTATTTTAAAATTATTATTAAGAAAAATGTTTGTAAGATGGGGATTAAGCTAGAAAGAAAGAAGGGAAGATAGTGTTTAATGACTCCTGCAATACCTCATAAATAATAGACTACTCTGTTTTGATTGCATAGAAAAACATAAGAAGTGAAGATAGAAGTGTTTAATGGCTGTTTCAGTGAAATGGAAAGTCTTTTGATTTGTACCCACTTCTTAAAATAATGACCAGCATTCATATTTATGATCATTATTGCAATATTTTGTTAAAGTTGTAAAGCTCAAATATTCTAATATGATAGGAGAATTTCTATGGATATTTTATTGCCATAGAACTTGCAATGAGCTTATACAATTATTAACTTAAGAATTAAGATTCATTAGAAAATTCAAATAGGAAAACTGTGGAATTTTCATGGGTTTTTCTAATAATAGACTTGCTTTCTAACCATGACTCATTGGCATGACCAGATTATGACCTCAGATAGTGCCATCCTCTAACTCACCTGAACCATCTTGAATATTTTTTACTTGTGATATATTTTAGCAACATTTACATAGCTTGAAGAAAACTTATTGCAAATTCTTTAATTAAACTACAATAGTTATCAGTTATTTGTCAATATAAATATTCTTTAAGAAATACCACTATTTTACTATTTATTGCAAACCAAATTAGCACAGATTTCAACCCAGCTATAGTAAAAAAAATTTTATAACACTAAAACAATATGAGTTTTTCAGTTTATGAAATTATTTAGAAGTTATAACATCTAGAAAATTAAAATCATTGCTTTATAAAAGCTTGAGGGGACCTAGACTGCAGCCTATACTAGCCTAAATGATAATCTGACCCTACGTCTTGGTGAGGGGCATTTGAAAGCCCTATAGTATAAATTTTATACTTCATTGATTTAGAAAATACTATAAACAGTAACAATTATTACTATTTCTCACTAATATCTGTTATATATACCCCCCAAAGCCCCTGAATCTGTTGCATCATCAGAACAATTTAAGTTATGAATTAAACTGTTATCTGTCTATATTTCTGAGATGAGGTGCTATGTCTCCTCAAGGACACATGGCACAGTGGATAAAGGTGTTGGTTAGATCCAGTGACAGGACCCAAAGAGTGTGAGTTCAATACCCGGTTAAGGCAGTGGAGAACTTTCAGAGGGAAAAATGAACAGGGGATAACTGATAACTGACATCCATTAAAACATGGCACGTGGAACTAGAACAGTCTGCCCCAGTGAGCGAAATAAAGGGTTCAGTTTGATATTCCAACTACCTGAAGAAGGCTGGAGCATACAACGGCTGAAACGTTGTAATAAATATGGCGACAAAGATGAGGACAATAGTCTGAATAATGTAAATAATAAACTATGTTATAAGGTAATAAGCTAATGAAAAAATGAAACCTGCCCACTTCAGTTGGCATAAATTATTTTGGATATAACAAAGATGATACAGGGAAAGGACTGCAGTTCATTTGATTAGCCGTTGACATTATAATCTGTTAGCTACAAAAGCTTGAACTTTTAACTTTTGACCTCTATAGTGATTTTTATTTTTTGGTCCAACTACAAGTTAACCATTGTATCATTTAAGAAATTTTCATTGTTTTTCTAGGCTGAAGTTTAAGCATAAAATTTTTTGTCAAATTATATTTGATTTGTTTTCTACAGCTTATCAATTGAAGGTTATTTAAAGCATAAATACTTTTAGGTTATTTTATTTTATTTTGAGATAATAATGATTTAGTGATACAAGTCTTACTAATTAACCCATTAGTGGGTGGGGAGAAGAGGTGGCTTCATAGCTAATCAGAATTTGATCAACAATCAAAAATTATAAAATGGAGTATCAATTCTATATCACAATGAATATATAAACTGATCCCTCATTTTGTAGCCACATTATTTTTTATACATTTGTTTCAGAGAATGTAAATAGATCTGAGACATGCCTGCATAGCTAATTAATATTTGATTGATTGATTTGTTTTTGATGGTTTATCAACCCATTGCAGGTTATTTAAAGCCAGAAAATATTTTTTCAGTTTGTAAGAATCTTTATTTATTTTTGACATAATAATGATTTAGTGAAACAAGTTTTACTAATTAACCCATAGTTGAGTGGAGAAGTGGTGGGTTCATACTTTTCCCAAGGGTATTTGCACATAAGTGAATATAACAAACCTGACTGGAATTGGAACTCAGCTCTCTGATTAATAATTCCGAGCCGTTATCCATTGCACCACCTGCATATTCAAGCTTATAGCATCTGGTATTCCCAAGCAGTTAACCATCTAGGTAATGACCAGGCTCAACATTGCTTAACTTCAATGATTGTATGGGAACTGGTATTTCAACAAGACATGGTCATAAGCTGTTATATTTGATAAGTAGAAATAAAACTGAATTCATCTATATTGTCGCCCATAGCGTTTTGTGCAAATGATGAGGAGGTTTCTAAAATAACTTTGAACAAAGCAATTTTCACCAGAGGCTACATCCTAAAAAGCATAGAGCAAATACTTTTATTATATATCCTGATCTAGTTAGGATATTTTTATGGAGATATTAAAAATCATCATTAAAATGCTATCAATTCTTTTGACAAAATAAACAATTATTTACACTATTTACATGCAGGCTATTGTCCTTGACTTTGTTACAATCACAACACTTCACTCATTGTGCCCTCTGGCCTTCATCAAGTGTATATTGATCTGGGTAACCTACAGGGAATTCCAAACTGAACCCTTTATTTATTCTGTGCGGGGTAGATTGTTCTCATTCCACTGCCCATGTCTAGTGATATCTCATCTAGCTCTTACTTTTTAGTACTGCTCAGTTATTGCTCCTTTGTTTCCACTGAGTCTAAGTACACACTGCTCAACCCAGAGATTGAACTCAGTGTGTACTTGGACTCAGTGGAAACAGGGCGAGCAATAACTGAGTAGTACTAAAAAAATAAGAATTAGACAAGATATTCCTAGACACGGACAGCGGAATGAGAACAGTCTGCCCCCAGAGATTAAATAAATGATTCAATTTGGAATTCCCTGTAGGTTAACCAGATCAACCTACACCTGATGAAATTTGGAGAGCACAACTGCTGAAATGTGATAACAAGATGGGGACAATAGACTGTATGTAAATAGTGTAACTTCTCATTCCAGAAATTTAGACAGAAACACAAGTCTCTGTTTTTTTAATAAGATTTGAGACAAGGAATAAAAAGGCTTTTTTATTTTATTAAAAATTGTTTAATCATAAGAGATGAGGAAGATGTGTAGGTAGTGTAATAGTTATCAGTGTAGAATGTGAAATTGGTGAGTTAAGTTCAAATTCTGGCCTAGCCTGTTGCATTCACTTTCTCACAAATGTCCTCTGAAAGGCATGAATCCATATCTTGCTCTCAGTGATGTGTTAAATAGCAAGGCAGACTGTTCTTTCTAGCCTTGGGTGGCAGCTAATCTAGGAGAAAGACTACTTTTAATTCAGAACCATGGGGAAGGTAATAGGAAACCACTACACTATCTTTCCTAAAACATGACAATCCACATCCCTGGAGAGACCTGAAGGAATATTACATTTTTTTAATGCCATTTCTATTCAGGATGTAGGTAATAGTGGATCGGTAATGTCTCTTTATATTTGTTTCAGGTAATTGGAAAGAAACTATTAATCCGAACTTATACTATTGTTACTGAAAATTCAATTGTCATATCAAATGGCATAATCTTTTTCAGGCAGAGGAATGGCTTCGAGAACAAGCCCAAAAAGAAGGTTGGCAGAAGGCTAGTAAATTGCAAGGAAGGCCTATGTCCCAAGGTTTAGTTGCTGTGATGACAGAGGGAAACAAAGCAACTATGATAGAAGTAAGTTTTCTAATAATTATCAGGGTCCTTGTAAGAAAAAAAATACTATATGTAAAAATACCTTTCCAAAACACTAGTTATCAATAAATTCAATTTGCACAGTAACTGTATGTAAGAAATGATTGATTCAGACAAATATATTAATCTGGACAGATTTTTGAACACTATGTACTAAAAGTAACTGGCAATGTTTAACCTTTGGATTCATAAAAATAAAATTGTGTCAAAAGGATGGTTATTTCCTTGATACCGCAATTACAGTAACTTCTTTTGACTCCCTTGACAATGTTTATTTACAAGATTATAAAAATATGTGAATCAAGTACAATGCAATATTTATTATTTACATTTTATAAAGTTTAATTATTTAATATTTTATAAGGAAATTAATTAAAAAAGAAATCTTTTTATTCCAAAATTAATAAAAATTATCAAAATATGTAAACCAACTACAATGAATATACTTTGAGAAAACAACTGATATAAAAATCAAAAAGTAACTTATGTGAGTTTTATTAAATCAATCGACATTTTTTTCAACAATGTTAACCTTTGTGAGCACAAAAAAAAAACTGTCAAAAAGACAGTAATTCCCTTAAGAGTATAAGACTTTTGACTCCTTCAGCAATGTGTATTTTAAAAAGTGATGATTAGAATTTTAATAAAACCCAAACATATGAAAAAGGATTCATACATTTTCTTTATTTTTGAGAATTGACAACAAATATATTAAACACTATTTATTTATTAGATTGCTTGTTTACAAGAATAATCTTATATTTGCAAGTTTATAAAAATATGAGCCAACTGTAATAAAATATTTTCCATTTTGTAAAGAAATAAATATGAAAATAAATTTTTTTTATTCATAAATTTATAAAACTGTCTGAAGAAGATTTAAATAAACACATAACAAAGACTAACTGTAAATATAAATTTTGAAAAAATGCATTTTCCGGACATTTCTTTTATTTTCTCTCCCCACATAAATTCACTAAAATAAGTTGAGAGCGCCTCTTCCTCTGAACAAAACATTTTTTTAATTTTAGATTTTAGCCGAGATCACAAACACTGAACATTTTGAGTGTGTATCTTCCTATTCATTGAGTGGATACAGTTTTCCTACTTGTGTATAAATACAGAATGTCTTTCTATAATTTTACCACAAATTTAGCATTGTAGTTGGTTTACATATTTTGATAATTTTGTAATGTTTTAAAAAATTTTTGAATAAAAATATTTATTCTCAAATTTATTTCTTTATAAAATGGTAAAAAATATCATGTACTTGGTTTACATATTTTTATAATTTTGTAAATAAACATTGCTGATGGAGTTAAAAATGTATGCAGTAATTGTGATGTCAAGTGAATAACTGTCCTTTTCACATACTGTTTTTTGTGGACATCAAATTTAAATATTGCCTAGAAGTTTTTATATACATCTGCCTATTAGAGTCTGGCTTTATGAAAAATAGGCAAGGATTAAAAATAAAATTATTACCACTGCTTTATGTATGGAAAAATAATGTTTCAATGCATTCATTTTTCATAAATGTTATTTTGAACACATCATTAAAACCAAATATTTATCCACAATACAACATACTGCATTTCAAATACTGTTTGTTTTCTTTTTTTTTTAATAAGCACTTGATATAAAAGTACAAGTATAAGAAACGCTATAATGAACTGAACTTGCTAGAGCATATTTTTATAATCTTGTAAGTAAAAATTGTCGAAGTAACAGCAGTGTCAAGGGAATAACTACCATTTTGACACACTGTTTTTTTGTGGGCACAAAAAGTAAGCTTTAAGGATTTAAAGTTTTTTAACTTTTACACTTAGCCTTATTTTTTGTTTATTTTCTTTGGTAATACAAAATAACATAAACAGTTGTCATTAATAGTGTGATTACTACACTCAGGTTTTTGGTTATTTCCATTATTATGCCATCTTGCTTCATATCTCAAGAGTATTGTGTCATCTAAATACACTTCAAAATGGCATAATTATGACTATAAATGCTTTAAACCTTTAGCATTCAACCACCAAAACCCACTCTGTAAATATCGGCTCTCAAAGTTTCACTGTTTGTGTGACCTCTTGCATTATTTATGATGATGTCGTTATATATTGTGGCAGTGTATACATGGAGCCGGTTACGACGTGTTGAACATTGCGAGCCAATATTTAAGGGGTAGGTTTGGGCAGGTTGAATGCTAAATGCTATTATTTACACGTAGACTATTGTCCTCTTTATTGTTATTATTACAACGTTTTGGCTGCTGTGCCCTCTGGTCTTCAATGTGTGTGCAACAAAATCACTAAATGATTTAAATTAGTGATAAATTGATGCATGGTTCAAAAACGTGACCCATTGTATGGATAGATATATTGTTTGTAAAAACTATTTCTTCACATAATCAGCATACAGATGTAAAGAAACATTTTCAGGAAAGAAATTGATTAAAAACAAAGCAACATCACATGTGACTGTTCAAAATTTAAAGAATTTTCTGCTACTTTCAATAACTAATTTAAATCCAAACATTTAAAAGTTTGGCAAAATCACATCAAACTCAAAAGTCTCATTAAGAGAAGTGATATTTATCTTGCATGGATATTACATCAATAAATTATATAAAAATTGCTGAATATATAAATATTGTTACAAGAATTAATGGAGTACAAAATTTTTATTGTGTATATCAGAACATGCATGTAAAAAAATTGACACATCATATGTAAAAGGTTGTCCATCACTGTTTTAAATACTAGAAATTATTTTTCTTTTTTTGCAACACACTGATGCATGTTGAAATCCTCACAATATGTAGTATTGTTTAAGTTATTGCTAACATTTTTTGTCAAGTTTTATAAACTCTGCGTTTCATCCAATTTTGCAAACCAATCAATGAAATATAAAAACTTAAACAAAAGAAATGCAAAAAACAATATTGCATTTTTATTAAATAAGTATTTATTTTAATCATTAAATTGTTTTTAAAATAGTGGTAGTATTTTGTATGTTAAATAATAAAACTATCAATTTTTCCAAAAAATGAATGAAAATTTATTTTATTAAGCTACACACCCAAGTAAAAACAGTTGTACTTTGTACCCACTTTCCTGTTTGCACTTCTCCCCAAAATTTGATTTCGATCGGTTAATATATGGCTATTTTAGTGGGTGTGACTAACGAAGTCACAGAATTTTATATATAGACTCGAACTTAACATCATGAGCTACGAATGAAGGGATTTATTAAAGGGACATAAATTATATTGTCATTAAGATATTTAGAGTTATTTCCCTTGTTTTTGCTGAAATATTTTAAGACACGTTTTAAAAATTTATCCATTCTTTCTCTCCATGTGAAACAGTCGTCATAAAAACATCATTTATTTATGTAAAATTATAAACAAATAAAATATATTTTTCTTCTAAAATTTTACAATTTAATCTAACAATGTAAGACTGTGGACAGAGTGGTAGATATATTTTTTCTTTAGAACAGAGAATAAAAAATCATTTGAAACTTTGAACCAAATTTTAAAAGATTATTCAATAATTGCATTTGTACTATTATTGTTTTATTCCATATAGTTTGGCTGTTGATTTAAATTTGTGCTATGCATTATAATTTGTTATATTTGGGGTACAATATGCTACATTAAAATGTTTTATTACTCAGAAATACTGGCTTGTCTCATCATAAAATAAATTTCTTTTTAAATTTAGTAAAAATATGTTTATGCAAATTGATAACGTTTTTAGTTTGTGATAGAGAAAATGTTTAAATTAGTTGGCGATTTTCTTTGTAGATATGAAAATATATTAGATATTTGGTCACACATTTCATCAGTAATTTCAAAAATACATTATTTTGTTTATTCTTGAGTTAAAATTATTTCCTTTGAATATTTTAACTGAGTTTTCTCATGTTTTTCTTTGCAGTTTTCAAATCTTCATCACTGAGTGATGATTATAACTAATCTCTCTCGTGATTTTCTGAACTGGAATATCTAATGGCAAATTTTTTGCTGTGTTCCAATTAATAGTATTGTTTCCATATGTAGAACTTATATTCTTTGCAACTTCAGTTGTGACAGGTTGGGTTGGTTGATTTATGACATATCAACCCTTGTTATCAGACTAATGTTTTCAGTTGACATGAAGTGGAATGAGTATATTGAATCAATTGATAAGTCTAGCTAAGAAAACTGGTTCATTGTATCATGCTAGACAATTTTTCTTGCCAGAATCTATCTTATATATTTATAAGTCTACTATTCGTCTTTGCTTTGAATATTGCTGTAACATCTGGTCTGGTACTTCTATATATTTAAAGATTCTTGATAAAATCCAAAGAATCTGCAATGTTATTGGTCCTAATTGGCATCTCAGCTTCAGTTTCTTTCACACTGTCATAACATAGCTTCCCTGTGCCTTTTTTTTATACTTTCATAATAATTGTTCTGATGAATTTTCCACTATGGTATTTTTAAAAGTTGTTATTTTTATTCCTCCTTCCCCAAAGACAAATTGTACATATGGGAACTAGTTAGGATTTCATAGAGACTTTGAGGCATTATAGTGGCTGTAGTAAGACTGATGAGTAAGAATGTGTTGTTTTAGTGTAAGGAATACTGTGGTATGTTTGCGTTAGTAAGTGTGGCTAGCTAAGTTTAAGATAAGGCAGATTGAAGACCAGCCTTCCTCTATCCCCCACCTTTTAAACTTGTGCCACATTTTTGTATTTTCAAAATAAATACCACTTTCCATTATGGTACCTAGACTTTATGAATTTAACCTTAGTACTAGATTGGTGGTAAGGTCTCTTCATTTTACAGTTGAATTGGCTAGATGTAACCATAAGTTCAGTCAACTTTAATCTTTAAATGCAAAGTCAATCGTTATCTTCCATTTTCTTAATTCTTGTTCTTTTATCATCCTCTCTCAATAGTATTTTTTCTGATATTCTCCAACAATCAGTAACCCCTTTGCATCCTAGTGGATTTATTGTCTTGTTTGGGGTGAAATGATTAAAACAAATTAATGTTGAATAAATGTGTCACAGGGGCAAAAATCACAATAAATCAAGATAAGTAGATATAGGTTTGGTTTATATTAGAGTCAGAAATGTAGACATAAATCCGGTTTACACTAGAGTCTAAAAGTAGACATAGGTCTGCTTTACACTAGTGTCAGAAAGGTAGACACAGGTATGGTTTCTGCCCAAGTTTGCATGTATCAAATTGAAAGGTCACCCCTTTTAATGTTGAAAAGTCCTTCTGCAGAGTATGAAGTTTGTTTATTCTCAGCCCTACTGACAAGACAATTCAGTTCCATAGGAACCTGTTTATATTATTTGAACTCCTGTAAAAATAAAACATAAATGTAAGATGGAAGGCTTTTTATATTTTTCAATGAAGTCTAATGAAAATTAAATTTTTACTGAACAATAAAATTAAAATAGTGTTTAAAAATAGTAAACATTTTTAGTGGTCATTTCATGTTGAATAACCTTATATAGATGCTTTAAAAGATAATTTGTTCTTATTTTTTGCTTTCAGTTCATATAAGCCTGATTTATTTATTTTCAGATAAATTGTGAAACAGACTTTGTGGCTCGCAATCAAAAGTTTCATGAACTAGTACAGAAACTTGCAGCATCTTGTCAACAATACTTTAATGATTGTTCTGAAACAAAGGTCAGTTGTTCAAGTTTTGAATTTGGTACTTCATTTAATCCTTACCAACATTTTTGAGAGATGTGCATATGCATTATACATATGAGAGTAGATCTATAAGTCCATAGACTGACACAGTTTTTACTTGAATTTAGATTTGAAATTTTCACTGTATAATATTATATTTGTAGGATTATTGGAGAAATGCAAAGTTAAGTGCATTTACAAGAATGGGGACTGTGTAAAATAAATGCTTTTTGCCATTTTTTTTAGCATTAGATATCTCAAAGGTGTGGCACAAAGGTTTACTGCACAAGCACTCCAGTTATGGAATCGTTGGAGGGGTCTTCTCGATTATAAAATCTTTCCTAACAGGTAGGTTCCTGAAGATAGTTATAAATGGCCAATTTTCCAATGCCCTGGTGGTCAATGCAGGCATTCACCAGGGGTCACTCCTCAGACCAACCCTCCTTTTGATTTATATAAATGACTTGCCTGAGAATATTCTCTGATCATTTGTAAAGATCTATGCTGATGACACGACTATATACTGGTGCACATTTAAAACTCTTGATCAGAGACTGGCAGCTGATCTCTCTTCTGATCTAGCAGAAAGTGGGGAAAAACTGGCTGGTTACATTCAATGCCTCAACTGTCCTGTCCTGTCCTATCTGTACAAACTGTCTTCTAAGGTCACTCTCTACCTTGAGTGCTCCCAGGTCTTGTACAGGGTGAACCTTATTGTAAAAAGAAAGTAAAAAAAAACATATATAAAATATATATGTATTGAGATGAAACTGTTTGGAAACCATTGATGGTTGTGCTAGCATAAATGTTCAAGTCAGCATAACTGAGGGTTTGAACATACTGTTTTTTTGTTTTTTTTTAAATACACATCATTCCAAATTATACACTTTCTCCTGGAAACTGCAACTAGGTCTGCTTCACATAGTAGCAGTATAAAACTACAGGTTGGCTCTGTGAGTGTTCAGAATGAGCAGGCATCTGTGACAGGCATCTAGCTAGCCACAAAGGACAGGGAGAACATCATCAACATCCTGAAGAGACATGGCATATAGAAAAAGAAGATATAATATTAGATATCCTCATTTTGATGTAAAGCTTTGTGAAACTCTTCTTCACATGAAGTAATTTATAGGATATACGTTTATTTAAAATGTAATGTTCCCAAAAAATGCCAAGATGTTGCCCCTCATTGGTACGTTGGCTTCACAATTTTAGGCATAGTATTAGATTGACAGCTATGTCTCACAGTTTCATTGTTGAAACTGGTCGTTGTAACCATAAGTTCTATGGTAATAGTTTCTTCTGCTTGTCTCGCTCTTTTTTAGCTTTCTGTTTTCCTGTCAACTATGATCTTCAAATATTTAAATGTAATGTCAATCATCATCTTCTGTCTCCTTAAATTCTTCTTCTTTTATTATCCTCTCTGTCTCTTTCACTCTCAGTAACCCCTTGCATCCTAGTGGCACTTATTGCCTTGCTTGGGATTAAATAATTAAAAACAAAACAAAAGAACTCTTGTTTACAGTACTGACTTGATAATGATTGCGATGGCTGAAAGAATTAAATCCAAAACATGAACATTGCAAAGTTTATCCACAATTTTGATCCTGATATGTGCCAACTCATTTGAAAAGTAGGAAAAGGCAGTAAAAAACATTAAACAGCTTGACTCTGTGGGTTGAATTTAATTTATTTAAATTTAGCTCTCTCTTTTTCCTCTCTAACTCTTTCTCTTTTTCCTCTCTTTCTCTTTTTCCTCTCTCTCTCTCTCTCTTTCCTCTCTCTCTCTCTCTTTTTCCTCTCTCTCTCTCTCTTTCTCTTTTTCCTCTCTCTCTCTCTCTTTCTCTTTTTCCTCTCTCTCTCTCTTTCTCTTTTTCCTCTCTCTCTCTCTCTCTTTCTCTTTTCCTCTTTCTCTCTCTCTCTTTCTCTTTTTCCTCTCTCTCTCTTTCTCTTTTCCCTCTCTCTCTCTTTCTCTTTTCCTCTCTCTCTCTTTCTTTTTCCTCTCTCTCTTTTTCTTTTTCCTCTCTCTCTCTTTCTCTTTTTCCTCTCTCTCTCTTTCTCTTTTTCCCCCTCTCTCTCTTTCTCTTTTTCCCCCTCTCTCTCTTTCTCTTTTTCATCTCTCTCTCTCTTTTTCCTCTCTCTCTTTCTCTTTTTCCTCTCTCTCTTCTCTCTCTTTTTCCTCTCTCTCTCCTCTCTCTTTTTCCTCTCTCTCTTCTCTCTCTCTTTCCTCTCTCTCTCCTCTCTCTTTCTCTTTTCTCTCTCCTCTCTCTTTCTCTTTTCTCTCTTCTCTCTCTTTCTCTTTTCTCTCTCTCTGTCTTATATCTACATGAAGGTGGACTAATAAGCCTGATGCAGCTGAATTTTAAGTTTGAAATGATTCATTGTGCAGGCTGTGGCAGAATTACATCCCACATAATGGTAAGACATTAACTCAATGAAGACACCATTGTTACTAATGTCTTTGTAGTGACACTCGCAAATTACTATGCCTAATTTGCATAAGTGCAAGAGAAAGCCAATATAACTCGTCACTGAGAATAACATAGTAGCAGTACAAGCTTAGCGACTGACTAGTGCTAAACCTTGACTTCACAACAATGGCGTCGCCAATAGGATACCATTTATCTCTAGAAGATCCAGATTTTGTGGACGCATGGATTCGCTGTTTTTCTGCCAGTGTGAGAAGTAAAAAGTTGAAAGGCAACAAGGAGAAGGGAGGCGAAAATGAAATTACGGATTTATTCTTGGCTACAGCTGGATGCGAGGCGATAATGAAAGTCTCCACCATGGCATATCCCACAAACTTGGAAGACCTGACTTTCGAAAAAATAAGTTAGATTATAAGGAGAAATAAAGGCTGGTAGTGGCAGAAAGAACGAAGTTCATGTCGATGAAACAAGAAAATGACGAACCAATTATAAAATATCTACACAGTCTACGAAATGCGAGTAGATATTGCGAATTTGAAAAACTCAGACAAGATGGACAGTCTATTGAAGAGGACTTGATTCAATTAAGGATAATTGAAGGTATGTGCGATGCAGCACACCGATGTAAAATAATGGAACAACTACAAATAGGAAATATGTCTTTAAATACATGCATTGACTTTATACGGCAACAAGAATTGATACAGAAATACAACCATCATAAAAGTCCACCCAGCGAACAAATATTCGCTGATACATACATGTTAAAAAAGATAAGAAAATGTGCGTATTGTGGACGTGAACATGAAATAAAAAAGGAAAAATGCCCAGCATTTGGAAAAACCTGTACAAATTGCTTAAAAAAGAACCATTTTCAAGCAGTATGCAAACTCAAAAAGAAAACGATTGTAAGAGTTGAAGAAAACGAAACCAATATGGAAGTCTTCACATTAAAAGATAAGAATATAAAAAAAATTGAACAAAAGAAAAAAGACATTATATTAAAAGTTAAAATTAACAACTGCAATGTAGATATGCAAATTGATACTGGGAGTGAAGTAACGCTGATACCAAAAAATTTTTGAGAATTCATTGGAAAGCCACCTTTATGAAAGAGCAGTTTACAACTCCACCAATTTGATGGGTCGGTCATAAAAACTTTAGGATACTTTGAAGGTTCCTTGGAATTAAAAGATAAATTTGAAGTAATACCTATAATTGTCACAAGTTGTAAAAAGAACCACAGACTTCTTGGAAACGACGTGCTTAACATAAATTCAACCAAATAAATTAATGAGATAAAAATGGAAAAAATTGGAAAGTTAAAAAACTATAAAGCGAGTTTAAAATTAAAAGAAAATGTCTCCCCCTGTTATTATGAGGCACGAAAATTACCAGTACATTTGTTGCCATTAGTAGTAACAAAACTACAGAAATTAATAGAACAAGACCTTCTTGAACATGTTCCCCCTGGTGGCAGTAAGTGGGCATCACCCATTGTAGTGTTGAGGAAGACAGATGGTGATTTACGTATTTGTGGAGATTACAAAATAGGCATAAATCACAAAATTTGTTCGGATTCATATCCCATACCGAATGTTGAAGTGTCATTACATGCACTGGCAGGAATGAGCGTTTTTACAAAAATAGATTTAAAAACAGCATACCACCAAATACCAATAGATGATAACTTCAGAGAAGTAACCACGATAAATACGCCAATAGGGTTACTAAGATGGAAAAGGATGCCATATGGAATAAAAACTGCAATTGCCATATTTCAAAGGGCCATCGAACAGGTTTTAGAAAATATGAAAAATATAATTTGTTACCAAGACGATATATGCATAGAAGCTACTAATGAAAAGGAATTAAAAAAGAAAAGCGACATAATCTTGAATAGATTAAGAAATGTTGGAATGACAATAAATGAAAAAAATGTGTAAGCAATTGTAGTAAAATATCTTTATTAGGTTATTCCATTTCAAAAGAAGGTATATCACCAGACCAAGCCATAATAGAAGAAGTGATCATAGACCATTAGAGTTTATATTTAACCCAAGGAAAGAATTACCCAAAGCCACAACATCGAGGATACTAAGATGGGCAATAAGATTGATGGAATTTGATTTTGATATAGAATATGTCAAAGGAAATGCAATTCCACACGTAGATGCACTATCAAGATTGAGATTTTACAAGGAATCAAAAGATAAAACAGAAGAAGAATTTGAAGATACATTCTTACATTGGGTAGAGACTGATGTTTTGTCTTTAGATAGAATGGCTGCGGAAACTAGACATGATCCAGTACTAAGTAGGATAATATCGAGAATAAGAAAAAACTCATGGGGAAATTGTTTTAGGGCGGAAAGACCCTACAAAGAAATAAGACAGAAATTAACGATAGAACATGGAGTGATTTGTAATGGGGGATCTGGTAGTTCCCCCAGAAACACAAAGAAAATTGGTAATAAAAAGTGTACATGATGATATACACTGTGGAGTAGCGGCTACACAAAAAAGGATAACATTAGAAGCATGGTGGCCGGGATATTCAAGAGATGTCGAAGAATATATAAAAAGGTGCAAAAAAATGTAAAGAATTAAGAAACTTTACACAGACTACTTTATATTCGTGGCCTAGAGAAGTGGAGCCATGGAGTCCGGTGCATATGGATCATGCATATATTAATGGAGTGGGACTCTTATTAATTCTAGTAGACTCTTTTTCAGGCTGGCCTGAAATAATCCAGGTGCTAGGCAAGAAAAGTTCTACGATAAAACAGATTCTAAGGGTCATATTTTCCAGAAATGGCATACCAAAAACCCTGGTATCTGACAATGCACCAGAATTTTGTGATGAAGAGCTTAATTTATGGTTAGAAAAAATAGGATGTAAACCGTATAAGACACCCCCATATCACCCTCAGTTGAACGGGTTAGCGGAAAGAATGGTGCAGACCGTAAAAAAGGGACTAAAAGCATGCACTCAGCAAAAGGAAAAAGTAGAAGTTTTTCTATCGAGGCTGCTTTTAAGCTATCGCACAATACCACATGCTGGAAGACTAGAAAGCCCATCAGCTTTAATGGGAAGACAAATTAGAGCTCCGCTAATGATGTTCTACTCCACAAATGAAAAAATGTACAAAAAGAACAAAGAAGCAAATCCGGAAAGGGCAGAATTTATCATGCAGAAAGGCCACAATACAGCTATAATAAATAGGGAAAACGGCAAAAGTGTATTAGTCCATGCAGATCAAATAAGGACCCAGGGTGAATATGAAGAGCAAAATGATGAAGAAATGTCTACGATTCCGTCTGTTAATGATTTATTAGAACAACCATTACAAAATGAAACATCAGAAGACGAAATAATGCAGGATCAAGTGGGCCAGAATGAGTTTGAAAGTTCGGACGAAGATCAAATAAAGCAAGAAAATGCCTATGATTACAGCTTAGTGCGGGACAGATCTAGGTCTGCCAGAGAAAGAAATACGGGAGAGAGAGAGAAGTAGGGCAAGGTAATGAAACTGTCATGAGAAGAGGTACAAGAACTACTAGAGGTATAAAACCTATACGTTTCAGGGAGATGTAGTAACACTGGCAAATTACTATGCCTAATTTGCATAAGTGCAAGAGAAAGCCTATATAACTCATCACTGAGAATAACGTAGCAGCAGTACAAGCTTAGCGACTGACTAGTGCTAAACCTTGACTAAACAACAGTCTTATCATTTTGTGGGATGTAATTCTGCGGCACTCTGTACAATGTTTGATCTATGTGAGCTCTGGAGATTATTTGGCTAAGTGCATTGATAAAAGAGGAGATTATGTGTAAATATATTTGCTGTGTAACATAAGTATTGATGAATCCATTAAGATATGCTGGAATTGTAGCTAATCCCAAACTACCTATTCTTGAGCATTTGGTTGAAATAGTTTTCACCTTTTGTTTTTAAACTGGATTTTTATTGTCCTTTAATCATTCAATTTATTTTTTATTTTTTATTTAATTTTCATTAACCTTTTTATTAAATTTTATCATATACATTTGATTTGGAATCTGTAAATTCTAGGTGAACTAAAGCCATGTTTTTGCTGCATTGTAGGTATTACTGAAGAAAGAGGAAGTAAATAAAATTAGTGTAGAAAGTCAAGTGACCCTAGGTGACTTGGTGGCCCAGGAAGTTGGCAACATTGGAGAGAACATGTCACTACGGCGAGCAGCCTTCTTGCAAACATCTTTCCCTGGTGGAGTGATTGGATCTTATATACATTCCATGCAAGGTAATAGTACATGTAACTTAATTAAGTCTTGTAAATTTGTCATAAATAATGTGAAATATCTGACAAAGTAAGTAAAAATGTAATATGTTAAAACCAATTGCATATTGAAAAAATTATTTATTTATGTATTGACATTTTGCTACTTGAGCATTTTTCAAAAATACAAATGAAAACTAATATTATTTACACAGTTTACATTCAGACTATTGTCTTCATCTTTGTTTTCATTATCACAGTGTTTTGGCTGTTGTGCCTTCTGGCATTCATCAGGTGTTTATTGATGTGGGTAATAACAACAAAGATGAGGACAATAGTCTGAATGTAAATAGCACAAATAATGATAACTACTCATCCTAGATATTAAAACTGAAAACTCTCATTACCATGGCAACCGTCTGACTCAAGCCTTTGTGTTTAATTTGTAATATACTAACAGCTTACATTCATATCATGCTGAAACACCAGTTCTCATATGATCACTGAAGTTAAGCAATGTTGAGCCTGGTCAGTACCTAAATGGATGACCACTTGGGAATACCAGGTGCTGTAAGTTTGGATGTGTGGGTAGTGTAATGGATAACAGTTCAAAGTTGGAAATTGGAAAGCTGAGTTCCAATTCCATTTGGGCTCATTATATTCACTTACATGCAAATACTCTTGGGAAAGGTATGAATCCACCTTTTCTCCCTCCAGCTATGGGTTAATTAGTAGGACTCTTCTCAGTAAATCATTATTACCTCCCCAAAATTCTTACACTCTAAAAATATTTTCTGGTTTTAAATAATATGCAAAAAACTAATCAAACAAAAAAAATATTCTAACAGATAAAAGAAAATTGATTGCGGAGAAGGCAATGATTTCTCTGTTTGTCAACTGTTAAAATTTGGCAACTTCTTATTTAAAACTTTATAAATGCCTCCAATTGCATATAAATATTTTACTATCAGGACATTTAATGTTAAAGGACTTGTGAAAAAAGAAAAGAAAATTAAGATTTGTTGGCTTTGGATGTTGATAGCTATAACATTGATTTATGTTGTCTCCAAGAAACCAAAATCAAAGAAAGATTTGATATTAATATCAGAGTTTGACAACACAACTTAATAGCTTTGGAAATAGTAAATATGGAAATGGTTTTGTCATCAGTATCAAATGAAAGAATAACATCCACGGACATTGGATGAACAACCATACACCTTGCACAATGACATTCTGTCAATAAAATTCCATCATCCTCATAAAAACTTTGAAGAGCTTGAAAGACCTGCAGCAGTTTTGTGAGTTAGCACAGGAGAAGGAAGTTTGTTTGGAGAGAACTGATATTTACAAAGTTGCTGAAGATGAGAAATCGAACCATTTCAAGTTGAAACAGCTCTCATCATGATGATAATAGAAAATTTAAAAATAGTCCCTGAACAAATCAATAAGACTTGCACTTGGAAATATATTAATATGTAAATATGGTGATTATACATAGGAAAATAAAATGAATGAATGAAAATTTTGGTGAGAAAAATAAAGTGTGTATACTTAGAGAAAATAATGAATACTGATAGTTCAAAATATAATTACATATTATTTAGGTATATAAAAAAAGTGTAAAATACAATTTAAAATATTATCAAGATGTTTAATCGGAATCTATTTTAATATTATTTTCTTGAAGTTTGGTTGCATATCAACTTCTAATGGGTCATTTAATGCCGAAATTTAATTAGTAATTTTCTTTACAAAAATGTATTGCTGGTAATTTTAAAAAAATTTGTTTATTTTTTTTCACTATAAAATGTATTTTTATACTTTCATAGTGTTTGACACCAGTTTAGGTGTTAAGTAACCCTAACAGGTGCTATCACCCAAGATCAGGGTGGACCTGAGAACAGCAGCTATTAAGAGGTGGTTCCACACTCCTCAAAACCTCCAATCTCCTGATCAGAGGTCTTGCTGCCAGAGGTAGTTTATTATCATACCCAGGACAAATTTTCTTGAAGTATTATCTTACCTAGAAACAGTGTCATGTTAAAAAAAACCTACTTTTTAATTAATCAAATTTAATTTCCAATATCATAACTGATTCAATAATTCTTCAAAATGATTTATGAATAAATTTAACCATTTTAGCACTTTTAAAATAGAAAGGATAATTTGCATTGTTGAATAAGCAGGAATTTTTAAGTGGAATTGACAAAATTCTCAATAACAACAATAATAAAAATAAGAACGCAGCAAAATAATACAAGAAAGGAACAATGTAATACAAGGCAAGGTAAAGTAAAGCAATTATAGGACAATATAAAAAAAACTTCATACACAAATGGAATATATTGGAATTCTGACTTCAAGGCAAGAAGGAAAATATGTGAGGGTTTGTGGGGTCAGTTGACTTGGATTTTTAGGTGGAAAAATAAAATCCTAGTGTCTTGTCCACAAAATACAATACAAAAAAATGATAACGCAAAGAAATAATCTTCACAGAAAAGGAAGAAGACTGAGTTAACTATGACAACAACATTTATACATGAATTTACATATTAGAATTAAATTGTCTTTGTTGTGGCCATGAAGAGACCAATAGTTTCAATGTCAAAGTGAATTTTTGCAAGTGAGTCTGCAAAGTTCGAAGTTATATTTACACCAGTCTGTGTGTGTGTGTCACACATGCCAATGAAATAGTTGTGTGTGATTGTAGTCATTTCAAAACACAGTGTACAAAGAGAAGGTGATCTGGAACTTACTTTCATTGTGGCTTTGTATGTAGAAAGATCATTGTTGGCTGTTGCATTGTCATGGTAATGTTTGTTGTGACCAGGCCTTGTTTACTGACTGTCGTTTTTCAGATCTGGTCCCAATTGTTGCTGACAAGCGGTTTTTATTGTTTTGGGGTCAGTTCCGAATCACTATCTGAGTTTTGCGCAGGAATGTATTTAGTAACCCATGCACTGGCCTATCTCCAGGTCATCTGAAGTTCATATGACTTGTCATATCCAATCGGGTTCTAGAAACCATTTATTTAATTTTGGAGCTGTGTTTGTACAGAGTTGTAAAATGTTTTTACATCTGCTGAATTTAGTGAGGTTTATTTGAAGGTGTCTCTTGTTTGTGCTTCACGTATTGACCATAAAATATAGGTTAGACTGAGAATTTTTATTGGCTAGAAAGAAATGCATCTGTAGGATTTGTCTATAAATTTCCAGAAGGGAGCTTTTTTACCATTTATTTCCCTGAAATTGGAACCAACATGTATTGGAGAATAAAGAATTTTAATGCATCTCCCAATTTTTTTTGGTGGGGGGTGGGGAGGTTTGGTGAAAATTTAATTATAAATTGTCCAAAGTCTGAGCATTTTTAACTTTCTTAATATGTGGGTAGTTTGATGGATAACAGGTCAGAATGAGAAATCAGAGTTCAAATTCCACTCAAGTTTGTTACATTTATTTAAGCGCAAAGGTATGAATCACTCCCTTCTTCCCCCAGCTCTGGGTTAAATAGCAGGACAGACTGGTTCCTATAGCTGTCATAAATTTCTAAAAAAAAGTATTACAAAATTATCAAAATATGTAAGAGGAAGAAATGCCCTGAACCTATTTTAGTGAATTTATGCATCAAGAGCAAATGAAAGAAATGTTAGGAAAATGCATTTTTCAAAATTTATAATTAGGGTTACTTGTCATTATGTGTTTATTTAAATTTTCTTCTCCACAAACATTTTTATAAATTTATGAATAAAAAAATTTCGTTTCCCATTAATTTCTTCATAAAATTGTAAATAATAAACACGGGGGTCCTCAACTTGCGACAGAGTTCCATTCCTATAATGTGTCGTAATGCTATTTTCCATGAAAGTTGGAACATACCTGAGATTTTTTGTGAATAAACACTTATGTCACACACTTATGCTAATGCAATAGTAAAGTAATAATCTAGGACATAACATATTTCTATGACAAAAAAAACACATGGAGGACATAAATATAATACATATAACAAAATACAGTGAAAATAATACATATAATGAAATGAAATTGTTTTAAGCTGCTTGTATATTTATTGCCAGTGATGTCAATGGCTTTCAGTAGATGAGATGATGAAGCATAAGATTGTGTCTCTCTTTCAGTCCTCAGAAGCAGCAGAAAATCTGGATAAGAAAGAAAAACATGAGTTTGTTTTTCTTTTTTATTGGGAATTCACCAACTTATAGTTTAACAAGAAAATGTCTTTATCTCTTACAGGGAAACTCTCTATGTATACATATATGTCATAACCATGAATTGTCATAGATCGGGACTCTTGTAACCCAAGAACTTATTGCATTTAATTATAATTGGTTAACAGATTTTTATAATCTTGTAAATATAAAATTATTCTTGTAAATAAGCAATCTAATAAATAAGTAGTGTTTAATATCTTTGTTGTCATTCTCAAGAATAAAGAAAATATATAAATCCATTTTCATATGTTTGGATTTTATTAAAATTCTAATCATCACTTTTTAAAAACAAATATTGTAGAGTGAGTCAAAAGTGTATACAGTAATAGAAGTGTCAAGGGAATAACTGTCCTTTTGACACTCCATTTTTTTTGTGGTCACGAACATTAAATATTGTCAAAAATCCTTTTGTTGGTCTTTAGCAAAACTTGTATAAATAAAGATTCCTGCCTGAATACACCCAACATTATATATATATATATATATATATAAGTGTATAGGGGCAGCAGATCATTATTCAAACATATATTGTTAAATATAACAGACAACGAATGTCTATTATGTTTGATCATGAGCTGTTCCAAGCTTCATATAGTGGCTTTAGTTTCGGGGAAAAATAAAAAAAACTGTCCAACATTTGGATATTTTTTTATTATGTTATTCATTGATCTAAGCTTTTGGCTCATATACAACCACTTTGATGATGGCTCATGTGAGCCAAAAGCTTAGATTGATAAACAACATAATAAAACAATATCCAAATGTTGGACATTTTTTCCTTTATTTTCTCCTGAAACTAAAGCGACTATACAAAGCTTGGAATAGCTCATGATCAAACATAATTGACATTTGTTGTCTGTTATATTTAACTATATTATATATAACTACTATAAACTACCATCTTAAAATATTGCAAATAAAACATCCTGTTGTATATACTGCTGGTATCTTTTCACCCATGGTGTTTCATGTTTCTAGTATTTATCTTATAAGTTATGAAACCATTGGATAAATTGGTGACCATAACCATTTATAACAAAAATTACTATAAAAAATATTTCTTGATTAAGGTGGATCAGTAAGTCTGTAGCCAGATATGTAGATATCAACTGAATTTTGATCTGGCATTTTTACTGTGCAATATTTGCTCTACATGTGTAATATTTATTCAATGAACTATTTGAAAAATAATTGTTGTGTAAAATAACTTTTTTTTTTTTTAACTTTTATATGTATCAGTGTAAGTATATATTTAAATCTTTTATTGGCCAGGTTCAGGAAAAGTTGGTGAGTGTACTGTGGGTAAATTTGCTGCTCTCGTCAGTGTTCTTCCAGATGGTGCTGATATTAACCAGCAGACCATGATTGAAATTGGTCAGCGTCTCTCGCAGCATGTGGTTGGCATGAACCCATTGAAGATCGGAGACCCTGAAAATGACACGCCTGCTTCAAACAAAGACAATGAGAAATGCCTCATTTTCCAGGAGTTTTTAATGGATGAAAGCAAAACAGCTGGCCAATACATTGCAGAAAGTTCTGTTACAGTCGCTGATTTTGTGCGGTTTGAGTGTGGAGAGGAATTGTCTGAGGAAATGGTGGAGCAGGCACCTGTTGCAGCTGTTGGTGCTTGACATTTTGTGACTCTTAGATGAAAATAAAAAATAATCATAAAGAGCCATAAAAACAATCACTTTTCAATGATTTTATGGCATTCAATGTATGTATTAAATGTACTTACCCATGATATCTTGGGTAGGATTCAACCCATGATATCATGGGTAGGATTTATTAAATAAATGTATTAAAACTTTCATTCTCTCTATTGATTACATATGTAGTGACACAAAATGTTAAAAGCATATGTAGGAAATAAGCAGATGCCAACATTTCTATCTAGCCTGTAAACATATTGCAAATATAGTTTTGTTAAAGAGTTGATCATTTAATATTTATCTATATGCTGCTAGGAAACTCCAAAATATTAACTTTAGTGGCATGCCTAGAAGATTGAGTATATGATAGCTCCCCTCACAAAAGAATTTATTAAAGCCTACTTATGGTTAGTGTTGGCTTTAATGCAAGCAAGTTGAAAGTATTGAACAGGCTTATAAAAGAATAAATGAAAATTGCCATATTAAAAGTAAAATTTGATTGTTAATGATTGAGTTTTGCAATTTAAGTTTTAACTTAAATTTTATTGGAATAGGTTTTGAGCCTCATCCTGTATATTGTGCATTGAAAATAAGGAAGAAAGGGATTGTCAGTGGTCAGGAATTAATCATCATCATCATCATCATCCATTGACCTCCCTATAGTTGGTTGGAACTCCATTGACAATCCCTTTCCTCACTGTCCAGTCCTGTATTGTTGTCCCCAAATCCCCAATGTCCAACCCTAAGTCCCGATCTATGGTGTGGGGGAAAGTCAATTTTCATAAGACACTTCCAGAAGGATGCCATAGGAGTAAGAATGAGACAACCTCTCTGTCTGCTCGGTGGCTGTGGCCAGCAAATTGTAATCATTTTTGTTTGAGCTTAAGAGAGATTGGTCTCAGTTCTCCAACTAATGTTCTGGATTTTTCTAAGTAGATTTGTAGATGATCCATCTATAGTCATCTTTCAAGACTAACAAATATGTCCAAGTTTCTTATCCATATACTAGGATTGGTTCGGTCAATGTTTGAAATGTTTGGACTTTTAAGGAGGATGGAAGGTTCAAGTGCCAAATCTTGTGAAGAGTGCTACATGCATCCCTTGCAAGGGCTTTGTGGATGTTGAAGTCTTTTTGGGAATCTATTATGTGAAGAATTAATAAAAACTTTATTTAGTTATTATATCAGGTGCCCAAAAAAGTTTTTGCCAATTTTTATAAAGGAAATTAAAGATGCATATTTAAAGTCTTAAATGTATTTATTCATCAAAATATGACCCATCACATTCGATGACCTTCTCCCAACGGTTCTACAACTGATTAATGCCATTTTTGTAAAAGTCCTTAGTTTTACTTTGGAAAAAGTTATGCACTTCTGTTTTCAAGTCATCTTCATTATTAAATGTCCTGTTCTTCATATGATTATCTAAGCCTAAAAACAAGTGAGAATCTGTTGGGGAGAGGTCTGGTGAATACGGTGGATGAAGCATAATCTCCCACTTTAGCTCTGCTATCTCGGAAAGGTTCATTTTTGCAATGTCTGGGTGAGCATTGTCCTGGAGAAACAAAACTTGTTTTCTGTTTACAGGCTGTTTCTTCAACAAATTTTCCTGAATTCATTCAAGTTGCTTGCAATATTTGTTAGCAGTAACGGTTTCACCTGTTTTTAAAAACTCATAGTGAATTATTCATTGACATGTCCACCAAACACACAGCAAATTTTTTTTTTGAATAATGGTACCTTTGAAGTTTGTGGAAAAGGATCACCTGGCAATAACCAATGATGTTTCCTCTTAGAGTTTGTATACATGATCCACTTTTCCTCACATGTCATAATTCGATTAAAAATGGATTCTGTTGTTAGTCTACTGCAATGAGAAGAACATATGGTAAAGCTCTGCAGTTTGTTTGCTGGTGTTAAGTCATATGGTAGCCATTTGCTTAATTTCCATTTCTTCCCCAGCTGGCGCAAATGTAGTCTTATAGTTTCATCGCTTGCATTAAACCTCGAAGCTAGTTTCTGACATGTTAAACCTGAATCTGATTCTATGGCTGCCTTTAAATCCTCATTCTTTAGGGATATTGGTCGTCCAGCTCGAGGTTCATCTTCGAGGGTTTCATTGCCATAATGAAACTTCTGAAACCAATTACGTGCAGTTCATTCACTTACTGCACCTTCACCAAAGGCTGTACATATCTTACAAGAAGCACATGATGCACTTGTACCAAGTATTAAACTCGTACAACAGACAAGCACGAATTACCAATTTTTTATCAGTCATTTTGAGGGATCTGAAATGAGAAATAAAATGATATTAGTTATGTAATAAAATAATGACTGAATCATTCAACAATGTACTTGTCAATACAAGTTGCTTCCTGTATACTTTTACTTGTTAGTAGCTAAACATCTGGGCCAGAAATAAGTTAACAAAAATCGGCAAAAACTTTTTTGGGCACCTGATATAATTGTGGTTTTGAAAAGTTCTCAAATCATGAAGAAATTTTTTTATTAAATTCTGATATTTAGCTATTTAGTCTGATCCTGAGAAGTGAATTGGGCCAATAACTTTTCAGCATATATTTTTTTTTACTAATGTTCATCTAGTACAAGGCCCAAGAGCCACTCAAAGGGTTACTGAATGAGGTGTGAGATATGAATGTATGAGTAGATTATGAGGATATGGAGGATGGATAATGATTGACCTACACTTGAAGAGGTTAAGATTGTAGTGTTTGAGGAAGCATCCATGTGGGAATCTGTTCCACACAGTAGTCATTCTTGAGAAGCAGTCTTTGTGGAACTTCTTTCTTATTGTTGGAATATAGCAGGAATGAGGCTGATTCAACCCTGTGGATGTAACAAAGCTACATCCACAGGGTTGTAGAGCTCTGAGCTGGTGGCATTAAAGAATGGAGTTCATTAAATTTGATTAAAATCTGTTATTAAATTGAGCTAATTAAAATTGATGAACTTTTCTCTATGGTGCCTAGATTTTATGAATTTAAGCACAGTACTAGATTGGCAGCAAGGTCTCATCATTTTAAGGTTGAAATGATTAAATGTAACCGTAAGTTCTATGCTGACAGTTTCTTCTATTGCACTTCCTGCTTATGGAACTCTCTTCCGACTTTTTGCTTCACAGTCAAGTTTGATCTTCAAAAATTTAAATACAATGTCAATCATTATCGTCTTAATTTCTGTTCTTTTATTGTTTTCTCTCATTAATAGTATTTTTTTCCCTTATATCCTCTCACACTCAGTAATCTACTGCATCTTAGAAGCTTTATTGCCTTGCTTGAGATAAAATGATTTTATTAAAAATAAATTTAAAATTTATAAATTAAATTGAAAAATAATTAAATGATATGATTATAAGCTGTGAATTATATTTTTTTTTCACTAAAGTTTCAAAAGTTAATATTTTGGATATCCTGTCTATATAATTATAAAGATAATGTTGGGGTCTGGAAAAAATTGCAGTTTTGTCCATGGTTTACGTGGATGCTGAAATTACTGATTGAGCATTACACAAGGCTGATTTGAAATCTAAAATCCACAGACTGATTTACTCGTAGATCAAAATTCATCATAAAAATATATTTAGGAAGAATATTGTTTTGAAGTAATAAGTATCTGGAAAAAAAAAAAAACCTCCCCAAAACCCAGAAATTATCAAATACAAGATCAACTTTTTTGTTGAATATTCCTATCTTAGCTTTCAAGAAGGTAACTTGAAATTGCTTCAATTTTATAGTAGCGATAAACTCTGCTCCCAACCAAACAAAATTGTCTTTTTTAAAAAAATGTTTTGATTCCTATCTCTTGAAAACATTTACACAGACAGTATTAAAGTGAATGTCTCAAAATGTTTATTCCTGATATCTCAGTAAAAATTAATTTTGTAGGTTACTAGTTTTCTTACTAATTTCTTCTTTTAATGTTATGTATATAACCTAGTGTAATGGTTATTGATGCTGAATATGGAAATGGTGAGCTGAGTTCTAAACCTGATCTAGTCAAATGCATTTGCATAGATGCTCTTAGGAAAGGCATTTATTAATCCCTGTATTGGTTAAAGTCTTACAGCCATATCATATTGAAATGCTAGTTCTCATATGATCATTGAAGTTAAGCAACATTGAACCTGGTCAGTATCTAGATGGGTGACTACTTGGGAATACCAGGTACTGTAAGCTTGGATGTGTGGGTGATGTAATGGACAATGACTTGGAAATTGGAGAGCTGATTTCCAATTTCAGTTGGGTTCGTTATATTCACTTATGCACAAATACCCTTGGGAAAGGTATGAATCCACCTCTTCTCCCCCAGCTATGGGTTAAGTAGTAGGACTTGTATCACTAAATCATTATTATCTCAAAAAAAATTCTTACACTCTAAAAATATTTTATGGCTTTAAATAAGTTGCAAAAGGTTGATAAGCTGTAAAAAAACATCTATGGGTTAAATAGTGGAGTAGTCTGAACTCTTTAGTCTTGGGTAGCAACCAGTTTAAGAGAAGGAAATGTGATTTCCAAAGTTTGGTGAACGCAATAGGAAACCATTCTACTGTTTTTCCAAGAAGGCATAGCAATTCATAATGAAGAAAAAGATAGCTGTGGAAAGCTGTGATCACATACCTCTGAAGGGACAAGGAATTTTAAAGATGATTTTGGTTTTAGTTGACCAGTTTTAAGAATAAAAAAGTAATTCATTTCATTGTAATATTTCTCATTGAAGATTTTTTTTTAAATGAGTTTTATTTTAATTTATTCAGTGTATTTACATTTAAAGTTAAATTTAATTATTTTGATTTTAAATGATTTTGAGAAATGTTGATTCTCTGTTTTATGGTATTTTTAATTCTTCAAATACTTATTTACTGGTATCAGAGATAACCCTGTCTCAAGGATACACATTCATTGTTTCTTTAAAAGTTTGTAAAAAAAATATAAATAAATAAGAGTAAGTAAAATAAAAAGACACTTTGACCTTCAGAGCATATGGTGAATCTCCAAATCTTATTTTGAAGAACAGTATCTTCAACATTAAGAAATATCACTAATAATTCTGTTTGTTCCTTTATTTCTTAGTCAGCACAGCCATTACACCCTACCAGTTGCTTCATAAATAATGGACTTTTCTGTTTTGATCACAAGGAAAGATGGAAGAGACATATCAGAGACACTGTCTGGTTTCAGTGGGAAAAGAAAGATAGAATGAAAGAAACAGAAGATGCAGGAAGCTCTCATATGTTTAATGTCTGCTTCAGTGAAATGGAATAACTTGTCAGTTTCAAGTCTTTTTATTTGTACCCTCTTACTTTTTTAATGACCTGCATTCATATTTATGCTTGCTATTGCAATATTTTGTTAAAGTTGTCAAGCTCAAATATTTAAAAAATGCAAGAGGGGAATTTTCACAGGTATTTTATAGTTGTGTAACTTGCAATGAGTTTATTCAATTGTTAATTTAAGAATTATTCATTAGAAAATTCAAATAGCAAAAACTGAAATTGTCATGGGTAGTTCTATTTAATCTTCAAATTTCATTAAAGTTACAGGTTGAGGATAATATTTATGATTGTAGATATTGAAGAAACATTTGAGTGTTTCAAGATCTGCCATCAGAATTCATAAATTTATTAATAGAAAGATTTAAATTCTAAACTGATTAGCTGTTTTGTTTTATTTGGCATGTTAAATATTTATTAAGTAGACTGAGGTGGTGGGGAGGCTATCAATCATATAATTTTATTTGTTCCTCCGTTAGTTACCACATGTGTTATGCCCTGCCATTACCTCAGATAAATAATGGACCATTCCATTTTGATGGCAAGGAAAGACAGAAGAAATATACCAGAGTATAGTTTTAGTGAAGAAAAAAAAGCATACATAATAACAGGAAAAAAAAAGAAAGAAAGAAAAGACAGCAAAGGCAATAATGCTCTCAAACATTTAACATCTGTTTCAGTAAAATGCAAAACTATATCAATTTTGAATCTTTTCATTTGTATCTTACGTCTTTAAATAATGACCTACATTTATATTTATGAGTGTTATTGCAGTGTTTTGTTAAAGTTGTTAAGCTTAAATATTTAATGATGCAACAGGGAAGATCTCATGGGTATTTTGTTGTGAAACTCACAAGGAACTTATTCAATCATTAATTTAAGAATTAAAATACATCAAAAAATAAAAATAGCAAAACTGAAATTTCCATGTGTGTTTCTAGTGGTAATAATTTTTTTTTATAGATAAACTAAGTGTTTACTTTTGTGTACTTGTAGGAATTTTCATTTACAAGTCCTAGACTGATTATGAAGTGGGGAAACCCTTTTATTTTCTAATTTTGAACTGATTATTTTAAGTGGCTTTGTGATATGATTAAATTAATATTTGGAATGAAACCTTGAACTAATTGCTACTCTAATCACTGAACTTCATTTGTTAATGTTAAAAAATGACACTACAGTTAACTCTTGTTTGTTCACTGAAAGATGCCTTTGTATATTATTCTTAATAACTTATGATTAATCCAGATTATAACGAGATAAAGATTTCATGTGCTAAAGAATTGCAGATTTAATTTTGAACAAAATTATACTTTTAGTATTTGAATGATTTTTGTAGAATGGCAAGGATAAAAAACTATTTTAAAACTAAAATAATTGAGAAGCATGAAAGAGAAAAAATTTATCCATTAATATTTAATTCTGCAAGCTTTATTTACTGCCCTTGTTGGCATGAAAACTCTCAAAAGTATCCTTAAACCCTTTTTTATAATTTTTAATTTTATAATTAAATTTGCTGTTTGCTATGATGTTGAAATCGGATACTTGGAGCGCTCTGTTGGGTTGCTATTTTATAACGGCTCCCTGCCACTAGGAGCACTCAAAGAATAAATATGGGGTAGTTAAAAGGGAAATGAAAAAGAGTGTCAAAATACGTTCACCATTTTTATTAAATGTAACAATGTAAAACAACAATATTATGACATGACATTAACATGGTACTCACAATCAATGAGGTTTGCATTACAAGATTACTACCCATGTGGTGAAGTGTTCAACTACCATCTATGAATACCTTTGTTTCCCATGGTGTGAATCTGGACATTGGTTGTAGCATGTCTTGCACTGATCTCTTCTCTAGATCAGACTAATACCTAACTATAGCAAGGGTCTTAATCCATCTTGGTTGTCCCTACTGTGTGTCTCTTTCTAGTATCTATGTTAATGATATCTTGCAATTTGAACACACTATATATATATATATATATATATATATATGCATGCAGCAATTCTTTATTTTAATATATTCTATTAGACAGAATGATCAGGGAAAGAGAATTTAAATATTAACAGAATAGTGACTTTTTGTCGGGTATTTGAATAATTTCAATATTAAATTTACAAAACAATATCTTGATAAGATCCAGAGACAGATATGCAATGTAATTGGCCCTGATCTGTCATCTCGTCTGCAATCGCTCTCTCACAGACGCGACGTTGCCTCGCTCTGTCTTTTTTACAAATACTTTCACGGTAATTGCTCCGAGGAGCTGCTTTTGCTGGTTCCTAGGCCTCATGAATTTAAACGTCCCACGAGGCTGGCATCCCGTTCCCACCCCTTCACTGTTGAAACTGTTAGATGTAGACATCTCTTCTACTCCAATAGCTTCATGTCTCGCACATCTCGCCTGTGGAACTCCCTTCCTTATTCCTGTTTCCCTGACAAATACAATCTCCAACTATTTAAGTGTAATGTCAATCGACATCTCCAGTTGCCTTGATCTATCCACTTCCCTTCTCCACATCCTTTCACCTTGTATTCTTATCTGCTCTTGCTCCAAATATTCTGTAACCCCCTTGCCTTGATCGGTCCACTATCTTTCTCCACATCCTCTCCTTTACCACTCCTATCTGCTCTTCCTCCAAACCTCCTGTAACCCCTTGCGTGCTAATGGCTTCTAGCCTTGCTTGGGGTGATAAGCTTAAAAAAAAAAAATGGCTTATTTGACACCAGGATAAACTCACCAAAATGTAGACATTGATTGTTGGTTGATTTAATAAGAAATTTTTAAAGAAAGGAAAAAATCAATAGAAAATGATTTTTTGTGTGACACATTTCATCCTTTAGGACTTGGACTAAAGTGATGTTTTCACTCATATGACGATACATGCACACGAATGAATGAAGCGCTACGCAAAAATATTTTTCATGCACAAATAGAGACTTACATCAGCAAAGATTGTTAAAATTCTTTTTTAAATTTTTTGGTGACAATATGGAATATTGAAAAAACAAAATTGTAATTGGTTGGTTAATTTCAATTTTCAGATCAATGGAAAAACAAGTTATAAACACTTGAAACATTTGTTTTCTCTTTGAATTTGCTGAAGTCATTGATCTTTCTATACATGAAAGTACGAAAACATGTTACATGAAAATATTTTTCACTTTGTCATTAATTTTCCTAACATTGTTCTAGTATATAAAAATTTATATATTATTTTCTCCCCCCCCCACATATATATATATATATATATATATATATATATATATATAGTTTTAAAGTGTGCTATATTTATGGGATAAAGTGCTCAATATCAGAGATAGATAGTGTGTATGTAAATATAAAAGTGAACATTGAAGTCAACACTCAAAGGCGACAGGCTGTTTCATGCTAGACACAATTGTCAGGCCACCTGTCGCCTCTGAGTGTTGACTTCAATGTTCACTTTTATATTATATAGAAGGAGATCGAAAGTACTTGGTTAGGAAAATGAATATATATATATATATATATATATATAGTTTTAAAGTGTGCTATATTTATGGGATAAAGTGCTCAATATCAGAGATAGATAGTGTGTATGTAAATATAAAAGTGAACATTGAAGTCAACACTCAAAGGCGACAGGCTGTTTCATGCTAGACACAATTGTCAGGCCACCTGTCGCCTCTGAGTGTTGACTTCAATGTTCACTTTTATATTTATATATATAAGCAGCATGTCTTTATTCAAACGTATTTCATTGAATAATATAGACATATGTCTATTTTTATAATAATCAGTTGATGTCAGAATTATTTTTGTAATGAGTTTCTTGATGTTAAGATGAAATTCATCAAGGAAGGTGCCATAGTTTTTCCCTAACCAAGTACTTTCGATCTCCTTCTAGATCATCCTCAGGGGTAGATTACAAAGACAAACATATTGTAGCTGTGATCATTCTAGTAGTGTTTTTAAAAATGTGTGAACGTGCTCTGTTATAATTATTTTAAATTTATTCGTTGTAGCCAATATAATTTAACCAACATTTAATGCCATTTTTTATTTCTATCAATTTCCTTTATTGGGGCACTTGTTTTGTAAAAAATTCCATAGCTACAATGGATAAATAAAATCCTTTTTAAATTCATCGCCACAATGATCACAAAGTGGCCAAGTGGTTGGTGACTAAATTGGCTACCCCTGCCAGACCCTGGAGAGTAAGTGGAACCCAGCAGTTCAAAAATCAAGACTCCTTCCTCAGTCAATGGCCATCCACCCCAATTAAGGATTAAATAGCCTCACCAACCACAAATTAGCCAAGTGTAGTGAGTACAGCTACACCCATGAAGACATGGTCAATCAAGGAGGGATATCCTCCAACAAGAGAGAATGGGACCTGGATTTGGACTTTTTACCATTGTTGCTTGTTTTCAAGATAGAAACTTAATAGATAACCAGTATTTATGTTAATGGTCTGAAGTTGAAGTTTTACATAGTGTAGGAGGTAAAGTATGTTTTCATATAACGTATCTGGCATTTTAGTGAATGTAGTTTATAATGAATGGGTAGTTGAAAGTGTGTCAGTGGGTTTGGTTCAAGAAAGAGATTAGCTAAAGTTAGAATAACCAGTGAACAACCCACTGTGTATTAGCCTTGTGCCAACATATTGCCATTTACAATAATAATTATTCTGTCAGTATGTATGGTATGTCTTATAATTTCAGTTGCTTTGTAGAATATAAATTATGTATTTTCATGTTGTTGGAATTTGCTACTATAAAATTTTAATTAGTTTTGTTGACTTGTTTGTTGGTTTTTAACAGCGAAAGATATTCAAATAACTTGAGACAATTACGCATTTATTTTGGTGCATCATTTTACTTCTAATTATTGTCAAGTAACGCAAACAAGTCAATGAATTATTTCAACAAATTAGCAATCATCAACAATGAATTTTTATAGGCATCTGTCACTTATATCATTGACAACTAAAACTATTTTTACAACTGTATATGTAGCAAAGATATATATATTGTGATTTTATATGTATATATGTGTAATACGTATATACTGTGATTATATATATGTGTGTAATACATATATATTGTAATAATATCTGCGTGTAATACATATATACTGTAATAATATATGCGTGTAATACATATATATTGTGATTATATATATATTATGTGATATATGCATACTTATCTGATATATGTATATATTATGTGATGTATATATATATGTAACATATGTAATATATATATATGTGATATATATATTATGTGAGATATTTTATAAAAAATTACATAACATTAAACAAACATTTGTTAATAATGGATTTCCTAATAACATCATTGAACAACAAAGTAAAATGTATCTCAATAAACTTAATAATACCTCTAACAAAATTGATAATATTAATAATAATAGTGTGTATCAAAATAAACATAACACTATTAACTTATACTAGTGTAACCAAATGCATAATAATTACAAACATGATGAAACAACGCTCAAAAGCATAGCAGGTAGAAATGTTAAACTCATTAATAATAATAAACAAGTTAAGCTCATCATATGGACAAAATTTAAAATAATTGATCTCATAAGTCTACAAATACACAACTAAATCCTTTACAAAAAACAATGTAGTGTCACAACACATTACATTGCATTTAGACGTATGGTTCTGTTGTTAATATTTTGGCCTCTTTCATGGTATGATGTCATAGAACTGCATCTTAAACTTACGACTTGTGTCTGCTATTCTGCGACTGTTATCGTCGCATAGCAATCTTCTATATCAACATAACAAAATATTATCTTTGATGGTGAATATCTGTTAAAATGTCTGTATAACCACTCTGCAGGTGACTCATGTGAGCCAAAAGCTTAGATCAAGGACCAACTTAATAAAAATATCCAAATGTTGGACAATTTTTGTCTTTATTTTAACCCAAAATTAAAGCAAACATTCGAACATTAGAACGGCTCATGATCAGACATAATAGACATTGTCTGTTATATATAACAATATATGTTATATATATATATATATATATATATATATATATATATATATATATATATATATATATATATGATATGTAATGTACTAGCTTAAAAGCTGCTGTATTGGGTGGCATTTAAGCTAGCTCCAGTGGAGGGTTCTTGCTTGAGCCTTCAGCACAATAGGTAGGGAGGAGTAGATGTGATAGGCAACAATAAACTACATAAGAACTCAAAATTGATCACTGTATTTAAGTATTGCATTAATATTTAAGCTTAGCTTTTAAAAGTTCAATGATAATTCTTCTGCCACCAGTGAATTTACTGACAATTTGGTGTGCATAGGTCCTTAGTTTCTGTACAAACAATTATTTTATTTCATGGGTGACTTTTACTGGATTTCACAATTAATTGCGATTATTCCCAAATTTATTTTCCAATTTAAAAAAAAATGACATAATAAATTAGTCAACAACAATCACAGTAATGAAAATTTGGAAATCCAAAATTTCAGGATTTCAATTTGCTTACCAAGTTGGACTGATTCCAAAATGGTATGATATGTTGGGCTATGGCCTCTATGGGTAAAGTTGAAAAAGCATGATCCAGTAACACACTGACATTCACATTTATTATATAAATATATGTTATGTGAGATGATTTATATATATATATATATATATATATATATGTGTGTGTGTGTATTATATAGCAAAAAAGTCCCAAATTACCCCGTTTCATTTAAATTTATTTCAGTCAGTGCTAAGTGCATTGGCCTTATTCAACCCTGGAGAATAGACTATATTCTTATTGGAATCAGAGATTTAGAATTTAACTTAGTAGTTGAGAAATTGATACTGAACCTACCCAAATCAATGCCTCAACCAGATAAAATGCCTGAGTTTGTGGTGAGGGGAGGATGGAAGGTATCTTTCTAAAAAAGGGAAGAGGCTTGCAATCTGGATATTAACCTAAATTGGGTTTATATGAACATCTGTTTTGTAAGTATAATTTGGTATTTTCTAGTTTGCTTTGATTATTGTATTTTATTATTCTAATTTTTTCCTCTAAACATAGGTTGTACTATGACTATTAGGAATATGAGTGAAACCTATAAATTTTAATCTATCTGAGGGTTCAAACCTTTTTCCTTCAATTCTGTCTGTTATTTTAATTTAGGATTGTTAAAAGAGTGCCTATGGGTATAAAATCTGTTTCCATTCCCCCACAGAAATTTCAATGTAAACATTATGATTTAACATATTTTCTTTAGGGGTAATGGTTGCTTGGTATATCACCCTAGTAGATCTGCATTTGCCCTCAGTTGGACAATTTTCTGCAATTACAGTGGGGTTCCATGCTAGGTTTATTGTCTTTCCCATAGAATTTACTTAAAATATAGTTATTATGAGAGCTGATAATTTTGTACCTGTTATTAGTGCAGGAATAGCTAATTTTAATCAATTTCCTATTGAAGATAGAGGGTTGTTTTGTGTAAATGTTTATTTCTTAACTTTAGAAAGTGTTGTCTGATAGTAATATTTGACAGTTTTCAGAAAGGGGTGTTGAACCTTTATGGTAAGGTTTAAAGGTTTTATCATTAAGGTTAAGGGTGATGTCGAGATAATTAACTATTTTAAGGTTAGAAGAAATTTCAATCTTAAACCCTAGTAATTTAAAGGCCCTAATGATTTACTTTTGTAACTTTGCAGTTATATATATATATATATATATATATACATATACACCTTATATTATGTGATGTATAATTTATGTGATACCTTATATATTATGAGATATATATTGTTTAATTATTATATGATATATATATTATGTGATATATGATATATATATATATATTACGTGGCATATATATATATATATATATATATATATACAATATGTGATATACCTCTGGTGTAACAGCCAAATTGTCCAAATCGTTTAGCACCATGGGATAATTGTCCATCCCACAAAATGTTTAATATCTAAAAAACCACTAAACTAATAGAGGTTCTTTTTTCCAGGTTTTCTGACAAGATATTTAGCTGTCTTGACACCATTTGTTGTAAGAATCACTGAAAATCCCTTATTCATCTAGAAAGAGAACAGGTTAAAATCATTTTGTGTTAACTAACACCACTGTGTCTTCTCAACTAAGCTATGCTGAGAATAAAAAGAGGCCTTCAGTAATACTTCAAACTCTGGCTTCCATCTTCAAATTCCATTCAAGAACCATCAAGAAAATGATAAATAAGTTTTTAAAAAGGGGAACAGCAGAGATATGTATTAAATGTGATATAATTATATCGTAGGTGTGCGATTTTTGTGATTTATGTGTTAAATGTGATATTTTGTATGTGTGTGTGTGTGCGTGCGCACAGATATGTAATATGTGATACATATATGTTATGTCATATATGATATAATATTTTTTAATGTGATATAATATTAAGGAAGGGAGATTTAGAAAGGAAGTTGTCACGTGGCCTCGTTTTATGAGTTTCTGTTTATAAGACAAGCGCTGTACGCGCAGTAGTGAAGTGACAGCCGTTTCTTGAAAACATCGTATTATTTATTAGTTTATAAGCTGACAGCTTATAAACTAATAAAACTGACTTAAATCAAACTATGCATATGGCTTTATTACGCCTTCTACTTCTAGTAGTAATTATAATATTCATGCTTGGCCTAAACCGATGCCAGGCTCAGCCATCGGGGAAACTCCAACAACCAAACGTGTTGTTTATCCTTGCTGATGATTACGGCTATCACGACATCGGCTATCACAACTCTGAGATTCGTACACCAAATCTGGACCGACTTGCTGCAGAAGGAGTGAAGCTTGAGAACTACTATGTCCAACCAATATGTACCCCGACTCGAAGTCAGCTTATGTCGGGCCGATACCAAGTAAGAAACATTTTCTAAGTGATGCTTGTCTTGTTTATGTTGTTTCCGTCGGAATGGTGATTGTTGTTTAAATGTTTATTGCTTCTTAGGGAAGAAATACTAGTTACCTCCCTTTTTAATTTTTTAAAGGAATCAGATGTCTCGGTATTTGTTTTTAAAATCTGTCAAATAGGGGTAGGAAGATTGTGTTGCACCAATATTCACAGTGGAAGAGACTGTCTTTTAACAACATCTGAAATTTTTTATCTGGTTTCGAACAACAATAATCAGTGAGAAATCAGATAAAAAGCTCACAAGCAATTCAGGGCCAAGGAGGATTGTCCATCCGAAGAGGCTGCGTTTCTTTTTTTAAATACTGAAGGATAAAAAAAAATCAGATAACTTTTTTTAGTTTTATGAAATTATAAGTAATTAGTAAAGTATTAAAACAGCTATAAAACTCTAAAAAAAAACTTTCTCTTTTCTTGTCTATTTTATTTTGAAAGTGTCATTTTTTGTGATTTTGAAAATAAAGCCAACAAAGTTTTAAAAAAGTTATGTAATTTTTGGGACATTTTACTTTAAGGATAAAGCATCGACAGAACGAGATTTTTGTAAATGTTAATGAAAAAATAAAAAAAAGGAAAATAATTAAAAAGAAAACGAAGTTAACGACTCGAAGGAAATTAAACAAAAAGAGACTTCCGACCATTATTCCATATCCTAAAAAACATTTTTCTAAAAACTACATTAAGGTGCCTCTAACGAACCATTGTATTGCTAATATTTTTAGCTTATAGTTTACTCTGAAATAAAGTTTTGTCCCTTTTTATTGTAATCTGTCTTAACTGAATGAAGATCGTATTTAATTTATAAAATTAGTTTCAACTTAATTTTGATTGAGAGTAAGCTTAAAAACTTGCGTACTGAACACAACGCTACGAATAAAAAAAAAGGATATGCCCCGTTAATTCACGCTCATAAAAACGGTTTTTAATTGAAATTTAAGTGAATATATTTTTTTATATTTTTGTCCTTAAATATTTAAATTAAATTTAAGTATCATTTTTTTAAAAACATTAATTTTTTTACAACCCTAGTCTAAAAAAAAAAAAAAAAAATGTTTAGTTAAAGTTTAGTAATTTATTATTTCACAAATTATTTTTTAAACTTTTATTTTTATTTACGCTTTTTTGAATTGATTGAAGTCTTGTTAAAACGTTACTACATTAATAATTAATTAGTAATTAGTGACAAATTTCGCGCATTGTTCCGTTTTTTAGTCAAGTGTTTGTTAAACTTCCTTTTACTCACTGTCACGTGAATTAAATCTCTAGCCTAACTGTTTAGGCATTTTTTATTTTGTCATCTCTTGTTACAAGCAAATAATGTATTGATCATTTCTCAAGTAAATCCAAACTCATGGAATATTTGAAAAATTGAAAACATTTTTTTTTTTTTGGCTGACGTCAGGATCACACGCACGCACGCACACACACACACACACACACACACACACACACACACACACACACACACACACACACACTCTCTTTCTTTCTCTCTAGTGAGAGAGAAAGCTGACAAAGTTTTCGGCACAACCCACTTCGCAAAATTTTACCAATTGACCAAATATCAAATCTTTTTTGAATATCGGGATATTTTCTGTGTGTATGTGTGATATCTGAGGGATTAGCGTTCCTAGTGTGAGATCCGGGTTCAAATTTCACTGTTGTCTATTTTGTCAGACGTAGACAATCACAGCGTTCAGCACCATTGGGAAGTGCCTGAAAACCATATTACATGTAATAAAAAAATTTGGTAGACAAAATTGTTTGGAAACTGTCAAAAAAATTTGCTAAAAAAGAGCATAGCATGATGAAAAAGGGCCTTAAACTTGTCTGTTACAATTCAGAGCTGATTTTCAGTTAAAGGGGGTCCAATTAAAAGAACCAAAGCAAAACATGATTTGCTTTCCTCATAGCCTTGTGCTTTTAACTAATATAATCCCTAAATTGTACAGTATTAAATTTCTAGAGTTTTCATAAAATTAGTTGGGTGGGGTGGGGTGTGGGTGTAGTTTAATAAATATAAAAAAACATATTTTTGCCATAACTTTAGAAAAAGAAAACATATTTATAATAATTTCCATCATCTGTGAATAGTTTCTGAAAGTTTCATTAAAATCTGACAATTATTTTTACTTTTGCACTAAAATTTGCTATAGTTATTTAATACTTCTGCTGACACAAAGAGAAACAAGGTTTTTTTAATCAAAAGTTAGAATGTTCTAAAAAGAAGGAAAAATTTTTAAAAATATTTAAAAAAATACTTTCCTCTTAATAATAGCATAAACATTTTGATGATAAAATTTTGTTTTTTGTCAAGTTTGGGGTCTTTTTCATCATGCTATACTCATTTTTAGTGATCTCACCTATTAGGTACCGCCACAGAAAACACAATACCTCAGGTTTAAAATGAACTTTTAAAAATGAAAAGTCTTTCTTGATGCTTTTATTTTAGTTTTAATTTCAATAGATTAAATTTAATATTTCCAGTAAGCAAAATATTTTGCTGTATTTCAAAAACTAATTTAAATTGACAGGAAGCAGGTTTTTTTTTTTTTTTGCTAAAATAGCTGATTATCCCTTGTTTTTGGTCATCTTTCATTGCAATGTAATTCTCTTTATTAAAAAAAATCTTCCAAAAATAAAATATACTTTTCTGAGACTTTATTTGAGGAATATTAGCTAATTTAAAGTATAATTAATCCGATTTGAAACAAATATTATTTACTTGAAATTTAAAATATCACGGTAAAGCATTTTTTTTAACAGAGCGGTTAGCTGTTCATTTAAGCTGTTGACATGTTTGACAGCTTGATGACAAATTTATATTTATCAAATGTTTTTCTAGTTGGGCTTTAACCATAAAAAATAATTGAATATAACATGAGCATCTTTTATATATCATTTATAAGTACTCATCTTAAAAATGTAAGAAAATATTCTGTGTAGTCTAATGTTTTATTGAATCTTAGATACTTTATGGCTTTAAATTTACTATAGTTATCACTCTTTTTTTCTGATAATGTCATGTATGGGGCACCCATATATACAGAAATCAGCATGTAGGTCAAGTTTATTGCCCCAGCTTATCATCTCATAATTTAAAGAGAATCTAAATCATGAAGTGATAAGCTGGGGCAATAAATTTGATCTATGATGTCCACTTTTCCTCAGAGATCCCAAGTCATTTTTTACTCACAAAGTTTTTTGTCTTTCTTCTATTATCAAACTGAAGAAGCCAAAGAGAACATACATTTTCTCTTGTGGCAAAATTAGTCCACTTTATCTCCTCATCTTCACTTTTGTTTTGGATATTATACATCCTACAAATATACAATACTCGAGCTGTCATTACTCACATAATGAGACACTGGACAACAAATACATCTCAGCATGAGATGCCAAAGAGAACACACATTTTCTCTGGTGGCAGAAATGTGTCTTTGATAAAAAAAAAAATTTCCACTTTGTCTGATCACTTTTGTTTTAGATATTATACATCCTACACAGACACACAATATTCTGTCATTACTCACATAATGAGACAACAAATACATCTCAAGGACTATAGCATTAGATATTTCAAAGGCCTTTGACAAAGTGTGGCATAGAGCATTACTGCACAAGCTTTCTAGCTATGGAATCACTGGAAGAGCCTTTTCAATTATCATGCCCCTCCTAATAGGTAGATCTCTGAAGGTCAGTCTTCCGAGGCCCAAGTGATCAATGCTGGTATCCCCTCATGCTCGCTTCTGTCAAACCCTCTTTTGACTTTATATAAATGCTCTGCCTAAGAGTATACTCTTCATTTGTTAATATCTATACTGAAGATGTATATGAGTGAATCTTCAAAACTCTAATGGACCATAGACTGATAGATGGTCTTTCTTCTGACCTAACTTTAACAGCTCCATGGGGGAAAACTGAGTAGTTACATTCAATGACTCAAAAAACAAACTAGTGACATTCCATCATCACTGAGAGGACTCTGAATTTTTACCTATCACAATGAATGAGTTTTGTCTCTGGGAGGCCCTGTGCCTTGAGCACCTATTGGAACTTGAGCTCAACCTAGATCTCAAGTGGAACTCATACATACAACTCATCACAAAAAAATGCTAAAAAAATTGTTGATTCCCTGTACCATTCTAATAAGTACTGAACTCCTCCCATTAACCTCTACCTTTTCAAGAACCAGGCCAGGCCGAAAATGGAGAACAGTAACATCCTCTCAATATAAAAAAGATGAACTTTATTTGATCTTCAGTTATCCCAATACTGTTAGTTTCATGTTCATGCATAACCATCAGGTGGTAGGAATAATATATATATATATATATATATATATATATATATATATATATATATATATATATATATATATATATATATACACACTACCAGTCAGATGCTTGGGACCAGCCTGAATTGTTTCTCTAAGTATATATGCAAACCCTAATATATATATATATATATACTTCAAACAAATTTTTCTGCAAATATTACAAACTTATTTGCATAAGCTTTGGAAATTTTGTTACAACTTCATACCTTTTCTGAACTGTAGACCAGAAATTTGCAAATATTTCAATTCCACTGCTTGGTAGAGGTTTAATTCTATCTAGATTAATGTGTGATTGAAATTAATTTTCAGAAATCGTTAAAATACCAAGGATCAAAACGGATTACTATTGAAAAAAGAGCCCCCAAAATTCTTTCTATAGAAGGGTATTCTGAATGTCAGATTGCTAGAAAATTACAGATATCAAAAAATGAATAAAGGAATTTTGCAAATCATGACTTGCCCCCCCCCCCCCCCCCAGTCTCCAGATCTTTCACCAACTGAATTAGTCTGGGATGAAATTGATCATAAAGTTTGAAGTGAACTGCCTAAGAATAAGCAAGAGTTGTCTACACATTTTTGGTTGTTACACCAATATACTTTTACAAGTTATAGGTGTGTGTGTGTGTGTGTGTGTGTGTGTGTGTGTGTGTGTGTGTGTGTGTGTGATTAATACAATTATGAAACTTGTCACTTAGCTGATTGATGCTATATTCAGCACGCTGACATCAGAATTTCGGAAATGAACCTTTATTTTTTGCACTTGTTTAGTCCACTCATCAGGAGGTATCAGGAAACGCACTTGCCAGATTATCAGCCTTTCTGAACTGGAATCATGCTTTCTGGCTGAGAAAACTACATGAGCTTTCTCATCTCATACCTTTCTTTGTTCACATCCTCTTTTCTCACTAATTCTCTTCCTCACTTTTCCTGTTTCTTCCAGCTTAAAATTATTACATAGTTTTCTCAGCCAGAAAGTATAAGTGATTCCAGTTCAGAAAGACTGATAATCTGACGTGCGATACTCTGATCCTAAATAGAAAAATATAATGTCTACCCAAACCCAGAGAATAATAGATTTTTATGACAGCTGGAGAAGTAAATTGAAATAAGAGTAAATAAATGAAAAAGAAATTCTAATTTCAACAGCTGTTGCCTTTGAAGATGGTAAAAAAAAACCCAGATTTATCCTGGTTTATTGGATTTTTTTAAAAAACTTATTAAGGTTTCAGAAATCAATGTCTCAGCAGTGAAATTAACTTTTCTTTATTAACAAGACATCCTTTTTTAGAAAATCATGATACCAACTTTCTTTTAAGCATTGAATGTTATTTGTTGAAAAGAACAAATAGCTGTATTTGTTGAAAAGGACCCTAGAAATGTTTTTAATATTAAAATTAAATTTTATTTATACTTTTAAATATTTAGATTTAAAAAATATTTTAGATTAAAATATAAACATTATTAGTATTTTCATATGGATGCCATGCATGGCACCAAACTTATTCAGAAGTATCTAATCTGTACGTGACAACATTCTCAGATCAATTATTATAAATATCTTTGAGGGAATGAAGCCTATAGGTTTTAATAAGGACTATCCTTCTTCAAACCTTGTGAACTGGCACTACAGAATCACAAAGAACTCTACCAAATAACAGAACTTGAGGATTTTCAACAGCAACAACAGCTAAAATGGATAATGCATGCAAATTGAAGAGAAAATAACAATCAAAATGTTCTACACTATTTCAAACAAAAGATTAGAAAGGAAACTCCCCATCAATACTGCAAAGAATGATAGTAATGGATTTAAGAAAATTTATTTTAATAGAAAATTGTTTGCATAGAAAGATTTTATAAATTTCAGCTGAAAGCAGCACTGTTTGCTTTGTTAATGAATGCTGAATGTTTCCTTATAAGGAACTGGCTAATATTATTATTACCATTTTTAAGAAAATAATCAAAACAAGACACCAACATTCTTTTAAACATTGAACATAACTTCGTAACTTTATTTGTTAAAAAGAATTTTTGGAATTTTTTAATATTAAATTTAAATTTTATTTTGACTTTTTATAAAAATATAGATTATCTCCCTTTGATAGATGGCTCCTGCGGTTAATAAGAAGAGTCTATTAAACTGATGATAATGGACATGACCCAAAATTAGGCACGAAATAGGAAATTTGAGTGCCAACTTCAAAAGCCAAGAAGAATATGGAGTGAGGTGACATGTTTCTGCTCACTTCCAGAACAGGCATGCTTGACCACAAGCTAACCTGAATGATACAAGGACAATGCAGCTAATACAAGCAGAATATGAACACCATTCAGATAAATGTATCATCTATTTTAAACAGACATGTATTTGGATTTCATCCCTGATTCTTTGACTTTTAACCACTAAAAGGATATGTTTTTAGCAATCCTCTATTCTCTTTCTCGTTGTGTAATGTGTTTCTTGTACAAATATGTTTTTACAATGTTCAATTGTCTCACTTTGTTCATCAAGCCACAACTTAGTTTGGGGTTTGTTAAATTTCCCACATTTTAAATATTTAAATTTTAAAATAAAATATTTTAGATTAAAACATAAAAATTGTATAGATATTTTAATTTGAACTAATTTCAATGTTAAGTGATTTAAAATTTTTATTTTAGTTATTTCTCACCAGATTTATTAACCTATACAGCAAGATGATCGTCAGAGAACTAGAATTATCAGAATTTATTGGTGGAAATAATCTTCACAACATAAGATAAAGGGATGACATTCTGTTGATGGAAGACTTAGAGGAAAACTACAAAAACATTCCTAGAGAAGGTAGCAAAGTATTAAAACATAGGAAAATTTATAAAGCAAGAAGAAAGGATTAACCGTTAACTATAGGAAGACATAATGTATGGTCGTTGACAAGTGAGGCAGCCAAAGAAGGGGACATTGAATTGTAAACATCAGAATCAAACAGCTACAGAAATTTAACTATCTGGGTAGTGTAGTACCAGACAACAGAAAGGGTGACACAGAGATGTGAAGGTGCATCAGAATAGTAAAAGAGGCCTCACAGAAACTAAACAAAGTATTAAGACATAGGAAAATTTGGTAGAAACAAAGAAATGAGTGATGAACTGCTATATCATATCAATCCTCTTGTATGGCACTAAATGCTGAACAATTTCCTTAAATGTATAAGAAATTTGAAACAAGAGAGATATCATTCTACAGACAGAGGCTGAGAATATCATGGACAGAATATGTGATCAACATGGAAGTTGGAAAAGAAATGGAAACTAAAAGGACACTTACACTTAAAATCAGAAAGAAACATTTGAAATTTCTGGGAGGCATTATAAGGAACTTGAAAATGAACTTCAATCTCTTGCTAACTGGAAAAAAAATGACTACTTAATTTTAGTGCCTCAAAAACAAAACTGCTCTACTTTGCCTTAGAGAACCTTTTTTCCACCCATTAGCATGGCTGATGTTAAATTTCAGGAGAGTAAATCATTGAACCTTCTCAGTTTGACATTTTCAAGAGACATAAAGTGGGACAATTGGGTCATTCTTGACAATTTTTCTCTCCGAAATCTATCTTACACATTTATAGTCCTGACCTGACACCTGCACTTCAGTCACTTTCCCACTGCAATAACATAGCTCCCCTGTGCCTTTTCTATAAATATTTTCATGGCAATTGTTCTGGTGAGCTTTCTGCATTGGTACCTCAACTTCACAAATTTACGCACAACAATAGATTGGCATTTATCTTTCATCATTTTACTATTGAAATTACTAGATGTAACTATAAGTTGCATGCTAATAGTTTCTTCTCTCACGTTTCTCACTTTTTGAAATCACTTCTTGCTTCTTGCTTTCCTGTCAACTATGATCTTCAAAAATTGACAGGCAATTTCAGCCATCATACCTCTGTCTTCATAATTCCAGTTCTTTTATTGTTTCCTCTCCTCGGTAATGTTTTCAGATTCTTTTACACTCAGTAACCTACTGAAACTTAGTGGCTTTATCTCCTTCCTTAAGGTGAAATGAATAAAAATTTTTTTAAATGCAATCAAATGATTTAGTAAAAGTTAAAGTTACAATATGCTATAAAATAAATATAAACTTCTTTTTCCTTAAGAAACCTGGAAACAGAAAGACATTGGCCATAACTGGGACAAAGTCTATTGGTGAATTTTAAAAACATTGATTTTTACTTTACTTTGTAATTTGAAATCTCAATGTTTAGGGTCATTGAGAAGGATTGATTTTATGGATGGGTCTTTGATAAAAAGAAATCAAATATGACTTTAATTTCCAGCTGTTACACATGAAAATAAAAATACAATTGTTGTAAGCACATTATTCTCACAAGCCATTGTTAGTGAGTTTATTCTTCACTGAATGTTCCAGTTATGTGGTCTTATATCAAAGTTAGTAAGAACAGTTGTGTTTGCACAATGGTGGTTTTTCTTCTATGTTTGATGGTTAGTGTAATAATAACAACAAAGATTGGCTTTTCCAGTAAATAAGCCAGAATGGAAAAAGTAAGAACATCAACAATATCCATATATCTCTATTTATTGATTGTTAATCATAAAGAAATTAACAAGAGAGTAAAAGGGAGAGTTAATAATACAGTAATTTTAATGATATATAATAGCTAAGAAGTGTGGGTTAACATTTCAAAAAATGGAATCACCATTCCTTCACCCTCAGGTATAAAAAAGATGAAACAGTTGGCATTCATTTCACACCAATGCTCTTGGAAAAATATGAATCCATCTTTTCTCCCCCTACTGAGTTATCAGATAAATAGCAATGCAGACTGGCCATTTAATCTTTCTCCAAAATGATGATGGCACAGTTTACAAATATTAAAGAAAGAGAAGTTGTGGAGAGATAGGTTTGACTATTTCCTGAAGGAGTCAGGAAATTTTTAAAAGAATAATAGCTAAACTAGTTGGAATTAAACAATAAAATTATAGATATTGAAAGTACAAACTCACTAAAAAGAGGAAAAATTATTTAAAATTTAAATAATGTATTATTTTGTCATACACTTTTAAAATCACTGATACCAACAAACATGGTATAAATATTTGCTTACAGCTGCAGCTAAAGTGTAAAGAGCTGGACCCAAACTGCAGTTCCATTCCAAATTCCATCTGTGATGGCTAAAAATAACAGCCCACTTAATGAAATGGAAAATTTTAATTCAAATAAGAACAAACCCTTTAATGGAGTGCTTGGAAAACAAAAAGAAATATCTTGTTTTTCTCCAGTCTCTAAGGCCCATATTAGGCATTAATGTATCCATAAGATATTAACACCATAATACAATGAATATACACAGAATAGTGCAGAGAAATTCTGAAAATGAATTTTGCCTGAAAAGATTTTATTTACTGCACTAGAATATGTGTATATGCCATACAAATGTAAATAAAATATCATATATATATATATATATATATATATATATATATATATATGTATAATCATGCATCAGATTGCTAAGGCTACCAGTGCTTTCAGCAAACTTCACCATCACTTGTGGAATGAGCGGGGTATTCAACTGGATATGAAAATTCGGGTTTACAGAGCTGTTGTCCTTGCCATCCTTTTGTTCCGCTCAGAGTCGTGGATTCCATACAAGTACTATATACACCAGCTGGATGTTTTCCATAAAAACTGTCTGCATGCCATCTGTGGATTTAACCTTCAAGATAGGACATCTGACATAGACCTGTTTAACAGGTGTAATATTGGCAGAATTGAGACTTTTCTTATACAGTCTCAGTTATGGTGGACTGGTCATGTCTTGTGAATGTCTGATGACAGGATAACCAAGATCCTAATGTACAGCCAGTTAGATTAGGGCCACAGGAGTATAGGATTCCCATGGCTCAGATACAAAGACAAGCTGAAGAGCAACTTGTCAGCTGTCAATATACCTCATAACACCCTCGAGCACTTAGCCTTGGAGTGAGTAGAATGGAGATCAACGTGTTTTAGTGGACTCAGCAGTTTTCAATCAGCTTGTCTGAAATGTCTTCAAGAAGCAAGAGCAAGATCTAAAAGGTCAGCCAATGTAACAGTGATCTCATCTCACAATCCTTACTCTTGCTCCAGATGTGGCCTCCTTTGTAAATCACTAGCAGGTCTTAAGTGCCACTTAAAATTATCGCACAAAATTTCATAACTGAATCAGTTGTCAGATTCTCATACGTCAAAACCGATGGGAGAGTTCATTATTATATATATATATATATATATATATATATATCACAATCAGTCATATACAGAGAAATTATAGCACATATGAATAAAACAAACAGTATGTAAAAGGACAAATATAAAGAAGGCCTTACTAGTAATATTTCTTGGAAGGACCAGCACAGGTGATACCTTTCATGCTCTGTAATTAGGCTGCATGGCTTTTGCCCATTCTCCTAACTGCCATTGGCTGCCACAATGTGTCTTCAAGTTCATCAGAACAGTGTCATATATATATATATATATATATATATATATATATATATATATATATATATATATATATGAATTGGGATCAAATACAGATCAAATATGGATCAGAATCTAATAGAATGATAGGATAAAGAACAAATAGGAAACGTTTATCAATCTAACATGTTTCACTTTTATTAAAGCTTCATCAGAGAATGAGATATGAAGAAAAAGAAGGAAGAAATTCTGGTATTTTTATTTTTGCGCTTTTTCATTTTCATTGGTTAATCAGACTTCATGTGCATTTGACTTGTTCAACATGATTAGTATATATATGACATTCTGAATTCAAAGAAAGATGACACATTAAGGGATTCCAAGCCTAACTGAAAAAAATGTAAATATTGCTTTATGGATGTAAGTGTATCATAATTCTAATTTGTCTATGTGGGATTCAGGTGATAATGTATATTTGTAAGTGTGTGTGTGTGTGTGTGTGTGTGTGTGTGTGTGTGTGTGTGTGTGTGTGTGTGTGTGTAAAGCCTGATTAACCAATGAAAATCAATTAACACAAAAATAAAAATACCAGTATTTCTTTCTTCTTTTTTTCTTCTTAAAAGCAAAACTCAGTTTCTCAGTTCCCTCTGTCCCATCATGAGATGTCTTGAGAAAAACATTCATTACTGGCATACCATATTAGCTGATGCAGAATTGAGTAAGTGGGTGATAACTTGTGAAAATCACTCTCCCAAAATTACCTTATCTTCCCAGTAATTGGAATTAAGTTGTGGACTGCTTGGGTATGATCTGGTTAATGAAGATTTGGCAATTTTTAACCTTCATGCTCACAAAAGAAGAGAGTGTCAAAAGAACAATGATATTATTTTATCTATCTTCACTTCTTAGCAATGTTTGTTGTTTTAAAAAGTGATGATGAGAATTGTTATAAAAATTAAAGATATGAAAGTGAATATATATTTTTTCTTTGTTCTTGAGAATTTACCACAAAAATATTAAATATATTATCATCATCTATCTTTGTTGTTGTTCTGCTATCCATTCACACAAGCTCATTAGGTAGATTACTCAATGTTTCTCTCCGCCCCGCTTGCTTTCATCTTCCAACTGCTATAATAAAACTACTATCTGGAAAATCATTGTTGTCTCCAAAATATTGTTAATGCAATATTCACTAAGAAAAAAAATTATTCATACAATGCAAAATATGCTTCAGCTTTGAATAACCCACAAAGGGTTGATAAGCCATAAAAAAAATCAACAACAAATCAAATCCTCTTGCCATCAATATGTTCTGTGAGTGTCATATTCTCCAAAATCTCTTTTCTCATTTCTCTAACATTTCAACTCTTTCTGATTTTAAGTATAAGTGTCATTTTAGTTTCAATTTTCTTTAAAAATTCCTCATTGTTCACATGTTTAGTTCATAGTATTCTCAACATCCATCTGTAGAACCACATTTCTCTTGTTTTCAGTCTATTCTTCATCTCTAAGGAAACTGTCCAGCATTCACTGCCATATATGATGATAGATATGGTATAACAGATCAGTTCTCTTTTCTTAGTTTCTAATGAAACTTTCACGTCTCTTAATATTGTGTTTAGTTTCTGGAAGTCTTCTTTTGCTATTCCAATACACCTTTAGATTTCTGTCACATTTTCCATCATCTGTTGCTACACGACCAAGAGAGTTAAAGTTCTGTACCTGTTTAATTCTGATATCTCCAATTTGTAGCTCACATATTTGTCTCTCTTGTAGACAATCGTTGTTATATTTAAACAGTTTATGGCAATCACAATAAAAACACTTAAATGTTGGCTAGTTTTTCATCTTTTATCCTTTCCCCATGTGATTTTAAGCATCATCTTCCATAAAAAATTCATTTGCATTCATTTCTGGTAATAATAGTCTATATTACATGGCTTAATGATATTAATAAAGTGTGTAATTAGGTGTAGCGTATGCATTGGGATTTTCTTTGAATAGAAACCGCAAACTGAATAGGACCATTTTTACAACTGACTGTTGTTTAACAAAGTCATTATCATAACAGATGTCACAGCAGCCATTTGTCCCAATTGACATATCTTTTTTCCTTTTTTTAAATGAATAGTAGCTTTAATCTGTTGGGGGGGGGGTTCCCCTATTGGAACTGTTTAGTGAACAGGAAAGTTCCTTTTATTCATGTTAAGGGTTGTGATTTTTGTAAGAAAGGCATTCCCTGGCTACCAGTTGAAAAAAAGAGATTTGCAAAAAGGTATGTAGAGGATAAAATGAGGTTTTAATTGTAATGACCGTATCAAAATCTTTTATTTACATAGAATTATAAAGTTGTACATTATACATACAATCAGAAAGAGACAACAGAAATTCCTGGGACAAAGAGGGCTTAGAAAGTTTAGCACTCACAGGATATATTATTTATTTAACAGAATGCTCAAACTTAAATGAAGCACAATGCATTTTTAATGTGAGGTGCAAAGTGTACGTGGCATCAGAATAAAATAGTCCATTTTTTTCAGATTCAAGACTGCTATCACACACACACACATCCAGGTAAAATGAAAGTAAACAGAGTATAATTCCACATCTAGTTTGAAAGAGGGTTCAATACAGATTAGAGTATATATATATATATATATATATATATATATATATATATATATATATATATATATATATATGCAAAAAATTCTCAGAATTAATCTATGGAAAAAGACTATGAATAAAGGAAAAAAGACTATAGGAAAACTGTGTGTAGTTTTTGGGTGTTTATGATGTCTCTTTTGTGCTCATAGATTCAAAAACCTACAATACCCATACCATTTCATCTACAACACAAAAAGAAAGGTATACAAAAAATATACAACTGCAACAAAAATAACAACATCATCCATAATAATAAATTATACAAGAACAGGTATATAATACTAACTCCCAACTCTGTAATGTCCACTATCCAGAACAACCTATCCCATCTAAACAACATCCAAATAATCACAAACACTTCCAAAACCATTATGGATATAATCAGATTTATAAACACTCATAACAATGATATTTCTGAAGCAGGCATATATAAAATAAATTTTCAAAACTGTTATTCATAATACATTGGAGAAACATGCAGAAATTAAAAAAAAATGAAACTATGAGCACAAAAGAGACCTCATAAATAACAATTTGATAAATGCACTGGTCATGCATAGAAATAAATTTAGCCACAATTTTGATTTTAAAAATGCTGCTCTCATTAAAATAGAAAATAATTCACTCAGGAGAAAATCCTTGAGAGTGCCGCCATTGAATATTATCCAAATATTAATATGTGCCATGTTTTTTTCCCCAATCTCACCTTTCCTAACACTCTCAAGCTAATGTACACATCAAATATATCAAGAAATCAAAAGAAAATGGTTAATCCATTAACAATACAAACAATATTTCTACAAGTGAAAAACTTCTCTTCAAACATAAAAGGTAAATGACGTAATTTTTCATTTGACCTAATGAATAGCATTTCTAAATTCTTCTAGTTACTAACAACATTTTGTTTTTTGTTTATAGATACTTTGTTTCAATGAATTCATTTCATTTTTTGCCTTGAAATAGTCCACATTTGATGAAACATGTTGGTTAAAACTACACACAGTTTTCCTATTGCCTTTTTTCCTTTTATATATATATATATATATATATATATATATATATATATGTGTATGTGTGTAGGTGTACTAAGAATAAATATACATTTGTTCCTCACCGCTTCAATGCAACTCTCATTTTTATGCACATAGCAATCATCAGGTACAAGTTGAAAACTAACCATTGCAATATGTCAATATTTATAACCTTCTGGTAAAATAATGGAGCAGTCCATTTACTTATCAGAAAAATAAATAACCCATGATCACAAATTATTTATTGAGCTAATATAAAATAAAAATAACCAGCAAAAATAAAATTTTGGCTTAACAGAAGCAAAATGGAAACAGATTTTACAAGTATAAACTGAGCTTGAATAATGAACAATACAGAAACAATATAGCCCTCTCAAAATATCACAGGCAGATAAAAGATACTAAAGGAGTCCATTTGGATATATTGTTGAAGGTGATGGTGGGAACTCAATCATATAATGGAAGTGGAGAAAGATATAGTCTTTGGCTTTTGGAAAAACTTACCATAGAGCATAATTTAAATAATCCAAATTTATTAAAACAAAAGAAGTGAAATAATGGCCACAAGTAGACAAAAATATCTATTGAAAAATGTTGAACCAGATAGAATTTGGTAAATGCAACCATTCTGCATATATATATCATACTGTGTGCGATGGATTAATTGTCGTTTACATTACGCAAAAATGAAAATAACACTGCTATCTCATTTTAACAGATATATTTACCAAAATTACACAAAAATATCTTGAAATACTATAGATTAAATTTATTCAATAAAATCGCCATTGGCTTCAACCATGGCCTCCAGATGACTTCGGAATCTCCTGCAACTCTTCTGGATGGTCTCCTTGTTTAAGTTGGTGAATGCTGCCATATAATCCTTGCCTTCAGTTCATCTTTGGTGTTATAAGGAGTTTTGTTGGTCTTTCACTCAACTGCTCCCCACGCATAATAATCAAGGGCTTTGCAGTCTGGGGAGTTACATAGCCAGATGTAAGTTGTAATGTGTTCGCAGAAATTGTCTGACAGCCATGACTTGGTTCTCCTTCTTGTGTGACATCATGCAGAGTCCTGTTGTCAGAAATAGGGTCTTCCAACAGCCACCCTCTTGACCCTGGGCAGCAAATACCTACTCATGGCATGATATAGGCATCCGTGTTGAGTCTGAGGCCTTCCCCAACAAATTCAGGAGTTCTTTTCTTATCAGAACAAGTGAGTTTTCCAAGCTGCCATACCTTCGTAATCGCAATGAGATTTATGCAACTCTTTACAAACCCTTTGAATTGTCCTCAGATTGACACCCAAACAGTCTGAAATGTTCATATTGAATTTTCCAGCAGAAATGCCAAGCAGAAAAGCATGCTGTTTCTGAATTTTTGGTAGAGTGAATTGCTTTATTTCTCACAGACGGTTCTCAACTGACACTATTATGTGCAGTTAACAAAATCAAAAACAAACATTGTGCATGTATAAAATTAAAAAAATAAAATGGCGACAATTTATCCATCGCATCCTCTGTGGGTGTGTGTGTGGGTGTGTGTGTATATATATATATATATATATATATATATATATATATATAACTGACAAGTGAGTCCATCATCATTAATATATATATATATATATATATATATATGATGGACTCTATTGTCGGTTTCAACATATGAGGATATGACAACGTTATTCAGTTTTTATTTGTCATATGTGATACTTCAGTCCTGCTAGTGACCTATATAAAAGTCCACATATTGTACAACAGCAAGGATATTGGGTCATAGGAATATTTGTTGTTGCTTTTTGCCATTGTCTTTTGTCTCTTAGCCATCCAATTCGACTAATTTCAAAATTTCTGATACTACTCTAGCACAAATACCTCCAGTTATTTCTATCCATGGCAGCTCGCTTGGTTAGTATCAGGTATATTGACAGCTGTTACTCTTTAGCTTGTCTTTATATATATATATATATATATATATATATATATATATATAACTGACAAGTGAGTTCATCATCATTTATATATGTATATACATATATATAATGTATAATAATAGTGATAAAAATGATAGTCTAAAATCAGAAATGCTATTAGTCAATGTAAGTCTAAAAAGAAAGGACATTTAAAGCAAGCAGTCTTTGCAATAAAGTGCTCGATATCCGAGATAGTGCATCAATAGAATTAATACAAATATAAAATTTGTCACTTAGCTGACTGATGTTATATTCAGCACCCCGACTCCAGAATTTCATAGACAAACCTTTTTTGCTGATACCGTCTGATGAGTGGACTGAATGGTTGCAAAAAAAAAAAGGTTCATCTCTGAAACTCTGATGTCAGTGTGCTGAATATAGCATCAGTCAGCTAAGGGACAAATTTCATAATTGTATTAATCACACACACACACACACACACACACAATCTTAATAAATGACTTTGTAAGTCGTTTTATTTTTTATAACTCATTGAGATTATATTAGATCACACTGAGCACTTTTCTTGATTTGTAAAATTGTTGATGGGGTTGCAGCTAGTCCATACTAGTATTAGTATTGCTTATTGAGCTTATATATATATAAATACACACATACATTTAGTTCATAATTTAAAATCATATGGTAAAATTTTTGTATCTTCAAAAGCTGCATGCTGTCTGTAGTTGATGTCTGATATTTAAACAACCACAATAAAACTTTCATTCCATTAATCACATCAAAAACCACAATATATGCAACAGGTTTATTTACAGAGAAAAAAGAAAAACAAAAGAATATGGTATAATAAATATAAGTGGATGCTAAAAATTCTTGTCTTGATTCACATCCCAAAATCTGACCAATTTTTTTTAAAGCAAGATTAATCCCTTGTATATACATGAGGCAATGTAATAAATGTGTACATAGGCAATGTAATGAATAAATGTAATAAATGAAGTAAGAAAACATACAAGCATTGTCAGGAAGCATGTAGGCTGCTAAGATTATGGTCTTAAAAGATCTGTGGTTCAAAACTACATGTCACTTTAGAAAGATGTCTTCTGAATATGTGTAATGTTTTGAAACCTATTTATTATAACAGCAGTTTCAAGGTAAGAAAAAGTGTAAGTTCATAATACTAGGTAAGAGGCTGCTGTCAGTAAGTGTGGAGGTAAGTGTAGAGTTGATGATTTTGTAAAGTGAGAATTGAAGACATTTAGAGTTTATGCATTATCCCCAATTTTCAATTCAATTTCAGATTCACACAGGTCTGCAGCATGGCATCATCACGTCTCGACAACCGCACTGCCTGCCTCTTAACAATCCAACACTTGCAAATAAGATGAAAGAAAGTGGATATAGCACACATATGGTTGGCAAATGGCACTTAGGATTTTATAAAAAAGAATGTCTGCCCACCAGTCGAGGATTTGATTCTTATTATGGTAAGTAGTTATTAGTTCTCTAATCATTGTACTTCTGATTACACACACACTTCATCGATGGTCATTCTTGAGTAACATAAGGGCATGCGGAAAAGATCTTGGCCTGTCTTATTTCTCAAAATTTAACCAAATATCAGATTTATTTGTTTAGAAGGACTTCTTAGTCCGCCAAGGACTTTTCAGTACTCCCTTGTAATAATTACAAGTACTTAGAGAATTTGAATAAATAATTGTAAGAATCTTTAGGGTTCAGGTTATTAGAGTGTATAAAAAAAAATTAAAAATGTTATACCTTATTTCATGTACACATCCAAAGTCTATGACTTCACCATATTTTTCTTTTTGTTGTTATTCTCCTTATTATTTTATTCTCATTTTTTCTTTCATCTTATTATTTTTCTTCTTATTCTCCTTTTTATACTTCTTCTTCATCTTATTTTTATTCACCTTCTTCAATTTAATTATTATTCTCCTTCTTCTTCATCTTATTATTATTAATCCCCTTCTTCATCTTATTATTATGAATCTCCTTCTTCATCTTATTTTTACTCTCTTTCTTATTATTTTATTCTCTTTCTCTTCCTCCTCTTTTTCAGCTTACTTTTATTCTGCTTCTTCTTCATCATATCATTATTCTCCTTCTTCATCTTATTTTTCTTCTTCTTATTCTCCTTCTCCTCTTTATTATTACTATTATAATATATCCTTTAATTATCATCACTGTTGATACAATATAGGTCAATACAATAAGATTCTGGCAATTTTGAGGTTTTATTTTAAACTGGGTCACAGAATTGCTGAAGTTACTTACAGAATTTGGGATGGAAATGAAACAATATCTGACCATATTACTCAAAGCAGGTTTAAGCATTTAAAGAGCAATATCTTGTCCCTTGAAATGGATAACTATCACGTGTCAGTATGAGGCTTTAAAAATCAATGCAATAAAGATATCCAACTACCAACGAACACTCCTTTGTAACTACTTCCCATAAAGTCTAAATAGAAGACCTTTTTTACTGGTAAAAAAGGCCTTCTATTTCTAATGGTCAGTTATTTCATTGTTTTGAATTAAGCTACCAATTGAATATTATATGTTGTAATGGTCATTGAAATTCTATTTGCTGATTGGTTATGTTGTAGAATTTGATTTTTTTTGCTTATGATAAATAAAAGTTTGCAGAAATAAAACAAAGTAATTTTTAAGCAATTAATTGATTTTTACATCCAAAATTATTTCTTACTAGCTTAGAGCTAAATACATTCTTAATGTTCAAAGTAGAGTCCAAAGGTGTTATAAAAACCTTCAGAACACTGTTTAAATTTATGTGTGCGACAGATTTGTGAATTTGCCAGACTGAGTTTCTTCAATTTATAATTAGATTTAGTGTAGTCTCTTTAGAGCTTGTTTCAAGCTATTAAATGCATGTACAATGCCTTGATACTTAGTTAAATACGAGTGACTTTGAACCAGTAAATTTATTGTGGTAATGACTTGCTTCTCAAATGTGTCTAACCACTGAATATTATGTTTATAATAAAAAAAAAGTAAACAAATAAAGACAAAGATTGAAAAATTTTCATAAATGCTATTTTTATTTTTTTAAAATTTATTTTGAAATATGAGATTAGAAAAAATAAGTATTAAATCTTTCTCAATGTTTTTTTTTCTAATAAGGTTACTTGACCGGCAGTGAGAATTATTATACCCACCACTGCTGTGATTTGTTTTGTGGCTTTGATTTGCGGGACAATCTTACAAAAGTTACTGACCAAAAAGGGCATTACTCAACTCATCTTTTTGCTCAGAAAGCGATCGAAGTTGTTGAAAAACACAATGAAAAGAAGGTAATTAACATTGCGTTTTATTTTTACATGGGATAATAACCTAAAATGATTTTGTTGGGTAATATTATTTGACCAGATCCACATTTAACATAATTAATCAAACATAGATTACCTAAGTATAGACAAAGATAAAGAAAAAGGATAAAAAAATGTTTCTATGAGTTGATTATCATAAGAAGGTAGTTCAAATTTCATTTTGTCTCAAGATTCTTAGAACTGTTAAAAATTTTGCTGTTTGTTTTGTGCATATAATTATTTATATTGTGTGTGAAATATACACAGAAAATAGAATAAAGTATAATGTTGGTTAATATCATATTGTGGTTGCCATCTAATGAGGGTTAATAATGTTGCATCATATTAGGTAAGTCACCAAATATTGGTTGAGCTATGAAAGAAAGGTTTATTTCCAGGTTGTATTTTTTCCGTTATGGGCATTATTATATCCATGATATAATAACGCCTTAATACATGGATGGAATGAAATAGCTGAAAGATAAAGAATGACAAACATGCTTTTTGTTCTTAGAAAGGGTTTTTTATACTGTTAAATCAGACACAAAATTATATACACATATTTACATGTGTCCCAATCTATAACACATGTCTACAACAACAAGTAGTGTGAAAAGGTGATGAAAAGAGCAAGTCTTTTGTAATACTTCCCTGAACGGAAAACTGTCAGTAGAGTGTTTTTTCTATGAGACTTGTGAAGCCATATGGTTTTCCCTATAAATCTTACAGCTGTGGCCTTGTGATGTTCTTCGCTGTTACATCGCTAATAGTCTTTGTCACTCTATGCTCTGATATCATTTATTGGCTGTCACATGATCCTTATGACTTTATCTCAACCAAAGGGAGATAATCGCCTTTTGTATTCCTACAAGTGTATTATATTTTTATGTATGGCAAAACATCTCTTTGTGTGTGTGTGTGTGTGTGTGTGTGCATGTGTGTGTGTGTGAATGAAAGTGAAATGATAACAGAAGACAAGATGGATGAATAAAACAACAAAGAATAACAATTGTCATAAGCATTACAAACTTAAATGCTAATCATGTGATCAGTGGCAGGAAAATTAAGCAACTGAAATTTAAATGCAGATTATGTAATCAGTGGTGGGCGAATATGCTCAAAAATGTTGTTTAAGATATAATATTCATTTCAGAAGAAACCAAAAGTAAAAGAGTTGTGAGAAAATTGGTTTAAATAGAAAAAAATTAAAAAAATTAAAATTAAAAATTAAATATAACATGTTGAAAATGTTTCTGATGTATATATTTTAAAAAATTCCTTTTCATATTTTCAAAATGCTGTTTTTCCTTGTATCTGCAGCCACTGTTTCTTTATGTTGCCATGCAGTCAGTGCATGCACCTCTGCAAGTTCCAGCTAAATATTTACAACAGTATGACTTTATAGAAAACAAACACAGACGAATATATGCAGGTATATTATTTTCAGGTTCTATCTTTTTGTTTCTATCTTGTTATTAACTTATTCTTTAATAAAATTTTTTTCTTAAAAATGGCTGATACTTATTATAGTCCCACCTGAAATAATTTCCGAGGAAAATTTGCTGGAGAAAGGTTTAACTAAACTCAAATTAACACAAGAATTATGATAAATTATTTAGTTTAATTTTTGTTTTAAGATATATGAATAATCTAAGGAATATTTTTAGATAATTTTTCAATTTGTACCATACTGTAAAGTATGCTTTGAGAATATTCTCATAATATATACATACATACATACATATATATATATATATATATATATATATATATATAGACAACATTAGTGGTAAATATACATATACATATACATATATATATATATATATATATATATATATATAGACAACATTAGTGGTAAATATACATATACATATATATATATATATATATATATATATATAGACAACATTAGTGGTAAATATACATATATATATATATATATATATATATATATATATATATAATATACATTAGCTTTAATTCGTCTGTCAATAAATACAAAAGTTCTAGGACATCAGTAATGCTTACCTTATTTCCTTACTACCGACATTAACAATTTTTTCCAATCACCCCCACCTCCACCAAGTGAAGCGATAAAAGCTACTAAGATGCATGGAGTTACTGGCAATTTTCTTCTTTTATAATAAATTTCTGTAGTATGTCGCAAAACTTTCACTGCTCTATCGCTACTTCTATGGAAAGTGCTTTGACGAACTACATTCCTTAATTCCATCAATTCTAACCTTGACAGCTAGGACCCACTATATGTGTCTTGTAGTGAATCATCCTCATTCCGTCTGTATTCCATTGGTGAGAAGTTCTACTTGAGCAGTTTCTTCCCACAAATCACTGCTCTGTGAAACTGAATCCCAAGAAGATGTTTTCCTGATCACTATAATCTTAACTAGTTCAAATCTAGAGTTAATCATTATCTCTTCCCCACACTTTGCCTCTTACTTTGTTACCCTCTACCTCAAGTGGCTTTGTACAGAGTGAACCTTATTGGAAAAACGAAAAGTAAGGAAGTGCTCTGATATCAGTAATGCTTACCTTAGTTCCTTATGACTGACATGAGCATTTCCCTCATTTGTAATACATTTCTGTATTAAAATCATTAACCTGTGACATCATGCATATAAAAGACCTATGATGTCACTAATACTTGCTTTAATTCTTTACCACTGAAAATCTTTTGCATTCTAATTTTTAACCTATAACATACAAATTAAGTATCAAAACCTAGGTAAAAAATAATATTTTGAAGTTTAATTATTAATTTTTTCATCTACCATTAGAAATATTTGTTTATGTTAGTGCAGAAAATGACTAAAGCTTAGTGCAAGACTGGTGGAGTAATGGTAAAGTCAGTGGGAAGCAATAAGAAAAGCTGAAACCGTGACTGTATTTATTGGGTTCAAATGCATGCATTTGGCCCTAAAACAAAAAGGTGATAATAGTTTTATTTCTTTTTCCTTATTCCCAAAATGTTCATTGTCACAATATATGTAATCTAATAAAAATAAGTGATATTTTCTATCAGTCACTGTAACAGTTTATTGATGACTTTGAATGGGTCTAGTGAGAGAAAGAGAGGATGAACAAGAAACAGGACCACCTTGTCATGATTTGCTCCATCACTGCCAACTTTTAACAATTTTCTTCAAAGAAAGGAATAGTTGATTAAAAAAGAAAAGGTTTTGTATTTATTGGTGGAATGATTTCAAGAGAAATGAAAGACAAGAAACTCTGAATACCAATTCCATGAACTGTTGGACAGCACCATACATATATTTTGATACACCTTGACTGGAAGATGCATATACATAAACAAATGTAGGGACCACACCCTAAAAAAAAACGTGAAACCTAAGCTTTAAAATAAATTTAAAAAAATGAAAAATCTTTCTTGATGCTTTTAGTTTAGTTTTAATTTTATGCTAATAGATTAAATTTAATATTTCCAATAAGCAAAATACTTTTCTGTATTTCAAAAACTAATTTAAATTGACTGGAAGCAATTTTTTCTTATTTTTTTTACTAAAATAGCTGATCAGCACCCTGTTTTAGTCGTCTTTTATTGCAATGTAATTCGCCTTAATGTAATTCTTCCAAAAATAAAATATATATTTCTAAAACTTTATTTAACCCCTTGAGCCGTGTGTTCTTGAACAATTTTAACCCTTCTGCCTGAGCAAAATTTGCAAATAATTGGTATGTAATGTTTCATGGTAGATATGAAAATAGTTACAAGTGTTTACCCACCGTTCAACCGGTGACTAGGCATTAAGTCATTTGGTGGTCAGGGCTCAAAGGGTTAAGGAATATTAGCAGATTTAAAGAATAATTAATCTGATTTGAAACAAATATTATTTACTTAAAGTTTAAAATATTAAAGAAATGCATTTTTTAACCCAACAGCCTGTTGACAGCCTAATGACAGGACTAATCTTGTTCTCCAGAGACTTTATCTGTAAAATGTAATCTAAGAAAGTGACATGATCTTTAAGTATGAGCAATATTAAAAATTTAGGAAAATAATCACTGTAATCTAATATTTTATTGAATAAATGCTGACTTTAAATTTATTACAGCTATTTTTCTTATTTTCTGATGTCATGTATGGTTGCCCATACTTACAAAAATTGGCATGTTTATACACACACAAAAATATTCAAAATTGTTTTTAAAATATTGGTGTTTGACGATTCGTATTAAACTTTTCCATTTATGATTAGTAAATATAGTTTTCACTTAATAATTATATCATCTAAAAGGCTGAGATTAATACAAAATTTTAAAAGATTTTTAAACTTAGTAATTTTTTACAATTAAAATTTTTAAAAATAAAATAATTCTTGTAAAAATTCATTATTCATCAAAATGTTCAAAAATAATTTAATTCATTTGTGAATATGTCCTGAAAATTTCATTAAAATTCAAAAATTATTTGATTTTTGCAAGAATTTCCAAAACAATGTGTTTTAACACCAAAAATGGCACTAAAAATCCCTTTGGTCCACCTGCTGACACAAGAAAAACAAGATTTTTAATCAAAATTTTGAACATGTTAGAAAAAATTAAAAAATTTAATAAAATAATCAAAAAATACTTTGGTCTTTCCTCTTAATAATAATATAAACATTTTGATGATAAAACATTGTTTTTATCAAGTGCGAAGATTTTTTTCATCATCATTTGAAGCCTTTTTTTATCGTTGGTCTTTTTTTAGAAAATCTTTGGAGGTACCTAAACAAATAATTTACAAAAATAATCTTTAAGCATCAATAATCTTAAAAATTTAGGAAAATAATCTCTGTAATCTAATATTTTATTGAATAAATGCTGACTTTAAATTTACTATAACAATCATTTTTATTTTCGAGTGTTTAATAATTAATTAATAAGGGGAGTGTTTATTGATTTAGGTCATGTATACATATCTCAATTGATGGATTGTAAATGTTTGTGTACTGTTTTTCCTTCTTCAGGAATGACCACATGTATGGATGAGGCTGTTGGAAATATAACTGATGCCTTCAAAAGACGTGGACTCTGGAATAACACCATTTTGATTTTTTCAACAGGTTTGTCATAATTATGTTTGATATAAGAATAAAAATGTCTTAGCTGACATTTTGATATCAGTTATTGTCATCACTCAGCGATTTTTTTTTTTTTTTTTGTAAAGAATTATATAGCTTGATTGTTGTCTACAAGTTTTGAACAAGGGTGGTTCTCACTAAGAGCTACATAATTCATTCACTGGAAGCCATTTTTAAGCATTGATCTGAGAAGGCAGTTGTATACAGCTGACAGTTTAGATATTTCTAAATGTGTCTGGCACCATGCATGGAATCCATAAGAAAGTCTTGCTCTAACAAAACTATTCAGAACATGACTTGAGGTTTTAGGTTAATGTTTTGTTTTTGTAGCAATTTGTATTGTTAGATGAAACTACTCTTAGCACAGACTATTTTATGTTACTAATCACCTATAATAAATTTGTTATAACTGTTCCATACACTAAGGTATATGAAGTGTTTAGTATTTATTAATTCCACATCATGAATTCCAGTTCATAGTTTCTATTTTGGAAAGGTTTGTCTTGAGTACTATTTACTGGAACACTATTTATATTGTTCAGGCTGTTGTCCTGATCTTTATTGTCATATTCACAATGTTTTGGCCATTGTACGCTCCAGCCTTTTTCAAGTGATATATGTTGGAATTTTGAACTGAACACTTTATTTTGTCCACCAGGGTAGACTGTTCTCATTTCACATGCCATACCTTTTCTGGATATCTCAGCTTCAGTTATTTCCATTTAGTAATTTAACATTCCAAGTTTTTATTCACCTCTGCTGTGGCCAGGTATTGAACTCACAACTCTTTGGGTCAAGTCACTGGATTACTTCAACCGTTTTATGCACTGGGCCATGTGTCCTTGGGGAAATAACTGAAATTGAGATGTCCAGACACAGCACATAGAATGAGAACAATCTATGGTTTTGGTTTGAAATTGCAATGTATATCACCTGAAGACGGTCAGAACATACAATGGCTGAAACATCATGAATATGACAATAAAGATGAGGATAACAGTCTGAACAATGGAAATAGTGTAAATAGTTACAATACCTCATCTCAGAAAGATAGACAGATGTTGGTAGAGGATGTTAATATTATGCCACCAGCAGCATAGCCCAAGCACACGGCAAGGAAAGCAAGAAGGTTGTTTTCTATTAATAGATTTGTTTGGGACGTAGTATGAAATGCTTAAATGATCAGGGTTGACGGCTATATGACGTTGAAACATTGGTTCCCATATGATCCCCAAAGTTAAGTAATGCCGAGCCTGGTCAGTACCTAAATGGGTGACCACTTGTCAGGTGCTGTAAGCTTGGATGTGTGGGGGATGTAATGGATAATATCTCAGAATTCTTAATTAGAGGGCTAAGTTGCAATTCCGGTTGGGTTTGTTATATTCACATGTGCAAATACCCTTGGGAAATTTATTCCTATATGATCACCAAAGTTAAGCAACATCGAACCTGGTCAGTACCTAGATGGGTGACCACTTGGAAATGTCAGGTGCTGTAAGCTTGGATGTGTAGGGGATGTAATGGATAATGGCTCGGAATTGTTAATTAGAGAGCTGAGTTCCAATTCCAGTCACTAAATCATTTGTAGCGATCTCGCAATCACAAGAATAAAAAAGACCTAATTTCTATGATTCCATAATAAAAGGAAATCGCCTTACAGGCGGGAAATTTAGAGTTTCCTCTTTTCATTGACCTCTCATAAAGTGAGGATGTGGATTTGAGTGGCTCCAGGAATGAAGACCACAGCTAAGTTTTACATAAATATCGCTGATTCATTGTTGTTACCTTTTAATGATAGACTTATCACTTGCAAATAGTTTATTCATCCACTACAACAAACACAAAAAACAGAAACATTTACTAACAACCACATTATAATAACCTTCATATATCTACTGAATTAGTACAGCCCAAATCCTTCTGATAATAAATCCGTCTATGTATTTATAAATGTCTCACTTTGTTGTTTTGATGTATACATATTATATTTTACTAACCAGAAACAGCAGTCAAACAAGGCCCATCATAACAGATTATTATTGTCAACAAAAAAATTCTTACAATCTAAAAAAAAATTTCTTGGCTTTAAATAATCTGCAAAGGGTTGATAAGCCGTAGAAAATGAATGAATGAATCAATGACCAGTTCCCTTCTCTTCAGATACTGATGTTCACTTATCATTTAAGCATTCTATAACACATCCCAAATGAAATCTACTAATGGAAAATAGCAAGTCACATGCTAGGCAGATAGAACAAGGAAACTGAAAACCAAGTGGAATTAACGATCCTTGTCTACTCCACATTTTTGTTTAATTCTCACTGTGTGTCTTGTGGTTCTCTTCTTGTCTTAATCATGAAAATGTAGGGTCACTTAATACTTTCACTGCTGCATTGTTATAACATTATTTCCTGTCTGTGCTGACACATTTTGTGAAAAATAAAAAATTATCATCATAAAGATGCTGAAAAAGATTTCTTATGAGCGTAGACATTTTGTTTTCGATTGGATACTATGCAATACAGACTAAACTAATATTTGATTAATTCATTTTCTATAGCTTATCAACCCTTTGCAGGTAATTTAAAGCCAGAAAATATTTTTAGATTGTAAAAATGTTTTGTAGGGGAGATATTACTGATTTAGTTCTACAAGTCTTACAAATTAACTCATAGCTCGGAGGAGAAGTGGTGGTTTTATACCTTTCCTAAGGGTATTTTTGTGTAAGTGAATATGACAAACTCAATGGTATTTGGAACTCTGCTCTCTGATTAACAATTCTAAGCCATTATCTATTACACCACCCACACATTCAAGCTTACAACACCTAGGTATTGACCAGGCTCAATGTTGCTTAACTTGGTTGATCCATAAGGCACACTACGCTAAATGACATCCTCAACACGCAATAGAATAAAAATGCATAACAAAACTGGTTACATTGAATGGCACAATGTGTTTACATGAGTTTGGTAATAGCACTAAGTGTGTCTTCTATGTGCTTCCATGTACCATGTCGCTTCGGGACTAAGTACTAGTTAGTTTATAACACAAATGCTAGGAACTGATATTTCATGGTGTCTTTTTTTTTAATTGGCTTCACCCCAAGTAAACCAGAAAAGCCACTAAAACACAAGGGGTTACTGGGCGTGGAAGAATTAGGAACAGAAGCATTAATAATGAGCAGGAAGAAAAAAGAGTAATCAGGAGAACTGTAGATAGTGATTGACATTGCATTTAAATTTTTGCAGATTAAAGTTGGCTGCAAAGGAAGGAGCTGGAAGGGAGTTCCACAAGCAAGAAGTGCAAGAGAAGAAACTGTTAGCATAGAACTTACAGTTACATCTAATCAGCTCAACCGTAAATTGATGGGATCTCAATGTCAGTCTAGTACTGCGCTTAAATTCAAAAAGTCTAGGTAACATAGCGAAGAGATCATCCAAACAATTACCATGAAAATATATATAGAAAAGACAACCTTATGGTGGGTAAGTGACTGAAGCTGAGCCGCCAGATCAGGACCAATAATATTGCTGATTTTTCTTTGGATTTTATCAAGAACCTCAAAGCAAATAGCCGGGGCACTGGGCCATATATACATTGAAAGCAAGAAATGTAAGTTGCATAAAGACATATGTAAGTTCGCAGCATAGGAAGCGTTAAAATTACGTATGATTTCTTATTTGTTATAAATTAATTTTCCTACTTAAGATTTTTTATTGTTGACTGATATTTCTATTTGCTGTTATTGCAATTCTTTAAACTAGAAAAATGATCTTGATACTATTTCTAAATACCTGTTTATGGCAGACAATGGTGGCCAGATATTAGAAGGTGGTAATAACTGGCCCCTCCGAGGATGGAAAGGATCTCTGTGGGAAGGAGGACTACATGGTGTCGGATTTGTAACAAGCAACCTCCTTAAGCAAAAAGCTGTCACTTCAAAAGCTCTGATTCATGTGTCTGATTGGTTTCCTACATTGATTGGCTTAGCAGGTGGATCTTTGAATGGCACCAAGCCGGATGGTTTTGACCAATGGAAGACTATAAGGTGAGATAATCTTTTATTTCTTTTCTTGTAGAGTTGTCAAACATCCCTTATCAGAAAGGACAGTCCTTTATTTAGCTCTTTCTGTCCTTTTCTTTTGTTGCATTTGAGAGGTAAAAAACAATGTCATTTTCAATTATATTGTGTATCAGTTGAGATCTGTTTACTCAAGTTTTTGCTGTTATCTGAATGTTGGGATTCCAAAATTTAGCAACAACAACACATCTTTTAAATGAAACATAAAAAAGTTATTCAAGAAGCAGAACGTCAGTTGAAATAACATTTATATATTCTTTTTAGAAATATACAGTAACAACACAATGTTCAGTTTTCCTTGCAGTGAAGTTTGTTTTATAAAGTAATTAAGTGTTCATAGAGCAGTGTGGAATGTGTGGACAGACTTAAATTTATGACAGTCAGTCTAATGTTTCTGTCAGTGCATCAACAATGCTTTAGTTGTTGGCTGCTGGCTGTCATCCCTTACATTGTGTGTGTGTTTGTGTGTGTGGCTGGATGTGTATGTATGCACGTGTAGATCAAACTGGCCTCCGAAATTGTTTTGAGCTTTGAGAAGCAGTATGCTTCTATTTTTATATCCATAAGGGAGATCCAAAATCTAATTTTACATAGAGGTGTGAACATTTTCAATACAAGGTTTTTATTAGGTAGAAAATAATTTCATACTGGCAGCTGAAAATCTTTTTCTCGAATTTGCAGGAGCTGTGAAGGGAGTTATAGTTATTTTCTAAATAGTCCAAAAATAACATGTGATAGGTCTACAACTATGTGTGCAAGTGTTTTGGTGATATTTGCCCTTGTAATGATTGTTTATCAAACAAGCCATCTGATGGAATTTTATTGTTTGAAAAATATATATAGGATTTAAATTAAAAGTTACTCAATCTTAAATATTGTTAGAGTTTGGTTAATTATAGAGTAGACTCTTATAAATTTATTTGCATATTTTTTCTTCATCTCCATTATTATAAATTGACAGAGTTGCTATCTATATAATAGCTCATGAGTGGCCAAAACTTGCTTAATGTAAGATGAACAATGAAGAAAATTTACATATATGGTTTTAGTACATGGAAATTTTTTTGCAAAGTTTTTATATAAATATTAAATGATGAATGCATACAATTATATTTATTCATGTATACATGTTTACTAACCATGAACATTAAACTTATGTTTTAAGCCAATGGGGCCTGAGTTCATACCCGGTAAATAATTATAAAGCTTGAAATTTTTCTCATTTACTTTTTATATTAACTGTGATGAAAAAAGAATCTAAGCCAATATATTTCCATGAGCCGCATATTAAAGATCAAACAGTTGCGTGTGGCTCACAAGCTGCAGTTTGTCCGCACCTGTAATAGCTGATTTCTAGTGCTTCGGTATTTTGTCTAATATTTGTATGTCATAATCTTGTCTGAAGTGCCAAAAATGGGTAAGATTTAAAACATAAAAGCTTAAAAGATTAAAAACAAATGTAATTAATTCCATGGGATTAGAGTTCAAATTTTACTTTCTTTCAGATGTGTTGCACAACATAGCAGTTATAATGCAGAAAGTGGGATTAATGTGTTGAGTTCAAATTTCAGTTGAAGCCATGTTTGCTTTTACACAAATATCCAGAGAAAGGCATGAATCCTTCTCTTCTCCCTCCCTTTTTAGTTTTGGTTGGAAACCGGTTTAGGAGAAAGACAACTCTGAATTCAAAACTGGTCAGATAGACACTCCACCCAGTGAAAAACCTACTTGCTATAGAAATCGCAGCATAAACACCTAATTTGTTGAGACTGTAGCTTTGTACTCCACTGGGAGTGTAGTGGGTGGTATATTGGTCCGCAAATAGATTTTGAATGATGGAAGACAACAACAAACAAAATGAAAACTTGAATAAAAGAATATATTGCCAAGTTTATTTTTGTTAAAGAAAATACATGGACAAAAGTAATGTTACAGTGCACTATGCCAAAAATATCTCTGCAATCTCATGTAGAGAGTGACTATTCTAAACCTATTTAATCTAATTTGTGACCCATTCATTCATTACAATTCACTCAAACATCACAAGAATTCATTCATCTCCATTTATCTGACATACATCACAATACTGCATACTCAAAGTTGGGGGCTTACTAAAAAGCACCCATGACATAAAAATATTTTCAATATATACAAATGTCTTTTTTGTTACCTTTTTGTTATCCTGAATTAGTCTTACAACAATGCTGAATAAGCTTTTCAGTTGTTTTTAAAAAAATGTGTGAGTGCCAACCAGATATGCCAGGAGTCTATGGAGTTAACATACAATAACTCAGTTCTACTGAGTTTTCTTTTTTTATCCATTTATGGTGGAAATTTTAACTGACTTATTATTTTCTTAGAAAATTGTATGCAAATTTGCACATATACCTATTAGCTAACTGAAATGACTTTAGATGTATCACAGTTACATAACAACATGAACAAATAAATAAAACATGTGTTGCAAAAGTGGGATGTTATTTCTCCTTAAATATATTGTCACATGACACTATAGTAGTCATGTGACATGTGAGTATAAAAGCAGCACTGAATTCAAAAACAATCTCTTCCTCTTAGACCTCCATATGGTGAACATGGCAACGACCAACAGTAAGGTAGGAACTAATTTCTCCCTACTTTTTTCACATATGCACAACTATCTCTTTCTCTACACCCTTTGAATATTTTTAGATAGTAAGAACCTTTTTGGAGATAATGATTTTTAATGATACAAATTCTACTAATTAACCCATTGCTGAGAGAAGAAGACATGGATTCATACCTTTCCTAAGAGTATTTGCACGTAAGTGAATATAATGAACGCAACTGAAATTGGAACTTGGCACTCTCTGATTTCCAATTCTGAGCTATTATCCCTTACACGACCTGCACACCCAAGCTTAGATCACTTGGTATCTGCATATGCTTTCAATGTATTACTCAACTTAATCATGTCATAATATATGTGTTTGTGGAGTATCTAAAAATGTCCCTCAAGCATTTGTAAATGTTTGAATTTCTTATTTCATGATTTCATAAGTGGTTTAATACTTCTGATATTATTTGAGTAAAAAAAGAAACTTCTTTATTGGGAATTTTAAAATATTTGACTTCAATTTTGAAATAGTGTTATATGTGATATATATATATATATATATATATATATATATTGCTACATGTATTTCAGGTCTTGTGACATTCATCAGATGAAGAATGGTTACATATTATTTAAAGGGATTCAATTTTTCCTTCTTATGTTAAATCTTTTAACCATTGTTTTTTGTAGTAGTCATCGGAATCCATCTTGGACTAGATGAAAAATGTTCCTTTGTTTGAGTGGTAATAAAACTATTAAATTTTGTCAGAGAAAGAAATGAGGATGTCTTTGTTCTTATCTTTTGATGTCCCTGTCTATCTTTTCATTCCTTCCTCTTTTTTGTGTAGTGTGTGTTTTTGCCAGTATGTGTATCTGTATTCTTTCTCCATATATATATATATATATATATATATATATATATATATATATATAGTGTTATTAAAAGGAAACCTATATAGTGTATATATACACTTTGTATAGTATGTAGGGTTCGTGTGTGTGTGTGTGTGTGTTTGTGTGTGCGCACATGTGGTCCTTCTAGTGTGTTTGTTTTTGCCAGTATATGTGTATATATTCATTTTCCACACACACACACACATTTTATATTATTATAAGGAATTTTTTCCCCTCTTTAAAATAACCATAATCCCTTATATATATATATATATATATATATATATATATATATATATATATATATATATGGAGAGAGAGAGAGCAGTTTTAAATGTACTGTGCCAACAATGTGAGCTAATTAAAAATAACTCTTTTAACAAAATGCAGAGTTGCTTCCCTTGAAAACCAAATACCTGTTCCATTTTAAAATATTTTAATGACAAACAATTACCAAAAAAACTTAACGATGTTAATATTTTAATTTAGAACAAATCTGTGTATAACATTGGCTGCTAGAATAATAATGAACCAATCACAGAAATAGCTATTAATAGCATAAAAATAATCATATTCAATAGAAATATTTTGCAGGTATTATATTTTTCTTAGATAAAACTTTTAAAGGTAACTATCTAGACTACATTCAAACAGAAACACTTGGATCATGCTACTTGAAAGTAACATGTGATGTTACTGTCTGCCGCTTCCAAAAAATCCTAGTAGTCATAAAAAGCAGATTTGGAGAAAAAGAGTGAGCATGCTAAATCATGCAAGATTGGATACAACCAGCAAATAAGACAGAAAACAATTTATAACAAAGAAATAATAAGAAAGAAAATGTACAAGTGTGGTTGGTGGATAAAATGTCCATACCTGAAATGTATATTTGTATAAATTTTTTTTCGGGATGATGAAATATGTCCTGGTTGTGATGACTGCATTTTGGGAGACTACGACATCCTTCTAGAGGGACAAATCAATGAAAAAAAGTTTTATGAGACAAAATGAGGAAAAAAGGGGTTGCTGCATCTTTTATATGCTTCTAAAAATCTAGCGAATCTAAATGGTTCTGTGGTAGCTTATGTAATGTCTATTTTTGGCCAAGGAAATAAGCGTAACATGCAGATTTTAATTTTTTGCTAGGTTACACAAATGTACACTCTGAACTGTTGGGCCCCTCTTGCATCAAAATTGATAGGAGTCTACCATATTTATATTGGGAGGTGAGAAGGTGTCTGTGGGGGAAATATGTGTATGTGCAAAGGAGTGTTTAATTTCTGCTTGATTCTGGTTTGTTCACTTCATGCTAATGCTCTTGGAAAAGGCGTGAATCCTTTTTCCTCCTGGTATGGGTTAAACAGCAAGATAAACTGGACTCTTTTGCTTTAATGTGGCAACCAGTCTAGGTTAAGGAAAAACTTTGAATTCAAAACCAGCCTGAAGAGTAATGTGCTCTGTCAGTTTATCTTGCCCTAGACACACCACTGCTGCTATTGCTGTTGTATATGTGATACCTTCATGCCTCTAATGGGTTACAGGACTCGCGATGTGATATATCATGAGTATTAAATTTGCCAAACCTTCTTTCTTCATTATATATACCTAAAATTTCAGCCATCTTATTATCAGTAATATCTTCTTTGTATTTTCTATTCTGCATAGAATGTCTTCATTTCTCACATCATCTATCCACAGTATTGACAACATTCTTTAGTAAAACTATTCATACATCTTCAAGCGTTTTATTTACTTGTGATGAAATTGTCCAATATTCAACATTATATAGGAGATTAGACATTACATATGAAAAACGTGCACTCTTTGCTTTGCTTCTTAACAGTGGTGGACTGGCAGAAATGGAATACTGGGAAATTTCCTGGTGAGCCCCAAAGTGATGTTCTATCACTTTAGAAATAACCAAAAAGGAAAAACTAAAAAAAAAAAAAAAGAAAAATATTGAACATTTCAATTTTAATTATACTTTGCAAACAATTTCAAATTTTGCTTTGTAATTTATGTAGATTAGTTGTTCTATGATTGAGATTTTCATTTTTATTATAAAACTATTAAAATATTCTAGTATTTGTATTATGCACACATTAATATAGATAATTAAAACAATATTGAATAAATGTAACATTTTATTTGTCTAAAAACTTTACTTTTATTTAATTCCTTTGACTACATTTTGGGATTAAGTGGATCCTTTTGACAGCCCTTCTTACAAGCCCCCATTCGAAGAAATTTTCGACTGTCTTCAACCAATGTTTCTAAGAAACAAATGACCCCTAACCTAAAAATAACAATATTTATTTAGTTGGTACATATCTCCATGATACAATAACCAGGGTGAGTTGTTGGAAGTAATATGGGAATTTGTCCTGCTGCCATTGCTGGCAGTGTAGGTAAGAGACTAAATAAACTGTTACACTTGTCAGAGTATTTTGAATGTGGTGGAAAGGCAGCCTTTAAGTCAGGGTAGAGGTGGAATCAAAATTTACACAGTAAAATTAGTTCAAATCATTTTCATGGTATACCCCAAATGATTTTCTGGGAGTGGGGGCACTTAGTGATGGGCTAATTGTAATCAGAATCTGACAAACCAAAAGAAAGCAAAATAATGATTTGTTTTAAATATTGTAAAAGAAAAAAGACAACAACAAAAACAAAAACAAAAAAAAGTCAAAATAAATAAATCAACTGGAAAGATGAAGGCAATAAATATTATTAAATATCTCAAAGTATAGATTTTAAAAATTGTCTGACAAAGTTGTTATGTTTTAATATTTGATATAATTTTGAGAAATAAAATTACCATTTCAAAAGTTGTTTGGAATACTGCACTCATTCTTTCTGTCAGTTCCTTCAGGAGAATTCTTTGGGTGTACAAAACTATTTACTCCTATCATACTGATAAGTCTGATAGACAAATTGGCAAATTTTTTATCACAAAAATGAATTCAATTTTTCTGTTAACTGGGGTAAGTAATGGCTTGTTCATTTTAATGCATTCGAAATGAAACTATTCTCCTTTAATCTTCTTAGAAAACCATTTTTTTGCCTTTCAACAGCACAACTAATGCTAATCTCCAGGAAAGCAGCTCATTGTGTCTTTTTGATCTCATGTTTTCCATTAACATGAAGTGGAGTGATTATACTGAATCAATTGCTTGGTCTGCTGCTGGAAAAGTTGGTTCATGCTAGATAATTTTTCTCTCCAGAATCTATCTTGCCACTTTACAAATATATCATTTGTCAATGCATTGAATATTGTTAACTCATCTGGTCTCCGTACTTCTGCTGTGTTTCTAGAGATTCTTGATAAAATACAAATCTGCAATCTGACCTGGCATGTCGGCTTCAGTCACTTTCCCACTGATGTAATGTAGCTTCCCAGTGCCTTTTCTATAAATATTTTCATGATAATTGTTCTGTTGAGCTTTCTTATTTTGTATCTCAACTTCATGAATTTAAGTGCAGTACTAGATTGGCAGCTAGGTCTCATCATTTTAAAGTTTGAAATAGCTTGATGTGGCCATAAGTTTTATGCTAATTGTTTCTTTGCACTTCTTGCTTGTGGATCTCTCTTCTGGCTTCTTGCTTTTCTGTCAACGATAGTCTACAAAAATTTAAATGCAATATCATTCATCAGCTTTTGTGTCCATAAATGCTGTTCTTTTATTATTCTCTCTCTCCTCAATAATGTTTACTCAGCTTCTTTCACTCTCAGTAGCTACTTGAGTCTTAGTGGATTTATCACCTTGCTTGGGTGAAATGAAAAAAAAAAAATTAGTAAGGAGAGAAAGAAGTCTCGTTTTTATCTGAAATAGGTAGTGAATGCAAAAGAAATGCCTTATCATGAAAACTTGAATTTTACAACCTACTGACACCTTATTGGAAGAAATTAGAGAGGTAATCTAGATGAATTGAATGAAAAGCTGAAAATAGGAGAGCTGAGCTGAACTAGAAAGCCTACTGTTGACAGTGGAGGCAATCATAACATCGATTGTCATTTGTCTGAAAACTGTCATCAATAAAACTGTTAAATGGAATCTTCACTTCATTGAATGATACATGTTACTGGAAAATCAAAAGTTAAAGAATTAAAGGGCGATAACTTTTATATCTGAATAGTGCTTACTTTACAAAGAGCTGCAATGGACAGGAAGTCTTAGAGAGCCATGATTGCCCATGTCCTGAAGGGTCACAGCACATAGAAAAGATATCATTTAAGAATTTTGTTCTAATGAATAGCTTTCTCTCTATAAATTCTTCACTGAAGTCTTTATTAACATAATAATGTTGCACAATATTTTGGAATTATTCTAATATTTTGGAATTATTCTAATATTTAAAAATGAGTAAAAGAAATGATGAAAAACAAATTCATTTAAATATTTGTCATATTTGAAATAAATGCATAAATAAATTATTAAAAAATTCTTTTGTATTAATTTGTATTACTTGTTTTATTTACCGTATATTTCCACGTATAAGGCGACCTTTAGATAAGATGAGGTCAAAAAATATAGCAAATTTTCATGAATTTATCCTATACCTGTAGTATAAGATGACTGCTTATTGATTATATAGAGATGATGTTATTGGAAATGTTGTTACTGTATCCTTAGAAATTCAAAATAAACGAAATAACAAAACCAATTCTATATCATGTTTTTCCTACACACGTCCCCTAAAAGGGAAACCATTGTTTTGTTTACGTTTCATCACGTGATCTCTTGCGAATAATGATTCTTCCTCTTCTTTTCCTATATCTAAACAGTTACAAACAGCTTGGTATACTAATGGCCATTTACTTATACTTCTTTGGCAATCACAAAATACTAATAACAGTATCTTGCAGGAATGTTAGTTGTACTTAGGTAGAAAACATGTGTCTCCTGATATATTTTTCCACAACAATTATTGTCGACTCGAATGTGAATTTAAATAATAAATGAATAAAGTAACAACACAACTATATTGTTGCAGGTAACAAAAACAATGAATATGAAAGACATATTCATGCCTTAGTCCTAAAGTGAATGAAAATGACTAACCCAGAATTTGAACTTTTCAACTTTTCGTGCCAATATATGCTACACTACAGATCTTTTCATCTAAAAGAACTCCCTCAAATAATCCTTTGCTTCTTAGCACACACACACACACACACACACACACACTTGAATATATATATATGTTCATATTTTATTGTTTGGACTGTTGTCCTCAGCTTTGTTGCCATTCACAGCTGTTGTACACTCCGGCCTTCTACAGGTGATTGGAATTTCTAACTGAACTCTTTATTTCAACCACTGGGGTAGATTGTTCTAGTTCCATGTGCCATGCCTCTTCGGGATATCTCAGTTTCAGTTTTGCCTCTTCCGGATATCTCGGATTCAGTTTCAGTTAAGTCCCTTTAATTCAACTCTCCAAGTATTTGTGCCGGCTATTGAACTCACAACTCTTTGGGTCAAATCACTGGATTACTTCAACCAATGCTTTTATCCACTGTGCCATGTCTCCTTGGGGAAATCTATGAATTTTTGGGACTTATAAACTGATTCAACAGTGAAGTCAGTTTTCTTACAAATGACATTCACAGTTATAAACTGAACTCTGCTGACAGTTTTCATTTTTCCATTTGAAAAAAAATGAAACCATGACATCCTTTGAAATTTGCTAAATGTTTATGGAGAGCAGAGAATAGATTTGAGCATAGTTCAATCGTGGATCATGCATTTCAACAGTGGTGACAGTGATGTGTGTTACAAGCCCTGTTCTAGGAGTTCCTACAAAGCTGTCAATGTAGGAAATTTTCATCGCTGGCAAAATTGCATAGTCAGTGGTGGAGACTTTGTTTTGAAGCTGAAAGCCTTCTCTATTTAATGGTGTTATTGTTCTCCTTGCATCTGTTATAGTTTCCTGGGAAATAGATTAGAGGCATTACTTTCGGAATGACCCTCTTATATGTGCATGTATGCATGTTTATATCTATATAAACATGTGTGAATATAGATATATGTGTATATTGATATTGTGATGTTGATATTTAATTACTTTTATATGAGAAATGTTTTCATTTTGATTTTATTGCAGTGAAGGTCAGTTGAGTCCACGTAAAGAATTGCTGCATAATATTGACCCTTTGGAAGGACCTAAAGGAAAATCCCTCTTTCCTGGGCTTTTTGACACACGGGTGAGAGCAGCTTTAAGAATTGGAGACTGGAAAATAATCACAGGAAACCCAGGTATGCTTTATCAAAGTATCTACTTGTTTGTTTGATGTATTTTGGGATATATGTAACTTCAGTTCAACAATTGTAATTATGGATTTTGATTGATTTTGTTTAGAGTTATATATATTTTTTTTACATTTCATCCCAAACAAGACGGAAATGCCACTAGTATGTGGGTTTACAGCAAGTGAAAGTGAGAGAAAAAACTGAGTAGAGGGAGGATTGGAGAAAGGACAAAATATGAATGGGATTCAAGAAGATAGAAGATGGCAACTGACATTGCATTTAAATTTTGGAAGATTGTAGTTGTCAGGGAAGCAAGTAAACAGAAGGGAGTTCCACAGGAGGGAAGTGTGAAAAAAGAAATTGTTGGAGTAGAAGTGGTGGTTGCATTTAGCTATTTCAACAGTAAATGGGTGGGACCTAGATACCAATCTAGTTGCACACTTAAATTTATGTAGTCAGGGCACCAGGGAAAAAAGCTTGTCGGAGCAGTTGCCATGAAAATATTTGTCGAAAAGACAGAGGGAAACCACGTCACGTCGGTGAGAAAGTGATTGCAGTCGAGATGACAAGTCAGGAGGGATTATATTACAAATCCTTGTTTGGATATTGTCAAGAACCAGCAGATGAATAGCAAGAGCACCAGACCAGATATGGCAGCAATATTCAATGTACAGGTGAATGATAGATTTGTAAACATGCCAGATGGACTCTGATGAGAAACATTTTCGCAGTGAACCAACTTTTGAAATCTGAATATTTTGTACTCAGTTTTGCCTTCAACTACAGATATTTTGTACATCATTTTTATGCTTATTAAATGTATTTTTGTTAGATATATAGTTTGTAGATAAAATGTGTGGAGTATTAAAAACTTGAATGACTTCAAGTTTTCATAATGGTAATAATAACATTACTCATTGCCTTATAAGAGAACATTCAGCATTCATTCATATGGTCAACCAATACTATTTTTATAAAATCTTTCTCTAAAAACAATTTTTAAGGAAAATAGATTTCTCAAGTCTGTTATCACTATTTTCAATATTGATGGGGGTTTCCTTTCTAACCTTTTATTTGAAGTAGTTTGGAATGTCAACATCTTGATTATGTCATCATTTTCTCTTCAAGTTACATGTGATATCCATTTTAGCTGCTAAATGATGTAGTGTCTGTTATCTGGTAAAGTTCTTTTTTTGTGGTTCTGTAGTGCCAGTCCACAATGTTCAAAGAAGGATTGTCAAGATCCACAGGCTTCACTGGCTCAAAGCCTTTTTAACCATTGATCTGAGAATGCAGTTGTATACAGCAGACAGTTTAGATATTTCTGAATGGGTTTGGCACTATGCATGACATCCATATGAAAATCTCAATCTGATGAGGCTATTTAAAAATATGATTTGATTTTTCAGGTTAATGTTTTGGTTTTGTAGCTTTTTGCGGTGTTGGGTGAAACTACCTCTAGTGCAGCCTTTCTATACCCAATTTCCTTTTGTCCTATACTAAATTTTTTATAATTGATTCATCCACTGAGGTATTTGAAGTATTTAGGAATTATTAATTCTGCATCCTGACTTTTTATGCTGGATTCAGAACTCTAATATACTAAAAATGAGTAGCTTAATCTCTTTACCAGATATTTATTACCCCTGAAGAATATATCATTTATTACCCCTGAAGAATATATCATTTATTACCCCTGATGAATATATCATTTATTACCCCTGATGAATATATCATTTATTACCCCTGAAGAATATAGATATTTACTTAGCTTAGTCTTGTACAAGGCTACAAAGGCAACCAAAAAGTAAGTAATTATTATACTAGTAGCCATTGTTAGTAATATAATTGATGCGAATGTTTATCATGGAAACTGTTTTGCAATTAATTTAACATTCAATAGAATGAAAAGGAAGAAACTTATTTCCCTTTCTTGTTTTTCAGCAGTACATACATTCAAGTAAAATATGTGTCATAATAAGAGCACAGTACAATGAGAATATAACTCTCATTTGAAGGAGATAAAGAAAGAGTGTTTATATTTTTTTTATATACAGAAAGCATGTTTAGAAACAGAAATAGTTGGTATCAATTAGAAAGAGTCTTAGAAATGTTAAGTAGAATAAACATAAATGTCTATGCTCTGAATGCCATGTTGAAAAGTGTTGTAACTGTGGGAACAAGAGTAACGTGGAGTTTGGAAGCAGAAAACCCACTTCAATGGCAAAAACTGTTTCTATTTATGGAAAAAATATTGATATAAATTGATGTGAACTTTGGTGATGTAGATTGTGTAGTGGATGTGGACTTTGCATTAAAAAGTAAAGCCCCAGAATCTTTAATTTAACCCCTTCCCTGCCAATTAATTTTGGAAAAAACATTTCATTATCAGATAATATCTAAGAAGCTGAGGCACCTGGTAGTCCCAAAAAGGGACTAACACCTTTACTAGACATTTGAGTTGACAATTGGATTCGTTTCCAGCTCAGAAGGACATAAAAAGAATCAAGATCAACGTATAAACACGTCTGTAGTTGGTTTTTGTACGTTATGTTTTGGACGTGTTTATTCGTCTGTATCTGAAAAAGACACTTTTGATAAAAACGTATATACATGTCTACACTGGAGAAAGGGTTAAAAAATTGACTTTGGGACCCTGGTGCTTCTATTATTGTGACATTTTCAAGCTTACTTTTTGTATATTATGGAATTTAAATGTTGCATGTTGGTGTCTATAGTAGTTGTGGTGCATGTTCATATGTAAACAATTAATGTAAGAAGCATACAAAACTTGGGTTTCTACCATATACCATTTATTCTCTTGTTTATATAAACTATAGTGAAACAAAGTTCTCAATGTCTTTTGGGTAAGTAAAGATAACTATTGTTATAATGGTCTGGCTCAAGTCAGCCTTGCACTGTGTTGGAACAACCAAAGAAATGTTGTACTTACTTCATCAGTAGTTTTAATTATCAAACTCAAGTCAGCGTTGTGCTGAGTTTGTACAACCAAACAAAGTTTGTACTTATTTCATCGGTAGTTATAATTGTTGAGCTTAAGTTAGCCTTGAGCTGAGTTGGAATGACCAAAGTTAAATTTGTCTTATTTCATCCATGAAGGTTCAAGTGTGGTTACAGAAAAAGAAATACATTTTCCCATGGTGCTAAGAGTAAAGGAACCGGAAATACTCCTTTTAGTTTTGAAAAAATAGTCATGAGGTGGTGTTGTTGAAACCTATGAAAAGCAAATATTCCTGCCTCACACTATCTTGCCTCTTTGCTCCAAGATGTGAACCACACAGTAATTACATTACTCTCTTCCAACCTTGTGGCACATGGTACTTGCAAGTGTCCTCCAACAAAGTAGGTTAAGCTTTCTCTTTGGTTGTTCCAACTCAGTGCAAAGCTGGTTTGAGCATGACCATAGTAATAATTCTTATACTGACTTACTCTAACTTCTAGACCAAGAAAAAGAAAAAAGAACATCCCATAACTATGTTCAAACATTCCAACAATAAAGTAAGAAGAAACTTTCCTTTGGTTGACTTTAGCTCGACCATGAATATGCTACTTGTTCTTACCTACCCCAACTTACCTCTGAACCAAAAAAGAAAATAGACATATACAAGTTACACTGAGAACTTTGTTTCATTACAGTCACCATAAAATGAATAAATGTCCATAGCAGAAACTCAAGTTTTTGTATGCTTCTGTCTTTGTTCACATATTGATCATTCACCTTTACCCTAAATACACACAAATATGCAACCTGTTAACTTCCATATTACCAAAGAAGGTGGAGAAGTAGTTTACATGATCTGAAAATGGGTTCTCAAACTTGGAAGGAAAACTGTTGTCTGGCAGTTCAAGATTGTTCCATGAGATGAAATTTTCTGCTTACTAATAGATCATCATAGGCTCTGCCTGAAGCTTTTTGCTTTTAGGTGGGATAAGTTTTCATTAGCTGAAAACCTTTCATAATTTACTTTATTTTTCATCTGGAAGCCATGCATCAAATCACATGCATAAATACAAGTTTTTGTTCATTTGTATTTTGTCTATGGAAGTGTTAAATTCCGTTTTCACACCCAGTTCACTACAAGTTTTCACAGTTATTAACTGAATTTTGATCTGAAATTCTAACTCTATAATATTCAATCTCAATTAAGTGCACCAACAAGGAAAGAGATTATATTGAAAAGAAATACTGTGTAAAATATATTTTCATCCTTAGGCTATGATGGCAAGCAATTAGATATAAGTCTTTTTGCATTTTATAAAGGGTGTTCATTAAGATGGATTATATATAAAGGGTGTTTCATTAAGATGGATTATATATAAAGGGTGTTTCATTAAGACGGATCAAAGTCAGCAGTAAATAAATCAGTGTTATTGGTGAAAATTTATTTATTTCTCTATTGGATCATGTTATTTAAGTCATGGCAATTATGTGTGAAAAATAATATCGCCCAAATGTCCGCCAAATCTGAAAGAAAAAGAAAAAAGCATTAGACGCTTAAACTTAATGCACATTTAAAATCGGTGCAAGTTATTGGAACACCCTTTATTTGTTTCTTTGTTAATATTTGTTGTAGATCCTACAACATTTGCTGACATCTGTTTATCATCTCTTTTATATCTGTTTAATTACATATGTCTGTTTTCAGTTTATTTACATATCTATATTTTTCTTTACCTAGGTAATAGCAGCTGGATTCCTCCTCCCCATATCTATGAAAATTGGGAAGTCCCAGAAGAAACCAAGAAAAATCTCTGGCTATTCAACATTACCAATGATCCTAATGAGTTTTACGATTTATCTGATCAGAGACTTGATATTGTCAAGCTCATGTTACAGCGGCTGGCTTTTTACAACTCTACAGCTGTGGACTGTGTTTTCCCACCTGGTGATGATAGATCAGATCCCCAACTGCATGGGGGATTTTGGGGACCCTGGGAATAAAAATAAAATAAAATATAATAAAAAATATTTTTGGATAAATTACTATATTTGCTAACTTCTAACTAAGACAAACTTTAAAAAAATATTTTTCCCCCCTTAGTGAGAAAGTCAAATAATTTAGGAGTTGTAATTCATTATAAAATTTTTGAAAAAAAGGAAATAAGTTGTGTTGTTTGACAGATAAATAGTTTTATGCATTTTTAGCATAATTAAAAAGTGTTTTTCAATAAGTAAATATGGCTATATCTAATTCTAATTATTTCCATTAAAGTAACATTTTTTAAAAATTTCTCTGTAGAAAAGAAAGAGAAAGCTACTTGAAGTTAAGGAAAAATATCAGTAAAATTGCAACCCAGACACCATTGAGGTTTGCTAAGGACTGGAAAGTTCACCAGAGAAGAAATGTCACATGGCTTATCTTTTATATATATATATATATATATATATATATATATATATATATATGTATATATATATATATAGAGTGAGAGTGAGTGAGTGAGTGTTTTGTATATTTTTCTTATATACTGCTTTGGCAATGTCATCTAGCAGTTAGCAGAAGTTCTTTGGCAGGCAAGTGTAGCATTCCTACACACACACACACACATACACACACACACACACAGATATATATATATATATATATATATATATATATGTGTGTGTGTGTGTATGTGTCAGTAAGTGATACAATTTTTATAACATACATATGGCAAACCTAGAGAAACGTGCCTGCAATAAGACATTATGTCAAAAGGACGGGTATCTCCCATGACCACTTTTTTAACTAACTTCACTCTTCAGGAATATTTATTTTTAAAAAGTGATGATTAGAATTAGAATAAAACCTAAACACATGGTGAAAATGAATTTATACATTTTTTTGTTTTTGAGAATGAACAACAAAAATATTAAACACTATTTATTTATTAGATTGTTTATTTACAAGAATAATTTTATATTTACAACATTCTAAAAGAGGAATACAATTAGAACTAATGCAATGCAATATTTATAAAGAAATAAATATGAAAACAACTTTTTATTCACAAATTTATACATATTTACTAAATTATTAAAATATGTGAACCAACTCTAAGGAAATCATTATTATTTATCATTTTATAAAGTTTGAATCAATTGGCAATTAGCTGATGTTCTGCCAACCATTTCAATAAACAATCTAATAAATAAATAGTGTTTATTATTTTAGTTGTCAATTCTGAAGAACAAAGCAAATGTATAAATTCACTTTCATATGTTTAGGTTTTATTACAATTCTAATCATCACATTTTAAAACAATAAATACTACCAAAGTGAAGGTAGTCAAAAAAGTGTTGTCAGGGTAAAACTATCTTTTTGATACTCCATCTTATTGCAGGCACATTTCTCCATGTTTACCATAATATATACATCATTTTTTTATATTGTTTAGCTCAAAGTTTTCCTAATTTTTTGCATTTCAAAGTCTATTTTCATTTCTTTTATTACTGAATCACAAGAAGACCATTTCAAAGAACCAATTTGAAAGTTTTATCCTGGTATCAGAATATATTGTGAATAATTTACTGTGTCAATCCTTATAAATAACATTCAATCTTGAAAGCTTTCCTTTGGGTAGAAAGCCTTAGTGCATTGACCTCATAGTTCATTTAAATTGAGTTCATTTCTAATTCAATATTTCCTAAATATTTACTTTGAATAACCAAAAATAACATTCCATAATACCTTTTCATACTGAGACAATGTTATTTTTTATGTCAAGGAATTTCCAATGAGAATAATATCATTCTTTTTCCATCAGTTTTTTGTTGCTAGATCTGAAAGAAGATTTAGATTAAGTGGAAGATGAACAGGGCTTTCTTTTCTAATTTCTGGGATATTGACTGCACGAGGGAAAGATTATTTACTCTATTGCTATGGGAATTGGTCTTTTGCAATAGAAGATTTCTTGCTCTCATTACATTCCTTGTTCTGTTTCATTCTTTTGAAAACTCACATATCCATCAATTTTTAATACTTTCTTAAAATAATGAGAGTACATTTAATATTTCTAATTTCTGGGTTTAAATTAATTATCAGAAAATATATTGATATACATTTTGGGGTTCAAATTAAAAATCTATGATTAATATAATTTATTGACACTAGTTCAATGGTTAGAAAGTTGGATTGATGTAATCTAAGGTTTAAGTAATTGTCGTTTTAAGTTCTAGGGAATAATTTTACTTCAGATCCAATTTTGACACAGTGAAATAAAATGTAAGTGTTCAGTGATGTATACTCTTACCCTTTATGAATCTATTTAAAGAAATTTATAAAGAGTAACTTTGAAAGTCTTAGGTTTTCAACTCATTGATAATGCTAATGGTAGAGTCAATTATTTAATTAATTAAATAATTTAATATTAATTAGTAATTACTTTATTTTAATCATTATGACAGAAAATTTTGCTAATTTATATATTGATACATACAAAGGAAACAGAGATAGATATACAAGTTATAGACTGTATCTGTTAATAGCAAAATAGATAAAAGTTGGTAAATATTAAAAATTTGCACTTTTTACATTGTTCAGACTGTTGTCGTCATCTTTGTTGTCATATTCACAACATTTCAGCTGTTGTACACTTCAGATTTCTTCAGATGATTGGAATTTCATAACAAACCCTTTATCTTGTCCACTAGGATAGATTGTTCTAGTTCCATGTGCTATGCCTCTTCTGGATATCTCAGCTTCAGTTATTTCCTTTTAGTAACTTCAAGAATTTGTTCACCTCGTCTGTGACCAGGTATTGAACTCACAACTCTTTGGTTCAATTTACTGGATTACTTCAACCAACTGCTTTTATTCACTTGGTCATGTGTCCTTGAGGTTTGAAATTCCAGTCACTTCAAGAAGGCTGGAGCATACACTGGCCAAAAAATTGTGAGTATGACAATAAAGATGAAGACAACAATATGAACAATGTAAATAGTGTAAATAGTTACAATACATCTTTTCATAAATATAGACAGATAAAAATCTGCACTTTTTACCTATAAGCAGATTGTGCTTTTCAGTTTTGATTTCCAATTTTTTACTTAGGCATTGTAAAAAATCCTCCTCAATTAAGCTTCAGGAATGGAATTTTTTAGTTATATCTTCAATCCTTTTTTCCATCATTGGGCTATATCTGCAAGTACATCATCATGTACAAAACTGGTGTCTAAAACTTTTCAATAAATTGGTAAAAACAAAGCATTTTTCTTTATGTTCCTGTTTTGTTTTTTTTCCTACCATTTTTATGACTCAAAAATCTGCTTTCATTAACAGTAGGCAATTTATAAGGGGCCCAAATCTTTAATCAGTAATCATTAAACAATGTCATCTGAATTGAATCAATAGAGTTTTTCTAAAATTGAATATATTAGACATGTATGAGATAACAAGGTATATTTTTATATCTCAAGAACAGTATTGGGGAAATTGTATGACAAAGTGGAAAAGGTTTACTTGTGATGCATTTTGTCCTTCAAGACTTCATCAGTCTAAATTTGAACATTATATATGTATATTTATGAGATAACGAGATATATTTTTATGTATCAAGAACAGTATTGGGGAAATTGTATGACAAAGTGGGAAAAGTTTACTTGTGATGCATTTTGTCCTTCAAGACTTCATCAGTCTAAATTTGAACATTATATATGTATATTTATGAGATAACAAGATATATTTTTATGTATCAAGAACAGTATTGGGGAAATTGTATGACAAAGTGGAAAAAGTTTACTTGTGATGCATTTTGTTCTTCAAGAGTTCATCAGTCTAAATTTGAACATTATATATGTATATTTATGAGATAACAAGATATATTTTTATATATCAAGAACAGTATTGGGAAAATTGTATGACAAAGTGGAAAAGGTTTACTTGTGATGCATTTTGTCCTTCAAGACTTCATCAGTCTAAATTTGAACATTATATATGTATATTTATGAGATAACAAGATATATTTTTATATATCAAGAACAGTATTGGGAAAATTGTATGACAAAGTGGAAAAAGTTTACTTGTGATGCATTTTGTCCTTCTAGACTTCATCAGTCTAAATTTGAACATTATATATGTATATTTATGAGATAACAAGATATATTTTTATATATCAAGAACAGTATTGGGAAAATTGTATGACAAAGTGGAACAGGTTTACTTGTGATGCATTTTGTCCTTCAAGACTTCATCAGTCTAAATTTGAACATTATATATGTATATTTATGAGATAAGATATATTTTTATATATCAAGAACAGTATTGGGAAAATTGTATGACAAAGTGGAAAAAGTTTACTTGTGATGCATTTTGTTCTTCAAGACTTCATCAGTCTAAATTTGAACATTATATATGTACATTTATGAGATAACAAGATATATTTTTATATATCAAGAACAGTAATGGTAAAATTGTATGACAAAGTGGGAAAAGTTTACTTGTGATGCATTTTGTTCTTCAGGATTTCATTGGACTAAATTTGTTATTTTGATAGGACTTACACATCTGCATGACAGAGGGGTGCTGGGAATTTTAGAATTTAATTTTTTTTTTTTATTTAGCCAGATTCATTTAGAGATTTTTCTTTTCATCACTTTTGTAAGTAGGTATTCCATACTGTGATATTAGAAGATTTGCCAGGAATGGTGAAATGTTGTAAGAGCCAGGGAAGAAATTTACTGTAGATGACCTTGCGATTAAGGCACTCTCTAGACATTTACATTGTAGTGAATTATTTTCTACTTTGATCATGGTGGCATTTTTTATGTCAAAATTATGGTCAGACATGTATACCATAACTCGTTGTGGGGGTGGTGTAGTGCCATATGTACTGTAGCTGTGGCAGTAATGGGTACATCTAAAGCAAGATAGTTGATGGATATCATCCATGCTGGTTTTGAAATTCATAGTTTTTCTTTTAGACCAATTTTAGACCAGGTTAAAAGGCCCAGTTTGCCTTACAATTTCATTCACAGCTATAGGAAGGGATGGATTTATATATTTCCCAAGCCCATTGGTGTAAAGTGATTGCAAACTGCCGCAAACAGAGTTTGAACTTGGCTTCTTCTTTATATGCCATGCCCCCTTGAGGACATCGATGATCATGGCTCTCCACAACTTCTTGTCTCTTGCATCTCTTAATAAATTTTGTCTTTCTGTTATTTCTCCTAAACTTTGTTCTGCTATCTATTTAATTAAACTCACTATGTATTTTATGCATTGTTTATCTCTGTTTCTCTTGCCTTCAATCTGAGTATCAGATTTTCCAAGCCCTCTTTCCTCATTATGTACCCTCAAAAATTCAACTGTCTCTTCCTTACGTTAAGTATAAGTTTCCTTTTTTGATTCCATTTTCGCTAAAACTTTGTCATTGCTCACAGGTTTGGTCCTTGGTATCCTCATCATCCTTCTGCAGAACAAAATTTCTGTTGCTTGAAGTTCTTCATCATGTTCAGTACTCACTACTATACAGGAGAATAGATATCACATTACAGTTCAGTAGTCTTTTCCTTGTTTCTAGCCAAGTTTTTCTATTTCTTAGTACTCTTCTTAACTTTTGGAATGCATCTTTGGCTATCCCAGTCCACCCTCGGATTTCAGTGTCACACTTTCTGTCCTCTATTAAAACACTTCCCAGACATTTAAATTTCTGCACTTGTTTGGTTTTGGTATCCCCAATTTGCAATTTGGGCTCAACATTTTGCTAACATTCATACAATCATAACTTCTTGCAGTTGATATTTAATACTTTCCTCTCACTTACCAATTCATTTTTCTGTGTTGATAAATATTACACCAACTTACATGTTTAAAAAGTGAGACAAGCATATGCTCTGTTGATGAGAGTATATAAATATATAGCAAGAGTACCAGACCAGATGTGACAGTAATATTCAAAGCAATGATGAATGGTAGACTTATAAATATGTAAGATAGATTCTGGCGAGAAAAATTGTCTAGCACAACATAACAAACTTTTCTTACTGGATCTAAACCTACATTAATAACTGATCATGGAGTTTACTTCAGTATGACATAATTCAACTAAAAACGAGGCGAATAATCCAGAAATAATTGCACATTAATTTCTCTTTAATGGAAAATATGCCACAAAGTGTTTTACTAATGCGGAAATAATTAGCTTAAAAAATTATATCTTTCGTAATAACCAATTAATTTGGCAATGTAAAGTATAAGTAAATGTTTCTTTATTTATTATGAAGGGAGTTCGTTCTGAAGTTCACAAAAGCAAAATGTTGTGAAAAACAAATATGAAGCAATTAGTCTGTAGAAGATCCCTCCACCAATCATCATCATCATCATCATCATCAGTTCCACCATCATCATCATCATCATCATCAGTTCCACCATCATCATCATCATCATCATCAGTTCCACCATCATCATCATCATCATCATCATCATCATCATCATCATCAGTTCCACCACCACCATCATCATCATCATCATCATCATCATCATCATCAGTTCCACCACCACCATCATCATCATCATCATCATCAGTTCCATCAACGTGCATAGTCGTAGGGTTGTTATGGAATTAAGCACCTGACTACCCCCCCCACTTGTCTGTGTCAAAACCTGAAGAAGTATTCATTCATGCGAAGCGTGTTTTGGGCAAGAGGACTTATCGAAAGCCCATTCCTCTCCGGGTTAAAACACACATGAAAGCTCGCTTTTATCACGTGCACGTGGTGGTTGATTCCCTGTGTGCAAGGAGACTCTCTGCTCTGGCCGCTGATTTCAGCCTAGGACGCCCTCCACCGAGCGATGCTGTGTCGTCACTGTACTGGCTGCATACATATCGATGGAGCTATAGTCGATACCCATTGTGCTAGATTGTCGCTGACCCCAGAAAAACGTTTATCTGCTGGATGTCTAGCTTCCTTCCTTCCTCGCCAGAAAATCTTGGTCGGGGGTGGGGGGGGGGACCGGTTTAGTCGCTGATGACGCTTCCACGCGGCAGGTAGTTTGTTTAACGGCATATCAACTCCTTATGGGACATTTAATGCGGCAGGTAGTACTGGGTTACATTAATACTATTAGCACCCGCACAGTAAACTGACGTAAAGAAAACCCTGTGCAATGATTAAAACACTCCGTGTAACAAAAGTTAGAAAAGAAAACTTGGCGGAGTTGTACTTTGAGCAGAAATTATTTTTTCAATTTTCATTTCATATCATTATATATTAAGTACTTTTGAGCATGAATAAGACCCCCCCCCCAAAAAAAAACAAAAAACAAATGATACATTTTAATGGTGGTGGGGATCTAGTTTGCTGTGTAAATTCATTGTAAATTGATCCCCCTCCCCATGGATGCTAAAAGAAATATACTTATAAGACGTGATTTCTGAAAATTATAAAATAAAAAATAGTTGAAATTTGTTATCTGAAGTTTTTTTTGTATATTTATATTACTCTCGATAAAGCACTCCAAATTACTTATTAAAAAATTATTATTTATTCATTTTACATTTTCAGAAATCACATCGTATGAGAATATTTGTTTTGGCTTCCGTAGGGGATTAGTTTCATGCTAAATATACAGATGATAAGTTCAAGATCGTTTACATGATTTTGTTGAAGGAATACCTATTCTCCCCTTTGAAGTCCCTTTCCCATAGACACAACCGTTTTTTTTTTTTGTGAATTGACTGGTTGATTTTTTACGGCTTATCAGGTTATTTAAAGCCAGAAAAATATTTTTAGATTATAAGAATTTTTGGAGATAATAATGATTTACTGATACAAGCCCTACTAATTAACCCATAACTGGAGGGAGAAGAGGTAGATTCATACCATTCCCAAAGGTATTTGCACGTAAGTGAATGTAACGAACTTACGGTCACCAAACTTGGTACTGAACAGGCTCGATGTTGCTTAGTTTCGATGACCATACAAGAATGGCTATTTCAATGTGATATGACCATAAGCATACACTTTCTTTTGAAAACGTGTTTTTGCTAAAATTCGATGGATTGCTTTTGCCTGTGTTTTGGATATAACTTTAAAATGGCATGAATTCAACGGAGGTTCGCAAGAATATTGAACCATCTATGCCCTAACCAAGGTTCGAATGACAGGCTAAGACCACACGCGGAGTGACGCTAAGCCAATGAGTGACATGTATTCCCTTAACGTAATTGCAACTGCTGCCTCTTAGAATCCAACGTTGCCACGTCTGTCCCTCTCCTGTAATAATAAAAAAGAATAAGAAAAAAAAACGCCTTTTCGTTAATAGCATCTATGCAAAAGTTGTGGGACCCAGAGACAACACGGAACCCAACCTTTGGCATTCAGTTTGTTCAGTTTTATAAGAAAAGGACATGAAAAATATTTTGCACCAGAAAATTTGTTTGGGACCGTGGATGTAAATTATCTACTCGTAACGTGGAGTGGGTTAACAGAGATCAGATTCCAGCATAGTGTTTTTCGTTCATTTTCGCACAATTGTACTGCGGGGTAGATTTATCTCTGTATCGTTCAGTAGCAGCCAGTCTAAATTATGGACTACCCCGAATTCCAAACCGTGGAGAAAGATAACGGAAAACCATTAGATTTCCCAAGCAATTATGGTAATTAATAGATAATAAAAAAGAAAACCGTAAAGAACTATGATCACCAACGCCCCGAAGTGAGATGACATTTAAAAAAAAGAGTTTGGAACAAGAGAATCATATCTAAAGATTTTTAATGTTTGTATTCGCTTAGCTAATATACAAAGCATCTGTTTAATACATTGTCTCAGATTGAAAGTAATCAAATGGTCTGCAGTAATTAGATTTTTGTAATTATAAAGTAAAACAAAATTGCTAATTGCCATGTGGGGAATTAGCTCATATGGAAGAGCACTCACCTAGCATGTGAGAGGTGCCGGGATCGATACCTGGATTCTCCAATAATTTTTGTTTTATTTATAGATTGTTAGTGAGGATCAGAATAAGCCTCCAATGAGATTCGAACTCGTATCCATTTTCCTTGGGAAAATATTGATGTTGGTGAATACACTACCATTTCATAGGTTTATCTTTGTAATTTGACTTATTATTGAAATTTTAAAATTTAAATATATTACTACTTAAAATCAGTGAAGGCTTCACGAGGAAGAAATATATATATTAACTCTTACGTATCTTCCTGCAGAGCTTAGCAGAAAGGCATTAGTTGTTTCGTTTTTTGTTGTTTTTTTTTTAGATGCGTATATATTATCGTAAGTCTGGAACGTTACACATTGGTTGGGGTTTTAAGTTAGCATTCAGTCCTGAAATCAGTCTGAAAAATCCACTTTCACTTTCACTTTCACGCCCACTTCCACCGTTCTTTTTCAATAATCTCTGCATTCACATTTTATGACTTTGCTATAACCGAATTGGCAAATATAACATTCTAAATGTATGTTCAGTAATAAGGGGAGATCAAACAATGTTGGACAGCGCACCAGTACACATATAACTGGATTTTCAGTATGAAGTTAGATGTGCACGTGTATGTATATGTGTGCGTGTGTGTATATGAGATAGGTAGATAGATAGATATAGAAAGGGAAATGGAGAGAGGATAGAGATGTATTAAAAGAAAGAAGAAAACATAAAAGAAGAGACTTGAAAGGGAGAGAAAAAGGATAAGAGAGCAAGAATATGAAGGCCACGGACAGACAGATACATACACAGAAACACAGACACACAAACACACGCAAATACATGTGCGCATGTCTATGTGTGTGTCTATGATGAGAGAGAAAAAGAGGGAGAGATAGAGGTATATAAATATATACAGTAGATCATTCTGCTAGAAACTATCGTCGCATAAAGGTCGGTGTTTCCAATATTTTATATCTTAAATTGCCCTACATTTTCGTTTTTGTCTTGAGCACTCCTTTCATTTACCCGTTCCTTTTGGCAAATATCACATTTGCCATAGATTGAATTTATAAAGTGCATATATATATAATATATATATATATATATATGTGTGTGTGTGTGTGTATCACTTATGAGAGGAGGATAAATAAAAAGAAAATGATGAAATGGGTATAAGGAGAACACGTGTAAAAGAGACCAAGAAATATTGAGACATGAAGATTGACAAATGTATATATATATATATATATTTTTTTTATCGTATCACCCCAAGCAAGGCCGGAGGCCACTATCACGCAAGGGGTTAAAGAAGGGTTGGAGGAAGAGCAGATAGGAGTGGCAAGGGAGGGGATGTGGTGAAAGAGAAAGACAGTGGGTCGATCAAGGCAAGGGGGCCACAGAAGATCCGGAGCGAGAGCAGATAGGAATGAAAAATGAAAGGATGTCGAGAAGGGAAGTGGATAGATCAAGGCAACTAGAGATGTCAATTGACGCTACACTTAAACCGTTGGAGATTGTATTTGTCAGGGAAACAGTAATAGGGAAGGGAGTTCCATAGGCGAGATGTGCGAGACATGAAGCTATTGGAGTAGAAGAGACGTCTACATCTAACAGTTTCCACGGTGTAGGGGTGGGAGTGGGATGCCAGCCTCGTGGGGCGTTTAAATTCACGAGGCCTGGGGACAAGCGAACGCAACTCCTCAGAGCAATTACCGTGGAAGTACTTGTAAAAAAGGCAGAGCGATGTATATATATATACATATATATATATATATATATATATATATATATATATATATATCATTAAACATACAATAGACAGAGAGACAGTGTGTGTGTGTGTGTGAGAGAGAGAGAGAGAGAGAGAGAAGCAGAATAAATTGGGTGCATAAACAGAGTTACTTTACTGAAAAGTCAAAAATCAAACCCCGATACATCCTTCCATTTTTATGTTCACTCACCAATGAATTTTCCAGACCTCCTCTGAAGAAGAGCGTTGATTGTGCGTAAAAAGTCATTAAAGTCAACCTTATTTTAGGTGTAAGTCGGGAATCGTAGCACATATCATATCACTTGCGCTATTTTACGCAAAACTGACCATCGGGTTTGAGTAAATGATTCTACGTCCTTTGATCGCTCACAGAGTAATGCCTTTGAAGGAAAAGTGCATGGTTGAAGATTTGAAGAACGTTCTAAAGATTTTATATTTCCTTAGAGTTATAAATCGATACCATAGCGTCGTCCTAGTGTTTAATTTGATTGATAGGGGCTATTTGTAAGTTGGGTTTCTTTGTTAACTGAGGAAAATATACATTTCCGACAGTATCTTTCATCTTTTGAGGCCTCTTAGGAGATATAAAATGCAACAATGTAATGAAGTATCGTCGTTCATTACCAATGAAAACATGAGATTGTCTCTCTCATAGACAACATTACATTTTCTTCAACTTAATTACTGTCGGTGTGTGGCCACGTGGCTCTCTCCGAACGTGGACATTATATTCTCGTGTGCAGTGTCTGAGAGAGACTGCTCTTCTTGCCTCACGGGTTGGTATTTATATATTTAATCGTCAAACGTTTTTTCCCGCATATCAGGGGCAGCTAGGACAGATTCCGCAGATATGTACGCTGGCGGCCAGGAGGTCAACTCTCCGGTCCCGAAGGACTCTGACCGCAAAGCCTATTCTAGCATGATCTGTAGCGAGAGGCATACTGCAGCAATATATTTTCCAATTAATATTAGGTTGTCTGCAAAATAATGTCACATCTTAGAAAACTCCAAAAATATCTTCTTCTATGTGCCGTGCCCTTTAGGACGTGGATAATCATGGGTCTTCACAACTTCCTATCCTTTGTAACTCTTAACAATTTTTTGTCTTTTTTTATACTATTTCCGCGTCTCTGTTCTGTTATTTTTTAATCACTTAACTCCAAGCAAGGCGATGCCGCTACTAAGACGCAAGGGGTTACACATGAGAAGACTTTAGGGGAAGGAACCGGGAGCCCAATCCTAAACAGGAGACAAGGGATAAATATCTACTCCTTGTTCAAAACACAGAGAAGGAGTCTGAACCGGCCGATGGGCGAACCTATCTACTCCTATTTAACAAAAACTCGTTATAATCACTTACACGTTGTTTTTCTCTGTCCCTCTTGTCTTCATTTTCCAAGTTTTTCTTTCTTCATATGTCGTAGAAATTTTAACTGTCTCTTTACGATTCTGAGTGTAACAGAAACATAGTTTTGCAGAGGAATGTTGAGAATACTATGTTGGAGCATATTACTAACGAGGGATTTTTAAGGAAAATAGCAACAAATGAAGTTTTGTTGCCATTTTCTTTAAAACTTTTTCGTTACTAACATTCCTCCCATAGTATACTCAGCATTCCTCTGCAGAGCCATATTTCTGTTGCTTCAAGTTTCCTCTTCATCAGTGAGAAAATTGTACAGCATTCACTGTCATATAGGTGAATTGATATTACTTAGCAGTTCTTCCCTGTTTCTTTTCTATAAATACTTTCATGGCAATTGTTCGGAAGAGCTCTTCGTTATGGTGCCTAGGCTTTATGAACTTAAGCGCAGTAACAGATTGGCAGTTAGGTCTCATCAATTTACAGTTGAATCGACTAGATGTAACCGTAAGTTCTTTGTTAACAGTTTCTTCTCTTGCAATTCTCGCTTGTGGAAATCCCTTTCGGATTCATGCTTTACAGCCAACGTTGATCTTCAAAAATGTTAGCGCGAAGCTAGTTCAGTTAAGAAGATACAGAAGAATATCCCAACCTAACGCGTTGATCTACTACTACTACTACTACTACTGCTACTACTACTGCTACTACTACTACTACTACTACTACTACTACTACTACTACACTGAGCCTGCTCGCTATTCATAGACCCGTACCCTCCACTCCCCTTCGTTGTTCATGATTTTATTCCTAGTGTTTCCCAAGACAAGGTTCATGAGGCATTCAAGTTGGAGGGCTATTGAATGTTGCGCGTGATAGAAATATGAGAGTAGAAAGTAGGAAGTGTGGATTATGTGGATATGGACGATAGGTAACGTTAGTCTTTGACTGGGAGAGGCCAAGATTGTTTATCTCGGGGAAGTATCCTCGCGGGAGCCTAGTCCAAAAAGTAGACCACTACATTTGACATGCGTTGGTTGTCAAGAAGTACACCAGTTCTTCTTTATGGTGCCAGTTGATTTACTGATGTAATATTAGTGTAGGCTTGCATTGTCATTTTGAAGAATCAGATTTTTTTTTTGTTAACAAAATCAAAATATTTTTCTGCATAGTCTAACCACTTTCGCCCCAGCCCCTCAACCTCCGACGTCTTACTCTCTGGGTTGAGGTGTCTACTCGGTCTTAACCGAACTTAAGGGAGTGACCGTAGGTCTCCTGAGCATCCGTAAGGTCATTCGACCGGTCCACTGGTTTAATCCTGCTTCCTGCCCACGTTGTGTTTGGTTTGATCCAGAAAGCAGAAGTGATGTTCATCCATTCACGGTCGACTGAAGATGTAGACACGGCTGGAGAGTCTGTGCTAAGAAATTTAGAATGCACCAAAAAAATATATCTGCAGTAAGCCGAACAAACAACTATTCAATGGTTGAATTGCTAATGTTTTTTATATAGCAGAAAAGAATAGTATAGAAAAGAAACGGGTTACAGAAATGAAAATAATTGACGTAAAAACTCATACACTGGATACTAGAGAGAGAGAGAGAGAGAGAGAGAGAGAGAGAGAGAGAGAGAGAGAGAGAGAGAGAGAGAGAGAGAGTGTGTGTGGGCTGTGATTAGCTTGTTGTGAAACCGTCTCAGAACGATATGCGACTCTTGATTATTGTAGCTTGTTCGACGTTTCCGTTTCCAGTGGTAGTAATAATAGTAGCAGTAGTAGTCTTAGACTTTGGAGAAGTAATTCGCTTTTTCGTACGTATATCAACAAAATATGTAAGCGGGCGCCTGGCTTCAAGCTCTGACCAGCCAACCACTCTCTCAACAGATTTATGTGCGCGTTTATATAGATAAGCCTGGCTGATCACAAATCGACCCTTGGTCCACACACGATTATCATGAGTGTCGCTGTCAACCCAAAACCATGGGAATTTCAAAAGTCCTTTCTTGCTTACTCAGCCCTATTTATAATTTTAACCGACAAAAGTTATTTCGACCATTTTCGTTGTCTTTTCTAATGACCCAATTCCAAATGGGCGAGATCAGGTTTCCCTCAGTAAACAAAATTGTTCTGATCTAATTTCGCTATTCAAATCTACTCCAATTTCAATAAAAAAAATAAAAAATATATGTGAGTGTGTGTTTGTGTGTTTCCCAAACTCTCTTTGTCACAATAGATTTGCACTTTTCACTCGTTCTTGACAATAAAGATCTTCTGTGATTGTATTGCTTTATGGCAATTATTCCGCTGAATACCTCGGTCTCATGAATTTAAATGTAGTACTAGATTGGCACTTAGGGCTCATCAGGTTACTGCCGAAATTGCTAAATTTAACCTTAAGTTCTGTTAGTTCTGAGTACGAGTTTCTCTTCTCGTACTTCTCGCTAGAATCCTCTTCAAGCTTCTTAATTTCCTATAAAAAAAATTAAATACAACGTCATTCACCATCTTCTGTCTCCTTGGATCCTGTTCTTTTTATTGTCCATTCTCCTCAATTACAGTCTACCGGTTTCCTTCACTTTATTGTCCTTTCACCTCAGTAACAGCTTTGCTTGGGGTGAAATGATTAAAAAAAATCACTCTTTATTATGCAAATCAATGCTTTCACAATAAAATTGATATTAGCAAATTGATATTGGCATTGCCGTCTATGAACGAGAACAGCTTACCTCCAGGGGTCGGCAACCTTTTGCAGAGGGCGGGCCAGAAAGCTATGCAGTGTATCGGAGGAGGGTCATGATATCAAATGTAGTAGAATAAATTATCTCGACCTCAGACCGCTCCATCCAGAAAGCTGCCTTGGTTTGGAGGTTTAAAGAAAAAAAAACAACGAAGTTAATGTTATATTATTTAAACAAGGTTCCTTATTTTACTGCAGGAATAACAGGATAACACCTAACAAAATCAACAAAAAATGCAAATTCCTTTTTTACAAACGAAATACAGTTAGAAATGGTAAATTAATGAGAGATTTCTTTTTGCTTTATTGTTCGATAACTTCACCACATCAGGTGAAGTATTTGTCGATGACAGAAGCAAAACATGTTCTTAAACGACTTTTAGTGTTTTTCATTTTCGGGAAATGTTCACAAGCATATGTACTTCCACATAATTATAAAATTATGTTCGCATTATTCAATGGGCTTTTATATTTTCCACCTGGCAAAACGTATTTCTGCTAGAAGTCAGCAGTGGATACCGAATTAAATTTTGATTTTCTACCACATGCTCCACAAATTAATTAGATAATTAGCGTCCAGGTATTAAGTTGGCGGCTCGGACAAATATGCTGGATAATAATAACTTCTCATGCAAGAAAATCAGACGGAAATTATCGAAACGTTAATTTTTTAAACGATAATCCATCGGGAGGATTTTCCTGCTCGTACGGAAAGCATTTTTTTAATAATGGAACGGTGAAAGCTTTGGTGAATCCTTTTTTTTTTTACAGTTACTTAATACATTTTATATTTGCAAACGACTTATATTAAATAATTTTAATTAATAAAATTTAACGCTGTGAACAGGATTCGAACCTGTGAGGGAATGTCCCATTGGATTTCGAGTCCAACGCCTTAACCACTCGGCCATCACAGCCACATGATGTTGCTGTATTTAAATAGTTAATTATTACGGCAGCCGGAAAGGGAGTGAACAATTAATGTAACCCGGATATGAGAGAGTTGTCGGGACCGGAGAAGAAGTCACTTATATCCGGGTTTCTCTTACATCCGGGTTTGGTCTATTTTGTTTAGTTAAGTATGGCTCTAATTTGGGACCAGAGAAAATCTCTCTTATATCTGGGTTTCGCTTATATCCGAGTTTCTCTTATATCCGGGTTACACTGGTAATTTCGATATATTTTAAATATATACATACATACATACCTACCTACGTACATACATACATATATACATATGTGTGTGTGTATGTTTGTGCCTGTGTATTATGTAAAGTTTCAACCCTTTATATATATATATATATATATATATATATACACCTACCTACATATATACATGTGGATATATGCGTGTGCATGTTTGTACCTGTGTATTATGTAAGGTTTCAGCCCTTTAATACTTATATATAATTTCGATATGTTTTAACTATACATACATATGCAGAGTTATTTTCTAAGCGTAGCCTTCATGTGCCATAAGGCCGAAAGTATGTATGCGTGGTGTAATGGTTAGCAAGCTTGTCTCTCTAGAATAATTATGGCTGAATAGTGAGTTCGATCCTCACTGAATGACCCATATTTTCAGCCATGTGTCACATCTAAGCTACGCTTAGAACATCGCACACTTTGGCATTTCGACGTGGTGTAAATTTAATGGCAAAAAAGCTTGTATTGCGAGATCACTTATGATTGAATAGTGAGTTCGATCCTCACTCGGTGCTCCATACTTTCGGTTTTGTGCCACATCTAAGCTATGCTTAGAAAATTATCATACACACACACATATATCCTTAAATATAATACTCCACATATATTTAATTTTTTTTTATGTGTGTAACAATTGAGGGGCAGTGTGCAAAAGACCCCATACCCGTCCACACGGAAAAAGCTAACTACAAAGCAACCCTGTTCTTTCCCTCTCACTTCGCACGAGTTAGCAAGGGAGGGTGCAGTGAACTACAAAGAGAACTGCTCTCTAGGGTGAAACAGTTTACAGTAAGAATTAAATTGTATCGAATCTCAGTATTTTGACGAATACTAACCTATTTAATACCTTACTTTAGAATAAACCAATAAGGATAACATTAAAATGTTTTTACAAAGTAATATAACATAAGAGCAGTGATTATTGAGTTAGCAAGAATGTAAGATTAATTTCTTAATATGCCTGCAATTTACTGTAGTTTCAAATCTCTGATTTAATAATTGATCGCTATTCAAGAGTTTGATTATCTGCATTTTCTCCTGGAGACAAAGAAAACATGGTTCCGTTAAGGATCTACAGGTTCTGGTTTGATTGAGAATATTCCATTTACCTTTAGGTGTTTTGTTTTCCTCTTTTAAATATTTAGAAAGTGAAGTCATATTTCGTTTGTCAGCATTAGTAAAAGAGGAGAGATGATTATACAAACGTATTTTAAAAGCATTCTTTGTGCTACCAATATATATTTAAACAGAATTGTTAAAATATATATTGGTAACAAGTATGCATTTTTGTCTTGGTAACTTGCATGTTTCAATGTAATAGTTTATAATAAATATCTATTACTCTACTCTTGTATTGAGCCCTTTTTTAAATTAATGTTATGAACGTTTGAATTTATATTCTTTTCGTTCTTTTACACACACACACACACACACACACACACACACACACACACACACACACACACACACACACACACATATATATATCGGGTGTATCAAAAATAATTTTACAAACTTTGGGGGCGTGTTCCGCATTCCAAAACAAAACCAAAAGTTCATATAATCATATGTCCGCAAATCCTTCGTTTTCGAGTTATTAAGTTTAAGGAAGATTTACGATAGATGGCACTGTGTTGCCACGTAGACTAGGTTATATTTGTCATTCGTGCACATTTGTGGCTAGTCTGTCTTCAACGTATAACGTGTGTAGTAGTGGGTTAACTGAGAAGAATTCTGTTTAACAATGGCAGGATAGTCATATCGTGAGCCGGCAGATATGATTTTTACCATCGGCCGTGCGAATGCTAATAGAAGGTGAAGGTGGTGTGAATCAATGATTCATAGCACGGGGTTTATTCATAGCATGATAAAATGATTCTGTGTAATTTATATGATATTACTATCGCTGATATTACAAACAGAATAATTAATGCTCAGATGAATCATAAACAGAAAATATTACTCTCAAGTTTTGCTTTTAAAAATGCGTACAAAAGTACTGTTTGTGAGAAATCGAAAGTTATAAAAATTATACGAAAAAAAAGAAGAAAAAAGCAAACCTCTACTCCTTCCTGTTACCTAGAACGAAGACATTATTAACTAATGATGTGATGGGACTTTTTTGATAACCATTGTTTCTGAGCCTGATTATGGCGACGCTGTGTCTGGTTCAGGGTAATAAAAAAGGAATGTTTTGTTAAAAAAAAAAGGATTGAGAAAAGAGTACTCCTCAAGATTATTTTCAACAAATCAGAGGAAAGGAATTTGAAACCTGCAACAATTTTGATAGAATTACAAGCCTGTTGGTGCCAATATAAAGAAACGGCCATCCAGTTTAATCACGACACAACTGAGTGGATAATCAGGACAGATGGATCAACAGACCAATGAATATTTCAGCAGTTGAGAAGATACCACGTGTCCAATCAACGACTCCGAACATAGGGAAATTAAAAATAGAAAATGTTGTTAATTTGAAACTAGTGCCAAACAGACTATGTCCTCGATGATACAACTCGTTTTCCGTTACTATAATTCTTTATGACCAATTGCAACAAGTTTACCTAAAAAAATATTCACTCATTTAGTAATACTCTACCTTGAGTGGCTCTTGGGCCTATATTGCATGAAAGTAAAAAACAAAAAAATGAAAAATAAAAATAATAAAATCATGAATCCGTTAACCGGAAGTTTATTATCATTCGCCTGGGCAATTTCATTAGCTACTATTCTAAATAATTACGAAGGAGTGCTGAAAAGTTCTCAGCACGATGAAGAATCCCTTCCAAAGTAAAAAAAAATGCTTATATTTTGTCATTTGGTCAGAATTTGGGAAGTGAGTCTGCCCAAGAACTTTTCCGCTCTTCTTATTTTATTCAGAAGTATTTTAATCAGATTTACGAGTTTCCAGTCTGCGTTTTCTTTATTAAGAGAGCATATCCTTTGTTTCACTAATTTACGAGGAAATAAATGTTTGCCAATAAAGATTAGAATTCTTTAAGTTTCAAATTCAATTAACTCTTCATTCAACTTCAGTCGTCCATCTCCGCAATTTGTCGGCATATTACGTCCTGCATAGCAAACACCAGAAATACGTAAAAAGAATCTCAAAACAAAGGTTTCAGCATCAACTGATTGAATTATCGATAATTTCCTTTCTTTCGCAGAATGCTGATTGGCTTATCAAGGGAGCTGTTAAGCATCGAATGGAAATGATCTATCGAAGGGGTAAAAGTGCAGTCAGTTCGTCGCCCTTCGACAATGAGAAATCGATGCTTCATGGAAAGAGTCCAAAAAGACAGAGGCCGGAACAGATGCTGGCGATCATTATGTCACGAGGTCAGGCGATAATGAGAATAAGTCACGTGATACAAACAATAAAACCTGCTTTTCAGGAGTCCCGGTTTTCATCTGCTAACGCAAGCCCTCGCATAACTACACATGTTTTCATTTTGTTTGCGTCGTTCTAAGCCGTCTGTATCTATCTTTACAGTAATATCCCGGTTGAAAAATGCTTAAATCTCTTAAAAAAGCATCTAACAAAAGCAAAGATAAACCTCTCCCTACCAATAGCTAAAGTAATAAAAATCTGCAGTCTTATCACCAATCAATATTATTTCACTTTCATTAACAATTTTTACAAACAAAATTTGGATTACCGATGGGATCCCTACTCAGTAGAGTAATGGTATGTATTTTCTTGGAATTTCTAGAGTCTACATCTTTCCAAAACATTTTACTACACAATCATATTACTTCCAATATACTGATGATGAACTATTAATATATACCCGTGATACTTACTTTCCGGATCTTGTTGATAAATTAAACAAACCTGAACACTTAATTGAATTCACATATGAAATAGAAAACAAACCCAATATTTTACCTTTCTTAGACATAATGTTACACCGATTTGACAATAGCCTAGAACTTAGTGTCCACCAAAAATCATCCAATAAAAATGACTTCATAAACGTCTACTCTCATCCTAACACCAAAATAAAATCTGGAATGATCATTAAGAGCGCTTCGAATTTGCAGCCCTCAGTATTTACAAGAAGAGGTGAAATATATTGAAAATACATCCAAGAACCTTCAATACCCTATTTCATTTTCAATGCGAAACAAAAGGCACATAAAATATTCCAAAATAGAAGAGTTGTCCTTCCTGACAAACCTAACGAATCAAAAAATATATTATTCTACCCACTAACTCTATATCACAACTACAACCGAAAAGAATTTATCTAATCTCAACATAAAATTTGTCACAACTACATCTAAAACAATCAAGGACTTAATAAAAAAGCAAAACAATCAGCCAAAACTTGTAGGAGGAATTTACTCTGTCAAATGCAGGAATTGCCAGAATGAATACATTGGAAAAAACTCAAGTAGTTTAAACAAGAGACTTTATTTTAAATAACAACACACAAAAAGCATTGGTTGTTCATCGTAACAAAACGGACCACAGTTTTGACATGAGGAATGCTACTTTGATTAAAAGAGAGAATAATATACCCAGACGAAAATCTCTGGAAAATGCCTTGATTGCTAGTTTAGCCACAATAAAATTGCGTCCAGGCTCTTACAATATATCACCATACTTGGTAGATTTTATATTGTCGCAGTGTGGGATAGTCAGGAACAAAGGTGGTGTAGACGAAAGTGGTGTAGATGTGTAGACATGGCAACGTCATCAAAGCCCATTTCCATGAAATCCTAACGGATGAAACGCGTCAAAAAAACAAAAAAACAACAAAAAACAAAAAAAACTATCTATCTATCTATCTATCTATCTATCTATCTATCTATCTATGTCATTAAGTTTTCTCATCCATGTCGCTGACGTTCATTTTCAGTCTTTATCTCTGTTTATGTACTTTAATATCTCGAACACTGTAACTGCCTAGCGAGCTAGTAATACCAGTATCTATCTATCTATCTATCTATCTATCTATCTATCTATCTATGTCATTAAGTTTTCTCATCCATGTCGCTGACGTTCATTTTCAGTCTTTATCTCTGTTTACGTACTTTAATATCTCTAACACTGTAACTGCCTAGCGAGCTAGTAATACCAGTATCTATCTATCTATCTATCTATCTATCTATCTATCTATCTATTTTACAGTTTTTAAGGTTGTATGTATCAGTTAATATTTTGTTTGTTTGTTTGTTTGTTTCTTTCTTAACAAGCTCATATCTATCTATCTATCTATCTATCTATCTATCTATCTATCTATCTATCTATCTATCTATCTAGCTAGCTAGCTAGCTAGCTAGCTAGCTAGCAATGGCAGTCCGTACAGATCTATGTCTGTCCAGATTTATTTTTCTGGCTACTTCGAAGTGGGGTAATAAGCAAACTTGTCCTGTTAGATTATTACGACTGAGTAGTGATTTCGATTCTAACTTGGTACTTCTTGATCTCGTCCTTGTGTCGCAAATAAGCTATGCTTACTCCTAGTAAATCTCTATCTATGTCTGTTCATATCTATCTTGCTTCTTAGAAGTCCTATCGGGATTCATTACTGGCAGCCACAATCTTAACATATCCAGATGGCTTAGTGCTGATAGACACGGAAAGAACATGCTAGTCTCCTACAGAAGGGAATGAAAGAAAGCTAAAAGAAAAGATTAGACATCAACTGCAAGAAGACAGAATGCATGGTTCTTAGCGACAGGAACAGCCCAGGGTGCAAACTACAAATTAGACATACCAAAATCAAACAAGTACAAAAATGTAAATATCTAGGAAGTGTTTTAAGAGAGGACGGAAAGTTCGACACTGAAATCCGAATGCGTAAAGATGCATTCCAAAAGCTAAGCAGAGTATTAAGAAATGGAAAAACTTCGCTAGAAACAAGGAAAAGAGTACTAAACTGTTACGTGATATCTCTCCTCCTGTATGTCAGCGAGAGATGAACAATCTCCTCAGCAACAGAAATATAGTTCTACAGAAGGATGCTGAGGATACCATGTGAGCAAAGACAAAATTTTAGAGAAAAGTAAAACAAATAGGAAACTCATACTTAACATCAGGAAGAGGCAGTTGAAATTTCTAGGTCACATAATGAAGAAAGAGTGCTTGGAAAATCTGATACTCACAGGACAGAGTGGAAGTAAGAGGGAGAGAGGAAAACAATGCATAACACACTTAGTGAATGGATGGCGGGACATGGTTTAGGAGAAATAACAAAAAGACAAAAAGAGTTGCAAGGGACAAGAAGTTGTGGAGAGTCATGATCGGCTACGTCTTGAGGGTTTACGGCACATACAGAAGAAGTAGTTGATGAATAGGACAGCGTCTAATCAAACAGTAACATAACGCAACTTACTTTAAATCTAAATCCTGCTACTTTATTGATTTCCCATTTCCGGAGCTTTGGACTTCTTAGATTTTCTCAACTGACCAGACATATTTGGATTATCGGTTCTCTGTGTTTATCTTGAGAGAAGAACCAGATGGGCAAGCATCCGTTTTTATTTGTCGTTGGACAGGATGTGACCACGAACATAACTCGCGGAGCAGATTCCGGGTAGAGGAAGCTATATCTGCTGGATATTGAGTCGAGAAAAAGGCAGAATTAAATAGAAGTAAAAAAAAAAAAAAAAACGAGTAAAGAAAAGAAGCAAAACAAAAATAAAGGGAGAAAGTGAGATAGATAGATTGCGAAGTGAAAGGAAAAGAGAGAAAAGAAGAATAGAAACAAAAACAGATGGAAAAATAAGATAAAATAGATGAGGTTGAATGTATTTTTTATTCTATGTTACATTATGAACGACTTCCCCCAATAATACACGCTGCATCGTCTATTACCCATTTTATTAGTTCACTCAGTCATGTCCAGCTAGATCTTATGTTAAGAAAAATATATGACATTATTTTAGTTTAGTATGTAATGCACCAGTGGGTAGATGGACCAATACTATTTATATTATGATATTTTCAACGTACAAGATTCAAGTAAACAACAATAACTCCAAATTGTTAATCAACAAATATATATTGAAATAACATACAAGAACAAACATGCAATAAAATTGTATTCAATGTATAGATTAATGAAAAGAAGTTGTTCCCCTTTAACTGTATTTTGATTTGTAATTGATAGTTAGAAGAAAGTTCACTTGAGAGAAAAAAGTTCAGGAATCAATATTAGAGCAAGGTCTGTTTGTTAGAATAGATAACACAAGAATACAACTGATCAAAAATGTGTTGTTATAGAATGGTTCGAATCAACAGAGTCCAAGTTGACTGAGCTTGGCTAAGTTACAGAGAGAAATGTAAGTTTATGTTACGAAATTCTGTGTCTGTGTGTGCGTTTGAAATGTTATGAGCAAGATCGTGGACTTGTGTGGACAGGCGAATTTTACTGGATCTTACTGACGACTTATAAAAAGTTGCCTCTTTTAAGGCAAAAGGATAGGCTCCCACGGAAACGCGGGAAAAGTTAATCTTGCATTAAAAATATGCGATTGGTTAAAAATTAACCAATCACTACACTCGTACTAACAGAAGAGTCAAACAAGCTGAAAATCGAAGTATCCAAAGAAAAAACTGCGATGGGTAAATTGTTCTATAGAAAGGTAGTAGTGATTTATTAGCCAATCGCAGGTGAATAAAATGTGGGCGTGGAAAAACATAACAACCGCTACATAGTATCATAAAGGGATCGTTGAAACTTTTAAAACGAATAATGAAGAAAGAAGTCTGTGGAAATTTGAAACTCACAGGGTATTGAAGGCTACAGGGAAAGAAAACAGCGAGTAAGCTACCGAATGAACTTGCGTAAATGGATGAGAATGGAAGGGATGATAAAAAGACAAACATTGCTAAGAGATTCAAGAGATAAGAGGTTGTGGAGAGCCATGGTTTCCCACGTCGTCCTGAGGGCACAAAGAAGAAAAAAAAGGAGGAGAAGAAAATTGCTTGGATTGTAGCATAACAAAATAGTATAAATTTTTAAATAGCCATAAGACCATGCAACATCATCATTCAAGGGAGATAACTCAACAGAATTTATTAGGGGTTGTCGTTCTTATAATTTTTCCTATGTTAAAATTTATCAAATTATCGCATAAATTGTTTTTGTAAATAGTTTTTATGCATAATTTAATATTTTGAAGACAAAACTTACACAAGATTTTTCAAATAATAATTGAATGTCTCCAGTCACGCTAATTTTTAATAAAGCTTATCTTTTGTAGTTGCTATAACCGACATTTCCGGAAAGAATTATATAGGATATAAACTCCTATAATTTAGGGCCAATAAGTGAAGCACAAAACATATGAGACGTCTACAAATAAATCCTACTAAATTCAGTAGATACGACAATTTTTTTTTCCAATTCTGTACAAACACGGCTCCAAAATTAAATAATTGGTTTCTGGAACCTAGTTGGATAGGACAAGTCACGTGATGTGTTCTACGACGTCCGCGCGGTTGAACTCCAAATGACCTGGAAATAGGCCAGGGCTTGCGTTAAAAAGTACATTACCGAACAAAACACCGATAGGATTCGTGAGCTGGTCATTGATTCACCATAAGCCATAAAAGCGGCTCGTCAATCACAGCCAGGACCAGATCTGAAACGGAACAGTCAGCGACCAGACGACAAAATCGGTTAAAAACAGTCAGCGAACCAGAGCATGTCTCGATAAGCTGTTTAGACACGCATTATCATGACCATGCGTATGTCAGCGATGATTTTTCTACATACAACGCCACGACGAAAGTAAATCTCGTATACTGGCTCTGTCATTTTTTTTCCCAAATTACTGCTATCGCATGCAGTCAGTCAACAGTCACACACATGTCTCATTAGAGTGTGCTTTACACACACACACACACGCACATATTGGCGTACATATCATTTTGAACTTTGCAGACTCACTTGCAACAAAATAGCATCGAACTTTGCAGACTCACTTGCGACAAATCATTTTGAGCACTCGAGTTATTGGTCGTTTCATGATCGCAACACAGACAATTGAATTCAAATATGTAAATACATGTATCTATTTTATAAATGTTATTGTCATATTTAACTTGTCCTTCTTCCTTTTTGTGCGAAGATAATTTCTTCGCGTTTTTTTATTATTTTGCGTTATATTTGTGGAAACGCCATTCGGATTTTATTTTTCCACCTAAAATCCGGGTAGACTGACCCCTCAAGTACGCATGTCGTGAGACTTTATCTTTCATACGTGAAATTGCATTTTAATGAATTCAGGAAAAACACTCCCAACGTGGATCCGGCATTCTCGTGTGGATGTAAGAGACTTTCCTTTCTCTCGATCGGTAGGAGTCTTATATATCCAGCTGTTATATGTCTTTTCCCCCCCACACAAGAGCTCATCCCAGACGTACATGCATCGACAACATGTCGAAACATGTTCCTTGAAATTTTCTCTATACAAAAACTGTTCCCGACAGAATAAATATTTTTATCTCATTTTGTTTCACTTTTTTTTCAACCTACTTAACACATTTAGTTTTGGCCCAACGCACGATCCCTGGCCTAATAACAACAATAGAAAGGATTGTTATTTTAATGCCACGTGTATAACATTCCTTAGGTTTTGACCTGAAATAAGGAACACATTTATTTTCGACCACTTGAAGTTAGCCTAAGTCCATCAAATGATTTTTTAAAATTCTTAAACTGGTAGTAATCTGAAGGAGCAATGTTCGTAGAATATGTTGAATTAAGCAACTTTTTCTAACCGAGTTCTACCAGGAGATCTTTGATCATTAGAGCAACAAGGGCTCGTGCGTTATCATAGTGAAGTATGATACCTTTCTGTTTGCTAAGAGTGAATTCTTTTATCTAAAGCTGCTTTTAACCGTTTTAACTGCTGATAGTAAACTTCGGCTGTGGTTCTTTGATCGAAATGCAAAGGCATATTGGGTTAGCTAAAGATGCCTTCCAAAAACCAAGCAAAGTATTAAGTAACAGGAAAAATTTCTTAGAAACAACGAAAAGAGCATTGTTCCGTAATATCAGTCCTACATGGTAGTGAATACTGAATAATCTCCTCAAAGATGAAGAATAGAATTGAAGCAACAGAAATGTGGTTCTACAGAAGGATGCTGAGAATACCGTACACGAGACGAACTTTTAGAGAAAATCGTAAAAGGACACTTATACTTAGAATAAGAAAGAGACAGTTGATATTTCTAGATTATATAGTGAGGAAAGAGGGCTTAGAAAATTTGACATTCACAGGACATAATGAAGGCAAAAGAGGGACGAAGGAAAGAAGTGCATATCTGTTGCAGCATACCTACGGACGATAATGGGTATGCTCCCATTCACATAAATAGAGTAGTAAATACTGTATGTTGGTCTGCAATTGGAGATTCATTGTGGAATTCACATGACTCACTTCTAGCAGTTGACTACTTCTACGCGCCGCTGGCGAATCTTATATGTGTTGTTCTTGCATAAAGTATTATCGTTCATTACTAACTCTCGTTTGATTATTCTATTCAGTAACCTTCTCTAGGTTACAACGATAACCTAGCTCACGAACTTGTGCAAATGGTTGAAAATTTGAAAATCTGTCTAGTGAATATCAAATTTTCTAAGCCCTCTTTCCTATGTACCCCAGAAATGTCAACTGTCTCTTCCTGATGTTAAGTATGAGTGCCCTTTTTGTTTCCATTGTTTCTAGAACTTCGTTGTTTCTCACATGTCCCGTCCATGGTATTCTCAGCATTTCATCTTTCTGTAGAACTATATTTCTGTTCTTCTTCATCTGTGATGCGACTGTTCTGCATTCACTGTCATAGAGGAGGACTGATATTACGTAACAGTTCAATGCTCTTTTCTTTGTTTCTAACGAACTTTTCCTGTTTCATAATACTTTGCTTAGTTTTTGGAAGGCATCTATCGCTATCCCAATGCACCTTCCGATTTCAGCGTTGCACTAGTTGAGTAAATTCACCTGTTTTAAGTAGTGTCAACTGACGGCAATAATATCAGTTTGAAAACAAAACCTTCGACTTGCGCCCAGTTTGTTAAGCTGAATAAAATTAAAATTATTAATACCACTTGTTTACAAATACTCTTATGATCAGAATCATAAAAGTCTATGTTTATTTGTTCTTAGACAATGATGAATTATTTATAGCCATGAATATGAAGTGTTTTCTTCCTGAATAAAAACGAATAAAAAATCAGTCATTCTACGCCTCCAAAAATTAAAGCAGAATGTACAAACTGAGGGAGAAGATCAATTTGAAACAATAAGCATCAGAAATGCCTTTTGTGTGATTTCATTTCCGCTATGCGCGCGCAGCGTATTGCTGCGGCTCCCGCTGAACTCAACGACATCTTTTCAGACGCCGTTACTGGAATAAATTTATTTAAGAGCAAAGGGGTCGATTTAATTGCTTGCAACTGGTTCATTGTAAGCGATGTATTCAAGACTTGTTTCATATCAAAGCAGTCATTAACTGCTTTTATTTTATTTTTTATTTTTGAGAAAACAGCAAATTAGAGGAGCGGGATTCATTGAAAGAAACAAAAAAAGAAAAGAAAAAGAAAAAACAAGACATTTTTATTTTATTTTTAGTGATTCCGATTCAACGATGATGTTTTGGTTAAAGCAAATCTGTTGTTAAAAAGCATTTCATTCTATTGGAATATAAGCGAGTCGATTTAAAGATTATTAGATTAGCTCTCGTCTATCAGCTCTGATATATTTCATTTGGTTACTGAATTTAAGCAATGTTGCATTAAGTCTGTTACTCAGTGACACATATACTCTCGTTGTTTGCTTAAAAGTCTTGTAGAAAGAGTCCCACGAACGAATAATAAAAAACACACAAAGAAGGAAATATACAGTAAAGATATTTTATGTGAAAAATAACGAATTTTATATAAAGTACTAGTTCGATTCATAAATAATCTCCGTTCTTGTTTATTAAATTTATTCTTTAAAAAATATATTTTATTCAATTCACCACTGTTTTTGCAATGATTTGACACTTCAATAGCTTTTGAGTAAAATACCGCAAGTTTTGATGTATAAATGGTTTCGACGAGCTCTTGAATCTGGTTTTCCTTAGAGAAAGTTTTCCCCATTAACGCGAAATAATCGGTTGGTGAAAGGTCAGGTGGGTGGGAAGAATAGATCAATTGATTTCCCATTTTTTTTGCTGTGTTATTTGTAAGGTTTGATTGTTGTTTGAGTGAAAGGCGAAGTTATATTAATATATTTTATTGCAATTTATTTACAGCCGATAAGTTAGGATACACGTTGACTATTCCCAGAATCTCAAGTGAAGTGTTCGTCTTGTTGTATTTCTACGCTAAGTGGTTTACATCAATTGTGTGTAGGAAAGTAGTTCCTATGATATCGTTACATCCACCTCACCAATGAACAAAAAGTGATTGTTCTTATGCCTGCGAATGTAATGTTCAATTGTTAATTTTGTATCTGTGTATTTCACGGCCACTTCTAGTTGTGTTAAGTGTTGCATATTTTGGTGTTCTCTGATCTGGGGTGTTGTTTGTGTTGCCGTGTGTTGGTATTTTATTTTGTAGTGTGGTGATGTCATCATTGAAACGAACCCGTTTATGAATGGCTCCAATCTCCTCGGAATTACGGCTAAGAGCATCTCCCCAAATTTATAGACAAATCTTACAGATCCATTCTGGGATTTCTTCCTAACATAAAAATCTCGTTTTCTTTCCCCAAATTTTTGTTCTTTCATGTTTTGAATTCAGAACGTTATACACTTGATTGTATCCCGTTTGTATGTGAAAGCAATTCTTGCTTTGCGAACTTTTTGCTGTTACTTTACCAAGTTTTGACTTGCATATATATAATTTGCTTAGTATCATTTTACCATGTTCTTTTCTCCCGCCCTTTTTTTTTTAATTGTTTATTGACAGATTTGTAATTTTTGTTTGTTGAGAATTTTGTCATTTACACTTCACCATGGCCAATTACTTCGCGCGTTCAGATTATTTCATGTAACAACCATCCGAGGCTAGAAAAATGTTGCTTATCGTGTATTTTGACGCCAAGAGATTAAGGGTCGCGTATTTTGCATTACACCCTTTTAATTCACTGCCAATTTCCGTTATTAACGTCATATGCATAAAAGTGATTAAATTTCAGTAATACTGAGTTGGCTAGAAAGTCCTGACTCACTAAGGAAGCGGAAAGAAAACAACAAATCTTTATCTCTAGTGCAATTTCCAAGGAGTACTGCATTTCAAGTTTGTTCCACACGGTCGCGCCATCAACACTAAACTGTATTGCCAACAGTTAGACCGCGTCTACGACAAACTAAAGGAGTATCCTATTTCGGTCAGTGGAGGTAGAGCTTTGTTTCACCAAGACAATTTCGAGGCTACATACTGCAAGGTTGACTAAGAAGTTCAAACTGATGGACGGTGTTGAGATTCTTCCACATCCGCCATACAGTCCCGATGCTGATCCGAGCGACTATGACCTATTCCCCTCAATGGCACACTTCCTCCGCGGCCAGGGATGCAACATTTTTGATGAAGTGAAGTAGGCTTGTTTACAGCTTTTTTGGTTCAAAGCCAGCGGACTGGCATCTGCCACAGATTCGAATGCTGGCTGATCTCTGGCAGAAGATCGTCGAGAATGATGGACTTTATTTTGAAGAATAAATGTTGGTGGCGCTCCATAAAATTTTGTTGTTTACTTTCCACTTCCTAAGTGAGTGTGGACTGCCTGGTCAACCTATGCAAAAACACTATGCAAAAACGTAAAAGGTGTGTTGGGGTCATTAGATACCTTAGTTTCTATGATCTTTTAAAGATAATGTCGATGTTTTGAAAAGCGTGTAGTTGACAAAATAAAGAAAACAAAATGTATTACCTTACCATTGACTTATGCACATCTGTTACAAGAAGTGTCAACTTGGCACAGATCATTATTATAAAGTAGCTTCTCACATAACATGTGATAACATAAGTAAGATAACATAGGTAGGATATACAAGATGTTACGCGAAATTCCGAGAAACTCAATGTGGTTTTTGGCTTGGTTTGGTTTGTTCATATCAACCATAATGGGTTATTTAATGCCAACAATATATTTAGGATAGATTTGTAAGAATAGAATATGTATTCATTGCTGGTAAAAAAAATTAATGTATTGCTGTTAAATTTAAAAAAATATATTGCTGTTATTTTTACTATAAAAATGTATTTTCATACTTTCATAGTGTTTTGACCTACAGTCTGAAGGTTAACTATTTGCCCATAGCTAGAACACCAACAGGTGCTACTACCCCCGGTCAGGGTGAACCTGGAAACAACAAAAATTAAGATGTGGTTCCACGCTCCTCAAAACCTCTCGATCAGAGGCCTTGCTGCCGGATGTAGTTTATCATCATACCCAGGACTAACTTAAAATGAGATAAATTTTGCTCAAATCTGCTACTTTGCAGAGCAGACTTTAGCTTGGATTCTCATCTGAACAAAACAATGTTAACCTCTTCAAGTCAAGAGTCAATCTTTGTCTATCCCTCTTATCCACATAATCTTCATTTCTTACTGCTCTTTAATTCATATTACACACGTTGAACATAACCATTTCAGCATTAACCTATACATTGAGTGGCTCTCGAGCCTTGTATCAGTAGAATATGAATATTAAAAAAAATCGTTGGGTGACCATTCACAACCCTATATTTATATTTATTTGCTTGTTTATCAGACCGTCTGACTTTTTGTTTATTTTCTTAATTAATTTCCCAGTAAGTGAATGAAAGTGATTCCAACATCTGTTAATTCTTTCAACTTCTCCAAAAGTAACACAAAAATACTACTTACTTGTAAAATCCTACTGTAAAGGAATTTTATCTTGCCACAATAGACTTGGTTACAAAACTCAGGAACTAAACAATACGTACCAGTCGATAGATTAACGTGAGCGAACTAGATATTTAAAAGAAAAGTGTTATTTTCAGTGGCAAATAGCGTCTGTTAGAAATGCCGCTCAGCAACGGAACAATAAAGATGGAGGTACTTAAGAGAATAAAGATATAAAGTAAGTAAAAACCGAAGACAATTGTGTTTCCAGCTGTGATAGCTCCATCACGTGAACTGAAAAAGATCATTTAGAAAGGAAACTTCACAGAATTTTCTCTGTAGAGGTAATACGTTCTTCGGAGACACCTCTCGAAAAAAGAATACAATGGAATTAAGTATGAAATATTATACTTTACGACACAAAACCAAACCAAAAATATGTACTATCCTCAATGGGTTAAAAAAATTCTACATATCTAAGAGACAATGTCTATCTCTTTCTTTCTTTCTCGATATATATATATATATATATATATATATATATATATATATATATATATATATATATATATATATATATATATATATGGTGAACTCTCCCGTCGTATTCGACGTATGAGGGTCAAGAAGTTCAGTTCCTAGGAACTGACAGCCCAGACACCAACATATATGATTTGATTATAGTGAAGTTTTTGTGTAGAACCTACCACACTTTTTGAAGGGCCGAATTCAGAGACCTGGTGCACTACGCGCTACAAGTTCCCCAAAAGAGCCGCCGCAGGTTTTGAATTCAGAGTTGTTCTTCTCCTAGACCAGTTACCATTCAAGGCTATAAAACCCAGTCTGTCCTGCTATTTACCCATAGCTGGAGGGAGAAGAAGAGGATTAATACCTTTCCCAAGAGTATTAGCACGTAAGTGAATGTAATGAATTCGACTAGAGTTCGAACATTGTTCTCCGAATCCTCAATCCGAGCTGCTATCCCCTACGCTCTCTCTGTCTCACTCCATCTCTCTCTTTTTCCAAATCTTGTAACAGTATAAGTATCCATCCCACAATTCTAAACTAATTGAGTTTCTTTATTCCTGATTTTCAGACGTTTAGCCATCTTGATACCATTTTTTGAAAGAATCACTGGAAAACCCTTTGAGTTATTCAGCTAAAAACAGCAGGTTAGATTTGTGTCAGACCCACTGGCTTCCCAACCTAGCAATGGTGTGAGGGAAAAGATCATTTAGGCCTTTAGTAATGGTACCAACATTCATATTCTGGCTTTCATCTTCAAAGTCCATTCAAGAACCATCAAGAAGACGGTTAATAAGTTTAAAAAATAGGGAAGAAAAGATAGGAAAACCGGATCAGGCGGTTAAAACAGGAGGAGAGATCATCGTTTCAACTTCGAGCTAAAGAGATCAAATGATCGAACTCAATTTATAAGACGTTTGGCACGTGAGAGAGGAGTTTCAGCTATGACAGGCCAAAGAACAGAGAAAAAAGACTTGAAAATGAAATCGTACGTGAAACCTGTGAGGCACCTTGCTACTCTGGGATAGAAAATTAGAAGGTTAGAGAGTGATTATACATTCTTAATGCTCGAAAGAGAGTTCAATAGGGTTATAAAACCTCGGAGAATTCCAAGAAAATATCTTTAATCATTTCTAAGATATAACGTTTTAGAGCTTAATGTAACAATTGTACAAATTTGCACTACGCGATTTGGACAATTTTGCCGTTACACCAAGTATACATATATATATATATATATATATATATATATATATATATATATATATATATATATACATTTTTCCTCACTTGTTGCGTAACTCATGCACAACACTATCTTCAGGTACTGATTGATAGATAGCTCTGTTATTCTACATCGAGCATTATTATTTTATATTAACATCAGCACTGAATGTGGCACACACACAGACACACACATACACCCCCCATATATATATATATATATATATATATATATATATATATATATATATATATATATAGAGAGAGAGAGAGAGAGAGAGAGAGAGAGAGAGAGAGATGCCATCCTCTGGGTTTGTTTTGAAGACGATGTCTTAAAGACTCATACTGAGGATGACATTGTGTTAATGTCGAAAGTACTCGGAATAAAGCAATATGTATCAACTCGGTAATTTCCTCTCTTCTTTTAATACCAACGCCAGAAAGCTCACCCGAGAATATGCACGGATCCTGTTGAAATTAAGCAGACAAAACTTGTTTCAACTATTCAACGAAACTTGCTTCAATGAAAACATGCTGCCAAAATGCACATATATATATATATATATATATATATATATATATGTGTGTATGTGTGTGTGTGTGTGTGTGTGTGTGTGTGTGTGTGTGTGTGTGTGTGTACGGAATGTTAAAAAAAAAAATAAAGAGAAAACAATCCCACCATTAAAAGAGCTCAAATTTATACGCTGGCGGGGCTTATTGCAGATTATGTCAAGTAGAGAAATCGGTTATAGCCACCTTCCCAGAACCAAGGAATTATATTAAATGAAAGGACTGAAGTATTAACAAATTGCACATGCAAAAGAAAATATTTGTTAGCACACTTGCCACCGACTTAATGGCTAGATTATTTGGAATCATTTTGAACTCGGTCATGATATAAGAAATTCGTAGATTATTTCTTTGCTAAAATTGTTTCCTAAAGTTTACCACCTGATGAACCAGATTGTTGAAACTGCAGCAGCTTCGAAACTTTTCTTCATCTGTAAGAAAATTGTCCAGCACTGATTACCATAAATGAGGATAGACATGACGTAATAGATCAGTACTCTTTTCTTCGTTTCCAGCGAAATATTTTTATGTATCAATATTTTGCTTAGTTTCTGAAAAATCTCTTTTGCAGTTCCGGTGCGTCACCGGATCTCTGTGTCGCAGATTCCGTCGTCTGATATGACGCTACCCAATCAGCTTCGTGATAAAATCGAACTTCAGATGCCAAAACAAATGGTAGAATTGCTCGTCAACAATGTTTCCGGTACTGACTCCACCCTTAAGGTGTTGATTTTAGACACTGGTCTTTATCTGACTTTAAAAAAGTAAAAAAAAAAAAAAAATACAACATAAGTTGTATCTATTTTCATTATATAAATTGTAAATGTTAAAATAACACACGCAGTCTCTCTCTCTCACGCACACACATTCTTGAGGAATTATAAAGAAGGATCTGTAATGTAATCGATCCTGACCTAGCATTTCGACTTCATCACTTTCTCACCAACGTGACGTGGCATCCCTCTGCCTTTTCTACAAATACTTTCATGGCAACAGCTCCGATGAGCTTTTTTCCCTGGTGCCCCAACTACATGAGTTTAACCGTGCTACTAGACTGGCATTTAGGTCTCATCGTTTTACTGTTGAAATAGCTACGTGCGACCGCCATTTCTACTCTACCAGTTTCTTTTCTCGCATTTCTCAACTGTAGAACTCCCTCCCTATTTCTTGCTTCCCTGATAACTACAATCTTATTAAACTTAAATGCAACGTCAATCGCCGTTCTCTCGTCTTTTTGAACCCTGTTTTTATTTCGTTTCTTCAATCCTCCTCAATCTCGGTCTCTTTCACTCCATGTAACCCCCACGCGTTCCAGTGGCACTGTCGCCTGACGTGGGGTGAAATTATATTAAAAAAAAAGGTTGCTGTAACACTAAAAAACAAACAACTCTCTGTTGTAACGATCAAATCATAATTGAGTTTCATGCTATGCAATCGTCAGACAAGAACAATCTACCCGGTGGACGAAATAAAGGGTTCAGTTCGAAATTAAAGTCACCTGAAGAAGGCCGAAGCGTACAACGGCTGAATCTGGCAACAAAGATGAGGACAACAGCCCGAACAATGTAAATAGTGTAGACAAGAACTTGTCTGATGATTTGATTGCGTGAAACTCAGCATAAAAAGCATTATTTATGCTTGGTTTGTTAGTGTATATATATATATATATATATATATATATATATATATATATATATATATATATATATATATATATATATGTGTGTGTGTGTGTTAAATTGTGATTGGCTTCTTAGATAAATAAACTTCTGAGTTCATGTCGTGAACTGGTTTCGCGAGTGAATATTCTGGAACGTTTTCCAATACAGTTACAAGCCATCCCACATTAGCTGCTGACGACACGTCGAATAACCATTGAGCCTATGCTAAGTGTTTATGATGGAATGCAATCGTTCAATCCGAATGTTTATGGTGGAGTGCAATCGTTCAATCCGAATGTTTATGGTGGAGTGCAATCGTTCAATCCGAATATTTATGGTGGAGTGCAATCGTTCAATCCGAATGTTTATGGTGGAGTGCAATCGTTCAATCCGAATGTTTATGGTGGAGTGCAATCGTTCAATCCGAATGTTTATGGTGGAGTGCAATCGTTCAATCCGAATGTTTATGGTGGAGTGCAATCGTTCAATCCGAATGTTTATGGTGGAGTGCAATCGTTCAATCCGAATGTTTATGGTGGAGTGCAATCGTTCAATCCGAATGTTTATGGTGGAGTGCAATCGATCAATCCGAATGTTTATGGTGGAGTGCAATCCTTCATTACGTGGGTTCACATACTATAACATAACGAGTTAGGACGATAATCATAATGTGCTGAGGTATAAAATGTTCTCTTGTCGCTTTATTTATTATAGTTGACATAATTTATAGCATTGGGGAGAAAGCAGAGAATCTTCTGTCTGTGAATTTCTATAGGCCCTTTGTGCATGTTCCTGTCTCCTTAATCGTCTCCTTTTATTATCCTCTCTCCTTAATAATGTTTTCAAGATTCTTTTACACACAGTAACTACTTGCGTCTTAGTGGCTTCATCGCCTTGTTTGGAATGAAATGATTTCTAAACATTTTTTCTCATTTCACAAAAATACACTTACTTTTAATATGACACTGACGAATTGTTTTCTTTAATTTTACTTTTACATCAGTTGAATATTTGGAAAATATTGAACGTAAAAATCGAAGAACATAAAGATTTTGATATTATGTAAGCGGAATACAGTTGCAAAATGACTTCAACATACTCTGTTAGTTTTTGATGCCACGGCTAAATTTTTCATCAGATAATCACAATGATCGTGGGTGACAGTTATTTCAGAACTACCGTTGACATTGAAATTCAGACGTAGAGACTATACTAATAAACTTTGACAGTTGACCTTTGACGGCAACTAACAACATTACAAAATAATTACTTCCGGAATTATTTAGACGATTATACACATAAGCAGAGAAAACAGGGCTGAACGTGTAATGCAAATATAAGTGGATTTTAGACAATTTTCTCACAGATTAAGAAAAGATGTGGTTCTACGAAAAGATGCTGAGAATAACATCGAGGGAGCAGGTGAATAATGAGGAAGTTTTAAGGAAAATACGAAGAAAAATAACACTTATACATGGAATAAGAAAGTGACAGTTGAAATGTATAGGATATATAATAAGAAAAGAAGGCTTGGAGAATTTGACACACATAGAACGTATTGAAAGCAAGGAGGACAGATGGAAACACCGAGTAAGCTACCTAACGAGTTTGTGTAAATGGATGGCAAAACAACGAATTGCAGGGATAGTAAAAAGACAAGCATTACATGATGCTAGAAAGAGCAAAAGATTGTATAATGCCATGAGTGCCCACGTGGTTGAGGGAAACAGCACATAAAAGAAGATACTCCTGTTTGTCAATTTAATACAACGTTGTAACAGAGAATCGGGTCAGCCCGAGAAAAGACTCCGAGTAGGTTGTAGCTGGAAGCACCAAGAGTTGCCTTCTCTTCCACAATAGGCTGTTGAGCAGAAGAGTAGGCGGCGCTATTTGGAGATATTTGCATATGTACGATATTAGGCAAGTACTAGCCAATAGTCAGCGTGGGTCTGGGATTGAGATAGCTATATAACACCAGTGTTCCCCCACCGCAGTCTGGTGAAGCGATGCTCCTGACGTGCGAATACCAGACGAACACAAACGGTTCGGGCGGTGTTTTCTTCAGCCTTTCTAAGGATTGTACTACTTCAATTAATCCAGTATTTTGCCGTTATCTCACATCTCATCAACAGAAACATTTTACAGATAGATAAGAGTCATGCTGACACGGAAAATACTCGACAAAATAATACCTTATTTGGGTCCAATACCTGTTGGTGTTAGCCACATTCTACATAATCAAGGGATAGTTGTTAAAATCCATCATATTTTTATTTTATAAATATAGTATCTTTAACCATGATCCAAAATTCGAACAAGTACAACGATTTAAATATCAGAGAAGTGTTTTAACCGAGGCCAGATAGTGACATGGAAATCCGAAGACGCTTTGGGATAAGGAAAGATGCCTTCCAAAAGCAAAGCAAAGTATTAAGAAACAGAAAAATATTATTAGAAACAAAGAAAAGAGTACTGAACTGTTACGTGATATTAGTCCTCCTATATAACAGTGGATGCTGAACAATCTTCTCACAAATGAAGAGGATACTTGAAGCAACAGAAATGTGATTCTATAGAAGTTACCTTTAACTAAACGAGCAACGGCGAAGTTTTAGAGAAAATGTAAACAAAAAGGACACTTATACGTAGCATAAAAAAGAGAGAGTTGAGATTTCTAGGGCACATAATGAGGAAAGAGGGCTTGGTAAACCTGATACTCACAGGACAAATTGAAGGCAAAAGGGACAGAAAGCAATACATAACCTAACTAACGATCTTGTGTAAATTGTTGGCAAAACAAGGTTGTTTTGGTTGGTTGTTTTGTTCTATGGCATATCAACCTCAGTGGTTCATTTAATGCCAACAAAATGTTTGAAATAGATTAATAGCGATAGTTTGGTAAAAGACGGTGTGTATGTATACGTATATATCTGAACCATTTTTCAATTACTCATATTTTTGAGTACAATCCAACTTCTTAAGAATGTATAGCTGTTTGTATTATTTGTATTATTTAAGTATTGCTGATAATAATTTTTCCTTCAAAAATTATTGCTAGTAATAATTTTTTTATTACAAAGTATTTTTGGTATTAAAACCTATTTTTACACAAGTTTGGGTGTTAACTATTTGCCCATAGCTGGGACCCTAACAGGTGCTACCACCTCGGGTCAGGGTGGACCTGGGAACACCAGCAATTAAGAGGTAGTTCCACGCTCCTCAAAACCTCCTGATCAGAGGCCTTGCTGTTGGGCATAGTTTATCGTCATACCCAGGACGCGGATGTAGTTTATCATCATACCCAGGACGGAGCAAAACAAAGATTAAGAGATATAGCAAAAAAGACAAAACTTTACTAAGGCCTACAAAGGACAAGAAATTGTGGAGAGCCATGATCACCCGCGTCCTGAAGAGATACATAAAGGTGTTCGGTAAAGGCAAAGAATGAAAGCTATATGGTTAAATTTAAGCTTCTGTGACCTAATGGATAGCATAGATATCACGTTGTCAGACTTCCGGAAGAAAAATGGTAGTGGGTTCCGGTCTCAACAAAGGTTTATTCCTTATTTGCGACATACGCCCTTTACCGACGGCTGTAGAACGAGGGTCTGAGAAGTTACGATTAAAAGTAAGTAAAATAAAAAAAAAAGTAGGAAATTTCAACCGAAAGGAACAATTCTCAATTTAATAATAAATTAATGTTAGTATTATAGCGTTCAGGGGAAAAAATGAACAATGAAAGATCTCTAATTAAAATTGAGCCATTATAACCCTTTGCCGATCGATATGGAAGCTGTCTCGCTATGACATACTTTATCAATGAAGAAAAAGGAGGTGAGTTCGAGTCTTGTCGAAGGATTATTCTTTATTTCTGATATGCCCTCCTTACTAACATATGTGCAGGTAGCGTAACGACTATCGGCGTGGAAAGCGCAGTTGGTCCACCATGTTTAAATTCCAGCCTAATCTACTGCATTCACATTCGCCTAAATACTCCTGAGAAAGGGATGAATCTTCTCCTCGAGCAGTTATGGGTTGTATCAGCAGGTCAAAGTGGACTGTTAAGCTTTGGCTGTCTGACAGTTAATGAGGAAGACTATTCTGAATTGAAAAATGTGAAGAAGCCAACGGAAAACTACTCCACTATCTTTCCCAAGAAGTCATGGTAATTCACAGATAATAAAGAAAAGGAATCTGTGGAGATCTATAATCGCCGATGTTTTGAAATGACAAATACATACCCCCCACCAATGACCCCGCCCCGCCAAATAAAACAACAAAAAGTAGCGATAAAAAGCAATGGAAAAAGCCAGTAAGAAAAAAGAATTATTTGTCAAACAATTAATAATAATTTATAAAATCTTATGTTACTGTTTGTTTCGAATGCTAGGAATTTGAAGAGGAAGTAACATTAGTAAATGTTTTTATAAGCATTTTATTTCAAGACAATTGTTTAAATGTTTCGTAATTTTCATTTTATGGGTCACTCGTCCACAAATGCGAACACATTCACGCACACACACACACACATACGAACACTTGCATAATTAAACATGCTCATTTTTCATTATAGTGTCTTTACGTCAAGTTAAGTCAAAATAGATATTTTGTTACAAATGGTCTATATAGAACAAAATTGGATTATTTATAAGAATGGCGGTATTAGAGTGCACGCAAGGAAAGTACAAACGATACAATTCTGAGTGACATTATTTCTGGCCGCCTCACTTGAAGAGGAATGAATCATATATTATGAATAAATTAGAAAACTAAGCAAAGGTCACATAATGGCATGACCTCATGCATTCTTGTAGACACGGGAAAAAGAAAATTGTCCCAAAGGAAAACCTGAAGGAAAAATAGATAGATAGATAGATAGATACGAACAGAAGGAGATAGATAAATATGAACAGATTGAGGATTGAGAAAAATAGATGGATAGATATGAACAAATTGAGATAGATATGAACAAATAAATAGATAGATATGAAATGTGAACAGGTTGAGATAGCTAGTAGAAACATACTGAACATACTGAGGTAGATAGATAGTAACACACTGTGATATGAACAAACCGAGGTAGACAGATCTGAACACACTGTGATATGAACAAACCGAGGTAGACAGATCTGAACAAACTGTGATGTGAACAAACCGAGGTAGATAGATGCTATATATATGCTCCAAACTAATTAATTTGTAACAAAGAGCTTAGGCCTACGGGTATATCAGGTTGAAACATTGGCTCCCATACGATCATCGAAGTTAAGCAATGTAGAGCTTGGTCAGTACCTAAATGGGTGATCGCTGGGGAATACCAAGTACTATAAGCGGGTGGTGCAATGAATAATGGCTCGGGATTGTTAATCGGAGAGCCGAGTTCCAATTTCAGTTGGGTTCTTTATATTCACTTACGCACAAATCCCCTTGGAAAATATTTGAATCTACTTCTTCTCTCTCCCAACTATGGGTTAATTAGTAAGACTCGTATCACTAAATAATTATTATCTCCAAAAAATCTTACAATCGAAAAATATTTTGTGGCTTTAAATAACCTGCAAAAGGTTGACAAGCCGTAGAAAACGAATTAATCAAAGAGCTTAGAATAAAAGAAACAAAGAACATCACAAGTATTCATATATTAATATTAATTACATTTTAGATGTTTTCGCTATGATCCGTGTCAATGATAGACGCCATGACAGTTTTCTCTATGCCGTTGATTTCTCTCCGCCTACCTTCTTTGACTTCCGGATGAATTAATGTTCGAACTTGTTTTTGCGCCAGTCAGAACATCCAAAGTGATGACCAGCTGCCTGGTTCCCATTTTTCTCTGCATAAAAACTGCTTTCAATTTTTTGGTTCTTGAGTAAGGTGATCGCTTAGACATCATGGTCAAAATGTCAGAGATTCAGGCCTGAGTTTTAAATGATTAATGCAAAAAAAAAAAAAAAAAAAATCGTTAAGTTCTGATTTAACCAGATGATCTTAGCTGTGGATCTTTTCAGCATTAATTATATCCAGTTGTACGAGATGGTGCTGAAAAGTTCTTTGCCCCCCCCCCCAAAAAAAAAGAAAAAAAAAGAAAAAAGAAAGAAAAAAAAATAGAAAAAAAAAAGAAAAAAAAGAAAAAAAAAGAAAAAATGCCTAGTGTTTGCCGATTTTGTCAGATTTTGGGGAAATGGGGTCAGGTCAAGAACTGTTCTTGTATACAAAGAGAAGCGTTTTTAAAGACTGGCTTTTCAATCTAATTGAACTGTATTTCTGCATAATTGCTTGCAGTAGTTTTATTTATTTGTTCAATTTTTATCTAGTTTGTAAAAAAAAAAGAAGAAAAAACACAAACAAACCAAAAAAAGACAACGCAAGTTATGCGGTTGCCAAAGCAAAAGGTTTTTTTAAGAACATAACAATATGCGTGTACACCTGCCACTGTTACAATGCCAACTAAAAGGTCATCGATTTGGCTTGCAGTTGTGGCTTTATCGACAAAGCCCGTGTCTCTGTGCAAGATCAAGCTGAAGAAACACTCCGGCTGAATGCAATATACACACAAGAGTTCTCTTTCTCTCTCTCTCTCACTCTCGAACACAAACAGGTACACACACACACACACGCACACACACACACACACACACACACACACACACACACGCACACACACACACACACACTTGACATTATCATCGTGCATCTTTTCATTTTGTGAGTTTAAATGTGAATGTCACGAATTTATACGAGGGAAATAAAAAATTATCAACACTCTTGCCTAAAGATATATTATGGTGAAAGTGCGGATAATTTTTGACTTACCCCGTACAACTATATAACACTTACCCTCATATAATTATTTAACAATTATCCCCGGACTATTATATAACACTTACTGGATTTTTCTTAACATGAATGCATATCTTTAAGACATTATCTGACAAAAAACGAAGTTTCTGTCTGAATTTCTGGGATGAGGAGTTATCATTATTTACACTATTTATATTCAGACTATTGCGCCCGCCTTTGTTATTTTTATAGCAACGTTTTGGTCGTTGTGTCCTCTGGTCTTCCACAAGAGTATATTTATTTGAGTAACGTGTGGGGAATTCTGAGCTGAACCCTCTCTTTAATCTATGGGGATAAACTATTCCAATTCCACTGCCCACGTTTAGGGATGAACTAGACCATATATCCCTAGATATAACGCTGTGATAAAAGCAACGAAGATGAAGACAATAGTTCGAATATAAATTGTGTAAATAATAAATTAATATAATAATAATATAATTAATAATAAATTACGGGTGTGTCGTCAGTTTGCGGCGACGCGGTCGATTCTGCTTTACACAGGTGAATTGGGATGGTCCCCGGCCTACGTTCAACTCTCACACATGGTTCTCAGAAGTCGCATGGGCACTGCGAGCGACAAACCTTGGTCAACAGCATCGACCTGCCGGCTAAACTGTGTGAGGGTAGCCGGAAGGGATTTCCGATCCGACCGATGAAGGAGAATGCCTCCCCTAATTCACTATGCCAAGCGGCCATCGGCCAGACGCCTCTGAGGTCGACGGCTTTACCAATGTGCAGAGGAGCTTCTGAGAGGAGAGACGGAGTGACCTCAACATCCCTGGTGCAAAAGGAATCGGCAAACCATTGCACTATTTTGCGTTGAATGTTACCATGAAGCACAATTACAACAGAAATAATGGGGGAGTGGTGACCACAACGGCGAAAAATGTGCAAGTGAATAAATGAAAATAATTAAGCACGAAGTCATGAACACAATGAAAAGAGCAATGATTCCCTGGATTTTTAAATCAGTCTAATTGTTCCTCTTTTTCGAATATTTCGGTGGTTAGAAATTTCAGAGAAATGTTGGGAAAATATTCATAAAAAAACAACAAAAACAAAAACAGAACATGCTAGATTGATTTCTGCTCGTCATAATCAGCACTGTTTCTAAGTATAACGAAATAAAATTTCCCCAAGAGTTTTGATTAAATTCCTGACAAGACAATCAAGCGTTTTAATTTGTATCAAAATTTTTCCGTTATTTTTTAAAACTCATTTCTTTTTCTTCTATGTGCCGCGTCCCTTCAAGACATGGACGGTTATGGCTCGCAACAACGTAGCTCTTAGTAATGTTTGTCCCTTTACTATTCCTCCCACTCCCTGTTCTGTCATCTATCGACATAAGCTCGTTAAGCAGGTAACTCGATGTTTCCCTCTATCTCTGTTGCCTTCGTTATGTCCTGTGTATCAAATTCTCCAAGCTCTCTTTTCTCATTATATGTCCAAAAAGTTTCAGATGTCTCTTTCTGGCTTTAAGCATATCTCCTTTCCATGCACATTTACCTTAAAACTCCCTCGTTGCTCATGTGATGGTATTCTCAGCATCCTTCTGTAGAATTACATATTCAAGTCCCTTTTTGTTATGAAATTGTCCATCATTCACTGCTATGAAAAGATTTTAAATTTTGAGAAAACTTCTTTTTTTTAAAATCTTTTTTTCAGATCCCTTAATAGTTTGTTTAGTTTCTGAAAATTATCTTTCGATATTCCTATGCACCTTCGAGATTTTGCGTCAGATTTTCTGCTGGATGTTATAACATTCAATAGATATTCAAATTTCAGTACTTTCTTGATTCTGACGTCTCCAATTCAGAGAGCGAATCTTCATCTGCCTCTTTTGCTAATGACTATACATTCTATCTTCTTACAATTGAGGATGTGTCCCTGTTTATCGCTTTTCCATTACTACATTATGTAATAATTTCTTTCAGTGTATCTTACTACAATTGATGGTGTGTCCTTGTTATTGCTTTTCCATTACCACCCCTTCACCGTTGAAACTGTTAGATGTAGACGTCTCTTCTACTCCAATAGCTTCATGTCTCGCACATATCGCCTGTGGAACTCCCTTCCTTATTCCTGTTTCCCTGACAAATACAATCTCCAACTATTTAAGTGTAACGTCAATCGACATCTCCAGTTGCCTTGATCTATCCACTTCCCTTCTCCACATCCTTTCACCTTTCATTCCTATCTGCTCTCGCTCCAAATCATCTGTAACCCCCTTGCCTTGATCGATCCACTATCTTTCTCCACATCCTCTCCTTTACCACTCCTATCTGCTCTTCCTCCAAACCTTCTGTAACCCCTTGCGTGCTAGTGGCCTCCAGCCTTACTTGGGGTGATTAGCTTAAAAAAAAAGAATTACGATATTAGGCAGGAATGGGTCTTTCTGATGATTGATAAATAGAAATTTGGTCAAGAAATTTCATCTGTCTCAATGTATAAGGAGGTACGGTGGATAGCGGCTCGGATTGAGGAATCGGGGAGCCCAGCACGAATTCCAGTCAAATGCCATTACATTCACTTACGTGCTAATAACCTTGTGAAAGGTATGGATCCTCTTCTAGCTATGGGTAAATAGCAGGACAGACCTGGATCTATAGCCTTGGATGGCAACTGGTCTACCGGAGAAAGAAATGACAACCTACTGCGGGAAAAAAATCTGCCTCGTCAGTCATGTATCGAAAGATACATGATCGCCTAAGCGTGTATCACGCATGGCACATAACGAACAGTGTATAAGTTAATGGTCGATCATGTCTCTTTCGATTTATGACAGACTAGACAGAATATTTCCACAATAGGCTACCGTTTCTTTCTATGGTAGACTGGTTGCCAACCAAGGCTCAGTTTATAGCTGGGAAAGGGGAGAAGTAATGGATTCATAGCTTTTCCAAGTGTATTTCACACCTCATATACGTCGTTTTGGTTTCCATTTTCCTTAGGCCTTCTTCATTGCTTACGTGCTTCATCCATGGCATTCTCAGCATCCTTCTGCAGAAGCACATTTCTGTTGCCTCTAGCCTTTTTTCATCTGTGAGATTGTCCAGCATTCACTGTCTTACAAGAGGAATGATATTGCATAACAGTTCGGCATTTTTTTCTTTGTTTCTAACGAAATCTTCCTGTTCCTCAGTGCTTTTGGAAGGCAACTTTTGCATATTTCGATCCCTGCGTACTTTGTCAAAATAACCAATATCATAAAGTTATTGTACATTTGTACTTGGACAGACTCTGCCATATAAGTTTCTTTCTTTCCTTTTTCAATTCTCATCGAATGATGTCACTTTTCTCATGGGTCAAGTTGACATAGATGAGAAGCAAGAAGTTCCCTTCGTTAGTGAATTGTATGATCACGTGGTTCATATTTGAAAGTCCAATTTCTAATTTTCATGCTATAATACGAGGACTCATTCTACCTTCATATTATCATTTGAAATATGACAATTTGCTTTCGAGCTTAAAGCGTTGAGAGGTGATTGCGTTCTTTTAGATTTTCATCGTAATGAGCAAAGCATATTTCTTTTTATTAAAGATCAACCCATGTCTGTCATCTCATCTATCGTTGCTATTGTTTGTTTCTCATAGAAATACCATCGGTTTTCCGACACCTTTTTTAATCCGGGTAAAATTACGAGTAAGTAAAAAGGAGAACTTAATATGCTAATTACAAATTGTAAGTAAAGCAAATTCAAAAATTTAATTATAGCAAGTGTTTTAACCGAGGACGAATTTACTCAAGTAGTTAGTCAGTTATGTGCCATGCATGTTACACGCTTAGGCGATCATCTATCTTTCGATTTATGACTGACGAGGCAGATTTTTTTCCGCAGTAATTTGCCATTTTTTTCTGTGGTAGACCAGTTGCCATCCAAGGTTATAGAACTCGGTCTATCCTGCAATTTACCCATAGCAATGGGGAGAAGAAGAGGATTCATACTTTTCCCAAGGGTATTAACAAAAAAAAAAAGATTCGACTGGAATTCGAACTCGGTTCTCCGATTCCTGAATCCGAGCCGCTATCCATTACTCCACCGTACCTTCTCAATTAGTGCGGAGGCGCGTTAGGATAGCAAAAGGTGCCTTCCAAAAGCTAAGTATTAAGAAACGAAGATTTACATAATATTGGTCCTCTTATATGGCAATGAATGCTGGACAATCTCCTTAGAGATAAAAAGAAACTTAAGGTAACAGAAATTCTAAGAATACCATTGACGAAAGCAATGACGAAATTTTACAGAAGATGGGAACGAAAAAAGAACACATATACTTAACATCAGAAAGAGATAGTTGAAATTTCTAGGGCACACAGGACATATTGAAGGCAAGAGAGGGAGAGAGGAAAGCAGTACATAACCTACCTAACGCGCTTGGGTAAATGGTTGCCAGAAAAGGAATTAGGAGAGGCAACGATGAGAAAACATTTACTAACTGCTACAAAGGACAGGAAAAGCCACGATTGCCAACGCCCTGAAGGGACACGGCACATAGAAGAAGATTTTAAATTTTACGTGATTCCCATACATTTTCAAACATTTAATTTATATAGAATTTAAATTTAATAATAGTTTAACTAAAGTTTGTAACAGTCAATGATGCTGTAGAGTTACGAGAGATGCATATTTATTGGGTTAGATATGTATTATAATATAATAATTGTTATGTCGCTTTGTTTCTTCCGGATAATCTGATCATCCGGATAAAAACAGAAAATCTAGAACATTTCTGGAACGTTTACAAAGAGGTATTGAAAAATTCTTATCCAGAAAATCTTTCCAAAATCTGGTCAAATCAACAGAGTTTTGGGAGGAGGGCTTCTTGGTTTGGTCAAATATTATATATATATATATATATATATATATATATATATATATATATATATATATATATATATATATATATATATATATATATATATATATATATATATATATATAAGTGCGTGTGTATGTGTGTGTTTACCATATGTTCGGGTTTTGCCGAGATTGCCCGATGGTGTGATTTTCTGTCCTGGTGATATAAGCTATCAAAATTCGTTTTACGTTATACCTGAGAATTAAAGTTATAATGAAAATTGAAAAATATCCCAGTTGGAAGCTTGAAAATCATTATAAGCTTACAAATAGGAAATCTCTTCAAATGGTCTATTTTAATTAAAATAGCCGAATGTTATATTTTAATATTTCTGTTGAAATAGTTATTCTTAATCAGAAAATTATTATATTTAAGTAAAAAAAACATTACAGGCTCTACTATAACGGTACTAAACACTTAATACAGTTGTTATTACACACACACACACACACACACACACACACACACACACACATACACGCACGCACGCACGCACGAGCGCGCGTACGTACGTGAGTGTGTATCGTAGACGAGTGGTTAGAACGTTCGTTTTCTGACCGGGTTAGAAATCTCACCATGGTCGATTTGTCAGGAAGGAGACTTCCTGATGTTATCGGTCTGGAGGTGGAACGATCCCAGCGTGCGGCAACTTTGAAAAGTGCCTGAAAACCATACCACGGGCTGAGTGAAATTGGCTAGACAGAACCTTTTAGGGCCGGCGATAGCTGCGCTATCACGAAGTCACAAGTCATCGTGACCGAGGGTTTGAGTGTGCTGGCGTTGATCATTCTAGATAACACGCTCTCTCCCAGAAACTGTAACTAAGGTCTGCTCAACATAGTTGCAGTATAAACGATAGGTTGGCCCTGTGGGTGTTTTACAAACACGAATGTGCCTGAGTGAAATTCTGCAATAGGGATTGGCTAGCCACCTTAGTAGACGGGTATCTTCGAATACGAGTGGCCAGCTATTATTATTATTATGTATAACGAATGATTTAATTTTAATCCGGCATTTTTATTACTCCCCACGTTATTATAGTAGACTCAAGTATTTGAAATACGAGCGGCAAAAAACGCTGTATCGAACGGTGGTTTACTCTAAAAAGGGAGACGCAGGTTCAATCCCTGCCAGAGATCACATTTTCCTTATTAAGGTTTATCGAATGTGCTGGCCGATAAACGTAATACACATTGTTTAAAGTAAAAAATGGGGGATCAATTTAAAATACGCGTGTGCACCTCATATATATATATATATATATATATATATATATATATATATATATATACACACACACACAAATATATATCTATATATCTCTATATATATGTAACAACAACCCTAAAAGATATATCTAACAGCAACCCTAAAATATATAAAGATATGTAAGTGATAAAAGGAAAGAGAGTTCAAGAACAGGGGATACATATATAAGATATAATTAATATGTTGTAAAAATGGAAATATAGAAATTAGAATTAGTTATAAAGTGTGTTCCAATAATTTGGACTGATTTTAAATGTGAATAAATTTTAAGAGTCTAATGATTTTTTTCTTTTTCTTTCAGATTTAACAACTTAAGTCATTGACAACTTCAACCATGTAAAGATTAACAGTCAAACAACGTGTTAAAGTTATCGAAGCCTATTACGAAAATGGACGTTCAAATTTATAAATATACCGCCTAATGATTCCGCTAGCAAAAAATGCGCACCAAACAGTGACGTTTTGTGGATGCAGTGGCTTTTCAACAATCTTCCTCGGATTTCCATTAGCCCAAATGCGACAGTTCTGCTCATTAGCGAATACACCAAGATGAAAATGGGCTGCATCACTAAAGAAGATTTTTTGCGAAAAATCTTCACCGGCTTGTCTGTGCTCGTGCACCCAATTGACGAATGTACGGCGCTCCAAATGGCCAGTAGGTTCCAGTTCTTGTGTCAATTGAATTTTGTAAGCGTGTAGAGACAAATCTTTTGTCAAATTTCGATGTAACGTTGTTGTGTGCAGAGGTTCAGTTCCTGCGCGCGATGATGAATAGAGGTGTCTGGATTTTCGGCCACATTCTCGTGCACTGCAGGAATGTTTTCAGCTGAATGGCGTAAACGAGCAAGCAATGGTGTTTTCACATCTGCCACCGACTCAGTTTGTTTGAATTTACGAACAATTTTTCCAATTTCGTTCTCGGTTGTTCGATTATGTTAACCAAAAGAAAAAAAAATCGCGAAATGCTGTTTGAATATTGAATTCGACATTTGTGGATTTAAAGAAATATAGTACTTAATAAATTAAAACCTATATTATGGATATTTGAATTATATCAAGTTTTAAATTTGAATATATCAAATTTTAAACACACACACACACACACGCACACACACACACACACACATATATATATATATATACACATGCATACATACATATGTGTATGTGTGTGCATGTTTAAAATTTGATATATTTATAGACAGTGTGGACACAGAAAGCCAAACTGCATGGTGACTGCCAGTTTCACGCCTTAAGCGACCATCAGGCCATGTTTGGTCCCTAAGTCCATAATCTATCTATCTATCTATCTATCTATCTATCTATCTATCTATCTATCTATCTGCATATGTTCATTTTGGAGCAGCTTATATATATATATATATATATATATATATATATATATATATATATATATATATATATATATATTAGTTATCTTAAAAATGAGCCAACATTTTGTTTGTCATTGTTGAACTTCTGCACTTAATTTGTTTTTAACATCACTCGTTGCATTTCAGTACACATTTGCAATAGGAATGATTAATTTAGAAATAATCCTGGTATATAACACATTTCTCAGTTATTTAATCAATGGACCAAGCAATCGAGCTGCCTCAGTCGATCGATCGATAGGTAGATATTTACAGAGATATTTACTATATCTACCTCGATATTTCTCAGGAAATTCACCAATCTGTTACGCCCTACACACCGAAGCTTTTCATTCATTTGAAAAAAACTGACTTCTGAATGCACGCAGATTCGGTCTGATTTCGATTCTAAGAAAGCTATTAAAAATAAGTAAATAAAGTAATTAGAGAACGCTTTCAGAATTAATTATTTTAATGCTTTGCTCGACCACAAATATAGATCGAATGGAATCTGGCTTCAGTAACTAAAATTCAATATTGTACGTCATTGATTAAATGTGTGAAAGAATAAATAATTCTCTTTGCTGGATAACAATGCAGTTACGTCCCGCTTTATTATAAACTCCACAATTGATCTACACTAATTCGGAAAGGTATAAATACGTTTTATATCAGGTCACTAGATGAGCACTGCTGGTATCATGTAACCCAGTATTACTTGCTGCATTGCTGGAGGCTAAACCGGTTGAATAGTTGTTAGAGAAGAGAGTTCGTAACGAAGAAAACTATCCTCCTTTGACTAACTTACATGCTCAGATATTAATAAGAGGTTGCATTTGGTTGCTTTTACATGTCAATCCTTGTTTGGTTATTTAATATTAAAATAATAATAATAAAAATAATAATAATAATAATAAACGAAACTTTAACATAAAGAATAAGACTGAGGTACCAAAAGTGAAGATGAAACAACGAATTCAAGCGAAGGGAGAGAGAATCTGGCGTTATGAAAAAACAGATTCTTCTGGCAAAGCAAGATATTTAAAGAAGATGCCAAGAAACTATATCGAGAACTAGGAAAAAATAAAATAGAGATAAATGATCGACCTAATATCCAGGAAGTTGAGGAGTTCTGGTGTAAGATGTGGGAAAACTGCAAAATGCCCAATGAAAGAGCTACATAAATCAAGAAACAACAGGAACATTACACATATATAGAGTGCCAAAAATGGACAATGAAAGAGCTACATGGATCAAGCATCAACAGGAACATTACACACATATAGAGTGCTAAAAATGGACTGATATCAACATTACCGATACAACCGGTGCCATCTGCAAAACCAAAAACTTGAAAGCAACAGGAATAGACCGAATAGCCAATTTTTGGAAAAAAAAATCTATCTAGCACCCACCAAGACTACACACTAGCATGCAATGATATAATCATAAACCCAGAAAAATATAACTTTGAATTCAAAAACCGGGCTGGAGACGTTTGGGCTCCGTCAGGTTATTCTCGACCAAGAAACACCACTTCTGCTGCGACTGCAGTACACGTAGAGCCTCTAAGAACCCTGATGGGTCACGGGATTCGTGATCTTGATTTTAGGCAACTGAATGACAAAGTGTAAAATATTATGTGTAACGTGTTTTGCCCTCTAAAGGGACTAAAGTAATGCTTTTGTTGGTAGACTTATAAATGTGTATGAGTGGAAGGAGAGATATAAACGCGTTTATATCTCCACTTCCAACTTTTATGAATTACACAGAAATTTTCCCACTTTGTCACCCATTTGCCTAACATTGTTCTGATATATAGAATTTATATATAATATTCTCCCATATGAGTATGTAACCATTTACTTCGTAGGTGACCCCTTTGGAGCGGATAAATCCATTATAAATGCTAAAAAGAAAAAAGTAAAAGAAATAAAAAACGCGTTATTAATTATATGTACACGAGCATGCGCAATAGTCGCTCGTTTGACAATTGACGCTCGTGATTCAATTTCTGAAGGACGATATCGCCAGGGGTATGCTTTGGCAGGTTGCGTGCTCCATGACACCTGTCAAAATACTTCTTGTAGCCATTCTTCGATCGGGTATCGCGCTGGCGAATTACATTCTTATCAATCACCCGCGGGTCATGGTTGAACTGTAGTTTAGGCACCAGTGTCCACAAGTTCAGCTGGACTCGCTCCAATTTTTAATATGGCCTCCAATTTAGCTGGGTTATGCTCTCTTCCAGTTACCGCAAGTGAGGTGCCCAAGAAATTTGATCTCCTTTCGTCTTAGTTAAGAGTTTCTTTATTTAATTTTAGTCCGACCGTGTAAAGTCTTTTAAACACTCCGTTCAAATGTCTCTCAAGTGAAACTTTGTCCTCGCTAAATGTTAAGATATCGTCAATGTAACAGAGAACGCATCTTCTTTATCAAGAATCTCTCCCATAGTACGTTGGAAAATTTCAAGGACCGACAGAAATGTTCAAAAGGAAGCTCTTTTTCTTAAAAAAAATAGCGACCGTGAGGAATTATGAAGGTTGTTAATTTTGCAGAATCATTCTACAATGGGAAGAATTCGGAGACTTCGTCAAGTTTGTTAAAGATTTTAACCTCTTTTAATTTGTGTAAAATATCTTCAGTGTAGGAATAATATACCTTTCGCGTTTCACAGGTTTATTTAGGCATCCTAAATCCTTGCAAATTCTTAACTTGTCATTTTCTTTTTGACCGGTACATTGGAAACACACCAGTCAATCGTTATAGGTAATTATTTTGATTATACTTCTCCGCTGCAGCCTGCTTTTGTCTTTTCTAGTCGTAGTATTAGTATTTTCCGTGCTTTAGCAAGATCTCGAGATTCTTGACAATAACCAAAGAAGGATCTGTAATGTAATATATCCTGACCAGACATCTCGATTTTATTCATTTTCTCACTGACGTGATGTGGCTTCCTTCTGTCTTTTTCTACAAATATTTGCACGACAACTGCTCTGACGAGCTTTTTTCCCTGGTGCATATTGTAATTAGACATTGGGGTTTAGATTTTTAAATTGTTGTTTTATACCCCTCCCCAAACAAAAAGAAAATTGTACATATGGGGACTAGATAGGACTTTCATAGAGACATGAGGTATTATGGTGAATGAAGTGAGAATGGTACGTAAGAATGTGTTGTTTTGGCGTAAGGAATATTACGGTATATTTGGGTCAGTGATTGTGACTAGCTAAGTTTAAGTATAAGACTGGTGAAGACCAGCCTTCCCTCATTCCCCCTTTGGCCTTGTGCCATATTTTTGTATAATTTTACAAAATATATATCGCTTTTATTCCCCGGTGTCTCGATTGCATGAATTTAAGCGTGCAACTAGATTGGCATCTAGATCCCATCGTTTTATTGTTGAAATAGATAAACACAACTTCAACCCCCACAGGTTCTTTTCTCGTACTTCTCACCCGTGGAACTTGCTTCCGTGATAACTAGGATCTTCAAAAATTTAAATGCAACGTCAATCACCATCTTATGTCTTCTTCAATCTCCTTCATCTTTGTCCTTTCAATCCTCCCTATATTCAGTCTTCTCTTTCAATTCCCTGTAACCCACTGCGTGGTTTACGGCCACATCATGTTGAAACAACGGTCCCACTTCGATCACCGTAGTTAAGCAACTTCGAACCTGCTTAGATAGTTGACCGCTTGGAGATACCAGCTGCTGTAAGTTTGGATGTGCAGATTGCGTAGTGGATAATGGCTCGGAATTGTTAGTCGCTGAGCCGAGTTCCAATTCCAGTTGTATTCAGTATATTCACTTATGCGTAAATACCGTAGAAAAAGGTATGGATCCACCTCTTCTCTCCCCAGCTACGGGTTTATTAGTAAAACTTGTATCACTAAAACTATTATTTAACCCTCAATGAAAGCTGATCTTCAACAAATTGATTTCTTGCAAAGAATACATATTCTATTCATACTAATCTATTCTAATAATATCGTCGGCATTAAATAACCCATTGAGGTGTTGGTATGCCGTAAAACAAAATTAACTCTAACTCAAACCCACTGCGTATTAGTGGCAGTCCCGCCTTGCTTTGGGTGAAATTGTTAAAAAAAGATTGTATGGTTCTACATCGTTTTTATTTAATTTTAACCGATCTACACTGGACTGGTTTATCGTTAAGCTCACTGAAAAGTAAAATCTTGATGTTATTAATCCTTTTCTACCTTAATCCTAATCCTAGATCACAAACAGTGCAGTACCGCAACTTAATAGATTGTCGGTATGCGCATCTGCAACAAATATACGTAACGTTAGTACCACCGGTGACCGATGTTTTCGACAATCCAGCCGAAACAAGAAACACCTTCGCCTGTCCTGTAGCGTATCCAACTTTCCGAGTGGCCTCAGCGAGTCGATACTACCCTGCTTGTTTCCAGCTTTCAAATTCCCCGATTACTGATCTATTAAATATTCCCAAATCTCCTGTCAGCCCAACGACTTCCCGCTTTCAATGAATTCTCAGGGCCAAGAAGTCAGTCTTGTACTTCAAGAACAGACTACTAGTATCAGCTGCATTGTCAAGAACTAATAAAGGAGAGAGAAGTGAAAAGTGATATTTCTTCTTGTGAATAATAAAAGAAATGTGGCACATGGCCATGAGGAAATGGAGCAGACTGGTCTTCACCTGTCTTATATTTAAACGTAGCCAGACAAGACAATAACTGACCTAAACATACTATAATATTCCTCATGCCAAAACAACACATACTTTCTATAGTTACCACAATTCCACAAACCGTTTATGAATTCCTAACTAAAGGGGTCGATGAGCATGCACGCCCTAGCTAAGTTGGGGCAGATATAATGACTTCACCCCCTATTAATAATGGCAGTGCCGGCCAAACGCTATAAGAACGAATAGAAAAAATTAAAAGAAAGGGAAGAAAAAACCTTTGTAAAATTCTTAGCTTGCCAATAAAATATGCTCAGTCTTCCTCCTTGTTTCCTTATTGAGTCTGTTCGTGACAATAAGTTTCTAAAATTCGGTATGAATTTTTATTTAAAGTTTTTTTGTTAATCATTTGACCTCCAGAAAGACAATAAAGCCGCTAAGAAGCAAGGGGTTACTGAGTGTTAGTGAATATGAGAAGAAAACAAACACTATTAATGATAGAGAACAATAAAAGAACAATAATTAAGACGACAGAAGATAACAATTGACATTGCGTTTAGTTTTTTGGAAATCAAAGTTGACTGGGAGGCAAGAAACCACAAGCGAGAAGTACGGTAGAAGAAACTGTCAACATAAAACATACGGTTTACATCTCGCTATTTCAACCGTAAAAAGAGACCGTGCTGCCAATTTAGTATTGCGCTTAAATTCATAAAGTCTAGGTATCACAGAGAAAAGTCCACCAGAACAATTACCATGAAAGCATTTGTAGATAAGGCCCAGGGAAGCTACGTTACCGCGGTGGGAAAGTGGCTGGAATCGAGATGTCAGGTCAGGACCAATAACATTGCAGATTCTTCTTTGGATTTAATTATATAATATTAATGATAGGTTTTTACATATTCATAAAGTTCATAACTTTCCTCTTCACTTTAACAAAGAAAACATATGTCGTGGAAACCATAGTGAATCTCATGAAATCGAACTTAGTAACGACAGTTTACGAGACAAACTCGATAACCATAACGTTATAACAGGCGCCTCACTTGCCTATATGAAGTACTAGAGAGCGAGTCTTGAGAGCAGTATCAAGTGACTCAAAGTGACCAATTCTGCTACCTTCAAAATCAATGACATCTATTCATTATTCAATCATGTATCATAGTTTATGTGGGTGTGCGGATAATTAGAGACGTGTCCAGATTCCAGTCTGTTGCATTGTCTTTCACGCAAATGCCCTTAGAAAAGGCATGAATCCATCTCTTGTTCACCCCCAGATATGGGTTAAATACCAGCTTAGAATAGACACTCTAGCCATGGGTGGCAATCAGCCCAGGAGACGGGATACACTAAATTAAAACCGTGTATACGGTAAAGGGAAACCAGTCCACTCTCTTTCCCAAGAAGTTATGTCATTTCACAGATAATAAAGAAACGTAAACTGTGGAGAGCCATGATTTGAACGAATATGATCTTAAGAAAATTCTAGTTTATATATCAGAAGTACAGATATTTTTTCTTTGGTATGTATCGAAGAGCAGATATCGTTTTCTGTTCATGTAAAAGTCTGCGATAACCCAGTAATATTAAGCTGGGCTGTTGTAAGACTGGGATGAACGCCAGGCTGTCAGACTAAACTAAATGCGAAAAAGAACAAGGATATGCCAATAAGCAACAGTACAAAGATGCAGGTCAGAATATGCCATTTTACTTATTCAAACCACACAACATTTCCCCAGAGCGGTTGACCGTGCGAACAATTCTAGAGATTTATCAAATGGTATTTTTGTAAATTGTTTCTGATATTTCCCTTGTGACTTGGAGAGAACCAAGTTCTTAGAGCCAAATTGTAAATTATTTCATGGTTTAAACAGGCATTTTGGCAGATTATGCTATTTTGTCCTGAAGTAGAAAAAATGATGCAATAGCGGCTGTGGAATCATTTGGGAGGAAAGAGATGAGTTGGCGACCAATTTGAACTAAAAAATGCCGTCTGCTAGAGTAAAGATAGCCATAAGAATTCCATCTGTCTTAGGATTGGTCTTGAAGTCATAGTTGGCATTCTCTTAGACTTATTGCCACGCATTTAACCCATTGCTGGAGAAAAAAAAAATAATCCACGCGTTTTCCAAGAACATTAGTGGTACGAATTATGGCACGTGATCGTTAGAACGTTCGCTTTCTGACCATGAGAACCGCGTTTGAATCTAACCAGGGTCGATTTGTCAGGAAGATGACTTCTTTATGTTATCGGCCTGTGGCTAAGCGATACCAGCGTGAGAAACCTTTGGAAAGGGTTTGAAAACACTACCAAGCATTGTGAGTGAAACTGAGAAGACGGAACTGTTTGGGAGCCGTCGGTAGTTATACTGGCACAAAGTTACAAGTCATCGTGACCGAGAGTTTGCGCGTATTGGCCTTGTTCAGACTTGGTCACGCCAAATAATGCGCTCTCTCCCAGAAACTGTAACTAAGTTCCGCCCAGCAGTATAAACCAGAAAAATGCCTGGGCATGCGTCGGCAATAGAGATCGGCTAGCCGGCCTAGTAGAGAGAAAAACTCGGATACGAGCAACCAGCCATTATTATCGTACGAATTTAACAGGGAGACTTCAGTCCAATATTCATTATAACTGTTGCTTAGTTTGGAAAACCGCTTTGATGGTAAAAAGCACTTTAGCATCACCCGGAAGTAAAAGCATTATCGTCCAAGCAATTAAATATCAATTATAGGTTGTTAATATTCTTGGTTCATGGTCAAACGGAAGAGGCTTTATAGTACCATGTTCACCACAACGAAATCACCATAAACTAAATTCAAACAGATCAAATATGATAACGTTTTTTTCAACGAAAGATAATGTTTTAACGAGGGTCTCAATTCTGTTACTCGACTTCAAATATTTGTTAAAATAATGAGCTATACAGATATATAAAGTTAAATTTCATAATTTATAGTAACGTAGCTTAGTATTCAAACAAAATGGTCATAGGAAAACTGCAAGAGGAGACGGCCATCTTGTCTTAAAAATCAGCATTCTATATGATAATTCTTACCTAGGCGGGAACAGCAACAATTAGAGTCGGTGTTAAATACGTGACTTTCTATAACCCACTGAATAGGTTTCTTTTTCTTGTTTATGTGGGTTGGTGAGTTAGTCAGGTTTACGAGTTAGTCTAAAGACTACTAATTCTCATTGGATTCACTAGACTTGCGGTGGTATTGTTCTATAAGTTCAGCTTAGTAAATAACAACTTCCGACGCTTCGTCATGGTGTGATGGTCCGCAAACGGAATTCTCGATCATTAATAGCGAGTTCGATCCTCACTGAGTGCTAAACTAAGCTAAGCTTAGTTAATAAAACCTTCGACCTTCTCGTCGTGGTGTGATGGTTCGCAAGCGGGATTGTCAATCAATAATAGCGAGTTCGATTCTCAGTGGGTGTTAAACTATGCTAATCTTAGTAAATAATAACTCTGGTCGCCTCCTTGTAGCGTGATGATCCATAAAAGTTATTATCGATCATTAGTAGCGAGTTCGATTCTTACTGTCTGCCTTATTGTTGTTTACTTGTGTGCAAAACTAAGCTACAAATATGTTTTCTTTTTCCTAATGCCACAGTATGAGGCATTCATTGAGAATCTAACAGACAGCATTAGGAATGGTCTGCGAGATAAGCTTACTAACCGTTGCACGATAGCGTAGAGCCAATTTTAATTTTATGCTTGCACCAATTATACTTTTTGGATAATTATTAAAATAATAACCAAACATGCCTTCGCGGCGGTGTAATGGTTAGCAAGCTTGTTTCGTTAGCACAATTACGACTGGATAGTGGGTTCGATCCTCATTGGGTTCCCACTACTTTCGACCTTGTGCTACATCTAAGCTACGCTTAGGAGAATCACTTTGGTCACCGCGAGGCGGTGTATCGTTAGCAAAAGCTTATCGTAAAATCTCTGATACGAACATTTAGGTACTTTTATTATCGTTCATGTATGACAATGGTTGGTCCTTTATCCTGGACCTGTGTCCTACGTCGCCTAAGAAAGAATCTAGGCTACGGGAGGCAGGCTAAAGTAGATTACCTGTACCGTTAAAGTTAACCAATGAGAATGTAGGCCTGCGAGCTAGGATACGGTCACCGAAAGCGCATGACTTTTAACCACGCAAGAAAAAATACCTGTGGAGAGTGCAACCGGTTACCGAAAATTCATGATTTTAAAACACTTCAACAAAATTACTTGTGTATAGTGCGCTGTCGTCTGTTTTTCGTAAAAACCTGACCATAAAACTCTCGCTATACTCGAGTATATGTGATATGTTTATGTTCAATAAATCACAGGCCATTCCATTAAATTTGGTTTCGTATGGTAATAAAATTTAATAAGGTCTGATATGCGAACGAAGTTATATTTTTGTCTTGTTATTATCTTCAGTTGATTTTTTTACCAGATGCTGAGTGAGGCAATGATTAGGACGACAGGAAAACTGAATTTTGCTAAAGGTGACCATATTAACTATTAATCGACTACGTTTTCTTCTTTTCCTTTAATTATAAAGGGTGCTATGGGCAAATTGTTGTCATTTTATATTTTTAATTTCGCGCATGCGCGTTGTTTGTTTTTGATTTTGTCGACTGCACAGTATAGTAGGGTCAGTTGGGCACCGTCTGTGAGGAAAGGAGCACCATGACGCAATTCACACCGTCAGAAATTTGGAAACGGCATGCTGTACTGCTTGGCATTCGCGAAGGAAGCTCCAATACGAACATTTCAGGGTGTTTGGGTGTCAATCAGAGGACAGTGCAGAGGACTAGGAAAGAGTTGAATGATACATCTAGACAAAATCATAGTGTTAGAAATCATCCCTAGTGATGGCGACTTTATGTCTCCACTCCCCACAGGGCCACAGACTCAACACGGAGGCCTATATCAAGTGCCTTGAGGAGGTAGTGCTGCCCTGGTTCAAGAGAGTGGCTGCTGGGAGATCCTATATCTGACAACAAGACTCTGCACCATTCCACACAAGCAGGAGAAATCAGTCATGGCTGTCAGCCAATTTCTGCGACCACATGACCTCTTACATCCGGCCACCTAACTCACTCAGACTTCAACCCTCTTGATTATTATGTGTGGGGCGCAGTTGAGCGAGAACCCTCCCCACAAAAAAACAAACAAACAAAAAACGCTGTAATCATTATATATTAAAGATAATTTATAATGAACGCGCTAACCATTCGACTAGGCTCTCACTTTGGTTGTGAAATTGGTCACGTGGCCGAATGTTTATAACGTTAGCGTTTTGACCATGAAACTCAGCTTTCGAATTTCTTTTTTACTTTTTTTAAAAACTAATGTTCACACAATACATAGCCAAAGAGCCTTCAAGGTAGTGGGCTACTGTGTAGAGTTGTATTAGCGTAAGAAAGAGCAATATAATAGGAAATTTAGACAGCCAATTCCAGACTTGAAGAGGTCAAGATTTAATTAGCGAATAAAATGTCAGAGTTCAGACGGAGACGCTAGAGTTGAGGTAGAATTTAGAAGGATGCAAAAGCCCAATCCTAATCAGGAAACAAAGGATGAATCTCTACTCCTGTTAAAAAGACCGGAGAGGAGTGTGAACTGGTCGATAGTCAAACCAGTAGTCGATTATTCAAGAGGTTAAATTCTTTATAATATCATTTTTGGGAGACGATCCCAGAGTGTAGAACTCTTGGGAAGTGCCTGAAAACTTCACCACATGTTACCCCTTGCATTGTTAGTGAATGTGAGCGGACGAAACTAGTCTGAAACCGTCGATGGTTGTGGGAATGGGAAGGGATAAGCTCTTTAGTGTTTGGTTGACAATCTATCAGGAGGTGGTGACTTGATAAAAACTATCTACTCCAGCAGCATCCTGGGACATTCATGGCGATGGTTATGACGTAAAAACTCAAAATGACGAAAATTCTTAAGACATGTGAATTGCACAATTTGCCGTAGGCGGAGATAGAGTCTTCTTCTTGTAAAGAACGAGACTTATCCAAATTTTACTATCAATGATTCATAACATTATTGATTCATTACTTTAATGGGGTGGGGGTATCTACGATATGACTCCATCCCATTAATAGCTACGTGTAATAATCACATCGACTTTATTTAAAATCAGATAAGATTATTTTTGTTAGAATTAAACAGTGGTGGTGGGGAGCTTCAATAGAACACGTTTTTAATAAGCCAAGTAGAACGGCTGATTCGATACCAGCTGTAAAAGCAAAGAAAAATGCAGGCACAGTAAAAGCAAGGGTTAACATTTGCCCATCTATTTTACAAATATTTCGTTTGACTTAAAGAAATTATCTGACCAGATGGTAAGTGGTATAGAACTAGACTATCCCCCAGTACCATCGCTTACGCTTTATTTACTGTTAAATGTGCCGAGTGGTTGAAACGTTCGCTTTCCGACCATGAGACCCAGGTTCTTGTTTTTTGATTGATTCGTTTTTACGGTTTATCAACACTTTCCAGGTTATTTAAAGCCAGAAATTATTTTTTCATTGTAAAAATGTTTTTTTGAGATAATAATGATTTAGTCATGCAAGTCTTACTAATTAATCCATAGCTGGGGGAGAAGTGATACCTTCCCCAAGGGTATTTGCGCATAAGTGAATATAACGGACCGACTGGAATTGAAACTCGGCTCTCCGATTAACAATTCCGAGCCATTATCCACTGCACTACCCGCATATCCAAGCTTATAGCACCTGGTATGCCCAAGCAGTCACCCATCTAGATACTGACCAAGTTCGACGTTGCTTAACTTCGGTGATCGTAAGGGAACAGGTGTTTCAACGTGATGTCGCCGTAAGCCAGACCCGGGTTCGAATCTCACCATGCTCGATTTGTCAGGGTGGCTTCTTGATGCTTGAGGCGATACCAACGTGCGACATAAAGTTGACCTAAGTCTTGTGAGTGAAATTTGGTAGATTGGTGGTTGAGCTAGCCTTGTATTGGACTTGTTCAAACTGTTGATCACGTCAGATAAAGCGCTCTCTCCCAGAGACTCTATCTAAGGTTTCTGAGCATAGTTGCAGTATAAACCACGTGGGCTCTGTTGATGTTGAACAAATACAAATGTGCCTGGTCAGGCATCTGCAACAGGGATTGGCCAGTCGCAATAGTAGATAGGCATGCTCAGATACGAGTGGTTAACCACCAGCAGATACACGGATAAGGAAAAGCAACTTCCGGTAGGGATCGAACCTACGTCGCCATTCGAACACTATAACAAGCCGGTAGGGGTAAAGTTATAAAAATAAAAAATAAAAGAGGGATGCCTATTCAAATACATGTATCCATTAATTATAGCCTTTAAAGGAATAAGAAAAATATCGGATTATAAATAAAACCAGTTAATTCCTAAGAAATTACTTTAGTGCAAGGTTTCATTAATTCATTGTACAACAATTACGGAGCTCATAAATTCTATAAAATGCCTTCTCCTATATTTACATGGCGCTCGGCTAATCATAACTTGATTATAACAAATTCGCCATGCATATTCATACAAGTATAGTGAGTTACAATTTTACTATTCTAATAAAAAGGAAGTTTATATTACACAATAAATATTTCATTTTTCAAAATCTAGTTTTATTCATCGTGAATTTATTTAACCCGACATTGTTTCTTGTTATTTTAAGCGTTATATTTCATGATAGGTGAGTGGTTAGAACGTTTGCTTTTCGACCATTTATCACGACTTATCGACCCGGGGAGGCGATGACAGCGCGCAGCACCTTTGGAAAGTTCCTGAAAGCCGTACCACAGGTTGGCCCAACGTTTGTGAGAGAAAAATTTGGTAGACGGAATTGTTTGAGAGCCGTCAGTGGTTGTGTCAGCACAAGTCATCGTGACCGAGGGTTTGAGCGTACTGGATATGTTCAAGCTGTTGATCACGCTAGATAATGCACAAACTGTAACTAAGGTCCGCTCAGCATAGTTGCAGTAGAAACCACGTGGGTTCTCTCGGTCCTGAACAAATACACCTGTACACACATACTAGGATACGAGGGGCCAAACATTACTACTATTTACTATTAAACAACGAAGACTAGATAAAATGGTTTCTGGTTATAGATAGGAATCAAGAGTATCATATGTGATTTATCTTTTTAATGCTATATACTTTGAAGACATAGACTATTATGGCTCTCCACAGATTCTTTTACTTTGTTATCTGTGAATTGCCACGATTGATTTAGAAAGATAGTTGAATGGTTTCTTGTTGCCTTCTGCGCAGATTGAAATACAGAATTACACTTTTTCCATCCAGCATGTAGGCGAGCATGCACCGCATATATTTTTTCTTTGTTATCCGGGAAGTGCTATGATTTATTTGGAACGGTAGTGGAATCATTTCCGGTTGCCTTCTCCACAGACTGGAATTCAGAATATCGTTCCTCTCTTCTGGATACAAACGATAATGGCTCTCCACGCATTCCTTTTCTTTGTTATCTCTGAATTGCCATGGCATCTTGGTAAAGATAGTGGTGTTGCTTTCCGTTCCTCCTTCACAATTTAGAGTATCCTTTCTCTTATCAAGATGTATACATATTCCTTTTCTTTCTTATATCTGAATTGCCATGATTTATTTGGAAAGATAATGCCGTAGATTCCTGTTGCTTTAACTCTAGATAGAATTCAGTGTTTTCTATCTTTTTGGATTTCAGCCACACAAAGCTATCCAGCTATCTGTTGGGATAAAAAGATATTTTATGTTTTCCTCCAAGGGAATTTGTGCGAATGTGAACGCGACAGACGATGCCGGAATTTGAACTCTGTTCACCGAGTTCACTTTGCATGCCGATAAGCGTTACACTGCCCTCACATCACATCCTTTCCAATACCGGATTAGAAAAAAGGAATAAATAATTATTGGAAAACAAATGATAGACGTATTATTAATGAGAAGTACCTGTCAGAGAATGAGTTGTGTAGCAGGACAATCTGCTAATTAACTAATCAGTTGCTACTGAGAATGGTTTAAACGGGAGAAGGATTTTGGCCTAGTAAATAACGTCCCCACATTAAAATAACGAATGAATAAAGTTATGAATCATTGCTAGAAAAACGTGGTTTTATAGGAATAAATTTATTACTTCCACGAAACATTTACAAAATGAGAAAATACAATTTCACCCACGGGTTAATGCCTGAGTATCAATGAAAATACAAGGATGCTACTTACGCTCCGTTGTACGTTGTCTACAAGGCCCGAGACTTATATACTTATAGCATCTATTTATTAAAGAGTAAATTTATTGGATGATTTTGCCTAAGAAAGAAGGAAAATAATAATTTATGAAATTATTTTCTTTCTTTCTTAGAAAAAGATCTGTCATTTATAAAATTTCCTACCGAATGAAACTCACCTTGTAGAAATCCTTTAAAGAGAAACCTTTCCCAGAAGGTACCCACTAGTGCGGTTATTTTTCTGTTTACTGAATCTAAATTTCAATAGAAATGTGGAATAAAAATATCTGTAACTTCAAAAACAAATAAATAATACATTGTTCAAATCTGCTGATGATAAAATAATGTTATTATTTAATTAAACTGATGATTTATTTTTGTACAGACTCTAATTTTCGCGCCTTGAGCAGAAAATTGAATTCAATGACTGGCTACGCGTAAGTTTTACGAACTAGTCTTGGATTCGCGTTCACATCGAAGACAACAATTAAAAAAATAAAAAAGAAAGAAAGAGGAAAGAAAAAAATAATATATAGAGTCAGCTTTAAATTTTAATTCATATTGTTATTACAAACACTCAAGGCAGTTCAAGAAAAATACACGGAATTCTTTACCACAACAAATAATTTTAAATAAAGACTACGTGATTTTTCACATAGCTGTTAATGGGAAAGGCTGATCTCGTACATACCGCCCCATCATTAAACTATTAAATCATTAATGTTATAAATCATTGATTGTAAAATGGGGAATAATACAAATTTATTACCTCAACGAAAAATGTTACACAAAATGGGAAAATGCAATTCCACCTACAAGTTAATGCAGGAGTACATATTAATATACTTACAAAGATGTTACAATCAACTGTGTGTTTACTGCAAGACCCGAGACTCTGGTAAACGGACTACCTTTCTTCCAGCTTGACTAGGCTGCTAATTCTCGCCTTCCTTTTTTCTTAGGCAGAAACAAAAGAAACAAAGCATAAAAATGAAGAAAAAGCCAAACAAAAAACACAAAAAAAAAAAACATTTAAAAAACGCGTGTCCTGTTGCTAGCTTGAAACTTCTGATTACCTGTATCAGTCATCTGACCAGTTTTGCCCAGTACATTTTAGGGTCAATTTAATACAGGTAATCAGAAGTACATTTTAGGGTCAATTATAAATCAACTGTTTTTATTATTGAAATATGAATATTAGACCTTGGGCGTGGAATCAAAACTCTGTGGCTTTATTAACTCTATATAAATTTCACTAGACGCTGATTGCTTTAAGTTAGAGATTTTAATAAGATATTCACAGTTGGATTTTACAATGTGGATTGAGTGAAATTGTTCGATTCAAAATGCCACGTTAACGAATGTGACGACAGAGACCTGACGAAGGCTGGAATGTACAATGGTCGAAACGTTGAGAGTCTAGCAACCAAGATGAGCATGATGGTCCGAATAGAAAAGCATGTAATAAGGATAATGGCTCATCTAAAACAAAAACCACCATAAATTCTTTTCCCTCGTTCATTATATTTGTCGCTTGTGCCTGTTGATTTCGTTTCGTGTATAAAGATAGAGTAAAATTGACTTATTTGATGAAGATAATCTTGTTAGCATTTATGGTAACATGATTTTTTTATAGTATAGACCAAGTATAATTTTAGCGTATATATTTTTTAATCATTTCCATTCAAACAAGGCGATAAAGCCACTAAGACGCGAGGGGTTACTGAAAATGAAATAAACTTAGTCAACACACACACACACACACACACACACACACACACACACACACACACACACACACACACACACATATATATATATTATGCGAACAGTGTAACTGATATCCGTACGGAAAGTGGATTCAGCGAGCTGAGTTCAAATTACGAGGGTAAGTCAATAATTATCCGCACTTTCGCCATAACATATCTTTAGCTTTGTTACACTGTCTTCTGCTCAAGCGTGCTTATAGTTGGTACTATTGTGGCCATGTGATCGAATTTTGAGTTTGCTCGCGCCAGTATTCTTGTTGCTGTTACAATGTAAACATGGCCGCTCCCCTAACAGTGTTCACCAAGGAGGATGAAAGAGCAGTGATCCAATTTCTCTGGTCGGAATATGTGTCAGGTGCTGAAATTCTTCGGAGATTTTGACACAATACGGCGACAGGGCACTACCGCATAGACGTGTGTATCGAGAAATTTAAAAATGTCCGGACAAGAGTGGCGCAAGAAAGAGGAGCAGGACGCTCGTCAACCTCCACCACTGACGAGTAGATTCAACAAGTTCGAGAAATGGTAATGGCGAGTTATCATCGATGAATTAGCATATTCTCTGTAGATTTGGATCACTGTACTTTGTTCCTCCTTGGTGCACACTGTTAGCGGGGCGGCCATGTTTACACAGTAACAGCACCAAGAAAACTGGCGATCACGTGACCACAACAGTACCAACTATAAGCACGCATGAGCAGAAGGCAGTGCGACAAAGCTAAAGATATGTTATGACGAAAGTGCGAATAATTTTTGACTCGCCCTCATATGAAGAATTTACTTTATCACTAATGTCCTTGGGAACGACGTGAATCCATTTCTTCTTCACCAGTTAGGAGTAGACTAGGCTCTCTCGCATTGTCTGGAAATCAGGCTAAATGAAGCCCCCCCCAATCTAAAACCATGCATTACAATTCATAGATAATAAAACTGGAATTATGGGAGTGTCATGATCGCCTAGGTCCTAAAGCATCAAGGCATTTTAAGAAGAGAATAATTGTAACATTTATTCACTCATAAAACCAGCAAAGAATAGTTATCTAAACAAGATGGAATTTGGTAGTCTGTTACTCTCAGTGCCATTCAGGAATCACTACACTAACAATTGTATAATAACGAGTGTTCGTGCTTTCTGACGCCGCATCACGTCTCTTATTATAAAGAGTAGCAATGTCGTACCCGAAACCTGCCTAGCCATAGTTTTGTACAAATAAGAAATAAAACATAAATGCCGACAAATAATAAAGGATTTGTTTGTATGCATACCGGTGTGTGAGTGTATCAAAAAACAAAAAAAACAAAAATCAAAACAAAACAATCAAACAAAAACAAACCGTAATCTCAAAAGACAAACAAGTGCCACGCAGAATTATGGTGGCCGGTTTCTAGATATACAGGGTGACCCAGAAGTCACCTTCTTCTTTACACACTTAGGCGATCATGTATCTTTCGCTACAGGACTGACGAGGCAGATTTTTCCCGCAGTAGGTTGCCATTTCTTTCTGCAGTAGATCAGTTAAAGAACCCGATCTGTCCTGCTACTTACCCACAGCTAGGGGAGGAGAAGAGGATTAATACCTTTCCCAAGGGTATTAGCACGCAAGTTATCGATTCGATTGGAATTCGAACTCGGCTCTCCGATTCCTCAATCCGAGCCGCTATACATTACTCTACCGTACTTTGCCAAAAAGAGAAGTTAGAAAACTGGAATAACAGAAAAGTGAATTTGCAACAAGCAAGAAAGCAAGAAGCAGCAAGGCATTTATCGTAGAGTTTGGAGAGAACAGAAGAAGCTCAGGACTATTTCAGGTATACCAACAGATTTACATGCTTTGTAGTCTAAACATAACAGAAATCAGAGAAATGAAGAGATTATTAGTGATACGAGCGTAAATTAGATTATTGACTATGGTAATATCAAGTGTCCTCTCGCGAAGGAAACTTCCATCAATGCTCAAAAGAGCGATAACAGTTAGTGGAGTTGAGAAGCCTATTTTCCTGAAGAAATCTGTCAAGGGAAAGATTCTATGGATATCAGCCGACGATAATGATTTTCTAAGCACAGCTTAGATATGGCACAAGGCTGAAAGTAAGGGGCACCCAGTGAGGATCGAACTCACTACTCAGTCGTAATTGGTCTAGCAAGACAAACTTTCTAACCATTACACCACGTCGAGGTGCCCACATGTCAGCCGACGATAACGCCAAGTGTTCGGTCGGTGAATAACGCATATTTCCTGTATGGAAACGGTTATTCTAAACTTTGTCGTTATCCTTTTCTCGGGTAAAAAAGATGCAAGGCAATCAGTTACTGGAGCATTACTGTTGTATGAAGCGTAATAGCGTTATTTATATAAGGTTTGAAAACTGTCTACCCAGAAATCGGTTAGAAAGCTCTTAAATCTATCCCAGAATAGTATTGTCAGGGTTACATTCCCGTAATAGAATTGATGCAGCCTTTATTCGTTTCTGCATAACGATATAGTTATGGCTCAGAGAAAGAAAACCGAGAGAACGAAAGAAAAAAAAAAAAAGGATGAGATAGAAAGAGAGTGAGAGAGAGAGAGAGAGAGAGAGAGAGAGCGTACACACACACACATATATATGACTGAGAGAAAGAAATTAAAGAAAAAGAGTATATATATATATATATATATATATATATATATATATATATATATATATATATATATATATATATATATGTATATATATATATATATATATGTATATATATATATATATATGTATATATATATATATATATGTATATATATATATATATATATATATATATATATGTGTGTGTAAGTGTACAGGGTGCGATGGACAGATTGTCGTAAAAGAACAGTGACGTCTCATTTTAATGGATATATTTACCAAAATTCCACAAAAATATCTTGAAATACCAAAGAGTAAATTTATTCAATAAAATCGCCATTGGCTTCACCCACGGTCTCCAGACGACTTTGGAATCTCCTGCAACTCTTCTGGACGGTCTCTTTTTTTAAGTTGGTGAATGCTGGTATAATCCTTGCCTTCAATTCATCTTTGGTGTTACAAGGGATTTTGTTGGTCTCTCGCTTAATTACACCCCAAGAAGATTAACTGTTTAAATTAAATATTAAACGAAATTAAATGCATGTTTAGAGATATTCAGACTGACGACGAAATAAAAAAGTGAGTACATTTTTGGGCATCCTTTATATATATATATATATATATATATATATATATATATGTATGTGTGTGTGTGTGTGTGTGTGTGTGTGTGTGTGTGTGTGTGTGTGCGCGTGATTTATATATATAGTATTTATGTATTATATTTATGTATTATATAGGTGCGGTACTTATTGGAAAGTGCTCAATATCAGTGATAGAGCTAACATACTTTTTTGTTGCATGAATGTGAGTTTGTAACCTTGTGCTTTTTCTTTTGAGAATCGAAAATGCGTAAAACCCAGGGTTACAAACTCATATCCTTACAACTACATATATATATATATATATATATATATATATATATATATATATATATATATATGTGTGTAATTTGGCAGCAACTTTTCTTTCAAACATGTAGTGTTGAATGTTAAAGACAACATAGTCTTACATATTTTCTTTTGAATTTTCTCATATTCTCTAATGAGACTTTTTATTTGAAAATAGTTTCGAAATATGTATTTTCCATACGATGACCTAGCGCTTTCGAACATCATTGTTCATCTTCAGGGTCAATATTTTAGTCAAAAATTTTTTTTTTTTTTTTTTTTTGACTAAAATATTGACCCTGAAGATGAACAATGATGTTCGAAAGCGCTAGGTCATCGTATGGAAAATACATATTTCGGAACTATTTTCAAATAAAAAGTCTCATTAGAGAATATGAGAAAATTCAAAAGAATATATATATATATATATAACTGACAGAAAGAAAAGATAAGAACGAAAGAAAGAAGTGAGGGGATAGAGAGACTACTTATATACGACTGAGAGAATGTAAAGTAAAGAAATTTAGAAAGAAGAGAGAGGAGATAGATTACGCATGTGTGTGTGTGTGTGTGTGTGTGTGTGTGTGCGCGTGTGTGTGTGTGCGCGTGTGTGTATGACTCAGAAGAAGAAAAAGGAGAAAATGAAGAAGAGAAAGAAAGGAAGAGAGACAAAGTAAAGTTGCGAAAATGAAAAAAGAGAAAGACAATGTTTTTTTTTGCGCCCTCTCATCTAATGATATTGCAGTGTTCATCATATTCTCAAAAGTCTAAAGTCAACACCAATTTCTGATTGCTATTTCAAAATGGCCGTCTTCGCACCTTTCCAGACGGCTGTCATGGGCAAGAAACAATGTTCCATCACTTTGTTATTTTTAAACGAACGGAAGGAATCGATTTAAGCACTCAACTAAACGCACTGTCACATTTCATCTTCTTTCAAGGGGGACATTGATGTTTCTTCTTTTATTTCCTTAACTATTTTTTTCTTTTTCTTGTTTTTTTAGTTTATTTCTTTCATTTTAGTTATTACACTGGAACTGCTCTTCCGTATCGCAAAAGACAAATGCGCACGAGCAAAAAATAACGACCAGATAGAGAGAGGCAGAAGTGTGTGTGGGGGGAGTGCACACAAGAAGAGAGAGGGAGAGAAAGAGGGAAAAAGAGAAGAAAATCTTGGTAAAAGAGCACAGAATGAGAGGGAGAAAGATAAAGAGAAAGGGAAAGTGGTCGAAATCTTGAAAAGAGAGCACAGTGTGTGTGTGTGTGTGTGTGTGTGAGAGAGAGAGGGGGAAATCTTGAAAAAAGAGGACACAGTGTGTGTGTGTGTGTGTGTGTGTGTGTTTGTGAGAGAGAGAGAGGGGGAAATCTTGAAAAAAGAGGACACAGTGTGTGTGTGTGTGAGAGAGAGAGAGAGAGGGGGGAATCTTGAAAAGAGAGCACAGTGTGTGTGTGTGTGTGTGTGTGTGTGTTTGTGAGAGAGAGAGAGGGGGAAATCTTGAAAAAAGAGGACACAGTGTGTGTGTTTGTGAGAGAGAGAGAGGGGGAAATCTTGAAAAAAGAGGACACAGTGTGTGTGTGTGTGAGAGAGAGAGAGAGAGGGGGGAATCTTGAAAAAAGAGCATATTTTGAGAGAGAGAGAGTGGTTGAAATTTTGACAAAAGAATACAGAGTGAAAGACATACATATATATATATATATATATATATATATATATATATATAGTGAGAGAGGGAGAGAGATAGATTGGGAGAGAGAGAGACGGAGAGAGAGGGAGAAAGAGAGTGAAAGTAAAATCTTGAAAATGAGCTCAGTGCGAGTAAGCAAGAAATAGATAGGAACATATACATTTATACGAAAGAAAGCGGACAGATCTTGAAAAGATATTGAAAAGAGATAGGACAAATTTTAACACACACCGATACATATATACAGATAGATAGATAGATAGATAGTGAGATAGTGAGATAGAGAGAGAGAGAGAGAGAAGGAGAGGGGGTAAATTGATAAAAGTGCACAGTTCGAGGGAGTGAGACAAAGAAAGGGAGAGATAGTAAAACTTTGAAAAATGAGCTCAGAGCGAGTGACCAAGAGACAGGTAGATAGGAACCTATACTATATTTCGAAAGAAAGCGGAAAGATCTTGAAAAGAGAGCGTAAAGAGAGAAGAAAGAGATAAGACAAATTTTAAAAGTGCGCGCACACATACACATCCAGAGAGAGAGAGAGAGAGAGAGAGAGAGAGAGAGAGAGAGAGAGAGGGGGGGGTCTTGAAAAGCTTAAATTGTTGACAGTTTAATCCGTCATACATAGGTAATCTACCTACGCTTCATTATCTCTGGAGTATAGGACCGCCGTGCTCTTTCTGTAGCAGATACTCTTTTTTTCTTACAAGTTAGAATTGCCAGCCCCTTGCCCATCCCCGCCTTGAACTTCTGTTTTTATATATTTATGTTTTTTTTTTTTTTGTTTTTTTTTTTTAAATGTGTTTAACATTCCTTTGGACTGTCTACATATAGTTAAAGTGTTCCAACTGTCCTGCCATTTACTCATCAGTGTGGCGGCGGACGTAAACTTAATAACATATGCTGCCAACTCGGCATTGTGTGGAGAGCAGATTCAGAAGGAAAATAGAAGTAACGATAAGGCGAGTTCGACGAGGAAACCAAGAAAAAAAAAGAATTAAAAATTAACTGTAAGAAGACAAAATACATGGTTGTTAGTACAACGGCCCTTTTCCTTGGTGCTCCGACTAGATGAATTTAAGCGCGCTACGAGATTGGCATCTAGGTTCCAGCCTTTTATTGTTGAAATAGCTAAATGTAACCGCTACTTCTACTCCAACAGTTTCTTCTCTCGTACTTCCTGACAGTGGAACTCCCTTCCGCTTACTTGCTTCCCTGATAACTACAATCTTTAAAAATTTAAATGCAACATCAATCACCATCTTCCGTTGTCATCTTTTATCCTTTCCTCAATCCCCCTATACCCAGACTTTTCACTTACTTTCACCCTCTGTAACCCCCTGTGTACTAGTGGCACTCCCGCCTTGCTTGGGGTGAGATGGTTAAAAAAGCAAAAAAGAAAATGAAAAAACAAAACAAGTTAGGTGTCAGGGATGTAAAAATCAAGCTGCTGTGAAAATTTAACTAACAGAGAGCGAAAGTGTGGCACAAAAATCGCATAGGAAAAGTGAAAAATTATTTTTAAGAAACAAGTAATATGTGTGTGTCGCGGTTTCACTTGTTATGTTCTGGAATGAAAGCTTTGATGATGGCTTTCACCCAGGAGGAGACCCCAGTGACACATTTTTGAACAGGATGATTAAAACTTTATTCCAATCGCAAAAGAAGTTATGGAACGAGTTCCAATCAGCGCGTTGATAACAGCTAGATATTCTCTTGGTAGGAGGTTTGTGGTTGCTAGAAGAGTGGCAAGAGATATTTGCAGACACTGCCACATGATCGGAGTTGCCAAGAGGGCAGAGATAAAAAAAAGTACAACATGATTCAGAGGTAGAGGTAAAGAAGAGATGAAGACGAGAAGCGTGTCCGTACGATTACCGGGGAAACACGTGGAGAAGTACACCACTTGCGTGAGAGATTTAGTGATAGAGAATTTCAGGGTTTGGATATCAGCGAGGTCAGTGACAGAGTGAATATGCAACCTGACATGGTCGGTATTGAAGTTGCTGAACACAATGATATTTGCAAATGGGTGTAGATAGAGGACATTATTTATATTATCAGAATTACTATCTCGCTCGCAACGGTCAAAAATGTTATTAAATTCAACGGACTAGAACCGATTGTTTAATGTTGTATTGTATTTTTCCAATTTTCAAATAAGAAACATCCAGATCAAAATTTCAAAGTAGATTTTCTTGCCTTTCCCAAGGTTATCAGTGCGAACTGAACGCAAACGATCTCAACCGAAAACGGAACTCATTTCAATGATTGTGATTTCAGTACCGATTATCGTTACGCACTTCCAGTATTATTGGGCATAAAATAGTGACAATTAAAATATAAATAAAATGAAATATTTGCACTTATATGTATTAATAAACATACTTATACACACACACACACACACGCACACACACATATATATAACGATATCTAGCAGCTATGTATGGATTCTAAAAATTAAATATACAAGTATATATATTTAGGTGGATGCACACACAGAAAATTTGGCCCATATGAGGGAAGAAATCTCAATTTTGAAGATATAAAGTTCATAGAGATAGACATGGTCTGAAGATCGCTTAAGGCGTGAAACTCATAGTCACTATGCAGTCTTAAAAAACAGTCTTAGAAAAAAATTCATCCTCAAAAATATTAACAATGATAGTCTGCTTAATAAACGGAACGAGCTAATGATAGCCAGTAAGCATAGAAAATCGTTTCTCTTAAAATACTGTAAACCAAGTTAATTATCCCTTTTTTTAAATTTTTTTTTCTTAAATTTACAAGGTTTCATTTATTAATCTTTAGGTTTCACACCGTTTATTTCCCTTTGACCTGGCAAGCATTATCAGAAACAGAGCAGCGTCTCCAGTAATAATTTTAAATTTCTATTTTTTCCTTAATTTAATTTAATTTAAAAAAAAATTTCTCTTTTTTTTGAAAAATGAGACTGACTCTCGTCTCTGGGTGTTGACCCAGAGGCGAGAGTCTGTATCATGCTAAACGCAATCGTCAGGCCATGTGCGTTGTTTGTGCACGACTATTTATTTATACAGGTCAGTCATACATTGTGGGTAGTCTATTGTATTTCATTGTGGATAGTCTATAGTATTGCACTGTGAGTAGTTGATTGTATTATTCTAACGGTAGTTTTGGTGGGTGATAACGGTTGTGTGTTCGAATTATACTCGGGGCTATTGTCGAGCAAAAACACAACGCACATGGCCTGACGCCTCTTGGTGTTAACTTAAATGTTCACTTTAATTGTTACATGCGTTCTATCCCTGATATTGGCCACTTTAACCCTTAAATATAGCATACCTCAAAACTATATTTTATCGTTGTGTATATATATATATATATATATATATATATATATATATATATATATATATACGTATAAATATTGATTTTTTCTTTCGTTTTGCGATAGCCCCCTACCTACACACTACATTTTGCATTTACACACCAATAATATATTAAGTTCATATTAACTTTGAATCTGCGTTTAAGTTAGCGCTCTTCCTAGGAGATCCAGTATTTAAAAAAAAATCAACTGTAATAGTTCGTGTCTGATGAGTTAGTATAATCACCAAACTTGCACTAATAACGTAGGTTTATATATATATATATATATATATATATATATATATATATATATATATATATTTCAGCTAAAAACTCTGAAAACATTTTGTGTATATCAACCTATTTAAGTGGGTGTATTTGAACAGCAATTTTTCGTTTATACAAGTATGGTTAAATATCGACGAATGTTTTTTGTTAATTATTTATTTCTGTCTTTTCTTTTAGATGTTCCTGCTTATATTATAAAAATATATTTTCAAATACCCAACATCAATAAAATTACATCAAACCTCGGACGTGACTTGCTAAACATATTTCGCAAAAAAAAAAAAGAAAGAAAAAAAATAGAAAACACAAACACTCACGTGAATACGCGATATTTAAGCGCGAATATGCGAAAGACGACATTTAAAAAAGAAACTGACAAATGTCTTTGAAAATGGCTAACGATAGCTGAATGTTTAAGAAAATATATTTTCAAATATTAATCGGAAATGAAAAATAATCAGAAACAAAAAAGATTAACAAGTAACTTTCGCTGGTATTTAATTAAAATTGTACACACACACCGTAAATATATATATATATATATATATATATATATATATATATATATATATATATATATATATATATATATATATATATATATATATATATACTTATGCTGCCAGTTTACGTATATAATATAGCTACCGACAAAAATTCTGTATAAAAGAGCATACATGATGGCAAAAAATACACAAAAAGTAATAAAAGCAAAATTTTATCGACAAAACCTGTGTTTATTATTAAGAGGAAAGATCAAAGGATCTTTTGATATAAAAATGATTTCTTTTTATCCTTCTTGGAACCTTGGAAATTACGGTTAAAATCTTGTTTTTCTGATGTCAATGCGGGGCCATCAATTCGTACGGGAAATTTGAGTGTTTCTTTTTTGCGGTGTAAAACACATTGATTTGGAAATTCTTGCAAAATCAGGTAATTGTCAGATTTTAATGAAAATTTCAGAACTTATTTTTGAAATGTTCCTTTTTTTCATATCTTAGCCTCCACTCATTAAATTTTATGGAATTTTGAGAAATTCTTTTTTGTATCGCTTAATGCAAACAATACGTAGAAGGATAAGTTTAAATCATCAGTTGCAGAATATTTGCTATGAATCGTAAAATAAAAAATACAATAAAACTAGGATATTATTTACTCAGAAAAGCATTTAATTGCTAAAATGAATAAAGTATATTATAGCCAATATTGTCGTTTTTTTTAAATGAATAATGAATTTTTACAAGAAGTGTTTTATATTTTTTCAAATTTTTAATTAGAATAATTTATAAAGTTTTAAAACATTTAAAATTATGTATTAATTTGTGTCGTCGTTTATGTGATATCGTTATTAAATTATGTGTGTATAAACGTGTCGATCATTTTAAATATGGACGTTCATACGCAACATTGTCAGAAAATAAGATCGGTAACTAATAATAACAAAACAAAAGTCATTGAAACAAAGCAAATTCAGTCGACCATTGATGACAATTCCAGAACAAAGTAACTATAAACAATTTTTTCTATCTACTGCCAGCCGCAATGATGGAGAAAGCATTACCTCGGACCATCGCCAGTGAGACAGGCTGCAAGAGCCACTCCGTTTCGCGAGGCTCGTTCCTTAATCGATACGCAATCGCGCCAATCCTCCGAAGGAACGCCATCGAACGAGGGCCATTAACCCCTGAAGTCTCCACTACCACAGGAATAATAAATAAAAATCTATCAGCAAGAGAAGAATATTTAAATATTTTTTTCATCTCTGCGTCTCGGGCGACGGACCCCGGCTCAACCGCGGACCTGATCAAATTACCGACCGAAAATGTATCCGCACAAGTCGCATCCCAAATCAACGACTTACCCATTTTAAAAGGGAAGATGGTAATGCCATCTGGCCGCTTTCCATCACCACGGTCGAGGACTACGGGTTCGATTTGGGAAGGGAATCCAGCTGCATCCAAACATCTTTTGATGATGTCGTTAATTGCTGCATACCGTGGAAAGCGGCCGGCACTACGACGACAGGAGAGAGGATGCAAACCAAACTCATCGATGGAGGCTCCACATCTGCATCTGTAACGCTCACATAATTTGAGTCCAAGATCGGTAACTGTTTCGAATTTATTGGCAATATTTTAATATTTCCTCAGCAAGCGTCTTCGTACGTAAGACTATTAAAATAGCCAGATTACCTCAATAAAATATTAGAATGCTTTAAATATTTTAATTTTTTAAGATTACTGAAATATATATATATATATAAGGCATTTACGTTGTATTCGTCAAATAATTTCTCTAGTTATTATTATTTCTCTTTGATAAATTTTCCAAACATGAGGCTGTCAATACATCATTCAACACCTCATAAAACAGCGACCGGCGTGTTAAAAATGGTTTTCTGTGGTAATTTAAACTTAAAGTAAGTAATATGTTTCAATTCAGACTAATTGAACTCTAAATCAGCTATTTTTCACAAATAACATTTCAGAAAAATGTATATTTTTGAAAGATTTTTAATAAAGAGAAGTATGTTGCGCTGGCAGATTTGTCAATATGGACGATGTTATAGATTTTACTGATAATCAGAAAAAAAATTCCAATTAATTTAAATTCGGTTTCAAATACGTATTTTACTTATTGGAAATATTAAATTTAATCTTTGGCTTATAATTAAAACTAAAATACAATTTTCAAGAAAGATTTTTCATTTTTTAAAATGCATTTTAGACCTTACGTATCGCTTTATTTTGAGGTATCTAATCTAATATAAATATACACGCACACACACAAATATATATATATATATATCATCCAAATGGAATTAAGACCAATTGTATGAAATATTTTGCTCTGTTTAGAAAATAAACATTGAGCGGTTTTTGGTGTGTCAGTTTTAACATTTAATATTTAATGTTTAAAATTTCATATTGTGTTAATAGGATTTACTTGGATTATACCAACGGTTTATTATATATATATATATATATATATATATATATATATATATATATATATATATATATATATATATATATATACACCCTCATAAAATAACTCTGTAATCTTCTACCTTGAATGGCTCTTAGGCCTTGTACAGGGCGAACATTATTGTAAAAAGATAAAATATACTTCTACTGTCAATTACATGGATATAAAAATAGACAGAACTCTGAAATCATTTCGTATGTAGTTTAGTTTTATAAATGTACTTGTTCCTGATCTCCACACCCTTACCAAGAGTCCATGTAAAGAGTCATGCATATGTGAACACGGGTTGCTTTCTTTCATTACAAGATGATGTTCTTTCCTTTTCGCATGAGTCAATTCTATTACACGTGAATATTTGAAGATTAACATTTTTATTGTGGGCTGTAAAACTTCCAAGCGACTTTTGGCGAATCAACTTTGGCAATGAAACAGAAAGATATTTTAACAAAAACATCTGTCACTATTTTTTAATTCCCAGACCATCACTTAAATATATGAAATATTGCGTTTACTCATGTGTTTAGGGTACGCCCCCACGCGTATATATATATATATATATATATATATACACACACACACACACACACACACACACACACACACACACACACATATATATACACACACTCAAATAAGGTATTCACAAAAATAAAACTTTAAGTAATATATATATATATGTGTGTGTGTGTGTGTGAGTGTGTGTGAGTGTGTGTGTATGTGTGTTATTTTACTGAATACCCTTATTTGAGTAAATGCTCGATTTATTTATTAAAAAGTATATTTATTTATTTTCATCTACCGGTCAGAATATTCGAGAAATCTTATTAGAAAAATGTGGGTTCTCCGGCAGGATTCGAACCTTCCTTTCTCTAGGGGAAACCGTTATTAGTGCTGACGTGCTTTGACTGTTCAGTTACCGAATCGGGAAAAAGCTGTGTTTAAGAGACCTATTCAGGCTTTGCTTGGTCATAGGTTCTCTGTAGCCGAGGGGTCAAGGTTATTTAAAGCAAAAAAATTATTTTTAGATCCTAAGAATTTTTTAGCTATAATAACAGTTTACTGATAGAAGTCTTTTTTAATTAACCCACAGCTTGGGTGAAAAGTTGGATTCATACTTTCCCCAAGGGTATTTGCACGTAAATGAATATAACGGAACAAACGGGAATTGAAACTCGGCTCACCGATTAACAATTTCGAACCATTATCCATTACACCACTCGTCATACAAGCTTACAGCACCTGGTATTCCCATGTGGTCACCCATCTAGGTATTGAACAGTCTCGACGTTGCTTAACCGGTGACCGTATGGGAACCGATATTTCAACGTGAGTAGGAATGTAACTGTAAACAGTTTTAATCGGAACTTTTATGCTATGCCCCCTTCAGATTCATTTTTTAATGACTGAGAATGTCTTGTTGGGAAAACTAGCGTAGTTCCCGATTACTTCTACATGTTTCGAATTCAGAATCGCTTTTTCTTTCTCTTTGACTGGCTGTCGATCAAGGCCAAAGAGTCCATAGTTGATACAAGGGACGAAGAAAAGATAGGGAATACAATAGATCAAGTGGGATTTGAGCTCTGTTCGCCGATTCCATTTACCGCGCTGATATCCATTACATTATCTGCGCATCCATTGATCGACTTAATAGTTTTCAAGGCAATTGATTTATTGGTTATCTGAGGTTCAAGTCGACTGATCGAAATGGCAGCGTGCTTCATAATGGATTTGTTCTTCATTTATCAGATATACCAACTTTGAATATTACTGGGGATCGGGGAATTTCATGTTTGTGTATCCATTCTTTCTTCTCTTACAAGCTGCACTTTTCCTCTCTTTTATTTTCCTTCAATTTAAGCCTGTTCATATCTATCTATCTATCTATCTATCTATCTATCTATCTATCTATCTATCTATCTATCTATCTATCTATTTATCTGGATGTCAATATGGGCGCCAAACTCATTCAGAAAGATCCCAACTTTCAACGGCATACAGCCGCTATCTGAGATCAATGGTTAAAAGTTGTTTCGAGCGAATGAAGCCTGTATATATTAGCGATAACAATCCTTCATTGAATCTTGTGAACTGGCGCTACAGGATCACAAACAAAGAATTGTACCAAATAACAAACTTTTTGAGAACTTTCAACATTGCCCACAACTAAAATGTATAGCCCATTTAACTCGACGAGAAAATAACAACACAATCAAGTAACCCTTTAACTTGAGGGGCTCTTGGGTCTTGTCATGGGTGAAAAATTCGTAAAAATTCATAAAAAGATTTTGACGTTCCACACAACTTCAAACAAAAGGTTAGAAAGGAAACCCTCATCAATACTTGAAAGAGCTATAACAGTTATTGAACTCGAGAAACCTATTCTCCTAAAATTGTTTTAATAGAACGATTTTATAGATTTCAACCGACTGACTGCTCTGTCAATGAATGTCGAATATTCCCTTATAAGGAAACGGCTAATATTACCATTATATTTACCATTTCGGTCTAAGTCTGTTTAATAACTCACTATGTTAATATTTATCTATCATTATTCTCAAAGCGTGGTTAAATTTGGCACTAAGCAATGATCGTAGGGCAATCACTCAGGATCGAACTCAACACGAAAGGATGATAAAAATTTCCCGCCGACCAAACCAAAAAGAATCACCTGGAGCCATGAAACATGCTATTGTACATTATTCATAGTTCACATCGTTTGGAACTTCGCTACTGTCATTTTTACCACCAATTTATGATGGTGGTTTTCTAAACGTAGCTTATATGTGGCACATAGCCGAAAGTATGCTTTAATAATAATGAAACTGGCATGTAGACAAGAGGCTTAATCTTGAGACCACTCTTTCACCTTGAAAGACAAAACCATTATTGTGCAATATTATATTTTTTGATACCATGCACCTTCAGGGTTTATGTGATCACAGCTCTCGACAAGTTCCTTTTTCGTTATTATCTGTGAATTGCTATGATTTCTTGGGAAAGATAGTAGAGTAGTTTCTCGTTGCCTTCTCCACAGATTTTTTTCTTTATTATCTGTGAATTGCCATGACTTATTGAGAAAGTTTCCCGTTGCCTTCTTCGCCCAGTGTTCTCCTCTTAAACTATCTACTACTCACGGTTATAGAGGCCAGTCTACTCCGCTAGATGGATGGGGAGTGGTGAATAAAGGGATTCATACCTTCACCAATAGCATTATCACGGATCTAGATGCAGTAGTCTAGACCGAAATTAGAATTCGCCTCACCGATTCCAATTTTCACGCAGATATCTGCTACAGGAGCCGCACGTCCGCATCAAAACCGCCTAAAATGATTGTCTTGACCATGTGGTGAATGACACTCAAACAGCGCATTGGCGCCCAGACTGCTTTACTCACTGATACGTTTAATGAACGGGACAGCCAGAAATCATGACTAAACGTGACCTAAGCAAGCTAGGGAAAAAGACAAGACAACCAACTTAAATATTCCAGAATGCTTAATCAATCAGATTCGCGTTTGTTCCTGACACATATAAATGACATTTATTGTAAAATAGATTATAGTAATGATGATGATAATGAATGGAGTCATAGTTGAAGGTAATACACTTGTTAGCATTCAACAGATGTCTGGCACACGGGTTGACATTTTGACTGACAACAAAAAGTAAAGTCTTTCTTGACGGCTATAAACATACACAAGTGACCTAGAGAAATGTTTGGATATATAGTCGTTTATCAAAAGCAGTTTATCCCAGTTCCTATGTTCAAGCGCGTACATATGTCCATACATATGTCTGATCTCCTGGTTCACTCCAGAAATCTTCGTTCGCGTCGTCGAGGCATTATAAAAGGTCTGTCTGAAAAGTAACGGGACTGATCACGTTCTTCGATGTGAGAGGCATCGTTCACAGCGAGTTCTTGCCACAATGCCAGACGATCAATCAGCAAGTCTACAAAGAGATCCTGCGGCGTTTGCTTCTCTCAGTGCGCAAGAAGAGACGAGAGTTGTGGCAGGACAAATTGTGGCTGCTTCACCATGACAATGCACCTGCTCACAACGCCCTGAGCAACCGGCAGTTCCTGACCGAGAAGTATATTGCTGTAATGGAACAACCTCCCGATTCACCTGATCTTGCTCTGTGTGACTTTTATTATTTTCCCCAAGCTCAAGTGGAGCATCAAAGGAATCCCTTTTAAAGGCGTAGAGGCCATCAGGAGGGCCATAACAACGGAGCTGAGTGGCATCAAAGAAGAATCCTTCCAGCGTGTGTAGAAACGTAGCAGAGATAGATGGAAAAGTGCATTAAACTCAAGGTGGGTTACTTTGAAGAGGAAAACATATAGTTTGCTGTTTGGAATTTAAATAAATTGTTTGTAACATCAGTCCCGTTACTTTTCAGACAAACCTCGTATATAGCATCAGGTATTTGAAAACACATTTTTGGCAGACCACAAACTGAAGATGACCTAGCGTAATGTTACACGAAATGTTCCAAATTTTCAAACTGTCATTTCTCTTTCGGGCGTAATGAGAGCATTTAACGTGGACGTTTTCCGTCTGAGGCAAAATAAAAAAAGCACATCGTTCTGGTGTCGATAGAAGCCTCCAATCACAGAGACTCGGAAATCACCAGATTATGGAATGTGGCAAGATAAACAGTTGGGACAACAGGTGACTTTTTGCGGAGACCACAAAGGTACCTATGACAATGCGCAACAAGTTTCCGTTGTCTGCAATAGTCCTTGGGGTCGTGAGCAACAAAGGTAATACCATTTCACTATATATATATATATATATATATATATATATATATATATATATATATATATATATATATATATATATAGTACTTAAGCTTTATTATGATATATATATATATATATATATATATAAGCTTTATTATGATATATATATATCATAATATATATATATATATATATATATATATATATAAGCTTTATTATGATATATATATCATAATATATATATATATATATATATATATATATATCATAATAAAGCTTAGGGCGATATCACGTTGAAACACCGGTTCTTGTAGGATCAACGAAGTTAAGCAACGTCGAGACTGCTTAGCACCATATGACTGCTTAGAAATACCAGTTGCTGTAAGCTTGAATGTGCGCGTGGTGTAATGGAAAATGCTTCGGCATTAGAAAATGGAGAGCAGATCTTCAATTTCAGTCGTGTTCGTTATATTCCCTATATTATATCATGCACTAATACCTTTGGGAAAGGTATGTATCCACCTCTACCCCAAACTATGGGTTAATTATTACGACTTGTATCAGTAAAATCATTATATCTACTAAAGAAATTCTAAAAAAAAAATTATGGCTTTAACTAACCTGTAAAAGATTGATAAGCCGTAAAAACATATCAATCAATCAAACCTTATAACAGACATAAATTTGGAAAACAATTTAAACAATCGTTTCAGCAACTTGTATACTGCCTTTTGCGGAAAAATAAACTGAGTACTGTTTTTTTTATATCAAGTTTGTCCGATCTAAGTTTGAATAACCACTGAAGTTAGAGGGTTCCTGCTAAAATGTTTATGATGGGTGTGCTATATCAACGCAATAGGAGATTGTTGGAAATGAACATGACGGTGATCAGTAGGATAGAAAACAACTCATACTTGACGTGATTGTAGTATTCGGGGAAGCATCCACACGGGGTCCGTGTCACAAATACCAGTTCTCGGGAAAAAGCTTCCTCTTTGGAAGTTTCTCCTTACATTTGGAATACGAAGAAAACTGTAGGTGGTTCAACACTGTGGAAGTAGCATAGTGTGTCCCAGCAGTAAAGCTCTGAACTGGTAGAACTGAAGAATGGCGCTCTTCTGGATATTAGACATGGAAATAGCGATAGAGATATGATAAGCCAGCAACATTTCGTCTGTGGAAAGAGGCTACGGAGTGGAGAATAAGACATCACCCACAAGACCGCATAAACAATTTTGAACTCTATCAAGGCTTAAAAGTGAGGAGTGTGTAGCTTCAGCTCAGGCAAGCTAACGATATTTTATTTTTGATCTAATCTGACAATTGTACATATAAATCATGGCATAAGGTGTCAGATTGTTAAATACGCAGTATCTTGAAAAAAATGCATTCATTAGTATTTTGAGTGAATGCGGTACATGTATAACATCAATACACCATTTTTGGTCTAATCTGACTCTTGTACAGATAAATAATGGCAGAAAGTGTCAGATTGTTGAATACACAGTATCTTATATAAATTTGCATTCATTAGCATTTTGAGTAGCTGCGGTTCATGTATAACATCAATACACCATTTTTGGTCTAATCTGACTCTTGTACAGATAAATCATGGCAGAATGTGTCGGATTGTTAAATACGCAGTATCTTGTATAAATTTGCATTCATTAGCATTTTGGGTAGCTCTGGCCCATTTATGACATCAATACACCATTTTTGGTCTAATCTGACTCTTTTACAGATAAATCATGTCAGAAGGTATCAGATTGTAAAATACGCAGTACTTTGAATAAATGTGCATTCCATAGCATTTTGTCAGATATTTACGCAAAAATAAAGTTATCGAAAATGTAAAATACTCAACAATTTTACACATATTTTACACATTTTTTCTTTGTAATGTTTTAATCTTTCCGATGTTTTATTCCACACGGAATCTTTAATACAATTTTACATACAACTAAAATTACTTTTAATGCCTGTATTAACTAAATGTTTTCTTCTGCGTTTATCTTTTTCATAAAATATGCATGTATTTGAGATGAATTTCACTTCAGGTTTTTGCCGATTACCGGGAAATATTCGAATTAAATAAAAATTGTTTACTTTCACAGAAAGCGAAAATTTTTTCTATAAATAATTTATGCAAGAGATTTCATGTCACACACGATTCAATGGTTTCCTTATTTTGTTTAAATCTCTCTCTCGCTCTCTTAATTTATCTATCTCATTCTGTTCAAAACTATCTATCTATCTATCTATCTATCTATCTATCTATCTATCTATCTATCTATCTCAGTCTTTTCTCATTTTCTTTCTTTCTCTCTCTCTCTCTCTCTCTCTCTCTCTATCTATCTATCTATCTCATTCTGTTCAAATCTATCTACCTATTTCAGACTTTTCACATCACTGTCGTTTCATATATACTTCAGTCTTTTCTCGTCTCTTTCTTTCTCTCCCTGTCCCTCCTCTCTCTCTCTCTCTCTCTATCTATCTATCTATCTCAGTCTTTTCATGTCTCTGTCGTTTCATATATATTTCAGTCTTTTCTTATCTCTCTCTCTCTCTCTCTCTCTATCTATCTATCTATTTCACTTTTTCCATATCCCTCAGTCTATCTATCTATCTATCTATCTATCTATCTATCTATCTATCTATCTATCTATCTATCTATCTATCTATCTATCTATCTATCTATCTCAGTCTTGTCACGTCTGTCGTTTCATATATATTTCAGTCTTTTCTTATCTCTCTCTCGCTCTCTCTCTCTCTATCTTAGTTTTTCCATATCTCTTAGTCTGTTTATCTATCTATCTATCTATCTATCTATCTATCTATCTATCTATCTATCTATCTATTTCAGTTTTTCCATATCTTTCAGTCTGTTTATCTATCTATCTATCTATCTATCTATCTATCTATCTATCTATCTATCTATCTATCTATCTATCTCAGTCTTTTCACGTCTCTGTAGTTTCATATATATTTCAGTCTTTTCTTCTCTCTCTCTCTCTCTCTCTATCTATATCTTAAAATTTAGTTATATATGAGCTGATTTGTCAAAATTACCATAATTGAACAAGTAAACGTTAAATTGTCTCGATTATACGGCCTTTTGGCGAAGTCACTTTTAAGAATCAGTTTATTCGACATGTCTATATTATAGAATTAAATGGAATCTCACAATTCGTTGCATATTACATTTTGTGCTACGGAACTTTACAATTGAGTTTATCTTTGCCCAAGTGTAAAATTATCTTTATTATAAGCTGTACTATTTTCCGTGCATTCAGGATATTTTAGGGACAATCGAAAATAGACATAAAATTAAAAATGGTGTGGAACGAAACAAAAAAACAAAACAAATCTTTTATTAGCTTTCATTATTTTAACCTCGAGAACCGAAAAAAAAACGTCTAAATTTCTACAATGAGGAGTTATTTACACTATTTACATTCGGACTATTGTCCTAATCTTTGTTGTTCTTATCACAACGTTTCAGCGGTCGTGCATTCTTGCACATTGATCGTTCCATATGAAGGAGGGATTTGAAAACTTAACGCCTCACGGGGATATTGTTGGTCAGGGAGATAGGGGAAGGCAAGCGAAACACTTATCTGTCGAGCTTGTGGGAATTGATGGCGGAACCAAGGGGATTAGCAAAGGGAGAAAAACACACGAGATAGGAAGTAGTCAAGAGTGATGGTCGCCTATGTCCTGAAGGGACACGGCACTTAGAAGAAAATGATTACAGAATTTTAACGGAAAAAAAAAGCAAGGGAACAAAAGGCAGAAACAAAGAAAAACACAGAATAAAAACACGTTTTAAAAAGGTTTTAAATGGAATAGATTGCTTATTTCATCATAGAGAGGAAAATAGAAAATTATAGACTTGACAAAAAAGAGAATGCACTGAATAGCCAATTAGACGAACTAAATGAAAGCGAATTTCCATAAAAGATTGATATATGTGTTTCGTTGATGAAAATATCGCATTTAAAATGTTAAACTGTCAAAAATACTTATAACGTTTCTTCAAAAATAAAGTTCGAAAATATCTACGATACATTTTCATGAGAGAAATTCATTTTTTAAAGGAAAGCGTTTGCCTTCAATCTAATATTGAATAATATGGTTGATAAGTTGGATGCGTTCATATTTGCACACGTATTTTTAACTCTGGAAATGTCAGGTCAGATTAGAAGAAAAGAAAAACGAATGAAAATTTAATATTTTTTTATGAGCCACTCAAGTGAGTTGTTTCGTTGAACAAAATTTCCTGTGTTAGCAGTTGAATCCTTCCCGCCAATCAATCTGTATTCGTTTGATTCTGAATTGTTATTTCCCGCACAACTCATAAATTATATTCCAAATATTATTTGGAATTATACTTCACTTCTAAAGTAACATACTTTCATCTTAGCACAGCATATAGAAATTATTTAAAAGAAAAAATCATGTCTGGTTTGACAGTTATAATGCAACTGTCATCGTATGCATAATGGGCTGCCACAGTAATATGTCAGTTTTATTTGATCAAATTTTTATAAACTGAGAGGCAAATAATTCAAAAACTAGCAGATAAAGTTTCCTTTATTTTTCTATTCTTCATCCTATACAAGGGTCAGGAGCCACTCAAAGTAGATGTTTACTGAATGAGATTGTTGTAAGGACGAAGGGGAGGAGTTAGGTAGTAGGAGGAAGAAGTGCATATTATAAGTCTCTTCTACTAAGTGAGAATTCTGGAAATTCCTCCTTACCAATGGAATACGAAGGGAATGAGGATTATTTGGCGGTGTGTACGTGGCATGGCAGGTTCTAGCTGTGAAGATCTGAACAGGTGGAATTAAAGAATGCCGATCACTTGAAAATTTGCCAGAGTAATAATGATAGAGTAGCGAGAGGCTAGCAACGTTTCGTCTGTGGGAAATGTGGTGCAGGGTGGAAAATAATCCATCAACCACAAGGCTTTGTAATCGCTTTTGAACTTTGTGATATATACCGTACCTATGAGCACTAATGGGCATGTCTCAATCTTGATAAACACGTTGGACACTATTGTAAGAGGGGGTATAAATAGTCCATCACTAGCAGTGGTTTACCTACTTCACGCCGCTGGCGAGTATTGTATTTTGTTGATGTTATAAAGATTACCATTTCATTTCCAATCTCCGTTTTGGTTATTCAGCAACCCTTACTGGGTTTCAACACTCTGTCAAGGCTGGACAGTGAGGACTGAGATACACCAGTCCATATATGGCAGAAATAATCTAATTTTGGATCGATTTAAAGATAGAGCATGGCAGTATGTACGAGGGGTTTTCTGGAGCGATACTAGAAACCGACAGTTTCTGCCATCATCTTTAGCGATGGCACGAATATGCCAGTTCCATTTGAGGTCTGGAGTGAGTTTATATCCTGATAGACATTCGAGGCCATAGTATTTAACTGTTCGAAAGTAAACACTTCATAATTATCAAATTACTCACTTGTTTGAATACTAAGAATTACGATTAACCTCCTTCAAGAGGTGGAAATCAATGACTAAATCAAGTTTTCCGTTTTATCATCTACTAACTAGGTATCTATCGACTCGCTAACGGCATAATCAGCAAATTTAAAATCTAAATTGTTTGTTCAATGAAAATACTACATTCGTTAGAAAATATATTCATCTAAATACAAGAGTGATAAAAATGACTTCAGAGGACAATACATTTTGGTTTATACTCTGTTCCTATTAAACAAGTATTTTGACAGACAGAAAAGGAAATTATTCCTCGCGGCATGTATATTTTAATTTAGTGATGAACCTAGTTCGAATTCCAGTCGGGTTTGCTACTTTCATTACGCCAAAATACTCTTGGGAAAAGTATGAATCCATTTCTTCTTCCCCCGATATGGGTTGAATAGTCGGACAGATTCCTATAGGCTTGGCTGTCAAACAGGCTACCGCAGAAAGAAACGGCAACCTACTGCGGGAAAATCTGACAATCCAGTCATGAATCGAATGACCAAGCGTTTATCACGTATGGCACTCAACTGACTTTAACACTTCTCCCCCAGCTATGGACAGCAGGACAGATTGGGTCCTATAACCCGGGGTGGTAATAAGTCTACCGCAGAAAAAAAACGGCAACCTATTGCAGGAAAATTTTCTGCCTATTCACTTGAGGCAAGGATGAATAATGAATATCCCATTTGAAAGACAACTATTAACTTTTTAGGGATAGGGGAGGTTTTGTGTATTGTTTTGGTGATTCACTTGCATCTAACCACTGGCCTATTCTCTTACTGTTGTCAAAGAGTATCCACTTCTCATCGCATGTAATGATTCAAAGCAAAAGTGGTTCTTTTTCTCATTTTGTACACATACGGTAAGATTACTCGACATTGTTTCAATCTAATCATCTTCATTGGTCTTATGAGTAACAACATATTTCAAGAAAAATTACTTGGAAAGAAAAAGAGCTAGAAATAAATCTATATTTTTTATATACTAAGGGGATTACTTATTTAGACGACCGGCTCAACCACCAACCGAAAAATAAGTTATTTCATGTCTGACAACCTAATACATTACATAAGCAGATGCAAAGTCGCACGTTGTCAGTGTGAGATGGACAGAGAATCGTCTCTTCTTTTATAATATACAGAGAGGTCCGAAGGTCTTCTCACCCCTACAGAATATAATTTTCTGATTTCTACGCTCTGTGGAGTATTATTAAAGAGAGCGTTTCACATGAACGATACCCGAATACCCATCAGTTGAAGGACGCCGTTCGACGAGCCTTTGCAACAATCAAGAAAGCACAGCTTCGTAAAATATCACAGGTCATGGCGCCGCATCATTTTGTGCCACGAAAATGATGTTGTTCATATAGATCTTCTCGACGTGTGACAGTGTCAATGAAAGTGGATAAGCTGAATCAAGTCCATGTGCCTTGTATCAACCGTATTACTTCTTTTTCTAGTGTTCTCATTACTTTTTGGTAGGAGGTGACAAGACTTTCGGACCACCCTCTAGATGTCTATAAATCGATAATTTTATTTCGAAAAGAACCTATTGGTCGTTGAATTTATTCTTTTTTTTTCAGTCTTCTGCGAAGCAGGGATGTGTCACGTGGAAATTTGATATTTCATTATAACAGAGTTGGTTCTTTTGGCACTATTCGATCAAGTGTTAGAAATTGTCGCGGTTAGAGAGTTTAATTGCATAACATGTCCTTACTTAATATTCGGACAATCTAACGAGCTAAAATGATAGAGAAATTGCTATAGAAACATAATTGGGAATAAAAGTCTATGATACCCAGTCACTGGCAAGACACTGTTTGTTACAAGAGTTGAGATTAACAGCTGTTAATGGTTGAAATATCTGTTCACTGGGGCGTTCCAATTCGCTTTTTGGCTCTTAGGAAATTGTGCACAAACCAATTCACACACACACACACACACACACACACACACACACACACACACACACACACACACACACACACACACACACACATGTACACATATGTATATATATAAATAGAGAGAGAGAGAGAAAGAGAGAGAGAGAACAATTTACCTACATAAATGTATATTTAATATCAATATAAATTTTAGCTCTGTTATTATACATTAAGTATTATTTTATTAGCACCAGCACTCAATGCGATATATATATATATATATATATATATATATATATATATATATATATATATATATATATAAATATAAAAGTGGACATGGAAGTCAGCACTTAGAGGCGACAGTCTGTTTCATGCTAGTGCAATCGTCAGGCGATTGCACTAGCATGAAACAGACTGTCGCCTCTAAGTGCTGACTTCCATGTCCACTTTTATATTTACACACGCTCTATCTCTGATATTGAGCACTTTACCCTATAAATATAGCACACTTTAAGACTATATTTCTGTATATCTATATATATATATATATATATATATATGTATATATATATATATATATATATATATATATATATATATATATATATCTATATCTATATATATATATATATATATATATATAATAATAATAAAATAATAGTAAAGACAATATATATGTAACCGTAAGTTCTATGTTAACAGTTTCTTCTATCGCACTTCTCATTTGTGGAACTCTCTTTCGGCTTCTTGCTTCCCAGTCAACTTTGATCTTCAAAAATTTAAATGCAATGTCAATTGTTATCTTCTGTCTTCTTAATTCATGTTCTTTTATTGTTCTCTCTCTTAATAGTGTTTTTATCATATTCTCTGACACTCAATAACCCCCTTGCTTCTTGGTGGCTTTATTACCTTACTAGGGGTGAAATGATAACAAAAATAACATTTCACGATGAACTATATTAATAATAACACTTAAAACTAATGTCATTTAAATTATAAAAACAATATTCACTTACAATTGAAATCGTTAAATGTAACCGTAAGTTCTATGCTAACAGTTTCTTCTATCGCACTTCTCACTTGTGGAACTCTCTTCCGGCTTCTTACGTCCCAGTCAACTTTGATCTTCAAAAATTTAAATGCAATGTCAATTGTTATTTTCTGTCTTCTTAATTCTTATTCTTTTATTGTCCTCTCTCTTTAATAATGTTTTTTCTCATATTCAATAACCACTTGCTTCTTAGTTAATTTATTGTTTTCTTTGTGGTGAAATCATTAAAAATCTCAAGTGATCAGTGCCAAAAGGCAGAGCTTGCATACGTAAACTAATAATAAAATGGTTTATGCTTCTATATACAACTTCATTGCAGGT
>OZ038486.1:76742853-76752853 GCA_964036315.1 Acanthosepion esculentum
GAAATGTGATATCGTAACAGTAATTGGGACCATGATAGTAGAACTCCAGAAAACTGTCATTTACTCTGCAGGCGTTCTTTAAAATTGTCGTGAGGAGATTTAATACCATGCCTCAAGACAGAAAAAAATAATTGTCGTTGTCATGATCCGTTCTTCCTAAGTTCTTGAGGAAAGGAACAGAATGAATAGAAGTGTCAAAGAAAGAAGTAGAAAGAAAGAGAAATATCGAAATTTCAAAATAGAAAGTTCTTTTGACCTCCGTGGAATAGTATTTATTTACATACTTCGAAATGCAACGCAAAATTTTCTTTTGGAAGTGTCTACTCGTCAAATATATCGGGATTGTCTACCTTTGTAGCAGATATTAGAGTCTACTTCGAATTCTATGGAGACATTTTTATTCGGCCTTCAATGGTGGCGATCAGAAAATACTTGAATAAAAAGTCAAAATGAGGAGGATGAAAACATGGCGGGTGGGTAAAAACCGAAAATGTCAAGGGAGAAGAGAAAAAAAAAATGATTATTATGATTATTATGAAGGTTGATGATGCTCATGCTGCTGATGATTATAATGATATTAAAACGAAAGCTATAAATAAAAGGAAAAAAAAACAACAACAAAGAGGAAAAAATATGAAAAAAAAAATTATGAACAAAATAAGAGCAAATTTAGGTATTTTTTTTTAATGACGGATCCTCAAATACAACAAAATAAAATAAATTATAGTACAGAAAATAACAATTCTGCAAATTTCTTTCTTTTTTTTTATTAAAAAGAAACTCTAAATTACATTTCTATTCCAAAGTTCATCTTTCTGCGAGGTTCTTGCCATCTGACACAGAAAACCGGCATACAGACATTTAGGCGTCCTTATTCCAAGATATCCCTAAACGCGCAAACTCAAATAAAACCTCCACACTTTGATGCCAAAAACCCCCATTTGCATAAAAACAACGCAAAAGCTCTTCTTAGAACAAGCTGCTTAGATGTTTGGATTGAAGGTCACAGGGAAAGCAGTCCAGTTTTAACAACCCCAAAAAAAAAAAAAAAAAAAGCAGGGAAGAAAAATACTGAATGGCAGATACTCTTCGATAAAATTCACTAGAAAGAGGGAAATCTTTGATTCAAAATCTCGTGCAACAGAGAGAAAAGCCAAGTGTTCTGTCTAAAAAATAGTATCTGAAAACGATACATTTAAGAGGGTAAAATAAGGAGCGAATATAATAAGCACAAAAGAAGAGAAGAGAAAAAGTTTTTAAAAATAATACAAGAGGAAAAAGCAGGGGAAACAGAATTTCCAGTGGATAAAGTTTAGAGAATTAGAATGTGGGGGGTGAGGAGAATGACGAGGTGAATCAGTGAGAGGAAAAAGGAAAATTAAGTCACTCTTATTCTTAGAAAATCAGTAAAACTTTCAATAAAATATAAATTATTATAACATTTTTACATGAAGATTAATGCGAAAGAAACAAAAAATCACACACACACACACACACACACACACACACACACACACACACACACACACAAACTCACATGATGAACAATTACATGCGGCTTTCAACCAATATAAAAGTTGGTCTTCAGGAACTTAGTAAGTCAATTCAAATATCTTGGTTCGAGCCAATTCAAATATCTTAGTGAGTGAGTCAATTCTTGGTTCGATTATCAGCGAAAAGGCATCCAAAATAGAAATAATTCCAAGAGCCGCATAAAAAATGACAACTATCGCAAAACCAAGAACTATTTGAAAAGACAAAAACATCTGCTTGAAATCAAAGATCAGACTGTTGCGTACATTGGCCCTTTCAATATTTCTTTACGCCTGCGAATCTTGGACATTGTCAGCAGAACTACAGCGAAAAATCCATGCATTTGAAATAAGAAACTACTCAACTATTCAAGGTATCTTCTCCGTATCTTCTTCTAAATGACACCGTGCGAGACACCATTAGACAAAAACAGATTCGTTGGAAGATTTCCAAATCAATCGTCAAGAAGATGAATTTGAATGGTATGGTCCCGTCGCAAGAGTCAACCATCTTTCCCCTATTATCCTAGAAGATAACACCTTAAGCATGTAAAAAGAAGAGGGAAAATGGAATGGCAAAATCACTGGATAGACGGAAAGATCCTTCACATAAACTTATTGGCACGCAACCGAGACATGTGGAGGAAACTCATCAATAACCCCATGACTACATCTTCATCGGACTGACGACGACGATGATGATGATGATTACGATGATTACAACAATTTGGAACAACGAATAAAAAAAATTGAATATTTTAAATTTGAACAGTATAAAGTTTTTTTATTTTATTTTATTTTTTTTTACTGTTGTCAGTTTTTTAACAGTTTGCCATATTTGCTCGAAAGTGAACGCGATATTTGTTGTCTAAGTAATTTAGACTTGTATCGAATGGGTTTTAGCTCAACACATATCAATTCAACAATAAAAACACACACTACTATTACTACTGCTTCTAAGATGCATATTGTAACAATGAAATCTTGAACCGTTACAGGCGGACAGGCTAAATCTAGCCGGTCAAACATAATATATATATATATTTTTGTTCAGTTTCCACTGGAACTAACTGATCTAAATATTCACGAGTAAAGATACCTCTACTACATAGCGTGTACATAATTATAGCAGAATATACATCTCATAGAGTAGTTAATGTGCATAGATAACTCACAAATTGAATCAAAATCTGATTTACTTTAAACCTAGTAAAATATAATAAAGTAAATTAAGTCGATAAGATTTTTATATATTTAAACTTTCCATTTCTTTAATTTTCAATTTTGAGGTCTTTTAGAGCAGCCATGGGAAACTATTTTAGACAAGTGGGCCGCATGAGATATGGTTCATCATAAGGCGGGTCGCACTCGTAAAAAACATTCAAGCTAATTTTTCGTTGAAGTGCCTTAGTCATTTTCACGACGCCGGTCTTAGAAATGAGGAAAAGCTGATATTTTTCTTTGGAGAAAAGATCTTTTTTATAATTAAAAATTGAAGTTTTGGTATAATATTAGCACTGATGAAAGTGTGAGTATGACACGCCGCTTCCTGTAATTAATTTCTAATTTATTCACTTGAAAATGCACCCCCCCACCAAATAATAATTATTTAAAATAAAAAATATATTTCTTCTCCATAGAACGTTTCCGTTTCCTGCTTTTAAAGCAAAATTTTTTTACACGTGTGATCTTCTTTAGTGAAAATCGCCAACGGTTTAAAATGAAAACTTGACCTTCAACGAAAGTATAAAAATTTAAGAAACATTGCACTTAATCATTGTTTATGTACCTATGAGAGAGTATGTGAATGAACAAGTGAGAACGAAACGAAACAAACCAAATTTTAAGAAATGTTATTTTCCTCATGAAATTAGGCGTGTTATTCAGAAAGACAAACGGGCCGTACTTTGCTCATGACTGTTTCAGAACGATCTTTTTTCTTGAGTACAAATTCTCTCTTCTACATATAAAATTCTGTGATTTCTGTTAGTCTGTTCGTTCTTCCGTCACACCCTCTAAAACAGCCATATATTAACCAATCGAACCAAATTTTATGGAGAATTGCAAACAGGTAAGGGGGTACAAAGTACAGTTGGTTTTACAAGGGGACGTAGCTTAGTACAATAAATATTCATTATTTTTTATGGAAAAATTAAAAGTTTTATTATTTAACATACAAAATACTTTTACTATTTTAAAAGCAATTTAATGATTAAAATGACAAATACTTATTTAATAAAAATGGAATATTGTTTTTGCGTATCTTTTATTTAAGTTTTTATATACAAGAATTCAGTTTCCAGTCTGCCCTGCATTTGCGAGAATCACAAACAAATCACAAGGTCAAACACTTCCAAAAGTTAGAATTTGGCCCCAGAAATAAATATTTACGCATGACCAGTTGTATGTTGCATACTCAAGAGTAAGAAATCCTAAGTATTTATTCTTCGCTGTTAAAAAGGAAAAAAAGAAAATTTCTTAAAATATATTGTTTACCATGAATTCCTATAAAATTAAATTAATATTAAAGAAATTATTAAATCGCGAAGTAGGGTTTTTGTCAATGTATTTTTCCAAACAAATCAGCTTATTCAAACTTCATTGATTGGTTTTCGAAATTGAACGAAACGTAGAGTTTGTAAATCTCAACAAAAATGTTAGCGATAACTTCAACAATACTAAATACTTAGAGGATTTAAAAAAAAACTCTAGATTTTTAAGTTTCACAATCTAGTCGCAAAACATGATTGCACCTATTTCATGATTACGATTAATTTCAGTCATATATTTACCTGCATCCGTTGCACATTCCCATAGATTAAATAAGAAGAGTAAACAATGACTATTGCATATTTTGTATTTTTGCATCAAAAATAAAATTATCTCTTCTCCGCAAAAAATTAGTTAGAGTATACAGACACAAGTATTAAAGAACTGAGTAAAATTCAATGACACTTTTAAGATTTCCATAAAACTGATAAAGATTTTTTTGCTTCATTTGAATATATAATAAAATCGTCTCATATTCAGTATAGAAAAAACTCAACGTGACTTAAGTTCGACAAACTAATAGGAATATGAATTTATTCTCATTATTAAATCGCTTGATCTGAAGTGAAATTTAATCGGTCCGCTTCACTTATAAATCGACCTTCATTCTTGCTTAATCAACTGATATAAATCAAAATGAAAGGAAAAAACGATTGTCAATTTCCTTTTCAGTTTAATTTCCTGCATTATTATTGCGAGAGTATTATTCTGAAAAATAAATAAAACGATAGAATTACACCGAACGCATTTTACAAAATGGTTACGCTAAGAGTCTCAATACAGCATGGACGATGGTTTGCTTTGGATAATCTTGAAATTATGGACTGGACACTTGTTTTCAAATAAAAACATAGAATAATATAATGAAAGGGGAAAAAGAAAAAGGAAGACGTCCACACCTTATTAAATATACACAAACTCAAAATCAACGAATGTTTACAAATAAACATTAGCTTATTATATTAGATCGGCTTCTGTTTGTAATGCTTAACGCAACACAACGAAAACGTCACAACGCAGCGAGATTTTTGTCATGGTAATACCGTTAAAATGGTCTAACTTGAAAAATAATCTTTTCGAATAAAATAAACGTATCGTAATTTAATGAAAAAGTATTAATCTTCATTTCTTTTTCATTTCATCTTTCAACTTGAACATTGTTATACTTTATTGCATAAATCAAAAAAATCAAACATGTGCCGTAAAATATCATTTAAACTAAATTCTTGCTGATTTGGGCACAAGAAAAGCTAACTTTCAATTTTAAATGTACACAGTTTGAATACTTAAATAATTTGAATATATTTTTATACACTTGCAACTAAGTCTAATAATAGGATATCATATAAAATTGGCTTCAGCATCCTCCTTTAGCGTCCTTTAAGCGAGTATTTATAGTTTATTTTAATAAAAATCCATCATACTTCAGTATGTAGCCCGCAACGACATTCCACAAACCCATTTTGTTTATAATCCCTGAACCGCAATGAATTCTTGGTATAGATAATGAAGTGATTTCCCCATTGCCTTCGCTAAGATTTTGACCGTAGAATTAACATTCCTTTAGTCATTTAAGGTTAGAGATCCCAGATTATCTTGCTATTTATCCCTGACTGGAAAATGAAGATAAGGAATCATACCTTTCCAAAGGACATTAATGTGAAAGTGAACGCAACATCGAATGTCAGAATTTGAACTTGGCTCGCCAATTTTGCTCCAGCACCGATGTATGTTATTTCTGAATGGTTTCAAATTCATTTCGTTTTGAAGATTTGACAACAGCCTATCAAATTAAATGATAAATGACTTACGCAGCATCATGAACCCTCCTTTCTTACACGTGCTTTTCATACTGCGTCAGTGACAAGATGAGGCTAGTTGATGGCAAGCAAAATTTGAAACTTATTCGGTGGTTACATTTTCCATAGTCTAAACGTTCGACTAGTTCTCATCTTTTTACCTTTCAGATTCAGTTGCTAATTACTTTTGAATATATCGTTACCTACCTGCCTGCCATTCATTCATTTGTAAAGACTGGATAGAGTTGCGATTAGCAATTCATTATGAATTAAGCAAAAAGGAGAGTTATCATTCTTCCTTTATTTTTCACATTCATTACATAAACTGTACGCGGAGTTTAGAATATGTTTAAGCTAAGAATGATCTGGTTTATGCCTTAATCAAAAGGTAAAAATTGGTCCGATTTATATTCGAATCAAAAGAAGACAAATCGACAGTCTGTTTCATGCTAGACGCAATCGTCAGGCCACGATTACATTTAGCATGAAACAGACTGCCGCCTCTAATATTTACACACGCTCTATCTCTGATATTGAGCACTTTACCCCATAAATATAGCACATCTTAAGACTATATTTCTTCATATATATATATATATATATATATATATATATATATATATATATATATATATATATTATAAATTAATAGATTTAAAATATGGTTTTACCGCTACACAGTGATAACCATGTTTCAGAAATGGAAGTTAAAGCCCCTGAATTTAATTTTGTTATTATATATATATATATATATAACCATGTTTCAGAAATGGAAGCTAAAGCCCCTGAATTTAATTTTGTTATTAAACCAAAGACATTAGTTCCATTTCCTCATCAAGCGAAAATTCGCTTGATGAGGAAATGGAACTAATGTCTTTGGTTTAATAACAAAATTAAATTCAGGGGCTTTAGCTTCCATTTCTGAAACATGGTTATATATATATATATATATATATATATATATATATATATATATATATATATATGCAAACTTACTTTCGTTAGTCTGGTGGAGTAACACCCCGTAGAAGACAAAACGACGTCTGCCCATTCCCCGTGGACTACAACAGTGCCACATCGCATGCTAGACACACTCACTGACTCAGGAGCGTAGTGGGAGGGAGCGAAAGTAACAAGTTACCAACTAAGTATTACGAGTAAGTTTCGGGTTAAGAAAACACCCTATGTGATTAACACAGGATTAAGCAAAGTGAGTAAGTGGTTGAACAGACAGATATTTCCTGCTTTTTATCAGTCGACGTGGTTAACAGATGCAGAACATGAGACAGCTTAAAACAACAACAACAACAGAATAAGAAAGGAGCGAAACTTGATAACATTCCCGGACTTGAAGACGTTATTTTCAACGATACTCTACTCCAACTTTGTAATGAGTGCATGAGTCAAAGAAAGATGGACAGAAGGCTACAGATTTCCTTTCCAAAAGAAAGGAGATCTAGGATCGACAATATATATATATATATATATATATATATATATATATATATATATATATATATATATATATAGAGAGAGAGAGAGAGAGAGAGAGAGAGAGAGAGGAATCACACTCACCCCTATTGCAACAAAAATCTACAACTCAATGCTTCTCATCAGAATACAACGGAAAGTAGATAAAGACACACTGAAAAAAATCAAGATGTATTTTAAAGAAATAAATCAACCGTTGGACAAATCCTGACTGTTCGGCGGGTAACTGAAGACGTCAGCGGAACGAATCTACAGACTGTCCTACTTTTTGTAGATTTCTCTAAAGCCTTCGATTCTGTACATAAGATAAGATCCATTATTTACATCATTCGGACTATTGTCCTCATCTTTTTCGCCATGTTTATTACAACGTTTCGGTCGTTGTACGCTCCGGCCTTCTTCAGGTGGTTGGAATATCGAACCGAACCCTTTATTTCGCTCACTGGGGTAGACTGTTCCAGTTCCACGTGCCATGTTTAATGGATGTCAGTTATCAGTCATCTCCCGTTAATTTCCCTCTGAAAGTTCTCCACTGCCTTAACCGGAGATTGAACTCACACTCTTTGGATCCTGTCACTGGATCTAACCAACGCCTTTATCCACTGTGCCAGTAATAATACCTCATCTCAGAAATATAGACAGAAGATAAGATCCATCTGGAGTATGGCACCCCCACCCCGAGACTGTAACTGCTTTACAAAAATACCAAATCTTTGGTTAGATCCCCAGAAGAAGACACTAATTTCTTTGACATCAAAGAAGGAGTCCTCCTGGGTGACACTTGCAACTTTTCTCTTTGTTATCACACTTGACTACGTATTAAGATCTTCCTTCGACAAACATAATCATCTACGTTTTACTTTAACACCAAGAATCCCAAGTCGATAGCCTGCAAAAAAGTTGACAGATATTATGCAGATGACGTATGTGTCACTGCAAACACTATTACCAATTCTCCTGCATCATCTAGAAAATGCAGCCAATGATGTCAATGACTCTACAACGGAATAATTAGGCTTCAGCCAGCAAGGCTCAATACAAACTTTCTCAGGTGAATCAGTAAAACCTGTCGAATCTTTTACATACCGAGGAAGCGAGATAAATTCTACGGAAAAGGATGTGAAAATTCGCATAGCTAAAACTTGGGCCGCCTTGAATGAAATGGATGTCATCTAGAAATCTGATCTACCAGACAACCTTAAACGGAGATTCTTTCAAGCCATTGTAGAGGCCGTGTTAATTTATGGCGCCACTGCTTGGACATTAATTAAAACCCTAGAGTCTAAGCTTGACGGGACCTACGCCGGATGCTGAGAGCTATACTTAACATCTCCTGGAGACAACATGTAACTAAATCATAGCTCTATGAACCCATCCCTGATATTTCTACAATCTTATGTGAACGAGAAATGCACTTTGCAGGATATCACCGGAGAACAAAGCAAGAACTCGCGAGTGATCTACTGTTCTGGACACCTAGCCATGGAGCAAGATTGGTCGCCCAGCATCCATCTATATTGATCAGTTATGTTATGACACAGAATGTCTCCCTAATGACTTTCCAACCTTGATGCAGGACCGTGATGGTTGGCGTAATAGACTCATGAATGTCCGAGCTGACTCAACCGAATAAAAAAAATAAAATAATGGCAATCATTTTTACACGCACATATCTTGGAAATGCGAGAATTTATCAAAATTGCCCTTTAGTTTCTGAAGACCATGTTCATAAATCATAAGTCATGTTCTAACCATGTTGTGCTGAATATGACAATGGAGTACGTGATAACTCATAAAACTGGAGACATAACGAAGTAAATTAATCCTTCTAAATTATTAAGTTAGACTTATGCCCAGAATCTAGAAAGAGAAAACAAAAGTCGATAGCAAAGTGGCTTTGAAATTTTAAGGAGTCAATCAAGTCTCAGTAAGATTTGTTATACTTTAGTAATACAAAAGATCTCTTCTCAATGCAACCAGGAATATTGTTGTAGGATTGAAGCCTCGTGCCCGAATGCAAATTCGAACCGGATCAGATTTAAAAGATCATTTTCGATAGTTAATCGGTCGATAATCGAAGAATATCGAAATGATTAATTTTGCAAGAAAAAGGAACGTATTAACATTTGCATCGATCTCTTGTCCAAAATGGTGGGGGCGTAAGTTCAACGATTTTCAAGCAAAATGACAAATGATGGGAGCAAACACATACACGGATATACACAGGTACACACGCGTACATACAGACACACGCACACGCGTACATACAGACACACGCACACGCGTACATACAGACACACGCACACGCGTGCAAACACACGCGAGCACACATGCACATAAAGAGGTAAACATAAAAAAACATTTTTGTCTTTGACTTCAATCAAAAACAGTTATAAAAGTATAAATAGAATTACATAAATACAGGAATGACCGTCTGAATTTCACGGAGGACGGATGTCATAATTTACACTATTTACATGAGGTCTATTATCCAATCCTTGTTTTCCTTATGACCAAAAGGAGACTAGGAGATATATAACGGTGGAATGTTTGTGATAACAACAAGAAAGATGAGGAGAACACGCCGCACCTAAATAGTATAAATATATATATATATATATGTATATA
>OZ038486.1:76755353-76945353 GCA_964036315.1 Acanthosepion esculentum
CATGCATCTATGTTTAGAATATTGCTGTTACATATGATCCGATGCCCCTGCTATTTACCTTGAACTCATTGATGAAATCCAAAGAAGAATCAGCAATATTATTAGTCCTGATCTGGTGGCTCGGCTTCAGTCATTTTCTAATCGTATCTTTTCTGTGAATACTTTCATGGTAATAATTCGGATGGGCTCTTCGCTATGGTACATAGACTCTTAAGAAGTACTAGACTGGCATCAAGATCAGATCAATTTACAGTTGAAAGGGCCAGATAAAACCGTAAGTTCTATGCTAAGAGTTTCTTCTCTCGCATTTCTCGCTTGTGGAACTCCCGGCTCCATGCTTTCCAGTCAACTTTAATCTTAAAAAAATTAAATGAAATGTTAATCGCTTTCTACTGTCCTCCTGATTACTCTTTCCTTTTCTCGCTCACTATTAATGTATCTGTTTCTAATTCTTCCACACCCTGTAACTTCTTGTATCTTAGTGACTTTATTGCCTTGCGTTAGGGTGATACCGATTAAAAAAAAAGAAAAAGTGGTGTAATGATCAGTGTTCCGGAACGAAAAATCGGCCAGCCGAGTTCGTAATATTCCGCGTAAATACCCTTCTGGAAAGGTAAGAAACCAATGTCTTCTCCTCCCAGGTTAAATAGCAGGACAGACTGGTATCTCTAGTCATAGCTAGCAACCAGTCTATCAGAAGGACTATTTTTATCACAGTATCGTGCACACTTCATAAATCTACAATTTGTCCGTGCATCGAATATTGCTACCACACCTGGTCTAGTACTTCTGTTGTAAATCTAAAGATCCTTGTCAAAATCCCCAAATCTACAAGGTTATACCATTCGTCCGTGCATCAATATTTCGGCCACAGCTGGTTTGGTGCTTCTGCTCCATACAGAGTGAGATCGATAAATTGTCGTCTAAATTACGCAAAAATGAAAATAACACAGACATGTCATTTAAACAGATATATTTCCCAAAATTAAACAAAAATATCGAATAATAATAAGTAAATTTATTCAATAAAATTGCTTTGGCTTCAACCATGGCCTCCAGACGACTTCGGAATCTCCTGCAACTCTTCTGGACGGTCTCCCTGATTGAGTTGGTGCCATAATCATTGCCTTCAGTTTATCTTTGGTGTTACAAGCAGTTTTGTTGTTCTCCCGTTCAACTGCACCCCACATATAATAATCAAGGGGGTGAAGTCTGGGGAGTTAGGTGTCTAGATGTAAGGGGTGATGTGGTCGCAGAAATTGTCTGACAGCCATGACTGGATTCTCCTGTTTGTGTGGCATGGTGCTGAGTTCTATTGCTAGACATAGGGTCTTCCAGCACCCACCCTCTTGACCCAGGGCAGCACTATCTCCTCGAAGCAATTGATGTGGATCTCCGTGTTGACTTTGAGGCCCTCACCAATAAACTGGGGAGTTCTTTTCTTATCATAACGGTCAGAGTAATTTTTCCGAAATGCCGTGCCGTAATCACCATTAGACTCATCCAACTCTTTCCGAATCCTCTGTACCCTCCTTAGATTAACACCCAAACATTCTGAAATGTTCGTGTTGGAGCTTCCGGCGGGAAAGCCATGCAAGATAACATACCGTTTTCAAATTCCTAGTGGAGCGAATTGCGTCATGTTGCTCCTTTTCTTACAGACGGTGCACAACTGACCCTACTATACTGTGCAGTCGGCAAAATAAAGAACAAACAACGCGCATGCGCGAAATTAAAAATTTAAAATGGCGACATTTTACCCCTCGCAAGCTTTATGTGGAGATTCTTGTCAAAATATAGAGATGAATCTCCAACCTGGTATTTCCGCTTCAGTCACTTTCCCATCGCTGTAATGTCAATTTTTATTCCTTTTCTATAAATGTTTTGATGGTAATTGTTGCGATGAGTTTTTCTATATTTCTAACACGACTTCATGAATTTAAGCACAGTACTAGATTGACAGCTGTGGATCTTATCATTTTACTGTTGAAAAAGCTGGTTGTAACCTAACTTCTATGCTAACAATTTCTTCTCGCTTGTGTAACTCTCTTACGGTTTCCTGTTTTCCTACGATATTCAACTACGATATTCAAATAGAATAGAATAGATAGTCAACTACGATATTCAAAAATCTAAATACAGTGTCAATCGTTATCTTCTGTCTCTTTGAATCATGTTCTTTTATTGTCCTCTCTGTTTCTTTCACTCACAGTAATCTCTTGCATCCAAGTGGCGATAAACGCCTTGCTGGAGCATGAAATGATAAAAACGTATGCAGCCCTGGTGTAGCACATACTATGTAACCATTGACAACATCATGCAATCATTATGAATATTATCGTGCATTTAAAAGAAAAAAATAATCAAAGGAAGCATCAATATCTGTCTATATTTCTGAGATGAGGTATTATGTACATTATTTACATTATTCAGACTATTGTCCTCATCTTTGTCGCCATATTTATTACAACGTTTCGGCCGCTGGATCATGTCAAGCACACATGGTACAGTGAATAAAGGCGTTGGTTACATCCAGTGACAGGATCCAAAGAGTGTGAGTTAAGGCAGTGGAGAACTTTCAGAGGGAAAAATTAACAGGAGATAACTGATAACTGACATCCATTAAACATGGCACGTGGAACTAGAACAGTCTACCCCAGTGAGCGAAATAAAGGGTTCAGTTCGACATTCCAACCACCTGAAGAAGGCCGGAGCGTATAACGACCGAAACGTTGTAATAAATATTACCTAGACCGTAATTTCACGGACATTAGTAAATAGAAATAAAAAAATTGAAAATGTATCAAAAGAAAGGAAGAAAAACGGACTATTGAGTTTAATACACTCTGTATGGTTGTTCGCAAGAGATACCGCCAAAGGTGTGGGCTACGTAATGGAGACATCAAGAAGCAGGTATAGAAATTGAATTATCTAGGTAGTGTAGTCATGGACAACGGAAAGTGTGATACAGAAAATCCGAAGGCGCCCCAAAATAGCGAAAGGTGCTTTTAAGAAATCTATTAAGATATCAGAAAATGTCCCGAGAAACAAAGAAAAAAAAATACTGGACTGCTACTTAATCGCCAATATAGCACTGAATGTTGAACAGCCTGCTCACAGACGAAGAGACTTGAAATGACAGAGAAGTGGTTCTACTGACGAATGCTGGGACGGACAGAGCATGTAGCTTAAGAAAAAGGAACGATGAAGCCGTAAAGAAAAACATACAAAAAAAAAAAAAAATAAAACAATTTGCTACAAGTAAACTAAACTGGACCCACTCAGAAAGAAGTGACATTTCTGGCACGCATAATGAGCATTGATTTATTTGTTTAACGGCATATCACCTCCTTATGGGTCATTTAATGCCGAAATTTAATTTTCTTGGGAGCTTTGAAGTAATAAAAAAATATGTTATTCTACTTTCACAATTGAATAGATGTTAGATGATACTCAACTTTTGTGTATATACATATCTGTATGGATATAATTACTAGAGGCGGTGATAGGCGTGGTTAATGTTGTGGTTTCGTTGAAGTTATATTTTGGAATACAGTTTGATTTAAGAAATTGTAGGATATTATATGAATTAATATAAAAAATAAGTTCTTTCATGTTGGTGGTTTGTTTGATGATTATGTTTTTTAAGTTACATTTTGGAATACAGTTTGATTTAAGAAATTGTAGGATATTATATGAATTAATATAAAAAATAAGTTCTTTCATGTTGGTGGTTTGTTTGACGATTATGTTTTTTAAGTTACATTTTGGAATACAGTTTGATTTAAGAAATTGTAGGATATTATATGAATTAATATAAAAAATAAGTTCTTTCATGTTGGTGGTTTGTTTGATGATTATGTTTTTTAAGTTACATTTTGGAATACAGTTTGATTTAAGAAATTGTAGGATATTATATGAATTAATATAAAAAATATGTTCTTTCATGTTGGTGGTTTGTTTGATGATTATGTTTTTTAAGTTACATTTTGGAATACAGTTTGATTTAAGAAATTGTAGGATATTATATGAATTAATATAAAAAATAAGTTCTTTCATGTTGGTGGTTTGTTTGATGATTATGTTTTTTAAGTTACATTTTGGAATACAGTTTGATTTAAGAAATTGTAGGATATTATATGAATTAATATAAAAAATAAGTTCTTTCATGTTGGTGGTTTGTTTGACGATTATGTTTTTTAAGTTACATTTTGGAATACAGTTTGATTTAAGAAATTGTAGGATATTATATGAATTAATATAAAAAATAAGTTCTTTCATGTTGGTGGTTTGTTTGATGATTATGTTTTTTAAGTTACATTTTGGAATACAGTTTGATTTAAGAAATTGTAGGATATTATATGAATTAATATAAAAAATAAGTTCTTTCATGTTGGTGGTTTGTTTGATGATTATGTTTTTTAAGTTACATTTTGGAATACAGTTTGATTTAAGAAATTGTAGGATATTATATGAATTAATATAAAAAATAAGTTCTTTCATGTTGGTGGTTTGTTTGATGGTTATGTTTTTTAAGTTACATTTTGGAATACAGTTTGATTTAAGAAATTGTAGGATATTATATGAATTAATATAAAAAATAAGTTCTTTCATGTTGGTGGTTTGTTTGATGATTATGTTTTTTAAGTTACATTTTGGAATACAGTTTGATTTAAGAAATTGTAGGATATTATATGAATTAATATAAAAAATAAGTTCTTTCATGTTGGTGGTTTGTTTGATGATTATGTTTTTTAAGTTACATTTTGGAATACAGTTTGATTTAAGTAATTGTAGGATATTATATGAATTAATATAAAAAATAAGTTCTTTCATGTTGGTGGTTTGTTTGATGATTATGTTTTTTAAGTTACATTTTGGAATACTGTTTGATTTAAGAAATTGTAGGATATTATATGAATTAATATAAAAAATAAGTTCTTTCATGTTGGTGGTTTGTTTGATGATTATGTTTTTTAAGTTACATTTTGGAATACAGTTTGATTTAAGAAATTGTAGGATATTATATGGATAAATGTCACGAAAGACTTATTCTATGCTAGTTGTTTGGTTGATTTTTTAACGGTATATCAACCTCTGTGGGTTATTTAATGCCGAAACCTAAATTATTTGAACACAATTCTATGGCTTCAATTAAAACGCAATTATACGCCTTCAATTATAGAAGATGTATTGTTGCTTATTCTACTATAAATATGTATTGTATAAATATGTATCGTTGATAATTATTTTTTTTATATAAAAACGTATTGCTGGTATTTTTTACTATAGAAATGTGTTGTATCCTTAAAGGGTTTACAAACAGACAAAGGTGGTACTCGAGTGGAAGGAACAGCAACATGGACGTAGATGAAAGAAAGAGTTGTTTATTGTAAAAGAGAATACACTACTGAAAGACAGGGAATCGGGTAGCAGACTAGTAATTCCCTAAGCAAGGATATTTAGCTGTCTACCACCCCAGACGAGACTCTGCCGTTCGGCATAGCCTTGTCTGGGTTCCTGTCTGCCCGAAGGCAGAGAGTTCGACCAGCATAACTGGAGACGAATCTCCAACTAATTGCCGATGCAAGCCCCCAGCTATATACTGTGCTCACTATATATATCTACTGATACTTTTAATATACGCTCTTTAGCGCTAGAGGGCGTTGTCAGTGATGTTCTTATTTGGATCAATGGGCAGTTTCACGTCTTTCAAACATAATACTACTCGCACCACTTGTTTAGTGGGTTCACTATTTGTCCATAACTAGGACCTTAATAGGTGCTACCACTCCAGATCAGGGTGGAGCTGGGAACAACGGCAATTAAGAGGTTGTTCTACGCGCCTCAAAACCTCAAATCACCCGATCAGAGGCCTTACTGTCAGGTGTAGTTTATTGTGATACCCAGGAATCACGTAATGAGGAAAGACGGCTTGGAGAATTTAGCCCTCACAAGACATACTGGAGGCAAGAGAAGGAGGGTGAGGCATTCAGTAAACTTCTCAATTTGATTGGCTGAATTAATCTCAGAAGAGGGACAAAAAGGAATGGTAAAGACACAAACGTTATTTAGGAATGAGTTGCTTTGTAATAGACGAGAAGTTGGGAGCCATGCTCGACTACGTACTGAAAGGACATGGATTATAAAAAACTAGCAATCGTAGTACCATGATTTTTTTTTATTAAAAAAAGTATTGCCAGTCATGATTAATTAGTTTTTCCTTTTGCTCTTCGTTGCTTTTCATCCCAACTACTAGGACCATTTGTCTATGGCCAGCATTAAATGCACACACATGCACACACACACACACACACACACACACACACACACACACACACACACACACACACACACATATGTATATATATGTGTTCAGGCATCATATATTCATTCAAAAATGTTTCAATGAATGATATAGACATACCGTGTCTTCGTATTTTTATACTGATCTTTTCCAGTTGTCTAATCAGTTTCTTTATAGGTCAGTCTGTTAATATTTTATTGTATTTTTCCAATTTTCAAGTAAGTGCACGTTCAGATCAAATTTCTAGATAAAGTGTCAAAGTTCTTTTTTATTCGAGTACTAAATTTATTTGATCCAGAAAAAAAGAGGATAAATGAAAAAAAATCAGACACATTTAGTAGGCGGAATTTAACAAATGTGTTATACATATACATTTCTTATTACTATAAACGTTATACGTATTTGAGTTGCCATTCATATTGGATAGCAACTCAAATACGTTTACCCACTAAAAATAACGTTTACTGTGCTAAAGAAATAATTTCGGATAAAAAATCCATTAGAAAATGAAAAAAATATTAAAAGATTTGCACATCTCTGTCATTATATATATATATATATATATATATATATATATATATATATATATATATATATATATATAAAGGGAAGAGGTTATAGTAGTTCCAATGAGAGAGAAGAGTGTATATTAAAAAGAAGAGAGAAACCGCAAACGTTTTTGGTTGTAATGTGGATTTAAAAAAATATATATTATGCTTTAAAAATCCACATTACAACCAAAAACGTTTGCGGTTTCTCTCTTGTTTTTATATATATATATATATATATATATATATATATATATATATATATATATATATATCACACATACGCGTACGTACACATATATCTAAGAAAAGTAGAAGTCATGACGAAAAATACCCTACCTTATTTACATTCAACTACCCAAAGAGCACAAATGAATGATCATGTAGAGGTCACGACTATAAATACCCTTCAAGTATCAGCACTAAATAATGGGAAGATCCGATTTCCTCTTTCACCACTTACCTTAATCTCTTAGTGATCTATATACACATCCCGCTATATATACAGTCGCCTATATACGCAATCCGTTATATATACAGCCTACTATATACACAGACGGCTATATATACACCCCGCTATATATACACCCTGCTATATACACATTCACTTATATATACAGCCCGCTATATATACAGCCTACTATATACATAGTCGCCTATATACGAAATCCATTATATATAGAGCCTACTATATACACAGTAGCCTATATACACAATCCGTTATATACAGAGCCCGCTGTAGAGAAAAATTGTCTGGCACGACACAATGACCCGACTTTCTTAGCAGCAGACCTAGCAATGGATTCAATATAGTCTTTTCACTTCATATCAGCTGAGAATGTTAGACCGAGAAGGCACAACAAGTCACTCACATGGAGGGTAACGTCAGCCATTCTGATGGGAGGCAGGGAAGGCTTTTTATTTTAAGATTTCTAGTACAATTATCCTGCCTCAATGCTGAAATAGTTATGTATTTAACTCCGACACCAGAAGTTTGAGTTCGAACCTAAATAAGAAAAAAACAGGATTTTGAATGTTTATTTTATAATTAAGCAAGCATGTTCTTACATTGAACGGTTTTCCTGTTCTCACCCCATGATTTGACCTTAGACTGTATTCAGTTAATCTTAGTAAATAACATGATTTACCTTCTATCCCTTGAAAGTTTGTAACAAAGAAAACTTGATTCTGTCTAATTATGATTCACGAGATTAATAAACTGAAAATGTGCTCCCTGGCATTTGATTTACAAATTAAATTGCACCGGACAGCTTGTTCATTCATTGCATTACGAAAACATGGCCGCCATTCATCTTACGTACTGCCGCGGTCTCTTGTTAACAGAAAGGGGCTATTTAGACGGATAGCGTCATAATGTCGGCGGTTGTTTGAATGAGATGGGCAGTTAATTTGGCTAAGAAAAGAGTATAAGAAGTGATTAAAATAGTTGAGTTTTAATCTTTAGCACACGGAAAATTTCAGCTGATAGTCCATCCTGTTTATTTACTTGTTTAATTATAGGGAATTTATTGAACAGAAAAAAATCCCGCGAAGATAAAAACGAGTCAGATTAAATATCGATACTTTTCTAAGAAGAATGATGAACATGTTTATGATAAAGTGCTTACTTATAAAATAATTCAATGAAATGAGAAATTAAAATGGTTGTCTGAGAACGTTGTGCAGTTAATGTAATGTTTAATGACTCGGAAAGAGAAACAGGCGAGCCGAATTCGTTACTTTCGCACAAAAACTCCAATCAGTTGTTAACTGAGGCAAGAAATGGCTTGTAATTTTTAACGCCCCCAAAACATAACTGCTACCCTTTAATATTAATTTTTGTCCTTCATCAGCATGGTTGAGGTTGACCTCCAGGAGGTTTAGGTCTTACGTTTAGTGACTATATTTAATCATTTACTGTGTCTAGTGCGAAAAAGCTTGGTTAAATGTGTCGTGCCATATAATTTTTGCCATTAGAATTAATCTTCCTATTTATGAATTTCCAATTCGTCCGGGCATTGAATATTGCTGCCATAGCTGGTATAGTGATCCTACTATATATCTCGAGATTCTTGACAAAATCCAAAGGAGTATCTGCAATGTTATTGGTCCTCACCCAGCATCTCGACTTCAGTCACTTTCCAACCGCCGTGACGCGGTTTCCCTCTGTCCTTTAATCGTACAACTAAATTAGCATCTGTCTATATTTATGAGATGAGGTATTATGTACATTATTTACATTATTCGGACTATTGTCCTCATCTTTGTCGCCATATTTATTACAACGTTTCGGCCGCTGTGCGCTTAGGCCTTCTTCAGGTGGTTGGAATGTCGAACTGAACCATTTATTTCGCTCACTGGGGTAGACTGTTCTAGTTCCACGTGCCATGTTTTTTTAATACAACGTTTCGGCGTTTTGGATAAAGGCGTTGGTTAGATCCAGTGAGAGGACCCAAAGAGTGTGAGTTCAATACCCATTTAAGGCAGTGGAGAACCTTTAGAGGGAAATTAACAGGAGATAACTGATAACTGACATCCATTAAAAAATATGGCACGTGAAACTAGAACAGTCTACCCCAGTGAGCGAAATAAAGGGTTCAGTTCGACATTCCAACCACCTGAAGAATGCCGGAGCGTACAACGGCCGAAACGCTGTAATAAATATGGCGACAAAGATGAGGACAATAGTCCGAATAATGTAAATAATGAACTAAATTAGCAGTTAGGTCTCATCGTTTTACTTTTGAAATAGATGTAACCGTAAGTTCTATTCTAATATTTTCTTTTCTCGCACTTTTTACCTACAAATTTTAACATATGAGTTTTTATAGGATATCAAAATTTACTCAAAGCCCGATTTTTAAAAAACATTTTTGCTTTTAACTGTCACAACCAAGCGGCTAGAAGAAAAATCTGTATTTTTGTTTTAAACAATATATATTACATCTGTAGGACGGCGCATTGAAAAAAAATAAATGTGCTCACCGATGGGGATCGAACCTTCGACTTCTTTTGTAGCACAAATCTCTGTTTGATCTGGTGTGCTTTACCGCTCAGGTACAAAATAAATAAAGTCTTGCAAACGCTCTCTGTATCCGATCGGTAAAGCACATTGTATCAAAGGGGGTTCCTCCTAAAAAGGTGGGACGCAGATTTGATAACGTTAATTAATGTTGAATTTTATATGTAGCCCCAGTGAGGATCGAACCCGCTAGGAACGGTTAAACAGTTCCTTTGATTATTCTCGCACGAAAAATGTCAATTCTCATTGTTTAGTATGCTGTTCTCATTTCTTTTTCCACGGCGCATTTACAACCGAGAGAGGGCCGTTTCATTTGAAAGGTTTTATTTGGTTGCACTTGAGACAAGCCTAGATTCATTGTCAATATCCTCTTATCCATAGCGACTCACAGATTGACTCTTTAATGACAGTTGTTTATTGATGCCCAGAGACCTCGAACCACTCGTATCTGTAGAACGAACTCTGACCTTTTTCATTTTAAGTTACTATTTATATATCCTGTCACATCATCGTGATTCGCTGATTATGTTAACGTGATAGAAAACAAAATTTCATTAGAATTAAATACCCGGAAGGAAAGTCTCCTTTTGTCTAAACAACAGTTTGTTGACATTTCCAATTTCATAAGTTATCCCAGTACTAAATTTCTTGACATTATATCAAGTGGCTTGTCTTTGGACACAGAACAAAGCATTCAATATATATATATCTTCATAATCAGGGCCTACGTGGCATTAAACTGATATGATCCAGCGTTAACCGAATATATATATATATATATATATATATATATATATATATGTATATATATATTATTTTATTATAAGAGATTATAATAAAAACATGTTGAAATCACTAGACGAAAGTTTTCATGTTTCAATACTATGATTGTACTTCTTCAGGTGAATGTAATTAACTGGTGAATAAATGATTTTTAAGGAAATTTAAAAACAAACTGTTACCTCTTTTCTGAAAGTTAAAGGGAGGAACACGAGGTCAGGATTACAAATAGACTAGTGGGTATGTCTTGATTAACCAATTAAATGTCAGATCTACGATAAATAGAAAAGTAAGCTCAGAGGGTGGATGTGGATGAGTTATTTTTTTCATCTCATGATAAACCGGAATATAGACAGACCATCATTGACGATTGCTGACATATTTTCTGCACTTACTTTTCGATTTAGCTTAGATCTGACATTTAATTGGTTAATCAAGACATACCCACAAGTCTATTTGTAATCCTGACCTCATGTTCCCCTCTTTAACTTTCTATTTTTAATTCTGACCATATGCATAAGAGGTAACACTTAGTTTTTAAATATTGCTCTACTTTGTATTGAGCACTTTAAAAAAAAGTAAATGCTACATACAGTGGAATTTTACTGCATCTGTTATTTATCTCATTTGTTTATATATATATATATATATATATATATATATATATATATATATATATATATATATCGATTAATTCATCAAACATATAAATTATTCAATGTCTGCTGAGCTTAAATTTTGGGTGCCTATTGATTTTGTTCAAAATGATTGAAGAATGTTTATTTTTATGATTGACCCCTGTTGTATTTTTATCGATTTGTTCGTTTTCTACGGCTTATCAACCCTTTGCAGCTTATCTTATGAAAATATCTAAATAAGTCAAAATAATCTGTTTGATTAGATTTTCTTAAAACTGTATCGAATTATCTAAACATATAAATATAAATCCTCTATTAAACAGGAACTCCTTATCCACAAGACCACTTTCCGTTACCAGCAGGCCGATTGGGACTCACTCAGTGATTTTCTCCGTGACGCCCCTTGAACTGACATTTTTTAAACTCCCAATTGAAAATTCCGACACTGAGGTTTCTTCTTCTTGGGTCAAAGCCCGCATGGACAGTTTTATCTCTTCTCGGAAATACCAGGTGAGATGTCAATCCTCCCCATGGTTCACACCAGCATGCTCGGCCGCTATAGCACACAGGAACCACTATTTTCGGCTATACTAGCATGACGTCTCTCGTCACAAGAGACGCCAATTCGTTGCTTCTCGCAATAAAGTTCCTGTTTGCCGAGAGAATGAGGTACCCCATAGCCTCTAACAACTTTGGCTTTCGCGATTACTGGCCGTTCTGTAATAGAGCATTAAATAAGTGTAAGGTCTCTATTCGTCAATCAATATTCTTCACTCAGTATGAGGTGTTATCATCATCCTCTGATAAAGATGAGTGTTTTGCCCTTAAATTCACCTCAAACTTTAGTCTTGACCCATTCGGAATGTCCCTGCCTAACCTCCCTTCTAGAACTGAGTCTCTGTTGAGTGATATGCATAAAACACCTTCCATGGTTTCTGTTATCATCTCTAACCTAGATCCCCACAAAGCATGTGGACCCGATGGTATTCCTCTAATAGTCATTAAGAAGTATGCTCCCGAACTGGCACCTGTTGTCTCTAAACTGTATAATAAATGCCACGCTGCCTCCTGCTTTCTTGCCTGCTGGAAGTTATCTGTTTTTCCAGTTTTTAAGAACTCTGGTCAGCTGTCCGACCCAACTATCGGACCATTAGCCTTCTGTCTCTTTTGGGGAAACTCCTAGAGACTCTAATCAATGCTGAATTGGTTCATCATTTTTCATCGCAGGGATTTTCTCAGACAAGCAACATGGCTTTTGTTTGTCCAGGTCAACTGCTGATGTACTGATGATATTTGCGGAAAGAGTTTATCATGCTCTAGATAAAAACGGTGAAGGCCAAGCTGTTGCATTGGAGATCACGAAAGCCTTTGATAGGGCCTGACATTCAGGTCTACTTCACAAGCTGAAAAGTTACGCTGTCTCCGGACCCTTTTTTTCTTTTTTTAACTTGTCCAGTTTTTCTTATCAAATCGTGAAATGAGATTTACCCTGAACGGTCGCTCGTGTAAATCTTTTCGTACGAACACAGGTGTCCCCCAGGGATCCATCCTTGGTCCTCCTCTATTTTTAATTTTCATTAATGACTTTCCCGATGACATCAGCTCTCCACTTGGTATCTACGCCGACGACACAACAATTTACTTTTGCCTCGATAGTAAGGTTTATTAGTCTGACAAGATCAAAATGGCAGCTGATGTCCAAAGCGACCTCAAGTCCGTAGTTAACAGGGGCAAAATATATCTTGTTAATTTTAACCCCTCCAAAAGAAAACTTTTCTCCATTAATCAACTGAGAAAGCCATTGCTGCTTTCCATCAGCATGGTTGATGCTGTCCTCCTGGAAAGTGACGAGTTGCGCCTTCTCGGGCTCACGTACCCCGAAGATGAAGTAGAAAGACTATATTGAATCTATTACTAGGTCAAGAAAGTCGGTTCACTATGTCGGACGAGACATTTTTTTTCTCTCTCTGGAATCTATTTTATATATTTATGAGTCTACCATTCGCCAATGCTTAGAATATTGCTGCCACATATGGTCTGGTGCCCCCGCTATTTACCTTGATACCTTGATACAATATTTTCTTTAGTTTCTTGTAGATAGTTTTGTATACACATTGTAAATACTCATTGGGGTAGTTTTTAGAATTGTTATTTCCCCCCCCCCCTGCTCCCACAGACAATGAATTGTAAATATGGGAACTAGTTAGTATATTTACATAGAGACAGTGAGGCATTATGGTGTTTGGAGTAAGAAAGGTACGTATGAATGTGTTGTTTTGGTGTATGGAATATTGTTCGTACGATTGGGTCAGTGATTCCGGTTAGCTAAGTTAGAGTTAAGACAGAAGAAGACCATCCATTCCCCAACCCCCATTAGGCCTTGTGCTGCATTTCTGTATAGTACAGAATAAATATTGCTATTTACCTTGATAAAATCCAAAGAAGAATCTGTAATGTCCTGATATGGCGGCACAGATTCAGTCACTTTCCCACTGCCATAAGCTCGCCTCTCTATGTATTTTCTATAAGTACTTTCATGGTAATTGTTCGAAGGAGCTCTTCGCTATGGTACCTAGAATTTATGAATTTAAACGCAATACTAGATTGGTGTCGAGATCTCATCAATTTACAGTTGATCTGGCTAGATGTAGCCCTAAGTTCTATGCTAACAGTTTTTTCTCGCACTTCTCGCTTGTAGGACTCCCTTCCCGCTCCTTATTTTCCAGACAACTTTAATCTACAAAAACTTAAATGCAATGTCAATCGCTATCTACAGTCCATCTGATTACTATATTCTCTTTCTGCTCATTATTAATGTATCTATTCCTAATTCTTCCACACCCTGTAACCCCTTGTGTTTTAGTGGATTTACTGCCTTGATTGGAATGATACCGATTAAAAAAATAATTATAAGTTTGCTGAATTATTTCTATTACTGTTATTAAAGTAAAAATTAAATTTATTTTTTCTCATGGTCAGCTCGATGTAGCTATGTCCAGAATAGGAAATTCAAGTAGACTTAACATAATGATAAAAATAACTTTAGAAATCAGATATACTAAAAATGTTTTTATGAAAGTATTCGACTCTTCACGGGTCGAATAGAAGGAAAGAAAGATAAGGGAAAAACAATGCATGGCATACCTAGCGGACTTTAGCAAGTGAATGACAGAACGTGGTCTGGGAGTGGTGGCAGAGGGAAGGAACTTGTTGAGAGCTGCAAGGGATAGAGGGAGGTGGAGAAAATTTATGCTCTTGTATATAAATACTTGTTACAAAATAAAATCCTTGCATTTGCCTCGATAAAGTCCGTCAGAAGACGAAACGAATCAGCTAAGTTTTTCCTTTTGTTTTTATTCATATTGTCTTTTTACTCTATCTGAATTTTTTACGCATATATATATATATATATATATATATATATATATATATATATATATATATATATATATATATATATGTGTGTGTGTGTGTGTGCGTGTGTGTGTGAAATTTTTTTTAAATTCTACTTTGGCATGATTTGCTGTTGAGCCGTCATCGACCAAACTATTATTTTACAAACTTTTATGACAATTTATCTCTGTTCGTAGGACAGCTATTTAGCTAGTATAATAACTTTTTAAGTACTAAATTCGACTTGTTTTAGGTTACGAACTTATTGATACATTCTCATAATTGCTTTGAGTAAGACTGGTTGAAAGATACGTTTTCTACGGTATCAACCCTTTGCGGGTTATTTAAAACCAGAATATATATATTTTTTAGATTGTAAGAATTTGTTTTGGAGATAATAATGGTTTAGTGATACAAGTCATACTAATTAACCCATAGCTGGGGGAGGAGGAAAAGTGAATTCCTACCATTCCCAAATTCATGCTCAGAATGTTATCAGAAAGAGCAATACAAATGTAGAAGGACGTGTACCCATGATTCATAGACTACGCAAAGGCCCTCGACAAAGTACGCCACAAGGACTCAGCAGCCTTGATATATTCGGGAAAGATATCAGAATAATCAAGAACCTATACTTGCAGCCAACGGTATGCATGCGTACAGAGAACGAGTTCAGCGAATATACAAAATTAGAAACGTGCGTAAGGTAAGGATGCATCTTCTCACCCGACCTGTTCAACCTATACAGCGAGGCAATTCTGAGAGAATTTGAAACACTACCGGGATTTAGCATTAGCGGCCACAATCTTAATAACATAAGATACGCAGACGACACAGTATTGATAACAGACACGGAAAAGAAATTAAAAATCTCCTAACGGGGGTATAAGCATAAACTACAAGATAGAATGCATGGTCATCAGTGAAAGGATGAGCTCGAAATGCGATTTGCAGGTCGGGAACAATAGAATCAAGCAGACGCAGAAGCGTTTTGACAGGGCGGAAAGTGCGACACCGGGATCCGTAGACGTATTGGGAAGGACAAGGACGCATACTAAAAGCTGGGCAGAGTATTGCGAGACAGGGGGATTTCTATGGTAACATAGAAAAGAATACTGAGCTGTTACATGACATCCGTCCTTCTTCATGACAGTGAATGCTGGACGATTTCCTCAAAGCTGGACACGAGGCGACAGAGATGTGGTTCTACAGAACGATGCTAGGATATCATGGACCGAGCGTGGGAGCAACGATGAGGTCTTAGAGAGGTTGCAAACAAGGCTTATACTTAATATCAGGAAGAGGTAGCTGAAGTTTCTGGGGGACATAATGAGGAAGGGGGTGGCCTGGAGAATCTGATAATCACGGGTCGAATAGAGGGAAAGAGAGACAAGGGAAAACAACGCAGGACATACCTACTGAACTGAAGCAAGTGGATGACAGAACGTGGTCTGGGGGAAGTGGCAGAGGGTAGGAACATGTTGAGAGCTTCAAGGGATAGAGTGAAGTCGAGAGCCATGATCACCTACGTCCTGAAAAGACATGACATAAAAAGAAAGAAAGTATTACCTTAAATAAAAAAAAAGATCCATTACAACACACGCGCATCTAAGCTTACAATACCTGGTATTCTGAAAGCGGATACCTACCTAGTTACTGACCAGTTTGGACGTTGCTTAACTTCCGATGTTTCAATATTTTATGGCCTTATATATATATATATATATATATATGAATAAAAACAAAAGGAAAACTTATCTTAGTCGACGCATTTCGTCCTCTGAGGGACTTTATCAAGGCAAATGCAAGTTTTTATTTAGTAACAAGTATTTATGTAGAAGAGCAAAAATGTTATTGTTTTTTTCAAAATCTTTAAATTTAAGAATGCTGCAAATATTCATCAGGTTTGTCGAAAATCAGGCAAGCTATGGAGGACGCGAAGGGACACAATTCAATGTCTAATAAACAAAAGTGAGTAGACGATATTCTTTAATCTTTTAATGTAAATTTGTAATTAAGTTATTTTAATTTGTTATTAATTTATATAATAAATTTAACCGTTTTCTTTTATTTTTTAACATTCTTATAGTCATGCATGTTAGCTTGGGAAAGTAGTCATTCTTTCAGGAATAGATGTATTGCAAAATAATCCTGGGCGCAAATTTATATTTTAAGATTTGAGAATTTTCCTTATAAGTTATTTTCTCTTTTAATAAGTTTGCATTGAAAAAAAAAAAAATCAAAAACATCACTTACTTTGGTTTATTTGGCATTGAATTTTGTCACTTCACGATCTCCATAGCTTACCTGACTTCCCGACGAACCTGATGAATATTTATGAGCGTTCTTAAATCTAAAAATTTTGGAAAACTAATAAAATTTATGCTTTTGTATATAAATACTTGTTAAAAAATAAAATCCTTGCATTTGCCTTGAGGACGAAACGTGTCAGCTAAGATAAGTTTTCCTTTTGTTTTTATTCATATTGTCTTTTTACAGATATACTCTATCTGAAAATTTTACGCATATATATATATATATATATATATATATATATATATATATATATATATGAAATTTTTGAAAAATCCTATATTGACATGATTTACCGTTGAGCCGTCATCAAGAAAAATATTTTTATTTTACAAAATCTTTATTAGCGAAACGAAACGTGGTTTGTACTTCAACCCTGACGTTATTGAAATTAGATTTAAATAATTTCAAATCAGTTTTTATTTTTATTTATTTTTTTAAGTTTACGTTTTCCACCACTTAAACAATTTGGGAAACAAACATTAAAGCAAAATCAAATAAATAAAAGCTAAAATCTGATTTCAATACCGATAGAGTTAAGATAAAATCAAGTGTTCAGCTGAATTTTTCTGTTGTGAAATAAAATCCCTTTTCAGATGACGCCTCTTCACTGGCGAAACATGTCAAAGTAGAAGTTTTCCAAATTGTCTTATATATTTACTATTCCAAAATTAAGAATTTCAAAATCATAGCATATTCCATTCTTGTAATATATATGCGTCCATTAAGACACACACACACACACACACACACACACACACACACACACACATATATATATATATATATACTCTTTATACGTTATTTTTATAGGTATAATTTTTTTAAGTAAATGTTCTATTTTTCAATTAAACAATATTGATTACATTTACCGGCCTGAATGTTCGAGAAATTCGTAGAAAATATGCGTTCTCCGACCGGAATTGAACCTTTAACCCTTACGGAAATCGTCATATAGCCTGACGTGCTGTTACCATTCAGCCACAGAGAAGCGTCCGGTTAGCAAAGTCCGAATTACTGTTTATAAACACACACCATTGACGATTTTTCTCGATCGATTATTTCTGCTCACGAAACATATCTTAACGTAAACAATGACAACGTATTACGAAATGGGTTAAATCCGACAATTATTTAATATATTTCCTGTTTATACGTTATATTTATAGATATTTTCTACGAAATTTCTCGAACACTCAGGCCGAAAAATGTAATTAATACTGTTTAATTAAAAAAGGAGAGCATTTACTTAAATAAATTATATCTATCCAGTAACCTCATCGGTATTCCAGTTAATTTTCGTGTTGCTGTTTTCCGGATGTCATCGATTCCTACTCAAATTTTCAATTCTTTCAGTCTTTTTGCTCGACTATTTAGGTTTATTCCTAGTACTCCAAAAACGATTGGCACGACTATTACCATAAAATTTACTTTTAGATGAAGCATTGTCAGCTGTTCATTATCTTTAATATTGACTAGTAATTTTCGTCTTAATTTTATGTTTGCTTTTTGTTACAATATTATTTTCATCTACAGGCCTGAATATTGGAGAAATCTTATTAAAGGAAAATATGCGCTCTCCGATAAGATTCGAACCTGCGACCCCACTGGGCAGAGGTCACTTTCGTTAGATCCGACGTGCTTTAAACCGACTCGGCCACGAAGAACTTTGCCGATCAAGCAAGGCTCAATAGTGCCGTTAAGCGGAATCCATCTCCTCATAGATTCTCAAAATTTCATATTTGCTCAGTTTCGTATCCAAACGTAAACAATGCAATTTCTAAAGAAGTAATAGATTTTTATTTATAAATCCAACAGATTTTTATCACTTTAAACGTTACTTTTAGTGGATATGCGTAGACGTTTTGTTATATATTAGATAGCATATTTATTTATTTTCATTTACCGGCCTGAATATTCGAGCTTTCCTTCCAAAGACAATTTTCCTTCTTTCTGATTCTTTTTTCAGTTTTCCTTAAAACTTTCTCGCTGCTCAAATGCTCTGTCCATGGTATGATCAGCATCCTTCTGTAGAACCATATCTCTGTTTCCCCAAGACTGGCCCTCGTCTATGAGTCAATTTTTCAGCATTCATTCCTATAAAGAAGAGTTGATACATAGCAATTCAACATCTTTTCATTTGTGTCGAACGACTTTTTCCTGTTTCTTTTTTTTTCTGTATACAACGTCTGAAAGCATGTGCGAAACCTGCCCTCGTCAGCTGCCAACCAGGGGAGGTAACACAGTTTCGGTGGCTAAAGCGGTACTGCCACCCCTGGCGCCACCAGCAGCTTTTGTGACCAGGCAGGGTATTTTTTTTTGCGTAGATGTGTTAGTCTCGTGCGATTTCTTTTGCAACTGCAAGTCAGATTTTCAAGATTGTGCTTAAAGTGTTTGCTTTTGATCGTTAACCAATACATAACGCGCTCGTAGCGGCCGTTATCAATGACGTAGAATGGAAAGTAAACAGATGTGTTTCACGTCGGAAGTAGCACTGTGTCGCGAGCATGGTTTTAATTAACTTTATTTAAGTTGGGACTACAAGAGGGAATATATGATAAAACTATATTTTCATATGACATTTCCACACGGTGACGGGGAATCAACAAACCTTAGAGTTATCATAATTTATTGCTGCGACGCCATTTTTACTATAATGTCCACCCTGTACAAGGTCCGGAAGCCATTCGAGGTAGAGGATTACAGTGTAAGAAGCACAGTTTACTCGGATATGGTAGGAAGTAACGGTTAACGCTGTACAGATTAAGATTGTAGTGATCGGTAAAGCATCTTCTTGGGAGTCGGTTTTACAGAACAGAGGTTCGTAGGAAGAAGCTGTTCGAGTGGAACTTACATCATGCCAACGGGATACGAAGGGAATGAAGGTGGCTCACTACAATGTGTGTGACATGGCGACTTCTGAAGTTAACAACTTGTGGAATTAATGAGTGTAGTTCATGTGGACATTTTCCCTGGAAATAAGCGATAGATCGTCGAGAGGCTTGCGACGTCTTATCTGCAGGAAAGGGGTTTCAGTGTGGAAAATAATATGTCACCCACAAGAACACGCAAATACTTTTGGACTCCATCGAGACTGAAAAGTGAAGACTGGGCATCTCCAGCCCATCTATGTCCGCAGTAGTCCTGACCTGATCTGGCTCTTGTCAAGGTAGAGAATAACTGGAGGAGTCGGGTACTTGCTGGAATGATAGATTTCTCCAACATCTCTAGTAATGGTTTCGTATGCACGTGTTCCACTTGAGGTCTGGGGTGAGTCCCAATAGACGCTCAAGATTTCATACTTGAAACCATATCTGCTCTCGTTTTTATTATTTGATAAAGGCTTCTTTTGGCGGGAGAGCTGTGTGTAAAATTATACTCTATTACTTGATTTTCGATCAAGTGCTGTTGTATCGCGGCTGACAGTGTCAGAGACAGAGACACAAGGCTTTATCAGAACTGGAGAAAGCCAATCTTTATAGTGAGTCACTAGATTCCGACTGACACCTTTTACAAGTCTGCTTGTAAATAGAGACCTGATATTTTGATATATTGTCACCATTTAAATTAAAATATGGCGTAATATCAATTTTCGGGGTCACCTGGTTAATTATTTAAAAAAAAATTTATTTGATTAAAAAAAAAGGTAAATGAAACTTTACGTCAAAAAACTAAAAAAAAAACAAAACAGTAACGTCGCAAGAGAACAAAATCAACCTGATATAAAAAGCAGATATTCATCCAATTACTCTGTTTTTTCTATGCAATCATTCGATTAAATTATGTATGGAAGGCTACAGTTTTAATAAATTGAGATGTGGTAAGCGAGGCACATCTTATTGCCGTTTAGCAACAAATCATGTGTCTATGTGAAAAGTTGGGGAGAGAGATGAGGAGAGAGAAGGGACGGCAGAATAAAAGATAAAGCGGAAAATAGAGAGAGTAAAAAGACTAGAATAAAAAGTGAAAAAGATAAACAAGTAAAAACCGAAAAAACTACTGTGCGTAACCCGTTTCTTTGCTGGTTAATAATTGACATTTGAGACAAAGCAAATGATGTTGAAATAAAATGAAGCTGAAAACATTAAAATACAATAACAAAACATTGCTAGCAAAACATTTGAATACAATTAATAAGAAATGAATTCTGACTAGACTAATTTTAAACTAGTCTCATTTGATTGCCTATTTTTTCTCTGATTTCCACCGAGAGAATCATCTATTTCTTTCTTGTCCAATCTCGTCGGTGTTTGGTCATCCATAAAAAGAATAAAGTTACATTCTCGCCATCAATCCAATGCAGTGAACCAGCTGTGGACACATTTGTATCAAACAGAAGTGCCGTCTGGGATAGTAAAACCGGCGGGAAATTGTCAACATATAAAATAAGCGTGCCACGTAGTGTAATAGCAAGCTTGTCTTGCTACATCAATTACGACTGAATTCGATCCTCACTGGGTCCTCCACACTTTCGGCCTTTTTGCAACATATAAGCTACGCTCAGTAAATCGGTTGGGTACTTTGATGTAGTATAATAGCAAGTTTCTCGCTAGATCAATTACAACTGAGTAGTGAGTTCGATCCTCACTGGGTTCTTCGAACTTTCGGCCTTGTGCCACATCTAAGGTTAGAAAATGATTTGGGCATCTCGACGTGATGTAATGGTTAGCAAGCTTGTCTTGCTAGAACTACAACCGACTAGTGAGTTTGATCCTCACTGGGTGCCCCATACTTTCGGCAGTGCCACATTTATACTACGTTTATAAAATAAGGCACTTCGAGGTGGTGTAATGGTTAGCAAGCTTGACTTATTACATCAATTACGACTAAGTAGTGAGTTCGATCCTCACTGGGTGCATACCATCTACGTTATAAAATATTCACGCCGATTTCAATAAACGTGACCGTGCATATTATCTGGATCTTCAGGTCAATTTAATCGTGCCGTGGAAAACTATTTCAGGTAATACTTTCTTTTTATGTCATGTCTTTTCAGGACGTAGGTGATCATGGCTCACGACTTCCCTCTATCCCTTGAAGCTCTATAAAAGTTCGTTCCTTCTGCTTCCTCCCCCAGACCACGTTCTGTCATCCACCTGCTCAAGCCCGCCAGGTATGTCATGCGTTGTTTACCCTTGTCTCTCTTTCCTTCTATTCGACCCATGAGTATCAGATTCTCTAAGCCCTCCTTCCTCATTATGTGTCCCAGAAACTTCAGCTGCTTCTTCCTGATGTTAAGTATAAGCCTTCTCTTTGTTTGCAACCTCTCTAAGACCTCATTGTTGCTCACACACTTGGTCCGTGATATCCTTAGCATGCTTTTGTAGAATCACATCTCCGTCGCCACGAGTCTCTTCTTCATCTTTGAGGAAATCGTCCAACATTCGCCGCCGTAAAGAAGGACAGATATCACGTAACAGCTCAGCATTCTTTTCTTTGTTACCAAAGAAATCCTCCTGTCCCACAATACACTGTCCAGCTTTTGGAATGCGTCCTTGGCCATCCCAATACGTCTACGGATCTCAGTGTCGCACTTACCCTCCTTTGTCAAAACGCTTCCCAGATATTTAAACTTCCGCGTCTGCTTGATTCTAGTGTTCCAGACCTGCAAATCCCATTTCAGGCTCATCCTTTTACTGGTGACCATGCATTCTGTCTTCTTGTAGTTTATGCTTAGTCCTTTCTTCTCACTCTCCGTCGCTACCTTCTGTAGGAGATTTAAGGTAATAATCGTGCCGTAACAAAAAGGCCGGAAAGGGATATTTTACTCCATGCAGCACATGTATTTTGGTATACAAGAGTTCGAAAGTAAAATCTGAATGTTTTATTATGGATTTTATTTGTCACCTTTACGTTCTATCTCTTTGTGGCATGTTGCTTCAGAACATAGGCGATCATGGTTCTCCACAACTTCCTGTCTTTTGTAGTTCTTAATAAATTTTATCTTTTTGTTATCTCTCCTAAGCCCTATTCTGCCATCCGTTTACTCAGGCTCACTAAGTATGTCATGAGTTTTTTACTCTGTCCCTTCTTGCCGTTAATCTGTCCCGTGAGTATCGAATTTTCATTGTTCAAACTGTTGATCAGGACAGATAATGCGCTCTCTCCCAGAAACTGTAACTAACATCTGCTCAGACTAGTCGCATTAAAAACCACCGGTGGACTCTGTGGTTGTTGGACAAACACAAATATACCTGAGCGGGCGCCTGCAATAGGGATTTTTAGCCGTCCTAGCAGACAAGCATACTCATAAACAAGCGACGAGCCAATATTCATATATATGTGTGTATGGGTGTGTCTGCGTGTCAGTGTGTGTCTCAGGTGTCAGTGTGCGTCTCAGAGTGTTTTAGAGCGTGTACATATAATTATTTATACAATCCCCAGATCTCCATAAACCTCCATTTGTCACGCAATCCAGAATCGAATGTCAATTGAATTCCCATATGTATTCTTACTCTGCAGGCAAGAGCCAACAGCAAAATTCTTCTCGATATTAAGAAAGATTCTTTAAAACTTTTTTCATTCCTCCTACAACCGTAATGCTTCCTTCCCAAAACACATTAATTCTACACGCATAAGTTGCTTTATCATACACAGTAATAAGAGTGTTAAAATCGAGAATTTTTTTTCTAAACCCCCAAGATAGAATTTCTACAAGTTTTGGAGAGACGTTAAATTTTTTTTTCTGTAGATTTGCACGTTTTTAAAAGTTAAATACCAAAGATGGGCGGAAATGAACAACAATTAAAAGAGGATTTTTTACAAAAGATTTTCCATAATATTGAAGTCAGTTTTGTTTATTCTATATTAAATGAATAAAAATTTTATTTTTTTTAAAAATTGAATTCACCCCAAGCAAGGCAGTAAAGCCACTAAGATATAAGGGATTACTGGGCGTGGAAGAATTAGAAAAGTGAAACATTACTAATGAGCGAGAATAGAAGAGTAATCAGGATAACAATTGACATGGCATTTCAATTCTTGTAGATCAAAGTTGGGTAGAAAGCATGGAGCAGAGAGTTTCACAAGCGAGAAGTGTGAGAAAAGATATTGTTATAAAATAATAAGTGATATTTATGCCAATATTATCAAAATATATAAATTCAGTCACGTGACATGCGTAACACACGCTTAGGCGACTGACGAGGGTGACTTTTACCCCGCAGTAGGTTGCCATTTATTTCTGATATTTACCCATAGCTGGGGGAGAAGAAGATTAATACCTTTCCCAAGGGTATTAGCACGTAAGTGAATGTAATAGATTCGACTGGAATTCGAACTCGTCTCTCCGATTCCTCAATCTGAGCCGCTATAAATTACTCAACCATGCCGCCTTATGAGCTACTACAATTTAACTGTACAGTACACAGCGGAATATTTAGAAGTTTGTTATTTAGATTTTCTTTTTTTTTTGTTTAATTTCCCTTCAGAACGGAGTAGATCATGGCTCTGCTCAGAATCCTTTTCTTTATTACATGTGAACTGCCATGATCTCTTAGGAAAGATATTGAGGTAGACCTGGTGAAAATAGTTAACTAAAACAGCTTAGACAGCCATGGGAAAACTGCGGCCCGCATAATTACATAAGGAAAATAACATTTCTTAAAATTTTGTCTCGTTTACTTCTCAGTTGTTCACACGCACTTTCTCATACATAACCACATACATAAACAACGATTAAGTACAATGTTTCTTGAATGTTGTAAACTTTTGGTGAAAGTAACGTTTTTATCATTTTAGACCATTGGCGATTTTCAGTAAGGAAGATCATACGTGTAAACCTATTTTGCTTTTAAAGCAAGAAACATTCAAAAGAAATTGTTTCTCTCTAGAAGAAATATACTTTTTTTTAAATGAATAAATTAGAAATAAATCACACGTGACATGTGTTAATCCTCAGTCATTAGTGGTAATATTTTACCAAAATTTCAAATTTTTTCATTATAGAAAAATCTTTTTCCAAAGAAAAGAAAAATCTCCATCTGTAAGGTATATACTTACACATATGGTATTCTGTAGTGAAAATAACCAAGGTATATACTACGAAAAATTACCTTGAATCTTTTTAGTGGTGAGACTTGTGATGAGCCAGAGATCATGCGGCCGACTGATGGAAAAAGATTGCTCATGACTGGATTAGAAAATGGCAATCGGGAAGGTGGAAATAGGTTTTAGTCTATTATTGTAGGAAGTAAAGATTGTCCAAATGTTTGTCCAGTATGTTTGTCCAAAATTGGAAAAGTTTGCTGTATTGATATGTAAAATACTACGTAAAATTTCCTACATAAATCTTCCTACAATTACAAGATGACAGAATAAGTTTATTGTTTTGTACGTGAGTTTACATGCCAGCATTTCCTAGAAATGAATTGACAGTAAATATCATTTCGCAAAATACATCTCTTCAATGAACAGGAAGGAGTCCTCAGCGATGTGATATTCGTGGGTACCTCGAGAATTTCGGGTCTCTCAGGTCTCTCGTATTCTCTAACCCCCAAGCGACCCAATCATTGGACCCGGATTCTCCACCCGCTACCACAAACAACACGTTTTTACAAACCTCGCCCCCATTTTGATGTTATATTTGACCGTTAGGTGGCACAGTATTTTTATACATTTGGTCACGTTACCTCCAGCCAATGGCGTTTGAGTTCTGCTTGACTGCTATCATTATATTCGTCTTCTATGCTCTAGCCCGAGTTTGGCGCCAATTTCATTACTAGGACAACAATGCACGGGCTGTGGCAAGTTTTTTTCTTCTTCCCGTTTCAAGAAAAGGAATTTATCTACCCTATTCTTTTTTCTTTTCTTGGTAAAACCTGTCTGCACTTATAACTCTCGCGCGCACGCACACGCACACACGCATGCACGCACGCACACACACACACACGCACGCACGCACGCACACACGCACGCACGCACGCACGCACACACACACACACACACACAGAGCAATAAAAAAAAATTCTGATGGTTCCGAACAAACGGCTGGTTCGTATGAAATAACTACTTACAAATCATTTATCCGCAAACCAGCAGCTAGCACAAACGAAACGACTCCTCCTCTACAAGTTACTTTAACAAAACTTAAGTTTAACAGCTCGTTAAATCGAAACTACTATCACTATGTATACAACTGGGAGTGGGGGGAAGGGAAACATTACCGATATAAAAAAAACCGGGACATTAAAACTCCTGTATTATATATTGTTGATTTCAGTAACAGGTCAGGTTAGTTAATTTAGCGCAATATCAACCCTTGCCAGGTTAATTAATATCGAATGTGAGTCCTGATAAGACTACCTACGGCCTCAACGAAGTAACAGATATAAGTCAAGTTTACACTTGAATCCAAAGGTAGACATAGGTCAGGTTTACACTTGAGGTAAACATTAATCAGGTTTATACCTGTGTCTGCAAGTATCCACCCGATAGTTAGCACAGTTTGGAGCGGTGTTTTACCCCCCCCCTAGAGGACACAGCGTATTCTAGGCTACGCCCTAAAGGGTAAGATTTTATGAAAAATATATTCAATTGTGAATAACCCATCTTATTCAAAGATTAAACTCTCATAGTCGTATTCTATTGAAGTGATTCCAAAGTTTAGAACGCATTTTCATCTACAATTTTGAAGTTTTGGCCAATTTAAAGCATTTTAGATCTGAATGAATCTGACATACATATAAAAATGATTAAGCATTGAAAATACGATTACTAATTCTGTGTGGTTTCAGCCATATTCAAATGAAATTGTTTCCTTATAATTTTTTTAATGAATTCCCTTTAATTGATTTTCCTTCTTGCAACCAATGTTGCCAATCGAGGCAAAGGAATGATGTAATCTGAAAATTAATCTAAATAACAATGCTTAATACAAAATCATCGATAAATACATTTTCTAAATATTATACTAAAAAGAAATTACGTCCTCGTCAATTTACGCGGATCATCTGTCACAAAATGAAGGAATTAACAGATTTCTATGAGACTAGGTTGAATGCTACTGTTCACTTCTGCTGTTCTTAGAGATTTGAAAATAAGCATCTAGATGGCAACAATTCAAGGAATTTTCCTCCACATTTAATGTAAAAATAATAGAAAGAAAATATTGGCATAAATTTTGCACATTCTATGAATTAAATAAAAAGGTCAATCCTAAATCATGAACAACTATCAATAGTAAACAATCGATTATTGGACAATTTTAACCAATCGCTTGTATTCAAATCATACCTCCAACTCCAAAACACTTGTCAGCTAGGAAAAGAGGTCAGTAACTATCTGAGACCATAATTAAAGCATATTTCAAGATGTTCAGGTACAAATCTATAAATCGATTTTTGAATATTGATATAAATATCTTTTACGCCAGATCAATTGACCTTAATTGATATTCACTAATACCTACCTATCAACCTATCTACCTGCATACGTACATGGATGTTTCATTGAATGTGATGGAGAAGGAAAATTTTCTAAGATTTCTTCAGTTTTTCTAGTGTTTTTGCAGATTATATTTTACGAGGAGTGAGGGCGTTTAGATTATTGTCCCAAGTGCTTTCATTCATTTTAAAGGGTTTTTATTGTTAGTATAGTTTCGTGTTTGTATTCAATTCGACTTCAAAACACGCTCAATACGTTTCAAAGTAAGTAATGTTGAGTGAATGTCTGCAGTATTTCTATATTTTTATTATCTATCTATCTATCTATCTATCTATCTATCTATCTATCTATCTATCTATCTATCTATCTATCTATCTATATATCTATCTATCTATCTATCTATCTAGTCAAAATATACTGAATCATGCAATCAACTCTATATATTTGTAGACAAAAACGATATAATTTAAAAAAAATATAATTTCCGCCAAGTACGTCGATAATACCGTTAAGTCGCAAGGGGTTACTGGGTGTGGAAAAGAACGAGAAGACATTAGTGATGAGAAAGGCCAATAAAACAACAGGTTTCAGGAAGACAGAAGATGGCAATTGATGTTGGATTTATTTATTTTATGATTGTGGGTAGCAGGGAAGCAAGAAACCAGAAGAATTCAAGACAAGAAATGTGTGAGAAAAGAAACTATTAGAATAGAACTTATGATTTCATTTAGCGATTTCATCAGTAAAACGATGAGACCTAGTTGCCAATCAAGCAGTGTTTCATTCGGTCGAGGCACCAAGGAGGAGAGTTCAATAGCACAAGTAACTTGAAAATATTTATAGAAAAGACACGATGGGAAAGTGACTGAAGTTGTGTTAGGTTAGGACCAATAACATCACAGACACTTTGTCGAGAATCTCGCGATATATAGTTGGAGCACCGGACAAGCTATGGTAGAATATTCAATGCACAGAAGAATGGTAAATTTATGAATGTGCAAGATAGATTCTGATGAGAAAAACTGTCTGGTACGACACAGCTTTCTTAGATTTTTTTTATTGAATATTCGTACATGTTTCAGGACTTCCATTCCATTACTCAGCCAAAGATTTACATTGATTTAATTTTTCCAGTTCAAATGCCAGTGTTCAATATCCGTAACGAATAATAATAATAATTATATTATTATTATTATTATTATTATTATTATTATTATTATTATTAATAATAATAATAATAATAATAATAATAATAATGATAAACCTCTCTTTCTAAGAATTTTGAATCTATATTCTACTGTAGCGTTTGAACTTAAAAATTATGCAAGTGTAAATATTTGGTAGATGAAAGGAATAGAAGTCCCGAAACATGTACCATTTACTCATTAAAAATGTCATAAGGTTTTGCACCCCCATATATATATATATATATATATATATATATATATATATATATATATATATATATATATATATATATATATATATATATATATATATATATATATATATATATATATGCGCGTGGCCGAGTGGTTAGAACGTTCGCTTTCTGACCATAAGAACCGGGTTAGAATCTCATCGCGGTCGATTTGTCACGAAGGAGACTTCCTGATGTTATCGGTCTAGAAGGGGGACGATCCCAGCGTACAGTACCTTTAGAAAGTGCTTGAAAACCATAACACGGGTTGACCCAAACCTTGTGAGTGAAACTGGGTGAACGGAACACTTGGGGACGGGCACTAGCTGCGCTAGCACGAAGTCTCAAGTCATCGTGAGCGAGTGTTTAAGTGTGCTGGCCATGTTCAGATCGTTGATCACGCTCTCTCCCAGAAACTGTAACTACAGTTTGCTCAGTATAGTTACAGTATAAATGACAGGTGAGCTCTGTGGGTATGGAACAAACACAAATGTGCCTGAGCGTGCGTCTGCAATAGGGATTGGCTAGCCGTCCGAGTAGACGGGGATCCTCAAATACGAATGGCCTGCTATTATATATATATATATATATATATATATATATATATATATATATATATTGATGTTATATTTTGCAACTCTATTCCAGAGTTTCGTAGACGAACGTTTGTGTAATTGTTCTGTCCAATCGTCAGGAGCTATCAGCAATTGTCCGTCAATTTTCTTGTTTTCGTTATTTTTACATTAAGTTAAAAAATAATTTATGTTTTTTTTTATTGGTATTAAATTGATTTTTCTTCTCTTTTGTGTGCGTGTGTATGTGTGTGTATGCATGTGTGCACGTGTGTGTATGCGTGTATGTGTATCACTGTACGTGTGCGTATGCGCACATATGTAGAATGACGTGGCTATTTCTGCTTTTCATAATTTTCTTGCCTCCTTATATTCTGTGAATTATTCCTTTTCTTTCTTTTCTTTATCTTTCGGTTGTGAGAATCAAAATACAATGTAACGAGGTTATTTTCGGTGTCACAGATAAGACTTATATTCAGACTATTTGTTTCCGAATATTCTGCAATTTTGGAAAGCTTTTGAAAATATAGGTGCATTACGTTTTATTTATTTATTTCTTGTTTAAATTATAATATTTTTAAATTAATGCTTAAATGACAAAGTAAATGTATATATATATATATATATATATATATATATATATATATATATATATAAAATATTAGTGGTCAATATACATACATATATATATATATATATATAAATAAAATATTAGTGGTCAATATACATACATATATACATATATATATATATATATATATATATATATATATATATATATATATATGTATATATACATTTACTTTGGCATTTATATATGTCTAGGACAGAGTAAGAATATAATAAAAAAGGCTCAAGCACAAATATTCCATAGTTATAATTTATTACATTGGAATCGTAATCACGATCGAATTCATCAGATCTACAAATTCAAAAAGAAATCGGAAAATATAACTCCGGGTATAAAAAATAAAATTTTGGTGAGAGTGTATGTGTGGGAGTGGGAAACAAGTATTAGAGGGAAATGTATGAAAGCTATAGAGAGAGGTGTAACAGAAGAAAGAAGAAGAACAGGAAGGCCTAAAGGTGAAGGTGGGGATTAAAATTTAACAGAGAGGAGTTTTAAAGATACAGATAAATATGAATTATTTTTCGATGCATAATTCGCTCCCGATTCGCTGACCTAAATTAAAATTAAAAAACAGACACCGAAAACGAGTGTATATATTTGTGGTGACACTACGCACAATAAAAAAAGATATGATCTAAACTTAAAATCCAGAAGATGAGAGAGAGAGAGAGAGAGAGAGAGAGAGAGAGAGGGGGAAGATGGGGAGGGGGAAAACTAATAACGAAGGGCTTTTATAAAAGAACCGATGTGTAATCAAGAAAATTTGCCAAAGCAAGTAATATCACCTGTAGCTTCCAAATTTAACATAAACATATAAAAATTAACGAATATTTAATCTAGTAAGGACATACTACTTATATGCCCCAAAACACATACACATACACAACAACATATCTATATTTACTCGCACATACATACATATACGTGTACACATATATATATATATATATCAATACATTCATGCATACATATACATATACATACATATACACATACACATATGTGCACATAAACATATATATTATACATAAAACCTTACACACATCCATACATACACATACACACACTCATCTAAACAAATATACAACGTATCTATCTACACATACCTACATACACATACATACACATAAACACACATACACACATACATACACACACACACACATACACTACATATATACCTAGGTATATAAAAATATCAGAAAACTATCAGATTTTGTATATTAGTTATTTAGGAAAACTTTTACCTACATACCCACATACACATATATCAACACATGAATAAAGTTTGTTAACACAAATTAAATGTTCAAAAACATATATAGAGCACCACATAAACACAGACAATGATATGTATAGATAATCATAAGAGTCATTCCATTTAAATGTCATGTCCGATGTTAGTGATCCAAGATGGAACTGTTATAGTTAACAACACGTTATAAAACCGTGATTATGTTTTGAAGCGTTTTTTATGTCTACATTTGGAAATGATCTCACTACGAAGATTCAGCAACTCATCTTGATTTTTATCTTTAATAATAAATTTTTTTCCCGCAATGTATAGATCACACCGATCGCGGAAGTTAGTAGGTGTTCTAGCTCTTGATAAGAATCTCCATTCGAAATGCGGGGTTAGTCCCTTGTCTACCAGATCCCAGTAGTGTTTGGATAAAGAAGTTTAATTTTTAAGGTATCGATATTTAAAAGAGCGTCTCTGGTTGTATAGACGCTGCTTCCAATTACCAGCGGATATACCTATATATCTTTTTTTCTGGTTGATATTTTCTCCGGGGAAGATTGTTGCTTCATATATTACATTCTCATACACATTATATTGTGATGTCAATGAACACTTGTTGCTACTTTTGTGATGTCAACGAATACTCATTGTCATTTTCGTAATGCTCGTTGTAGTAGAGACTTTGTAGGCGCCGATACAACTATAGTAATGCCGTTGAACAATACTGGTGTCAGACGCCCTTGAATAGCACTCGCACTAATAATACTTGCTTGATAATACTCGCTCGAAATTAACCACCGAATAGTAATTCATATAGTATAAAGAATAGCGATCCGTATAGTAATAGAAGATAAAATAGAAATAGTGACCCGAATAGTAATAGAGGATAGATTAGAAATGGCGATCATTTAGACATCACGCGACTTCCTACTTACGCGTTTCCTCTGTGGTCACGTGATCGACTTAATTCAATAATGGGATCGCCTGTGTTTGCTTACTAGTCATCTATGTTCAAACTAAAGTGTCGGCAGCGACATTTTATTCCTATATAACAATATATATATATATATATATATATATATATATATATATATATATATATATATATATATTTGTGTATTTAGGCAGCAATCCTTCTTTCATGCACATTTCATTAAAAACGACTGACAAGGTGCTTTTATTTAGTTTTTTATATAATTTCTCGTGCGATCTAATAAAGTTTTTCTTTTCAGAGGATAAATTATATAAAAATTATATAACAAACTATTTCTATTTCTAATTCTAACAGTTGAAATATAATCCTTGAAAATGGCTAAATGTATAGCCGAAAGCGCACGGATAAAAAGAACATTCGGACAGTTTTTATATAATTTATCCTCTGAAAAGAAAAACTTTATTAGATCGCACGAGAAATTATATAAAAAACTAAATAAAAGCACCTTGTCAGTCGTTTTTAATGAAATGTGCATATATATATATATATATATATATATATATATATATATATATATATATATATATATATATATAGGGAGTAACCATAATTATAAGTTTTATCGATTGTCGTTTTCTTAAAGGTACTCACCTCTTGGATCTATGTACTTGTCATATTTTTAATTGCTGGAAGCATTTCTGGAACTCTCCAGTGTGAATTCTATCCAAAGCCAATTTCAGTCTTCTGTAAAAAGTTTTTTCATAAAATTGATATCAGAAAAAAAATCTTTCTCTTTCAGGTCCGGTTTCATATGAGCGAATAAAATGTCGTAGCTAGGTCAGATGTGTGTATAGGAAACAACTGCCATATTGTTTTCGGCTAAAAATTGCTGGAAGCTATTAGCAGTTTGGGTGTGGGCTTTGTCGTGGTGAAGAATGCATTCACCATTACTAATTATTTTTAGTCGTTTACTACACAGAACACTAAAACTCGTTTCAAATTATAACCCAGGGAAGAAATAGTGGGTCATTTCGAACTTGTTCCCTCGAAATCGTGACGCGTATTCAAAAATTTTTTTTTTTATTCTTTGTACAAGATCCATGTTCTTTATATCATTCATCGTGAACATCGTCAAACGTCTTTTCAAATATTAAAAAAAAGTCGTAGGAAATAAATAAGTCAATCCGCGATTAAGTCATGTGACAGGATGGGTCTGACTAGTGTCGAATTGTGACACTTAGCGGCACAGTATGCAACTATGTCCAATTAGCACATCACACTAGAATTCCGTATCTTAAGGGAGTGCTAGCAAAAAGGCTCCGTTTAATTTAGCAGCGTGTGCAAACCGAATGTAGTATTGTAATATTGATATTTGTCGATAGCCATTGTGAGCAGTATTTTTGTGAGCCAGTGTGGATGTCAGGCTGGCTATTCAAATCCGAGGATGCCTGTATACTAGGGCGGTTGACCAATCCCTGTTGCAGACGCCTGCTCAAGCACATTTGTATGTGTTCAACACTCACAGATCCCACCTTTGGTTTGTACTGCAACTATGCTGACCAGGCCTTACAGTTCCTGAGAGAGAGCGCGTTGTCTAGCGTGATCAACAGTCTGAACAAGACCAGCACGCTCAAAACTTCGGTCACGATGACTTGTGACTTCGTGCTAGCACACCCTTCGACAGATCCCAAAGGGTTCCGTCTACCAATTTCACCTTCCTGACAAAACCACGTTCGTTTTCTAATCTTGAGACCTGGGTTTGAATCTTACCAGAAAACGAACATTCTAACCACTTGGCCACGTGCCAGTCTACAAACAGCCTAGAGGAATAAATTCCAGGCAAACGGTAAAAAATAGGTGTTTTCATCATCTAAATTCTAACCAAACTATTTTCTTTTGAGAAATTACCTGAACATTCCGATTGCATATATATTTCTCCCTTTCTCTCTGTCTCTTTCTCTCTCTCTGTCTCTTTATATATATATATATATATATATATATATATATATATATATATATATATATATATATATATATATATCCACAGCTACCATTAAATTAATCCGTGTATTTGAAAGGATCGAAACCAAAATAAATAGACATAATATGTCTAAATTATTTAACCAAACATGTTTGAATGAAAATATGCTACATAAATACACCCCTATATATATATATATATATATATATATATATATATATATATATATATTGGCTTGCACTACTAAAGTACCTTTTTATAGCCATATATATATATATATATATATATATATATATATATATATATATATATATATATATATATATATGTAAAAATCCGTGTATCTCCCCGAAAAGGCCCTATAAATGGAGTCTTGAATTCCATCTATATGTAATCTCTCTCTCTCTCTCTCTCTCGGACCTCCCTGTCTCTCTCGTCTGTTACCTCTCTATATAGAGCACAGGCCCCCCACACTCTCACACATACTCTCACCAATTTTTCCCGGAGTCGTTGTTCCGTTTTCTTTTTGAATCTGTAGGTCTGATGAATTGGATCGTTCTTACGATTCCAATGGAATAAATTATGACCATGGAATATTAGTGTTTAAGTCTTTTTATTATATATATATATATATATATATATATATATATATATATATATATATATATATATATATATATATTACACATTACATTTCCTTAAAAAAACACCTTTAAATCCGATATTTTTGTATTTTTTAAAGTCAAATTTTAAATGTCATTAACTACAGTGTATTTGCTTATAGCCCAGTGCATTGATACATGAATTTAGTGACCCAGTAATTGTGAGTTCAATCCACGACTTGAGCAGTGTGCACTTGGGCTCATTGGAAACGAGCGAGCAATATCCGAGCAGTACTAAAAATAAGGACTAGATGAGATATCCCTAGGCATTAGAACAGCATACCATCGTAGATTAAATAAAGGGTTCAGTTTAGTTCTTGTAGGTTACCCAGATCGATATACACGTGATGAAGGCCAGCGGGAATAACGGCCGAAACGTTGTGATAACAACAACATCCCAGAAAATCAGACAGAAACAGCAGAATTCATGACTACTTCAGCAACCATTGCCAGAAACAGTGCATATTTACGTTCTTTTATTTTTGGTGCTGAAATCATTTTGAAAGATAAAGACATAAAAATAATTTCTAGACAGAGGTCAATTTAGAGTGCGTGTCACGTAGGTAACATTTTTCATAAGAAAACTCCAGACCATCTTGCTAGTAATTGCAAACAAAAATCAATTCTTTTAGGTTCACAGCTTAGTACAAGAATCAATAAATGAATTTTCAATTTCAATCAAATTGGACTTGAATTAAGTTATTGTAAGAGAAAAAATTGTTTACATTCTTCTTGAGGCAAGATCAGGTTTAGTCATCATTTTTTAGTATTGAGCAATCATTACTATCAGAACTGAAATTCGTCTGCAATGTCCAATTTCGATGCATTCAGATAAATTTATAAAGTAAACGAATAAAAAAAAGATTTACATTTTAAAATGGCTGGGCTGTCGCTTCCTTTTTCTTCAGGATATGAACGTAAGAGTCTAATGTAATTTTCCGCCTTTTAGTTGATGTAGCTAGGTATATTCAACATGGGTTCGAACTTTGATTTTTTAGAAGATAATGTATGGAAAATTAAAACAATATAAATATTTGGCTGATGCAGGGAATAGGAGTCCCGAAACATTCAATAAAAAATATATCATAAAGTCCCCCCCATCGCATATATATATATATATATATATATATATATATATATATATATATATATATATATATATATATATATATATATATATATATATATATATATATATATTGTATAGTTTTATAAAAGTGATTTTTCGTCATATTTGTTTATCGGTTTTCTATTTTCTCATAAAATTCTCCTGTTCTTATTTTAAACCTGGTTAGTGCGGGTTTGGTAGGTAGAGTGTGACAAGCTGATACAGATATATAGACAGACATACAGATAAAAGTGTTTTGGATATCTGCAGAGTGATATAAAACAGACTTTATGCTGGTAGTTAGTAAGGCAGGTGTTTTTTAGCTTCTAAAATACGTAATGTATATTAGTATTTATATACGTACATTATATATGTTCTAAAGCTTGTCATAGCCGGAGGTGATAGTGGGGAGAATCTCCCACTGTCTTTAAAATGTCTCCGTGACATGCGTTTCAAATAGCCTCTTACAACTAAGATCATGTCCAGACGGGAGAATGGGCGAAAGCGGGGTGGAAACTAGCGCCTCATAACCAACTGCTTCGGGAAGATTGAGTTCGGCATCTCAGGAAGGCAGTCCATCTAGAAGGAAAACCCTGATTTTAAACCTCAGTTGCCTTGTGGTCATATCCAAACACGGAAAAAAAGGCTGTGGAATTAAATCCAGACAGAAAACCCAGAGTGGGGCTCCGAAGGCGGTTGGCTGTCAATACTGACATCTTTCCGTCAATTCCTGCAGCCAAACCGTTCCCAAATGGATCTTGTCGGTACGGCCGGGGAGGGCTTATAGTCTGGGCCTTCATATAGCATCGCCCAGGCCTATGCCCTGCAGAGATCGCTCCAGTTTCACCATCAATAGATAAAATTTTGAATAGACAGGGCGAGATAAACGGACGCCTTCTAGGCAGGTAGTTAAAGTAGACAGAAGGAAGTGAAATGTCATCAAAAATATATATTTATATTAATTCTAAAGAATTAATGAATTTACTTTTAATCTGACATTTTTGTTACTTGAAATGTTATTTTTAGTGGATAGCCGTGTTTGAAATACATGCTTCGTTTTTATTTTAAACAGTGTGTATTGCGTCTACCGTCTACGCACACGAGAAAACTTAGGGTTCGAAACTGCGTCATTTTTTGTAGAGAGTTTAAAAAAGGAAAATAGAAACTTGCTGAGCTATGTTATAATAAGCTGTATAAGTAATAAAAATTTATACTATGCAAACTATTGCAAATTTCACAAGCACACGAATATACTTTTTCTTCAATGTGCCGTGGCCCTTCAGGACGTAAGCGATTATGGCTTTCCAAAATTTCCGTTCCTTTGTAGTTCTTAGTAATTTTTGTCTTTTTGCTATCTTAATCCTTGTACTGCCAAACATCTACACAAGCTCGTTAGGTAGGTTATATGTTGCTTTCCTCTGTCACACTTGCTTTCAATATGTCCTGCTCGTGTCCAATTTTCTAAACACTCTTTCCTCATCATTCCTAGAAACTCAATTGTCTCTTTCTGATGTTATATATGTCTCCGTTTTGTTTTACCATTTTCTCTAAAATTTAATGGTATTCTCAGTATCCTTCTGTAGAACCATATTTCAGTTACTTCAAGTGTTTTCTTCATCTGTGATATCGAAGTATTAGATTTTGCTGAACTAATACATCGATTGAGTAAGGCCTAATAGATTTGAAAATCCGCTTTGTTTGCTTGTTTGTTTTGTTTTATTCTAAGGCATATCAACCTCAATGGGTTATTTAATGCCAAGAAGATTTTGATTGCTGGTAATTTTTTTCCCCAAAAGTGTACTTTTGATAATAATGTATTGCTGAGAATAATTTTTTCCAAAAATGTATTGCTATATGAAAACCTATTTTTACACTTTCATTGTGTTTGACCACAGTTTGAGGGTTAACTATTTGCCCATAGCTGGGACCCTAACAGGTACTACCACTCCGGGTCAGGGTGGACTTGGGAACAACAGCAATTAAGAGCTAGTTCCATGCTCCTCAAAACCTCATGATCAGAGGCCATGCTGCCCGATATAGTTTATAATCACACCCTGGACGCAGATGTAGTTTATCGCCCTACTCAGGACGATAGAAAATCCGGATAAAATTTTTAAAAGGTTTTTACGTGAACTTGAACTCCAACTATGAATGTGAGCGTAACGTAGCTGCTATCGGCGTGAAAAATTGGATCAATATGCCGGTTTAAAATTGTGACCAAGTGCGTTGATTTCACTTTCGAACAAATACCCCACTTTTCCTCTTAGCTCAGGATTAATGTTGCCACAGACTTGACACTCTAGCCTTGTTTGGCAACCACTCTAGGAGAAAGAGAACTCTGAATACAAAAGCAGTTAGGGTGAGCTTAGCAACTATTTGCAACAGAAACCATATCCGCAACATCTAGCTAGGTAAACTTGTAGCCATATTCGCCACAGGACACCTAGAAGGAGAAACCGGAGAGAATTCTGACGAAAAGATTCGGATATATCTATATATCTATATATATATATATATATATATATATATATATATATATATATATATATATATATATATATATGTATATATATATATATATATATATATATATGCTACTTTCTCAGCTAATACACACACACACACACACACGCACACACATATATATATATATATATATATATATATATATATATATATATATATATATGATAGAAATAAAAATGAACCACTTTATAGGATATCAGGAGTTTTTGTGAGCGATATCGGGGGTTTTCAATTAGGTGTGTATTCTACTTGGGTGTCTTTAAGGTTTTTAATGCTAATTTGGACACCGGATTGGCAGATTCTTGGGATATTGAACTTTCTACAAACTACAATTCTACAATGAACCTTTTAAGTGGGGGGGGGACATTCTGCAAATATAGCAAAAAGATAAATATGCAAGAGAATCCTGACCAAATGGTCCGCTCAAAATCATCACTAGTGCTACTATAATATAGACCAGTGGTTCTCAGCTCGATGTACCAACCCCACTCGCCAGAGAATTTTAGGGGTTCAGAGAAGAATTGGGACCGCAAATTGGTAAATTTAAACACCTGGGATCTTTTTTCTACGGGTAAATTGAATCATGGACGAGTGTCACCAGAATCTATCTTACATATTTATAAGTCTACCATTCGTCCATGCATTGAGTATTGTTGTCACATCTGGTCTGGTGCTTCTGCTATGTATTTAGCGATTCTTGATAAAATCCAAAGAAGAATCTGCAATGTTATCGGTCCTGACAAGGCATATTGGGTTCAGTTACTCTTCCACCGTTGTAATGTAGCTTCCTTGTGCCTTATCTATAAATATTTTCATAGTAATTGTCGTGATGTACTTTCCTCTTTGGTACATCGACTTTATGAATTTAGGCGCAGTACTAAATTGTCAGCAAGGCCTCATCATTTTGCAAATGAAATTGCTAGATGCAACCGTAAGTTCTATGCTAAACTTTTCTTCTCTCGCACTTCTCGCTTGTGGAACTCTCGTCCGGCATCTTGCTTTACAAACATCTTTAAAGATGCAATGTCAATCGTTATCTTTTGTCTGCTAAGTTCATGTTCGTTTATTGTTCCCTCTATTGTTTTTCTTTATCTCGTATTCTTTCACGCTCACTGAGTCGTAGTGGCTTTTTGCCTTGCTTGGGGTGAAAGGATTAAAATTAAAAAAATAAAGAAAACTACAAGAGGAGAATGATATTTTGAAATATGATCGAAAGGGCTCAGCAGTAACAGACTGTCAAAATACGAGGGGTGCAGAAAAGAAAATCAATCCCAACAAGAAGCCCTTCGCCTTCACATTTGGTCAGATTATCGGAAGTGGATCGGTCCGAGAACTTTTTAGCAACATCTCGTTACAATGTATGCGTTTGATCCACGACTCAGGAGGTTAACAAATATAATGCGATTCACTGAGTTAAATTTGTTTAAAATAAACCTTACTCGGCTCTTATGTTGATTTTGAGATGATTTTGACAACTTTTCTTTCATTTATTCTATTGCTCTTTGTTGGAACATTTTTAGCTGATCATTAGCGTTTGTGCGCTGCACATCTAAATGGTATCGAATCCATAGATCGTTGGAAAAGAAAGTAGGTAGGAAGTCAATAATTTTTCGAATGCAAACTTTCCGTAATGAGTTGCTCATTTACGTACATGCGTATACACAGATAATGTTTGGTTAATATACAATGTATTTGATTCTTTTCGATTAGTGTGTATACTATCTATCTATCTATCTATCTATCTATCTATCTATCTATCTATCTATCTATCTATCTATCTATCTATCTATGTGGTTAGCAAGCTAGCTAGCTAGCTAAATAGCAAGTCACGGTTCCTAAAATATAACCAAACATTAGATGTTTGGAAGGGTTTCTAGGTGGAGCCAAGAACTATACAGCAACCACTCGTATCTATCTATCTATCTATCTATCTATCTATCTATCTATCTATCTATCTACCTATCTATCTATCTATCTATGTAGCTAGCAAGCTAGCTAGCTAGCTAAATAGCAAGTCACGGTTCCTAAAATATAACCAAACATTAGATGTTTGGAAGGGTTTCTAGATGGCAAATAGTCTATGAGAAGGACAATAGGTTTCTGTATTCGGCCCTTCAAAAAGTGTGGTTGGTTCTGCACAAAGCCTTCACCACTATAATCAAATCATATGTGCTGGTGTCTGGGCTGTCGGTTCCTAGGACCCGAGCTGCTTGACCCTCATACGTCGAATACGACGTGAGAGTTCACCATATATATATATATATATATATATATATATATATATATATATATATATATATATATATATATATATGTGTGTGTGTGTGTGTGTTTGTGTGTGTGTCTGTGTGTGTATGTGAGAGAGAGAGAGAGTGAGAGAGAGAGAGAGAGAGTGAGAGCAAAAGCGAACAGGATGGGGAGCGAGAGAGAAAGCCGCATACATCTTGAAAAGTACTGGCTTTGTCAGCAATTAGAAAATCAATTTAATTTTTGGTTTTTCCTTTTGGGTCTTTTCCCAAGTCTTTTGACGATCCTTTTCCTTTTGAAAATTTTATACATAACTGCAATTTTGTTTAGTTCCGGGAGCTTAACTAACATTTCGTGTTTTTCATTCCTCTTCTTCTATTTCACATTCTCTTACACTAGACTCTCCATCATGTCTCTGCTTTTGTATGGAATCGTTCATCAAAATGGTGTAATTGTTTTTTTTTCAGTCCATGGACTTAATGTTGTTATCTTCATTTCCTTCAACAGAAATTTTTAAAGTTGATGCATACACTAGGATTATCTTTAGAGTGTATCTTTTGCACCTTTTAACTCGTACGATATGGTCGATAGCAAGTGAGACTACTAAAGCTTCGAATTGAAAAACATGGGTATCAAAGAAGTGCAGAAATTGTTACCTAACAGACGACGAAAAATATTACATAGAGGCCCGAAGACGAATTGATCTGCTATGTCATATCTATTGTCCTCTATAGCAGTGAATGAAGACAATTTCCTTACAGAGAAAAAAAAAAGACTCCAAGTGACAAAGATGTAGAATTTGTGTCTCCAGACGCATATGAGATACCATGGAATGAACATGTGAGCACTGAACAAACAGAATGGTTGGAATTTCAGTGATGCATAACGTGGAAGGAGGGCTTCGAAAATTTAACTCACAGGACATATTTAACGCAGAGGGAACAGATATCTAACGAGTTTGTGTGAATGGATATCAGAGCCTAGACAAAGAGGGATGATAAAGAGTCAAACGTTTGTTAGAGCTACAAGGGGTAGGAAGTAGTGGAGAGTCATAATCGCTCACGTCCTGAAGAGTCAGAGCACATAAAAGAAGTAGGACTCCACCAAATGTGATGGATTAGTTACCAAGTGATTCCAATCAGTCATCTCAATATTCCATCGGTCATTATAAGTAATCGTATCTCATATCAGTGAAACGACACGTGAATCTGCACATCTTTACAGGGGGTCTTTTAACTAGGAGCAATTAATATTGCTAGATTAGATAGTTGTAGATTACTAGTCAATTAGATTATTTGGCAGTTTTTAAGAAACTGTGATCAGCTTTGTGTATTTATTTATTTTTATTTCTATTTTTTTCTACATACAACGTGTGAAAGCACGTTCGATACCCAGCCTACGACAGCCGCCAACCAGGGGAGGTAGCACAGTTTCGGTAGCTAAGGCGGTACTGCCACCCCTGGCGCCACCACCAGCTTTTATGACCGGGCAAGGTAGTGTTTTTTTTGCGTAATCTTTTGCAATTTTTTTCAGCTGCAAGTCAGATTTTCAACATTGTTTTAAAGGTGTTTGCTTTTGATCGTTGGGATATAGTAAAGAACAGGGTTTATGAGAGAAATCCTCACACAGTAAACGAATTAAAAGAGCACATCTCAGAAGTATTTATTGAAATTGATGCAGATCGGGATTTGTGTCGTGTCGTATGTCATAGTATTCTGGAGAGGTTAGAGGAATGTTGCAATGTTGAAGGAGAACATTTTCAGCACTTAAGAGATTAAACTGTGCTAAAAGAACTTAAGTAAAGTGTTAAACAAATGTACATAAACAGTTTTGAACTAATATATTTGTAACAAATAAATATAAATGTAATAAAATGTTTTTAAAAAAGTGCGTACCTACTAAGTGTAAGCTTACATTTGGCCCACTGTGTTAAATACTTTTTATTACTATGCTTAATTCTGGAATGAATTATTAAGCGATGTCGAGCGTTTTAAAGCAAGTCTGGAGATCCTAACAGGACGTATTATCAGGAATCTTAATCTTAGCAATAAGGTATCAGATGACACTGTATTGATGGCAGATGCAGAAAGAAAACTACAGGAAATCTTACTACAATGTAGTAAAGTAACGCGATATAAAAAGGGATTATCCATCAGTTGTAAGACGACAGAAATTATGTTTGACGCTAAGAGAAAAAGCCAAATATGCGAACTACTGTTTGGAGATGAAAACATCAAACAAGTACAGAAGTTTAAATATTTCGGAAGTGTTTTAACAGTGGATTGAAAAAGCGACACCAAAATCCGAAGGCGCATTGGGATAACGGAAAACGAATTCTAAACGCTAAACAAAGTACTGAGAAATAGGAACATTTCGTTAGGAAAGAAAAGAAAAGAGCGCTTAATTGCTATGTAATATCAATCCAATTGCATGGCATTGAATGTTGGATAATCTAATAACAGATGAAGAAGAAAACTGAGGGCAATAGAAATGTTTTTCTACAGAAGGATACTGAGAATTATATGGACGGAGCGAGTTAAGTCTTAAAGAATATGGTAACAAAAAGAACAATTATACTCGGAATCATAAGGAAATAGCTGAGAATCTCCTTGACACTTAATGAGGAAAGAGGGTTTGGACAACTTAATTTCACCGGGCATATCGAGGACAAGAGAGATAGGGAAGGTAGCAAGCTACCTACCTTATAAGCTTTTGTAAATGGAAGGTCGAAAGTGGGCGGGAGGCTTAGCAAAGAGAAAAACGCTGCTAGGGTAACGACGAATAGGAGGTTGTAGAGAGTCATGATCGCCCATGAACTAAATGGATACGACACATAAAAGAAGAACGGTTCTTCTTCAGTCACATTCATCATGCACATTTATTCCTGATTCTTATTACCGACCAATTAGAGGAGATTACTAGTGGAAGGGGGCTAAAAATGTGGCAGCCAGTGTCGGCCAGTTGAAGAGAGGCAAAACTCTGGCAACCAGTAGCAAAGAGGGAAAATTGTTGCAACCAATGGCAACCAGTCGAAAAGAGGGAACATTGGCAACCAGTGGCTACCAGTCTAAAAGAAGGAAAACTGTGACAACCAGTGGCGACCAGTAGCAAAGAGGGGAAATTGTTGCAACTAGTGGCGACCATTCTAAAAGAGGGAAAAATCTGGCAACCAGTCGAAATGAGGGAACACAGGCAACTTGTTTAAAAGAGGGAAAACTGTTGCAACCAGTGGCGACCAGTCGAAACGTGAGAACACTGGTAACCAGTTGCGACCAGTCTAAAAGAGGGAAAACTGTTGCAATCAGTGGCGACCAGTCGAAAAGAGGGAACACTGGCAACCAGTCTAAAAGAGGGAAAACTCTGAGCAACCAGTGGCGACCCGTCTAAGAGAAGGAAAAATCCGTGATACAAACTGTAGGGAAGGCCTTGGAAAACTAGTTTATTATTTTTTTATCAATGTTAACGTGCACGAAATTTAGTTCAGTTTCAGAAAAAGACAAGTCAAACCGGCATAAAATGCATTTAACAATCAGGTGGCCCTATTTTTTTTCACCTCTCTTCCATGTTTATAAGAGCATAAAATGAAGACTCCCAGTTAAGAGATGAAAGCGTCAGACTTGATTCTAGATCTGATATCGGTGGTAAATGTAAATGAAAATGAAAGTAGAGGAAAGATAAGTAATGCACTGAAGACAATTGACTGTTATTGAAGAGCAGGAAGAGCCCCCTACCACCACCAGGAATACCAGAATGACTTATAGCCTTTATTTTCATGTGCTGCTGTATTCGTTTTATAGTTTGCAAAACGTATGCGCACACAAATCTTAGAAGTGATGTTTATATCAGGATCGCCTTGGTTCGTGTTGAAAGCAGCAGTAGCATTAGTAGCAAAAGTGTTGACTATGTCCGTTGACTACATCCTTATATTTTTGTTATTGGAAATATCAGCTGTAATGATAAAGATGATGACAAATGATAAGATTGATAGACAGACTAAGACGCATCATAAATAATAATTTACGTCATAGACAATGTTGTAAAGTGTGTGTGTGTGTGTGTGTGTGTGTGTGTGTGTGTGTGTGTGTGTGTGTGTGTGTGTGTGTGTGTGTGAGGGATTGGTGGATACATATTTATATAAGTTAGAGGGCGATGGGTGGGTAGATATTTAGATAGCTTAGAAGGAGATGGGTAAGTTTATATATAGATAGCATAGAGGGAGATGGGTGAGTATATATATATGGATAGCTTAGAGGGAGATGGGTGAGTATATATATATAGATAGCTTAGAGGGAGATGGGTGAGTATATATATAGATAGCTTAGAGGGAGATGGGTGAGTATATATATAGATAGCATAGAGGGAGATGGGTGAGTATATATATAGATAGCATAGAGGGAGATGGGGGGTAGATATTCAGACAGCTAAACATGCAGCATAATAAATGAATGCATCAGTTGGATAGATTAATTCATAATGATAAGTATATAAATGTATATATTGGTTTTAGGGGTTTGTAAGCGCACGCATGCTTCTGGACGCAAACGAAGCGATCGATGGAGATGCTCACAGAAATATTGAATACACTATCTATCTATCTATCTATCTATCTATCTATCTATCTATCTATCTATCTATCTATCTATCTCATTCTTCATTCTGTTCAATACCTATCTATCTATCTATCTATCTATCTCATGCTGTTCAATATCTATCCATCTATCTCATGCTGTTCAATATCTATCTATCTATCTATCTATCTATCTATCTATCTATCTATCTATCTATCTATCTATCTATCACACGTATTGCTAGGAAATTCAAACAGTTATCGTATCTATCGTCAGCCGTATATATGAATGCAGGCTTTTTTTTTACCTGGTGATAAAGGGATAAAAGACAGGTGAGAAGTGGAGGTAAGCGTAACGTGACTAGTAATTGAAATTGTATTTGTTAAAAGTATTGATCGATCGGTCGATAGGGGTAGGCACATCGAGACAGGCCGATAGACTGATAGATAAACAAAGAAAACAGAGTCGCATGGAAAAGATTGAGAAACGATAATACAGAACAACGTTAGTGACACTAAAAGTCGCCTTTGGACGGATCTGTAGAATTGTCGGTAGCAGTAGCTGTCATAGCACTCGAAGGAGCAGAAGCAACAATAGCGGCATTGGAATAAAAATGAATATGTAGACGGAGGAGAGTAAGGATGAGGAAATGTAGAAAATGCACACGTATCAGCTGTCGTAACAACAACAATTGCAACGGCAACTGCAAAAGCCAACAACAACAACGTCATTTAGAGTGGTAAGAGGAAATTATACAAGTGGTCAAGCTGCAAGACACCCTCCCGTTTTTTAGTTCTTTACTCGAAAACACCAGGTGTCGGAGCAGCATACGTCCACGTCGCTGGATCTACGTAGGTAATGACTTGCCAGTCGGAGAAGACAGCTCACGTTGTGTGTTTGTAGTGGTTCCGTACTGAATGTTTGTTATAAACGTGTTGATTGTCGTGTACATCCATGTTCTAGCAAGGAGAAGAAACCCGAATGCATATGTAACCGGTAATTGGATTACTGTAGAATCTGCTTTCACTGATAAAACACATAATCAACTTTTCTCTTCGGAAGCGATGCCCTTCTATATCAACTAGTGAAGCTGCTAATACACTGACTTGCAAACACGACTATCACTAACGCTGTTGCTATTATTTATTGTTGTGCTCGTAGTATCACTTCTGCTATTAGTAAGATCTGGCCGATCACAATAGCGGTGCCACCAAGATTCGCAAGTAATGAAGAGTAAAGGGGGACACTTTGTTTTTGTTTCACAAATAGTTGAGCGGATTCCCTATCCAAAGGAACTTTAAATCTGTGGAGTTTAGAATACGATGTCTCAACAATAAAAAATAATAAAGTAACGAACAGGAGTGACAGAAAGACTGACGTCAGAACCTGTGATATTTGCATTAAAGGTAAGTCGTTTCCCAAAAGTCTCTTGTAGACTTCCTGTCACTATAACTCTCTTCGTTCTCTCTTCTCCTGTGTTGTTCTATTTCAAACAAACGTACGTAAATCTGCATCACGCATGCATATATATATATATATATATATATATATATATATATATATATATATATATATATATATATATATATATATATGTATGTATATATATATATATATGTATGTATGTATGTTTTTAAATTAGGATATAGAAATCTCGACAAAGTTGTTAAAATTTGACAAATGGAAATGTTTCATGAAATAGCTTTGATTGAAAATAGATTTGATAAGGCATTTCACCATACGAGGCTTCATCTAATCCGGAAACAAAAGAATTAAATGTGTTTATGTGTATTTGAGTGTATGCTAAAATAATGAATAATAGTATTTTCACTAAGCTTTAATCATGAGAAACGCCAGCTCAGGAAAAGTACTAAGCTTCATTATTTAAGCATATACACAAATACACATTTATTTTGTTTTTGCATCTGATGAAAGCTTGAACGGTGAAATGCATTATCAAATCTATTTTAAATCAAAGCTATTCCATGAAACGTTCCCATTTGGCAATATATATATATATATATATATATATATATATATATATATATATATATATGCGTGTGTGTGTGTGCATGTGTGTAAACTATAACTAAAAATTTATCTGTAAATTTATATATGGGACTGCAAGTACTAAGAGGTCTGAAACAAAAATAAACTATGCTTATTCCTGATTTTATCCTGTTTTGGTGATGTGAGAAAAATTATGTCACTGTTTTTATTCGTTGATTTATGGTAGGCGTTTAATTTTAACCCGGTATCAGTTCGAAGTAACGGAACATCAAGAAAAAGGTATGGAGTGATTTGTTTCTGTTTCGTATATGAATTTAAGTGTAGGTTGGAATATGTTTAGATTATTTATAAAATCTAGTCGTTTAGTTTAGCTTATATTAGTAAGGCGTCATCTTTGTAGCAAAAGTATTGAGCATTTCGCGATGAAATATTTTAAAATGGGCCCGATTCTAAGAATTATATAAAAAAAGACTTAAAACATCTCGCTAAGAGGTGAACGAATTTTTGTTTGTAAAAAAACCGTTATTAAAGATGGCAAAACCTAACATTATGCAGTTGTCTTTTATTACAAAATATTAATTAAATCCTTTTGTTGTTAATGATTACCAGCGGCGTTAGCACTCATTTTAATAATGTTAATCAAGATGATAATAATATCATTATTACCGGATATGTTTTGCCTTTTCGAGTACAAATAATCATGGACAGTTTAGAAAACAAGGAGATAGGTTATTTTCGTTTGTAATGACAACAACAACAAAGCATCGACAACAAACAGCAAAACACTTACAGCAACAACAACAACTACAACAAAAACAACAATAATGTTTTTGTAAGATTGCAATAAAAAAAGAATAATTTTATTTTAAATGTTCATCAAAATAATGCCTATGAATGAATTCGCTAAAGAATTTTTTCACCGGTGCCAGAAGTCAATATTCAAATCCAGGAAAAGAAAGGAATTTGAATCTTGATTTTCACAATCTTCCTAATTTCTATCATCACCCCCACCTCTAAAATGAAAAAGAAAAAAGGGGGCTAAGCTTAGTAAATTTCAAGAGAGCCCATTAGACGTACTTTTAATTTGATCTTCTGTTCGCGTCAATAAAGTCAGTTTGGTAATCTTTTATAATAATAATAATTATAATAATAAAGCTATTACTTCACTTATTAATTATATTTCCGAAATAATACAGAGATATAGTCTTTTAATGTTATATACACGTCTTGTCTTGATTTGTTGTTAAAATAACATCGCTAGTTTGCCTCCGATAGTGTTCGGGTCCAGGCAAAGAACACGATTCTAACCTAACAGCAAATTTTACTAGCAGCTTCTGCTACTCAGAAAATTAGCGCAACACGAATTGCTTTAGTCCGTTATTTGGTATATTCGAGTCTTTCTAAAATCTGCAGGATATATTTAAATATTTAAGCATGCAACTATGATAAATAAACATCCGTATGTGAGTGTGTACGTCATATTTAAGAATACCAACGAAACATTACCAGATAATGTTTATGTATAACACCTTCAGAAAACTATCTGATATTGTTCTGAAGATGGTCGTGAATAAAGACTGAAATAATAAAAATCAAACATTTTCTATCTTTGGTGATTATTGTCTCCATATGATTCTGAAACATTATGTTTTTATCTCCCGGTGTTTCTTTCTACTCAGCAATTAAAGTGTGAGCTCAATCAGACGTATGCGCATGTATTGACCACGTGAGTTTGCGTATATATAATTTATTATTGGCATTTATACAGAAATACAAATTTTCGAAACATAACCAGCCGGTTTACAGGCTCGGTTTCAAAAGCAGTTCATTTTTGTTAAAATAATATTTAGTAATATCACTATTTAATAGAAATTTTATTTATTAGGAAATAATAATAATAATAATAATAATAATAATAATAATAATAATAATAATAATAATAATAGATAAATAATAAATGAATATATAGAAATAATAAAATATTGAATATAAAAGATAATAAAATATAATAATAATATAGTAATTATGAAAATAAATAAAATAATAATAATAATAATAATAATGATAATAATAATAATAATAATAATAATAATAAAGATCAAAACAGAACTATTTACCCTTTTATTTCTGTTAATGTTAAACCAAATATTATATATGTCCAAAACTTTTACACAAACAGAAACAAAATCTTGAGTTCTTCGAAATTCTCATATAAAGAAAAGAGAAATTAATAATAATAATAATAATAATAATAATAATAATAATAATAATAATGATATATTTTTTTACAAAAATGTTCAATGGAAAATGCCATTTCTGACCTTAGGTCTCTGGTTGGGACCCGGATGGAAATGAGTATACAACAGAAATCAAAGAAATAATAATAATAATAATAATAATAATAATAATAATAATAATAATAATTTCTTTGATGTTACAGTAGACATGAGTCGCATGATTTCTGACCTTAAATAATTGGAGCTGTTAATTTGTACATGTAATTGTCTTGGTGAATTAAGATGGGTTACAGCAAACATCTCTTTTGGTACTACATATTTGCTTGTCAGTTGCCTGACCTTAACAATTTGGGCATGTCTTATGGGTTGATGCACTGGGTATCTCTATTCATGAACGGGTGTAACAGAGGAGAATCATGGCCGGGTATCGAAATATATATATATATATATATATATATATATATATATATATATATATATATATATATATATATATATTGTTCGAAGGATGCGGAAGCCAAGGTGACTTAGGAGTGACACCTTCAATCAGATATCGTTTGAATGAACAGCATTATCCGACGTGAAGCTTTTTATAACTGGGTCATACATGCAAGGTTACGCACTACTTTTATTAAAACCTATCATTATAGCACGCATATTTGGCTGTGATGCATGTGCCGGTTATACCCTTACTAGAATGCGTAGATTGGGCTTCGTATATTTTACTTCGGCGTCACAGTCTTGGCACGCTGCGTCTCCTGATGCCGCCGCCGCCGCTGCTGCTGCTGCTGCTGCTAATAATAATAATAATAATAATAATAATGGAATTTGGGATTTAATCTGATCATCCAATCCAGGCCAGAAGACTTGATCATGTGTTTTGCTGTTAGGCAGCTGAGGAAATGATAGACTGTTATGATCATAGTCGTACCAGTTCTTATCGGAGTACTAGGGGCACTCTAAGAAAACGACTGGAGAAGCTGAAAATTAGAGGGGGGTTATAACCAAATTGGGAACAGCATTATTGAAAACAACTTGAATAATGATATGAGTACTGGAGTATGGAAGCAATTACTTGTTATTTAATTTACACGAGAAACCACGAGTTGCTACTACTACTACTAGTAATAATAATAATGATATTAATCTATATTATAAAAGAAGAGCTGATTCACTGCCCGTCACACACTGTGTGACTTTGCATGCGCCTACGTAATGTATATGTTTGCTTTGTGTGTAAGTTAGTTACATGTGCTTGTGCCATTTAATGTATACATAAATATGCGAAAAAAAACACACTCACACTCACTTTGACTAAGTTTGAAATAAGATATTATAAACAGGAAAATTCCGTTAAAAACAAAGAAAAGAGTTTCTGAAATCTTACGTAATATCAGTCCTCCCATATAGTGAATGCTGGGTAGCTGTTTCCCGAGACGAGACGAGATTCTGCCCTTCGACAGAGCCTCGTCTGGGGATCCTCTCTGCTCGGAGGTCAAGAGTTTGACCAGCACAGCTGGAGACGTATCTCCAACTGCAGACCAACATACAGTATTTACTACTGTATTTATGTGAATGGGGACATACTCATTATCGTCCGTAGGTACGCTACAACAGAAAGACGTCTAGGAAAATTTGACATATTGTAGGCAAGAGGTACAGAGGAAAGAGTACTGAACGGTTATGTAATATCAGTCCTCACATATATCGGTGGATGCTATAAAATCCCTGCGCAGACGAAGAAGAGACTTGAGACAACAGAAGGATAGTAAGAACACCTTAGCCGGAGCATGTGAGCAACAACGAAGTTTGAGAGAAAATGGAAACAAAAGAACACTTGTACTTAATATCACAAAGCGACAGTTTCTAGGGTATATAATGAGGAAAGAAGGCTTGAAAAATGTAACACACGCAATTGTTTGTCCATTTAAGATACTAGATTTATTAGAAAATATATTCAGTTTAAATGCATAAAGAGTCATATAAACATTGGAAGACCACATATGTACTGTCAAGAAAGAAAGTTAAAATAGCTTGGAGACATCACAAGAGCCAACAACATCTCCACTGTCATTGTACAAGATATAACACCATTTTAGGCAAAAAGAAGAAAAGGCAGATAGGATAAAAGTGGTCTGACACCGTTACTGGGTTGACCAGAAAATCATTCACAGAGACTCAGACATTTGCACACAACCAATATCAGCCTGGGTATGACGATAAACTACATCCGGCAGCAAGGCCTCTGATCGGGAGGTTTGAGGAGTGTAGAACCACCTCTTAATTGCCGTTGTTCCTAGGATCACCCTGACCTGGAGTGATAGCACCTGCTGGCTGTGGGCAAATAGTTAACATCCAAACTGGGGTCAAAACTGTATGAAAGTATAAAAATAGATTTTTATAGTAAAAATACCAGCAATACATTAAAAAATTACCAGCATTTGACTTTCGACAAAAACCCTCTTTACAAAAAATACGTCAATGAAACCTGATCTACAAACTGATTTCTTACAAAGAATACATATTCTATTCATACGAACCTATCCTAAAAATCTTGTCGGCATTAAATAACCTGTTGATGTTGATATGCTGTAAAACAAATCATAAACAATCAAGATATTGGGAGGGAGTTGGTCAGGGGTTCAGTTGCTCAGTTATCCTAAGACCACACCCGGTCACGAGACGGACAATCCTGTTTTAGTAAAGATATAAAAGACTTGGTCATTCCTAGAAAGAATTCACTATAAAAGAACCAGCAGCGAGGATCGAACTCTTGAAGCTTGAAAGGTTTTTGTATTCATTTTATTTCAACGTGTTATTACATATTTTACAAGTATCTGAATATACGGTGGTGTGTGAAACGTTTACCCAAAGACAAGCATCTTGCACATTAGATAGAGAAAATTGATCAGGTTCATATCAAATGTCAAGAAAACTAATGAAATGAATTTATTTGATCTCTTCCTTATTATTGATTTTATATGACTATTACTGTTTCACTAAAAATCCCGGCAAGTCGATATTTTTAAGTGTCGACATCCTAGTACGCTACTCATAATGAAATGAATTTTGTTCACTCAAAAGCTATATATATATATATATATATATATATATATATATATATATATATATATATATATATATATATATATCTGTGTGTGTGTGTGTGTGTTCGCGTGTGTGTGATATCAATCAGCTTGATGTCTTCCATAAAAGTTGTCCCCACGCGATCTATTGACGATAGGGTGTTCAATGTTCATCTCCCAAAATGCAACATTGGTGGAACTGAGACTTTCCTGATGCACATCGCAACTTCGCTGGTCTGGTCATGTTGCAAAGATGAGTAACGACAGAATACCTAAAGTCCTTATGTATAGCCAGTTTCACAGTGCACACAGGATTGTTGGACGGCCGTGGGTTAGGTATTAAGACAAGCTCCCGGCTGTCAATGTGCCTCACACGAACTTTGAGTGAGCTGCCCTGGATAGGTATAACTGGAGATATTTGTGCCAGAGTAGTATCAGAAATTTTCGAAATCAGTTTGGTATTGACCGGTTAAGAAACGAAAGACAACAGAAGCAAATATTCCTGTGGCTATGTCCCGAGATTCTCGCTGTTTACACAACATGTGGACACTTGTCTGCAGGTCACACTAGCGGGACTGAAGTGTCACATACGACACAAGCATAAAAACTGAATGAGGTTGTCGGATCCTCATACGTCGAAATCGACGGAAGAGTCCATCATATATATATATATATATATATATATATATATATATAATAGTATATTGTTAATTCTCCCTTTAGCTTTGCATATGTTGCCTTCAATATTGTCTTGTGAGTGTCAAATTCTCCAAGCTCTCTTTCTTAATTTTGTGTCCAAGAAATTTCAGCAGCCTTTTCCTAATTCTTTTTGATACTAGCCTCTTTTTTTTATTTCCATTTAGCTTGTATCTCAAATACCTCGTCCTTTGTATTCTCAGCATCTTTCTGCAGATCCACATCTTTGTTATCTCAAGCCTCCTATTGCTATTTAGAAGGACTAATATTACATAGTAGTTCAGCACGCTTTTCTTTGCTTCCAACAAACCCTCGGAAAATCAACGAGAGTAACCGACGAGCAGAACAATATGGTGGACGTGATGAGGAGAAAGCAGTTTATGTCTGATAAGACCAAAAACACAAACTGTGAGATCCGATCAGAAATGTTGAGAACACATTGAAGCACACCGTGGGGGAGACACGTCATGCTTTTTTTTCTTTCCAGGACCTGAATGTGAACAAGACGACACGTATCCCACAGAATTACTGACGATGATGCTCACAAAATTGTTGTCATTGGATGATCAACATCATCGTCTGTATCGCAGTGGTAGCGCTTCAAGCCCTACATTGAAGCTCAATGGAGGTTAACAGGTTTTAAGATTCCCTTTCACATGCCTCGCGTGAAACACGGGCAGCTAGCCGATAATTTCCACAATCATGGCAGACACCGAATGTAATCTAGTGCTCATGATAAGAATCCACTGGACGATTACGTCTCGAGCCGTCCTGGGTAAGACGATAAACTACGTCCGCGTCCGCGGTAAGACGATAAACTACGTCCATGTCATGGATAAGACGATACACTACGTCCAACAGCAAGGCCTCTGATCAGAAGGTTTTGAGGAGCGTGGAACCACTTCTTAATTGCTGGTGTTCCCAGGTCCACCCTGAACCGGGGTGGTAGAAGCTGTTAGGGTCCCAGCTATGGGCAAACAGCTAACTCCGAAACTGGGATAAAAACACTATGAAAGTGTAGAAACAGGTTTTAATACCAGAAATACTTTGTAAAAAAAAAAAAAATTCCATCAGTAAATTTTTGAAGAAAAAAAAATATTACCAGCTATACATTTTTGAGGAAAAAATTATTACTAGCAATAGTATTTTGAAAAAAAAAATATTACCAGCAACACATTTTTGAAAAAAAATTATTACCAGAAATAGATTTTTGACAAAACAAAATATTACCAGCAATGAAAATTTTGTTGGCATTGTTTTACAGCATATTGGGTTGATATGCCGTAAAACAAACCAAACCAAACCAAACGTCTCGAGTCTTGTCAAGAAGAACATGCAGTTCTCTTGGACTCGTTAAAGGCCGCCATCAGGAATGAGAACAACCTGATCCAAGTATGCAGACGCATCTGGAGCTGCATTGAGGACGTTCCAAAAATGTGGGCGGTTTTACTGAATAACCTTTTGCTGTTCTTAGAAATAGAATATGTCTATATATTTATTTTGAGAATATATTCCTTTTTTCTATTTAATATCATTGCATTTCTTTATATAACTTGTTCTTGATTACCTGGCGCACACCGTATCTTATAAAATATACGCTCCCTGGCAGGATTCGGACCTCCGTCCCTTCTGGGCAGAGGGAGGCATTGTTAGATCCGAAGTACTTTAGACCGACTAGGCCACGGAGTGCTTCGCCGATCGAGCAAGGTTGAATAGTTTCTTGTTTCATTGGTGAAGCACTCCGTGTTCTCGTCGGTCTAAAGTACGTCAGATCTAACAACGGCTGCCTCTACTCAGGGGGAAGAAGGTCAAAATCATCCTGGAGAGTGCATATTTTTATTTAATAAGTCTTTTCGAGTATTCAGACTGAGAGACGAAAATAAACAAACACTTAGAGGCGACAGTCTGTTTCATGCTAGATGCAATCGTGGCCTGACGATTGCATCTAGCATGAAACAGACTGTCGCCTCTAAGTGTTGACTTCTATGTTCACTTTTATATTTGCACACGCTCTATCTCTGATATTGAGTACTTTATCCCATAAATATAGCACACTCTAAGACTATATTTCTTCATATATATATATATATATATATATATATATATATATATATATATATATATATGAGAATATATGGTGGCCTGATGATTAGCCTCTGAGTGATGACTTCAATGTTCACACACACACATATATATATATGTATATATATATAGAATTATATATATATATATATAACATTATATATATATATATAGCATTATATATATATATAACATTATATATATATATATACGACAATATATATATATATGACAATATATATCAATATATATATATGACATTATATATATCTATATATATATATATATGACAATATATATATATATGACAATATATATCAATATATATATATGACATTATATATATCTATATCTATATATATATATATATATATATATATATATATATATATATATATATATAAATATATGACTAAAAACATAGTTTTAAGGTATCCTATATTTATGGATAAAAGTGCTCAATATTAGGGCTAGAGCGTATGGAAATACAAAAGTAGACAGTTTGGTGAACACCGAGCGGCGGCAGTTTGATTCATGCTTGAACACAATATGCAGATTGGGTTCATGCATGAAACAGGCTATCGCAGCTCGGTATTGACCTCAATGTGTATTAGAGTAAATTTCGTGCCTGTCCCAATACTCAGTCAAAAATCATTTGATAACGACCTGTAGATGGCGTTCCCAAAGAACTCTATTAGTAGATGTGAAAGTTTTTCTTTCGTCTTTTTTTTACTTACAGGATGCCTTAAGGAGAAGACGTATTTCGTTCCCTTCTGGTGGACCTATTGTTCTTTAGCGTAACTCATGTAGCATTAAAAACAACACAGAATTCTACACAGCATGAAATGCCCTAAACTTACTTGTCTACATACAAGTATACCTAAAAATTATATAATACAAATAATATAATACAAAATATAATACAACTTTTTTCAAATCTAAGCCACTCACAACTTTCACAGAAATTTCACATATACATACGTATGATAATAAAACCTCTATATGCAGACATTCATTCACCTCTTTTGTTTTATTTCCATTTAGTTTTGCTTAGGCATTTAAATATGTTGCTAATTTACGTTATTGGCTATTCCTTCTCTCCGTACTGCTTTACGGCATTGATTGTGTAAACTGAACGATAGCACTCCATTAAGAAAGTAGAAACATTCCAGAATCACATCATGTGATTCATGGCAAACAATCGCATTATGTTGTAATCTCTTCTGGACACAACAGGTCTGACTCTTTAATAAAGAGCAAAGCCCTTAAATTATATGGTCACATCAAACGAAGCAAAAAACAAAAGAAGTATTATCAAAAATATGCAATGAAGGGATGGTTGCTGGAGAAGAAGCAAGCGAACTCAGCAAAAATGGTGGCATGGCAACATGATCAAATGGACACAACTCAATCTTGGATGTTGAAACTGAACTACCCAAAACTGTTAACTCGGGAATGACTACACATTCTACTATAGATGGATAGAGGATTCAATATATTCATTCTTACTCTTTTATTTGAGGAAACTCCAATGCATTCACTATTGTATTCCTTTTCCCCGCACTGCTTTATAGCAATGATTGTGTAAATTGGACTATAAAACTTCTTAAGAAAGTGGAAACATTCCATCATCACATCACGTGATTCATGTTCTGGATATAACATGTCTAACTCCAATCATCCCCTTAACAAAGAGCAAAACCCTGAAGTTATATGGTCACATCAAACGAAGCATAAAACAAAAGAAGTATTATCAAAAATATGCATTGAAGGGATGGTTTCTGGAAAAGAAGCAGCAGAGCTCAGCAAAAATGGTGGCATAATCAAAAAGACACAACTCAATGTTGGATTCTTAAACCAAGCTACCCAGGATTATGAACTCTGGAGTGAGTGCAAATTCTACTATAGATGGAGAGAGGGTTCTATGATAATATTCTTTTTTATCTGAGGAAACACTTTGCCTCCACTATCATATCAACTAAATCCGATCATTAATATTTCTCAAAAACATGGCATAGCCTCGTTTTAAAAAGAAAGCAAGTCCTGAAATGGATTAATATTTTTGAATAGAAGTCTAAATATGCATATACACTTTACTTACATCAATAACTTCAAAATCATTGCATATAAACTTTTAAAATTAAGCACCAAATTGAAGTTATTAAAAGCTAAAATGATAGAAACGAAAAGGAATGCTCTAGTCTTAAGATGTACGAGTATCTTAGATGAATCATAGTTGTTATTGATTCTTAACTAATTTCTTGTATCTGTTAATGTTACATATCTCCTAAGTATATAAATGTTATGTGGCAATCGCTCTTGTGAGAGCCATATTGTTGGAATTGGTCAGATCGAACACTCACTTCTGTCTTGTACAAGTACAAGAAGCTTCTAATGGATTCATTTACAATTGGAAAGAAAGTGATATCAAACAGAATGAATCCCCACCATAGTGAAACCGTGACGAAAGGCAAACACGTTGTGTAGAAAACATATCTGGAGTTTATCTCTGAGGCAGATCCCTTTTTTAAAACAAAACCAAACCCAACCGCTGGCGAAGTGAATAATAAACGGATAGCAAATTGAAACCATTGATATATATATATATATATATATATATATATATATATATATATATATATATATATATATATATATATATATATATAACTTTTCACCCCAAGCAAGACGGGAGTGCCACTAGCACGTAAGGGGTTACAGAAACTGGGACCAAGAGTAAAGAGACGTGAGAGAGAGGAAAGGATGAAGAAAAGGACGGAGAATAGATCAAAGCATCTGGAGATGTCGATTGGTACATTGCATTTGAATAGTTGGAGATTATAGCTATCCGGGAAGCAAGTAAGAAGAAGGGAGTTCCACAGACGGGAAGTGCGAGATATGAAGCCATTGGAGTAGAAGAGACGGTTACCTTTAACCGTTTCGACAGTGAAAGGGTGGCACTGAGATGCCGATCTTGTGGCACGTTCAAATTCATGCAGTTTGGGAACTAGCGAAAATAGCTCGTCGGAGCAGTTACCGTGGGAGTATTTGTAGAAAAGGCAGAGGGAGGCGACGGCACATCTCTGAAGGATCGACTGTAAGTGAGATGCCAGATCTTGGCCAACCACATTGTATATTCGTGTCTGGATTTTATCGAGGAACCTAAGACGAGCAGCGGAGGCTTCAGACTATATATGACAGCAATATTCCATGCAAGGGCGAATGATTGATTTATAGATTTGATGGATTGACCCGGGCGAGAACATCTTTCTGGGGCGACACAGAGAACCAACTTTCCTTGCGGTAGATGAAGCTATTGATTCAATGTAATTATATTCAGTTGTATAGATATGAGTTTGTGACCCTGAGTCTCACGCTTTTGCGATCATCAGACAAAAACTCATATCCATGCGACTGAATATGTTAGCTCTATAACTGATATTGAGCGCGTTTCACTAAGTACTCCATATGCAAAATAATATATATATATATATATATATATATATATATATATATATATATATATATATATATGTCTTACACTTCTCTGTTGAGACTCATGTTTCATCCTCCCGGTTCAGTTGATCCAGCAACTCGTTAGCTGACAGTGTGACTTAGAAAGAATACTTAATACAGCCCGTAAGCAAATGACTCCTTCTTGACTCTAACCCTGGGTTATTTACCATATAAATAGATTTTTCTTTTCTTTGTCGTGTCATTTGAACAAATAGAATAATTTTAGATCATTTAAAATTAATCATATTGGTTAATTACATATCTGAAATCCTTTTTAATCATATCACCTCTTGCAAGGACTACACTCTTTTAGAATGTATGAGTTTATAGTTTATTTCGAAGTTTGCATAAGGGATTTTCAAGTTTAAAATATTTATATTTACAATATTTACATTGTTTGAACTGTTGTCCTCATTTTATTATCACATTCACGATGCTTTGAGCGTTGTATAGTGCTTGTTTCGAAATTCCAACGTATATCACCTGAAGAAAGCCGGATCGTACAACGGCCGAAACGTCATGAATATGACAATAAAGATGAGGACAACAGTCCAAACAATGCAAATAGTGCAAATATTTACAATACCTCATGTCAGAAATATAGACAGATATTGAAATGTTCATATTTAGGGATTTCATTGCTGCCATGATAGATTTTCCATTTCTGCGGATGTCGATATGTCTAGGTACCCAACAGAAAAAGTTTTTTCCTGATGTGATTGATCCTGTTTAATAATTTAACTATTAAGAGATTGCGTTTTGGTTTCTCAATGATGCAAGTGCGGATAGTGAATCTGAGAAAACTATGATGTTGTCTGGCTCATTGTCTTTTATGATGTCTAAAGCTAAGTCTGCGGCTATAGTTTCAATACTAAAAATAGAGTTTGTCAAGGGGCCCCGTATAGAGGTAGTACCTTTGATGTCTAGTACGCTGCACCTTCAGGCAAAGGGGTATCACCGGTCCTCAACCATCTAAATCCTTCACGTGATGACTCCAAGTATCCATGTCCCGCTAAACCGTTTCAGCTGGCGGGTTAAAATAACATGAGGAGTGGTGTTAACACGGCACAATTGGGCGAAAGACGTCCTCGACGCAAGTCACCGGCCAGAGCGGAAGGGTTCCTCGGATAAATTACAACAGAAACACGCACTAAGAAACCATTCGCGGAGACCCAGGCTCTGTCGTAGAACGGTGACAGATGGAGGAGAATGGTGGACAGCACGACAGTTCCCCAACGACTCCTTCCGGGTTAAGGGCGAAAGAAGAAGAAAGAAAAGGAACTCATCGAACATGGCCGACTTTATCAATGCTTTTTAAGTTATCAGTATTTATAGTTGTAGACAGAATTATTCGCCTCCACTGAATATTTCTAAGGAAATGCGAATATTTGCAAGTACTTAATGAATTTAACAAAATCAGTTGATTCCGTATTTAGTTTTGAATAATTCGGAAAATGTTTAGAAATATCGATCTATTATACTCATAGTTACAGATTTTTCTAAAAATTGGTGCAGTCCAAAATTATTTGCCAACCTTTTTAAGGAAATTATAAAATAATATGGCTCTATGACAATTTTAATGTTTTTTTGCTTAATTTGATATTTAATACAAACGCTCTTTAAAAATGAAATAGTATTGACCTGATTCTATAATATTCTAAAAGGTAATGAAGAAAACAATATATAAGTGCCATATAAAACGGTAACTCACTCGCTCTGCAACGATAGCGAAGACGGCTGAACTTGACAAGAAGCTCCGAAATAAGATATTTGATGCGTAAAAACAAGGTGATGCATATAACAATTTCCAAGCGTTTAAATATTCCTAGATCGACAATTCGTAACATTATCAAGAAGAGACTCATTGTGTCGAGAATAAATTAAGGACTGTCAGAAAACGGTTAATTTCTGAGAGAATGAAAAGGAAACTTGTTAGAGATATTTCAAAGAATCTTCACTTAATGACAAAAGACATTGTCAATGATATAAAGACATCAGAGTTGAATGTATCGACGAAGACAGTCATTCGATGCTTTCATCGAGCAGGATTGTCGCCCAAGAAAAACTTCATTGCTTAAGGCTAAACGCCTAAAATGCAGATTACTTTATCAAGAAGTCTTCTAGAATATGGGAATAAATATTAGAACTCTGTTCTATTGTCAGATGAAACCAAACTAGAATTATTTGGTTACATGAATCTCCGTTATAATATGGAGGAAAGTGAATGAAGCTAAAAAAAATAAAAAAATAAATACCCTTCCTACAATTAAGCACAGTAGTGGGAGCATTATCCTCTGGGGTTGTTTTGCTGCTTTTGGAGCAGGATAATTAGTGAGATTCCAGAGTATCATGGATAAAGAACTGTATTTGGCTATGTTTAAAAATAATATAAAACAAACTGCACAAAAGCTGTCTTTGGGTTGTCACTGCATGTTCTAACATGATAATGACCAGAAACACACTGCACAAATTGTTACAAAATAGATTACAGAAAAATTAAGGTATTGGCATGATCCGCACAAAGTCCTGACCTAAACTCCACTGAAAATTAATGGGCATATTTAAAGAAAAAAGTAAGAGAAAGAAGTCCTTCAAATTTGGAGGAACTAGAAACTATTGCCAAGGAAAAATGGAGTAAAACAACTATTCGTGTGTGTAGTGACCTTGTAAGGAACTATCAAAAAGGATTAGAGGCAATAATCAAGAATAAAGGTTACACAATTGATTATTGAGGCAAGAAGGCCGATGATTTTGTCCTATGTTAAATGTTTTTTGCATGTTTTTTTGTATTATTCTTTGACATTAAAATAAAAAAATCGTTGTAGGCATCACTGCACATTCTTTCAAATCCATTATTTCATCATTTGTGCATATGCATTTTCCATGAAAATTTGAGGTATTACAGTTTTATTTGTAATTATAGCAGGAGAGGGAATAATTCTACCCACAACTCAATGTGATTATAGATCGGGTTCTCCTGTAAAATATTATCAATCTGATTTTTATTTGACTGATATCATTATTCCTCCAGTTGGCATTTTGAAAAAAGGCAAAACACGTATAGATATTCGATATTTTCTGTTTAACTGTTACACTTTGTATTACTCGGGAAATATTTCAGTATCCGCAATCTAAGAAGGCCAGAATTTATTAAAGATACCTTACTTAACATATTGATAAAAAGCGGATAACAACAAAAACGAGAACAATAGTCCACATATAAATAATGTAAATAGAGGTGACCCTTCCTCCCAGAAATTCGGGTAGAAGTTAAAAGAAACCGGTATTATTTTAGGCATACGTTGAAAGTCGCATATAATAAAAACAGCCATCTTCTTAACGTTCGATTGATTGGTTGATTCATTCATTTTGTACGGATTATCAATCCTTTATATGTTATTTAAGCCCCTACCTCAGCGTAAGCGTGTATATACGGTTTTACCGGAAGTGTCTTTTTCAGGCACGGACGAATAAACCAGTTCAAAACCAGCTCCAGACGTATTTATACGTCAATCTTGATTCTTTTTATGTCCATCTAATCTTGAAACTAGTCCACTTTGTCAACTCATACGTCTGGTAGAGGTGTTAGCCATCGCTCGGGGACTTTAAAGTACCTCGGTTTCTTAGTCACTATATTAAAATCAAATAAAAATTCGTTTGAAAATGAAACGTTTTTCCTAAAATAATTGTCGGGGAAGGGGTTAAGGCCAGAAAATGTTTTTAGAATGTAAGAAATTTTTGGAGGGGAAATAATAGTGATTTAGTGAGACTTACTAATTAACCTATATCTGGGGGGAGAAGAGGTGGATTCATACATTTACCAAAGTTATTTGTGCGTAAGTTAATCTAACGAAACCAACGGGAATTGGAATCCGGCTCTCCTATTAACAATTCCAAGCCATTGTCCATTACACCACACGCACATTCAAGCTTGTAGAACCTGATATTTCCAAGCGGACACCCACCTGTCTCGTCGTTGTTTAACTTCGGTTATTGTACGGGAACTGGTGTTTCAACTTGATGTGGCTGTAAGCCTTAAAGTTCGAAGATGGCTATAACCAGAGTTGGGGTTTAACGGATTATAGCTGGAGGGAGAAAGATACACATTATTCTTTTGATTATTATCCAGATAGTTGAAAGCCGAAAGGAAGCGTTTTATCTTCTGCGGGATCAAGTTACCTATTAACAGAGTTCAATTCCAAGTTGTCCTCTTTTCTTATATCAAACAGTCAAAAGTGGTGGAGAGCTGAACGCATTCTTGAAAGAATGGGACGTTTTGCGCCATGAGCGTTTCTGTATGGACAGGTTTAAAATCTAATTTTGGTTTGCTCCTCAGATGAAAAGGAGACTTGAGGCAGCAAAAATATGGTTCTACAGGCAGATGCTGAGGATACCATGGGCCGAACACATGAGAAACAACTAAGATTTAAATAAATTCACATCAGGAAGAGACAGTTGAAATTTATAGGGTACATAATAAGAGAGGAGGGCTTGGAAAATCTGATACTCATAGGACAGATTGATGGCAAGACGGACAGAGGAAAAAACGCATAACATACTTAGTGAGCTTGAATAAATGGATGAAGGAACAAGGTTTATGAGAAATAACAAAAAGACATAATTTATTAAGCGCTACAAAAGACAGGAAATTTTGGAGAGCCATGAACGTCTACGTCCTGAAGGGAAACGACACATAGAAGGAGAAGCCGAAAAGAGAAAATCTCCAACCGAAAAGAGTGACCTTCATTTTCTTAAATGTCGTATGGGCGTGAATAACATTAGTACGACCCAGAAGAGATTTTATTGAGGGGTCTCCCCTTTTTACACAAATAGACTCACCCAAGGTATACATATACTACTACCAGTGAATACCCGAATGGTAGTAGTCAGTAGTAGGAGTCGAGTCGGTCAAGTAGAACAACGTAGCGGCAACAGTCACAGTAACGAGCACGTTAGACTCAGTAAGAAGTCATACAGCGATACGTCGATATCAAAGACTGTATATATATTTTGCTACTAACCCGCATTCCTGGAACTACTAACCTGTATTACCAGTTTGTATTATTACGTTAATACCTTTATTTCCTGTATTCATTCTTGGCGTTTGTTATTATTTGATACCGGATTTCATCTCGGAATCCACAACAGATTTGAATGTCCGAAAAATACGTCGTAATACGTCACATTGTTTTGTTCAAAGTGGCTACATCAAACCATTTCTTTCCTCTGATAAACGAAGGAAATTATACACTTGATTTGTATCAGACTGATTCTGGGATGATGGATTATCGCTATTCAGTTTGTTTACTTTCGGATTAATATCCAAATCTTTGTTGTTATTACCACAACATAGGCATCTATCGATTCGGGTGACGTTGAAGTAATTTTGGACTGAACCCTTAATTTAATCTACATGGAAAGGTATTTTTCACTCTACTGTATATGTCTAGGTATAACAAGTTTTGTTTTGTTTTGTTTTGTTTTGTTTTAGTAACTGATAGCATGTCTCTACTGAATCTAAGTGTGTAATACCCGGAAGAAAGAAAGAAAAAGCACCACAGCAAGGCTCCAGTAGCAGTAGCAGCATTAATAAAGAAAAGCTGCGACAATGTGTTACATTAGCAGACAGAAATTCAGTACGCTTTTTGATCGCAATAGTGATTTTCCAAGCGTAGCTTAGATGTGGCACAAGGCCGAAAATATGGGACACTCCGTGAGGATCGAACTCACTACTCAGTCGTAATTATTCAAGACAATTTGTTGACCATTACACAGCCTCGGGGTGCCCCTTTTTGGTCGTAATATATAGTATATGAAAATACTAAAAGAAGTATAAAGCTATACAAAGTACGGAGAAACAGGAAAATGTCGATAGAAACAAAGAAAAGGGCGCTGAACTGCTGTGTAATATCCTTCCTCCTATATGGCTGTAAATGCTGGACAATTTTCTCACACCGGAAGCAACAGAAATGTTTAACAGAAGGATGCTGAGAATTCCATGGACGAAGCACGTAAGTAACTAAGAAGACTTAAGGAAAATGGAAAGAGAATGACACTTATTTTTTTAATTTTTAATTTTTAAAAAACTTTTCACCCCAGGCAAGGCTGGAAGCCACTAGCACGCAAGGGGTTACAGAGGATTTGGAGCGAGAGCAAATAGGAGTGTTAGAGGAAAGGATGTGGAGAAGGTAGAGGATAGATCAAGGCAACTGGAGATGTCGATTGACGTTACACTTGAATAGTTGGAGATCATAGTCATCATGGAAACAGGAATGAGGAAGGGAGTTCCATAGGCGTGAGGTGCGAGATATGAATCTATTGGAGTAGAAGAGATGTCTACATTTAACAGTTTCAACAGTGAAAGGGTGGGAACGGGATGCCAGCCTCGTAGGACGCTTGAATTCATGGAGCCTGGGAACCAGCGATAGCAGCTCATCGGAGCAATTACCATGGAAGTATTTATAAAGGAGACAGAGAGAGGCGACAGTGCGTATGTGCGAGAGAGACTGCAGACGAGAAGCCAGATCAGGGCCAATTACATTGCATACCCGTCTCTGGATCTTATCAAGAACCTTGAGGCAAACAGAAGGGGCTCCAGACCATATATGGCAGCAATACTCCATGCAAGGGCGGATGGTTGATTTATAAATTTGGAGGATCGATTAAGGGGAGAAGAATTTCCTGGCCCGGCACAGGGAGCCAACTTTCCTTGCGGTGGATGAAGCAATCGATTCAATGTAGTTGTTCCATCTCAGGTCAGTAGACAGCGTGAGACCGAGTAGCCGTAGAGAGGAGCTCTCGAGAAGTTGAGCTTCACACATTCTAATGGGATACCAAGAACCAGAAAGTGCCATCTGAAATTTATGGAGCATAGAATGAGAAAGGTGGAATTGGAGAATTTGACACTTACAGGATATACTGAAGGTAAAATGACAGAAGGAAGCGATAGACGTCTTACCTAACAAGCTTGTGTGAATAGATGGGAGAACGAGAACAGAATGGTAAAAAGAGTAACGTTGCTAAAAGCTCCAAAGGATATGAATTTATAGAAAGCCATGGTCGATAACGTACTGGAGGAACACGGAACATAAAACAAGAAGAATGTCTCCCGTTTTCCTGGTAAGAAAACTTTCTGGCATGTCTCATACATTCCGGAAATGTGAAATATATATTTTACCAAACACTCGTGATTCTGTCTTTTAAATTTGATGACAGGAAAGAGTTGCAAAGCCAGACGGAGCTTGTATGCCGATTAAAAAATTGTGATTCGAAACTCAGTTTTCAAAGGCAGCAGACAGACGCTCTATTAAGATTGCTGCAGACATGCGCTGTTTGCTCTTGTAAAATAATACTTCAATAATCATATCTTCCTGCATATAAAGACGGATTATATATAAGGGTGTTTCATTAAGACAGATCAAAGTCAGTAGTAAATAAATCAGTGTTATTGGTGAAAATTTATTTATTTCTCTATTGGATCATGTTATTTAAGTCAGAGCAATTACGTGTGAAAAATAATATCGGCCAAATGTCCTCCAAGGCTTCGGTGATACACCTCCACTCAACAGTCACAATTTTTGATGACGTCTCTTCATAGTTGCTCCTCGATCTCACCAATTTGCCTCATTACCTCATCCTTCAGTTGTTAAATTGTTGTTGGCTTGTTGGCATAGACTTTACTTTTGAGATAGCCCCAAAGGAAGAAATCTAAACGCGTCAAGTCACACGATCGTGGTAGCCAATTGACTTCGCTGTTTCGAGAGATGATGCGACCTGGGAACTTCTCATTGCATTTCTGTTTGAACGTCCATTTTCGTAATAGGCCTCGATAACTTTAACACGTCGTTTGATTGTTAATCGTTCCATGGTTGAAATTGCTAAAGATTTAAGTTGTTAAATCTGAAAGAAAAAAAAAAAAAAACATTAGACGCTTAAACTTAATCAACATTAAAATTAGTCCAAGTTAGTGGAACACACTTTATTAGATAATTTATCTTAGTATCTGTTTATATTTCTGAGATGAGGTATTATGTACACGATTTACATTATTCGTACTATTGTCCTCATCTTTGTCGACATATTTATTACAACGTTTCGGCCGTTGTACGCTCCGGCCTTCTTCAGGTGGTTGTAATGTCGAACTGAACCCTTTATTTCGCTCAATGGGGTAGACTGTTCTCGTTCCACGTGCCATGTTTAATGGATGTCAGTTATCAGTTATCTCTTGTTCCTCTCCCTCTCCAAGTTCTCCACTGCCTTAACAGGGTATTGAACTTACATTCTTTGGGTCCTCTCACTGGATCTAACCAACGCCTTTATCCACTGTGCTATATGTCCTTGAGGACACATGGCACGTGGAACTAGAACAGTTTACCTCAGTGAGCGAAATAAAGGGTTCAGTTCCACTGGAGCTGAGCATAATAATAGTTCTGTATTCATGAGAACATCCAACTGCTTCCAAAGTCAGTAGAAAGCCTTTTTAACTTGGGTCACATCTACATGGAACCAGTTAAAATAGACCAGACCCCATGTCGGTATTGACTCATACGGTCGCTTCAGACTCCAGGTATCAGTCAGTTATGTTCCATGCGTGGTACACGCTTAGGCGATCATGCATCTTTCGATACATGTCTGACGAGGCAGATTTTTTCCCGCAATATTTCTTTCTGAGTAGACCAGTTGCCATCGAGGTTTATAGAACCCGGACTGTCCTGATATTTACCCATGGCTGAGGGGAGAATGGGATTCATACCTTTCCCAAGGGTATTAGCACGTAAGTGAATGTAATGGATTCGACTGGAATTCGAACTCGGCTCTCTGATTACTCCATCAGGTATACTGAATTAAATGATAATTGTAACCCCACAAAATTACAGGTTTTATGGTTTTTATCCGTGCCCCCACTTGAACAGATTGTGATGCAACGTCGAATCTCACGCCTACATGTTTTTATTGTTTATTAATTCGTTTTCTACGGCTTATCGACCCTTTGCAAGCTAGGAAATATATTTTTAGATTGCAAGAAAGTCTTATTGGGGTAGGGGAGGTTGTATTTACACATAAGCGAATATAATGAGCCCAACGGGAATTGAAACTCTCGGATTAAAAATTCAGAGCCATTATACACCACCCATAAATCCAAGCTTACAGCACCTGGTGTTACCAAGCGGTAATTCATTTAGGTACAGACCCGGTTCGACTGTTTCCTGTTTAGGATTGGGTTTCCGGTTCCTTCTAAAGTTTTCTCATTCGCTTTCACTCCCAGTAACTCACTGCGTATTAGTGGCATTACTTTAGTGATTTTATGGGGATTTGTTTAAAGAAAAAAAAATGTAAGAATCTAATCTGAACGATCATAAATTATTTTCGCTTTCACGGTTAAGTGAAATAGGGTATTTTATTATTTAAAATTCATGCTTTTGCAATTAAAGATAAAGAAAATATTAAAATTATATTTTTGAAAAAGCCTTTTCTGAATAAAATAAAACAATATTTATTTTTAATACAATGTCCCTTCAGGACATAGGCGTTCATGACCTTATCATTTCCTTATCTGTCAAGTGACGTGTCTTACTGGGAAAGAGAGAGGGAATTGCCGTTGTCTTCTCCAAATACTTTGAGCTTCTAGACCAAGGCTATAGAGCCTTGTCTACCTTGCTACTTAACCCATAGCTGATGGTAGTTGTAGGAGAAAACAGATGGAATTATCTGAACGATTAGAAATTGTTATCGTTTTCACAGTTAAGTAAAAGATTCAACCCTTATTTAAAACTTCTTTTCTGAATAAAATAGCACAATAAATATTTTTAATGTAATGTCCCTTCTGGAGTGGTGTTCATGGATCTCCATAACGTTGTTTTTCTTTAATATCTATGAATTGTTATTTATAACTTCTTGTTTTGTGGAATAGATTTATGATGTTTTCTTTATGGTTTTGAATTTAGTTGTTTATCTAAACTGACTTCCACGCACAGCTAGAATGACCAGTCTACCCTCTTATTTAACTCATAGCCGACAGTAAAGGAAGAAGAGATGGATTCATGATTCTCTCAAGAGCATCAGTGTGAAGATTAACGCAACACATTAGGCCGGAGACATAATTTTGCCCTGTTATTTAATCCATAGATGGGGGAAATTTAAGTGAAATTTCATGAAATTCGATAGTTTAGTTTTTGAAGTTCCTGTTTTTAGCAGGCTGGACTTAGTGAAAACGGTTTTTTGTTTAAATATGAATCGAGTGACATTATTTGTAAGTGTCTGTGATAACAACACTGCAGTATAAAGTAGTAATTATTGAGAAAAGATGATCGATTTGAGGCGGAGGCAACGAGCAACTAAAATAGCGGCAAAATATTCCTAACGCTCCCTTCTAAATATTGAAATCAATAAACTATTGACTGTTTAACGAGGACACGCTGTTTTCTTTGTTCCAGTTAATTACTGGTTCCGATCAAAGATAAATGCGCACTCCCCGTCCCATTATTGCCGTAACCCTCCTCCGCCTGGGTAAGTTAATTTCGTAGCACAACTATCGACAATCTTACTGATTAATTTATTCATGCTTTAACATTTCATTCGGTCAATACATTTGTCAGCTTGTAAAATCCGTTCGGTTCAAAGCGAATAAAGATGAACGGAATAAGAAAAAAGTGTCAGAATAGAAGTGGCGGTTGGATCTAATTATTTCAACAGTAAAATGATAGGACCTAGTTGCCAATCTAGTAGCACGCTTAAATTCAAGGGAAAAAGCTCATCGGAGTAGTTACCATGAAAATATTAGTGGGAAGGAGAGAGGAAAGCCACGCCACGTCCGCGGGAAAGTAACAGAGGTCGAGATGCCCCCGGTCAGAATTGATTACATTACAGATCCTTCTTTGGATTTTGTCAAGAATCTGGAGTTGTACAGTAGGAACACCAGACTAGATATAACAATTCAATGCACGGACGAATGGTAGATTTATAAATGTGCAAAATTCTTGCACGACACAGAGGACCAATTTTTCTTGCAGCAAGATGAAGCAATTAATTCGTTATAGTCGCTCTACTTAGGTCAAGGAGGCGTAGTGTGTTGCACTCTTGGAGTTTAGCATCGGTCATGCTGATGAGAAGCAGAAAAGGTTCCCTGTAATAATTAAATGAGAGCAGTTTCGTTTTGGAGGCGTTAAAATTTGCAAGGCATTTATTGCTTCAGTTAGCCACTGATTGAAGGTCTTTTCAAGAGCAGTTGTCAGATGTACTTTGTGCATATCGTGGAATCGTTTAAACGCAATGCAACACTAAATGCACATTTCTACGTACAACAGCTGCAACATTTCCTTAAAGGTTTGGTCGAAAATCGCACTGCGCTCCATCATAAGAAAAATACTTTTCTCCATCACAACGCAAGGCCGCATACAACAAGAATAATACGGGAAAACATTGGGACTCGTTTGTTCTGGTCTACCTCACCGGGTCATAATCATCTGGCCGCGCACAAACCGATTATTACCTTCTTTGAACCTTGCAAAACGCTTTGATAGGGAAACCTTAGCTACTGAGAAAACTTGATTTAAAAGTCCGCTGAAAACTTTCTCGCTTCAAAATCTGGGGATTTTTACTCAAAAAGGTGTCAAATGGTTGCTTGATAACTGGGAACAAGTCTTCCCAAATTATGGTTAATTACATATAATTGAATAAAATATAATTGCATTTTGTAAATGTTATGTTTTGCATATATCTCTGCGTAGTAGGGCACCTCGGCATGGTGTAATTGTTAGCAAGCTTGTCTCGCTAAAACGGTTATGACTGAATAGCGAGTTAGATCCTCACTGGGTGCCTTGTGCCGCATCTAAGCTACGCTTGGAAAATCACTATATCTCTGCGTAGTTGTAGTCGGAGTACAATTCTGCATGTCCTGAATGGCAACCAGGTTTGCTAGGCATAATCCCCTCTATGTTCGCCAGTTGTTCTCTATTTATACTTGTCTATCTAATTTGCATACGATACTACCGTGAAAAATAAACTTGATAAAGAAAAACAGCAATTATTTATGACACAACCTGCTATGCTGGGCATGTGTACTTTTCTTTTTAAAAACATTTTGTTTTTTTCTTTTTTTGAATATCTTTGTTTTTCTTTGTACAGCATGCAGAAGAAATACCTCCTACATGTACATCCCAGAACTACCTTTCAGATAACGGTAAGACAGCAAGGGTTATTTCTGGGAGGTATATATGGGAGATATTTCTGCCGCACCCTGTATTATAATTTTTCTCAGTTACTGTTGTATCTCGTGTTTTCGATATAACAGAGAGAAATAAAGACAAACTCGTAGGTAAGTAATGAAATAAATGGTTTACTATACGAAGGTACCCTTAGCAATTAACCTAGTGCTAACTCGGTATTTACTCGAGCTCCCCACAGAGCGGGACGTGGCACAAAGCCGGTTTAACGTGGGATTTTCCGAGCTTGTAGGCCCGGGCAAAAATTCCACACAATAACGGGGTCAGGTTTGTCTACCTCCCCAGACGAGACTCTGCTCTTCGGCATAGTCTCGTCTGGATTCCTCTCTGCCCGAAGGTAGAGAACTCGGCAAGCACTAAGAGCTTAGCGCGTGGCCAAGACCTAATGCTAACACGAGATTTATTGCGTATACATAAAGCAATTGTGACACAAGGCCGAAAACGAGGAATAGGTTGCGGCTGGTCGACACTATCTAATCCGATTCACGACCCAATCATTTGTTATAATTTACACAACCACTCCAAATCTCGCCGTCATTATTCACTTGACCTAATGCTAAGCTAGGTATTTACCTGAGCTCTCCACAGAGCGAGGCATGGCACAAAGCCGGTTTAACGTGGGATTTTCCGAACTTTTTAGGCCCGGGCAAAAATTCCACATAAATATTCCTCTAGTACAAGGTCGGTTTAACGTGGAATTTTCCGATCCCGTAGGCCCAGGCAAAAATTTCCCGTAGACCTTGTAATAACGGAGTCGGGTTTGTGTACCTCCCCAGATGAAACTCTGCCCTTCAGCATAGCCTCGTCTGGGTTCTTCACTGCCCGAAGGCAGAGAGTTCGACAAGCACTAAGAGCTTAGCGCACGGCTAAGACCTAATGCTAACTCCGCTTGTTTACATAAACAGACGATTTCATTCATTTATATCTTATATGACAGTTACCAAATGTACCCCATCTGAAGGGAATTTACACTCGCGAAGATATTTTTTCTTTTTATTTAGTCTGGCACATCGCCCAAATAATGAAACGGCAAATGAAGGTCGACCTCACTACAAGAAAATGAGACGTTCAATTTTCACATGATTTCTTTTTGAATTTCGTTTTCATTATATAATTAGTGTTTCTTTTCTGATTAGAGGCCTCCGTATGGTGTTCCTGTCTATATTAGGCTTGCTAATTGGATTTCCAGAGTACAATAAATATACTGATTTCGTTTTAATTGGTTGTATTTGCGTGTTGTTTTTTGTCTATTATTTTATTATGTTTCATAGAAATTACCATGTTCCTTTATCCTGTGACATATGTTCAGCCAATGTTGATTTCATTCGGCTTTTCCATCTTCTTCACACCTTTATAGAGAGTGGCTGGTTTCTTTGTATTTCAAAGCACTGCTACAGGAAAAATTATCCACCATATTTTTCGGATTAGTTTTCTTTGGCAGAAATCTAACCTTGGAGAAGAGACTGCGCTTAATCTAGTGGACGAACCGTTAGATATTTTCCTCTATGGCAGTGAATGCTGGACAATTTCCTCACATAAAGAGACTCAAAGCAACAGAGATATGGTTACACCGAATAATGCTAAGATATGGAAAATAGGAATAAAAAAGAACTTATATTTAAATCGCAAAGAGACAACTGAAATCGAGGCTTGGACAATCTGACACTCACAAGAAAAGGTAACTTACATTGCCTTACTTCGGGTGAGACAATTAAATAATAAAAAAAAACCTTGTCAGTGGGGATACTTTATAAATCATTCCTCTAGTACAAGCGCCAGTATAGTTATTTTCTAAGCCTAGCTTAACATAGTAAAACAAAAATACGATCAGGATCCGTCGTTCCACAGATGTAAAATTACATGTTCAGTATATCGGTAATAAGTTTGCCACCTCAGCGAACAGTATCAAAAGCGAACATTGGAAAATTAAGATGCATATTTGGTATTTGCCATTTTCTCAGCGCGCACTCTTTCTTACACAAGTACAAGAAAAAAAATCCCTCGCGTTTCTGCTTCTAAAGAAAACACCACGATATTTTATTTGAAATTACTTCTTTTGCTGCCAGAATTTACAATGCAGCCTGATCAGAAGAAGATACGCGTAAAGGAAATCAATATATCAGAGACACACAATAAATAAGAATTGCTAAGGTCACATCTGTCGAAAGCGCCTTTTACATTTTGTAAATCAAACTAAAACAGATACTACAGAGAAGAAACGGATATTTTAGTATATACATTGGCATATTTAAATATGTGTATTTTACTCCTTATTGCTTAAAATACAATTTAAAATAAATGCTCTATCGGAAGCGCCTTTGAATAATATATTCAAAGGCGCTTTGGAATAGCGAAAGATGCCTTCCAAAAACTAAGCAAAGTATTAAGAATCAAGAAAATTTCGTTAGAAACAAAGAAAAGGGTGCTGAAATGGTACATAATATCAGTTTTCCTATATGGCAGCGCATGCTAGAAAATTTCCGTACAGATGACGAACTGACTTGAGACTATAGAAATGTAGTTCTACAGAAGGATGCTGAGAATACCACGAATGGAACATGTGACAACGATGAAGTTTTAGAGAAAATGGAAACGAAAAGGACACTGATAATTAATATCTCAAAGAGACAGTTGAAATTTCTAGGGCACATAATGAAGAAAGTGGGCTTGGAAAATTTGATACTCACAGGAAATATTGAAGGCAAGAGGGACAGAGGGAAGAGTACTCAGCTGTTAAGTGATATCTGTCCTGTTGTATATCAGCACATGGTAGAAAATCTCCACAAAGACGAAGAAGAGACTCGACGCAACTTAAATGTGGTTCTACAGAAAGATGCTGAGAATACCATAGAAACGACGAATTTTGAGAGAAAATGGAAACAAAAAGGATACTAATACTTAATATCACAAAAAGATAGCTTAAATTTCTAGGGCAAATAATGTGGAAAGAAGGCTTTGAAAATTTGCTACTTTCAGGAGATATTGTAGGCATTAGGGACGAAGGAAAATAACCTATGACCTATCTAACGAGCTTGTGTAAATGGATGACGGAACTGGGTTTAGGAGAGAAAATAAAAAGACACGATTTACTAAGAGCTATAATGGACAGGAAATTGTGGGGAGTCGTGATCGTCAATGTCTTGCAGAGATATGGCGCATAAAAGAAGACAAAGCAGAAGATCATTGACAATCATGTCTCACCACTGATTTTTATTTAATCTTTTACTGGTCGGACATGTTTGCAAAATTTGGCGGAAATCAGTATGAGTTTGATGCAATCGGTCCTGACCTGGCGTCTCCGCTATGGTCAATTTCCCATCGACGTGATTCCCTCTCTCTTTTCTATAAATACTTTCATCGCAATTGTTCTAATGAGCTTTTTAAAAAAATTTTCAAGGGGTGGTGTTAGTAAGACTATTTTGTTTAGTTTCTTGTATATAAATTGTATTCATTGTAAATATTCATTGGAGTTTCATTTTTAGACGTTGTTATTTTTATTCTCACCCCACAGACAATTTGTACATATGAGAACTAGTTAGGACTTCATAGAGACTTTGAGGTATTATGGTGGCTACAGTAAGAATGGTAAGTAAGAATGTGTTGTTTTGGTATAAGGGATACTGTGGTATGTTTGGGTCAGTAATCGTGGCTAGATAAGTTTAAGATAAGACAAAATGAAGTCTAGCCTCCCGTATCCTTCATTCTGACCTTGTGCCTCATTTTTTGTATTATTCAAAATATTGCTTTTCTCCTTGTTACCTCGACATGAATGTAAGCGCGCACCTAGATTGGCAATTAAGTTTCATCGTTTTACTGTTGAATTAGCTTGATGTAACTACAAATTCTATTATAATAGCTTCTTTTCTCGCACTTCTCACCCGTGAAATTCTATTTCGGTTTTTTGATTACCTGCACCTGCAATTTTTGAAAATTTAAATATCAATCACAATCATCTCTTTTCCTGAGTCTGTTCTTTTATTGTCCTTTCTTCTCGCTAGTCTTTCACACCCAGTAACCCCTTGTGTCCTAATGGCATTATTGGGGTGAAATGTTAAAAAAAAAATAAAAATTTGTATTTTATAACATTGTAAAAGCATATATTGTATGAGGATAAGTTAAAATTATCCGCATTTTTGCCATAACATATCTGTGTTATGAGTGCGGATAATTTTTTACCCTCCCTCGTGTTGTTTTGTTTTTCGGCATATCAACCCACTGGGTCATTTAATGCCGAAATTTAATGTTTTTCCTAATATAACATTATTACTGGTGTCAAAGGTTGACCGGCGATCTACTTTTTATTTCTAAAGAAAGAAAAATATTTTCATGTTAAAACAAAGCGATACCATGAATTATCTGGTTTGAGTCACTTATGGAGTATAGTATCGAGGCGAAGTTGTAAGCTTGGGTTTGATTGGTCGTTAGGTACAGTCTTAGATCTTAGATCTGTTTAACTTGAATGTTTTATTTTCATTTGATAAAGGCATTGCTCGTTGAAATGAGTGACACAAAGCAAATCTTTACATGTCAGGTTTATTTTGATCAGGTATATAACATAATTTCAGATAGAGGTGACGATGACACTTGTGATAATCAGGTTGAGATTCCAGAACAGGGAAAATGTTCCACTGAAGGAACACAAGGCCACAATTTTTATTGGCCTGCTAGAGAAGGGTGAGGATGGAGATTCTCGTATCCACCTCCGATATTTGCGACACCGGGTCATTATTTTGATTGGACCACCAATCATATTAGGTTCTTGGGGGCATTCCTTCCTCCGCTTCAAGGCATATGACACAAAACCATTGGACAAGCATTATTGGCTAATCAGTGCCATTGGTCAATCATTATTATTGGCTGGCCAATCAGAACAATGCAATTGGAGTTTGCACCCCCATAAAAGCAGTTGCCGAAAGAGCAGAAGTTAAATACCTGGTGGCACTTCAGAGCCTCTGGATGAAGTGGTCACTAAGATATACGTTCTTTGAAGGACAGCTTATATTGCTCAAAAGCCTTTAGTGAGTCACTTCTCTGGGTAGAGATAAGAACAACGGGCGTCAGATTTGGTACAAGAAGGGAATTCAGCGATATTTTCAAAGCTTAATATTTTGAATTTCTTAGCCATTGTGGCACATTTTGTACTTTTGTACGAATAAATCTTAAGACCGATCTGGTGTCACTGCTAATAGACCAACACTCTCCCTGTCGGATGACTGTGGTGCCTCAATCAGCTAAAGTCCTGTTCTCTGCGCCGCTTTTTGAACTCCGTCGATCAGATGCCGCCATTTAAAAAGTTGAACGACTCCAAGCTGTTTAGCTGTGTTATATAGGAATAAAATGTCGCTGCCGACACTTGAGTTTGAACATAGATCGCCGGTGAGCAAACACGGGCGATCCCATTATTGAATTAAGTAGACAACGTGACCATAGAGGAAACGCACATATTGGAGGTATCGTGTGTCTAATTGATCGTATCTCTATTACTATTTGGATCGTTATTTCTAGTCTGTCCTCTATTACTATACGGACCGCTATTCTCTCTAATATTTCACAATACGGTGGTTACTATTCGAGCGAGTATTATCGAACAAGTATTATTAGTGCGAGATTATTCAAAGGCGTTTGACAACAGTATTGTTCAACAACGTACTATAGTTGTACCTGCGATTACAAAGTCCATACTACAACGAGCATTACGAAAGTGACAACGAGTATTCGTTGACATTAGCAAGTGGCAAACGAATGTTCGTTGATACCGCAAAAAACTGCAACCTCTTTCTCTCAGCTTAAGACTTCATTATACGGGGAAATTTCTTCAAATCCCTTTTGTTTATGCACTCATGATCTTATTAATAGCACAATAAATAAAAGTTGTTATTTTTGCACTTGTTAAGCAGTGTTGTTGAAGTTAATTAAATTAAATTAGTTAAATTAAATTTCAAGCATAGCCAGTACAGAGAGGAGTCAAGCCTGATTTTCAGTAGTTCGTCATCAATATCCCTACGTATACTGAAACGCAAAAACACAACGTGGGGACGCAGAATTGGTGAAGTGTGGGCTCTCTTATGTACTGATGATACTTTTCTGTGATTTTCGAAGCAGGTTCTTGGTGTATAGACAGCTACGTCTTTTCGACTTGGTTATTCTCCGAACTAAAATTCAGATTTTCCAAGCGAATTCTTTGTATTGCGAAACTACTGGTTGATATATCTTTGAGCGTAGTACTCTAAGGAATTAACATCTCGAAAGCTAGAATGCTCCGTGTTTATGGTGATACGATCATGAAAGTTTTCATCTAGCTGTTCCTTGATAATGCAGTATATCTGGGAGCTAGCAGGGTCCTGTTGAAGCAATTTGACCATCCCCACAATTGACAATTTGACCACCGTATCCAGTACTTCAATGTTATCAGGAAGTTGGGCTGTATAATCAGGCTTTCGCTGTTCACGACCTCCAGGTCAATCACGGGCTATGGGGAACTCGTTGCGTATCACTGTAGATACATGCGCAGAGTCCGCGCAAAGCCATCTGCTGTAATTATGCTCACTTTTCAAGGGGTGGTTTCTGAGTCAAAGCGGTTGTCAGCCAGTGAGAGGATCACGACATATCTCGCTTTCTCAGATGAACAGTTAAGAGCGAGTAAAACCTCGGCGAGTGTAGCCTGAGGGTCTTGTCGAAGGCCATCCTATTTTGAACCTTATGGACTGGCGTTATAGAATCAGAAACAAAGAACTGCACAAAAGGCTAGGAAGGGAATCTCCATCAGTAATGGAAAGAGCGGTAACAGTTACTGAACTGGAGAGCCTTATTTTTCTGAAAAATTGTTTTAAGAGAAAGATTTTGTAAATTTCAACTGACAGTGGTAATGGCTGCTTGGTCGATGAATGTCAAATATTTCCTACTTTGAAATAAATTTCAAATCAACTTAAACCAAACTTTTTCTTTTGTGTTCTGTCTATCAGGACTTAGGTTATCAGGGCTCACCACAACTTTCTATCCTTTGTAGCACTAAGAAATATTTGTCCCTCTTATTATCTCTTTCAGTCTGTTCTGCCAGCCATTAATTACAAGCTTGTTAGGCAGGATATTCACTGTTTTCCATCTAACACTCTTTCCTTCTATATGTCCTGTAAGTGTCAAGTTCTACAAACTATCTTATCTGATTATGTCCTAAAAATGTAATTTACTCTTTTCGATTCGAAGTACAAATGACTTTTTTGTACCTATTTTTCTTAACACTTCTTTGCTTGGTTCATTCAGCAAATTTCTGTAGAAGCACATCGCTTTTGCCTCGTGTGTCCTCTTCAAATGTGAAGAAACTATCCCGCATTACATGCCATATAGAAGAATTAATATTACATAGCAGTTCATCTCTTTTTTTTTTTCTAGCGTAATTTTCCTGTTATAATGCGTGGTTTAGCTTTTGGAAAGCATCATTTGCTATTTCTGACATTTTCTTTCTGCGTCTGCCATCAACATGGTGGTATCTGCGTATTTTATATTGTCGGTAATAAACCTTAGCCGGACTTTTAGTTCTCTTAAGATTGCCTCACTATAAAGTTTAAATAAATCCGATGATAAGACGCATCTTCATCTTACGTCCCTTTCTGTACATGTTAATTTTCTATCGGTATGCAGACAGTTTGTTCCCAATAAAATTTCCGGATTATTCTAATATATTCCACAAATAAACCAAGTTTTCCTAGCAGTTTAAACAAGTCTTTGTGTCGTAACTCATCCCAAACGTTTGCATTGTCTATGGAACATAGGCTTACGTCTTTCCGCATTTGTATTAGTGTTGATAGTAGACACGGGAAGGAAACTACAAAAGCTCCTACAGAAGGTAGCGATGGAAAGAGAGAAGAAAGGACTAAATATAAACTACAAGGAGACATAATGCATGGTTGTCAGCAAAAGGGTTAGCCCAAAATTCAAATTACAAATCGGGGATACTAAAATTAAACAAGTACAAAGATTTAAATATCTGGGAAATATTCTAACAGAGGACAGAAAGTGCGACACTGGCATCTGAAGATGCATTGGAATAGCCAAAGATGCATTCTAAAAACTAAGAAACATTAAAACATATGACATTGAATGCGGGACAATCTCCTCAAAGGTGAAGAAGGAATTTGAAGCAACATAAATGTGGTTCTGCAGAAAGTTGCTGGGGATATCATGGACCGAACATGTGAGCAAAGACGAGGTTTGACAGAAAATACAAGGTAACCAAAAAAGTTCTGTCCGTTTTTTGATTAGTCATTGAATGAAGTTGAAATATATACGAAATGCGTGTAGCAATTGTTTTCAAATTCGGACAACCGGAAGTAGGAACATCAGATGTTATAAAAAACATTCGCACCGTGCCCGGAAATCAGTTATAAGCCGGACAGCTGTAAGAAGGAGGGACGTGTCTAGAGATCTCGTTCAGGACTGTTTGCTTTACGACTTCAAAGTGAGCTTATCAGCAGCTGCATCAAGTCGCCGCATATGTCAAGCGTTTGGGGATAGTGCTGTGGATGAACGTACTGCAAGGCGTTGGTTTCGAAAATTCAAGTCGGGAGATTTGTCTCTCCATGATGAGCCTCGCAGTGGACGACCACAGGTCTTGATTGACGGAGTCCTGAAAGCGGCCATTGAAGAGGACAGTAGTCTAACGTGTGGTGAACTTGCAAGACAGTTCAACGTTTCTGATGAAACAGTTAGACTTCACCTGCACCGCCTAGGTAAGACGTACAAACTGAGCAAGTGGGTTCCACAAACGCTGTTGGAGGTCCACAAGAGACAACGAGTAGCAGCCTGCGTATCGCTGCTTTCTCGCCACCGTACCGCATCCTTATTCAATCGAGTGCTTACCAGTGATGAAAAGTGGGTTCTGTACGAAACTCCCAAGCGTTTCAGACATTGGTTGTCTCCTCAGAATGCTGTCCCTCACACCGCAAGACTGCCTATTCACCCACGTAAGATTATGCTTTGTGTCTTGTGGAGAGGTCGTCAAGTGGTTCATTATGAACTGCTACCAACGGGACAAACGGTCACTGGAGACCTATACTCGCAGCAATTGAAACGTGTGCAACACGCATTGCGCCAGAAGGAGCCAGCACTGGTGAATCGCAAAGGTGTGCTTTTCCTCCATGACAACGCCAGGCCGCATGTCGCGCGGTTGGTCAGGGATACCATACAGCAACTTGGGTGGGAGACTTTGTGCCATCCACTTTATTCACCTGACCTTGCGCCATCCGATTACTACCTCTTCCACTCCCTGGATAATCATCTTCGTGGGAAATCCTTCACCAATGAAGCAGACTTGCGCAAAGCACTCACGGACTTCTTCGCGTCACCCCCGCCCCCGAGTTCTACCTCAAGGGCATTGAACAGCTGGAGACACGTTGGCAGAAGGTGCTGGATGCCGATGGCGATTACTTCGAAGACTAAATATAAGTTACACATACTGTGAAGCGTTTTCTTTTTTTTCCTTTAAAAACGGACAGAACGTTTTTGGTTACCTTGTAGAAACAAAACGGAAACTAATACTAAACATCAGGAAGAAGCAGCTGAAATTTCTAGGGAACGTAATGAGGAAGCAGGGCTTGAAAAATATGATACTCACAGGTTCGTTTGATGGAAAGAGGGTCAAAGGAAAATAGCGTGTAACATACTTGATGGGATTGAGTAAATGGATGGTAGAACAGGATTTAGGAGAAATAGCAAAAAGAAAATATATTAAGAGCTACAAGAGAGTCAGGAGAGCCATGATCGCCTACGTCATAATATGAAAATATGCACACAGTAGAAAATGATAATGGAGTGAAGCGTTGAATGGTTAAATATCTCATTGTTTGAGGAACTTCATATAGATTTAAGGAATCAAGAGATTTTACCAAATTTCTGACTTAAATAATTACCTTGAACAACACATTGGTGAGAGAAATTTTGACGGAGTTGGAGAAAAAAAAATTAAAACTTCTTTTGATGCTGATTTACCGGCGTTAATCATTGGACAGCAAAATGTCTTATAGCACAAAAGAGATTTGAACAAAAGACTATCAATTCTTGAAACAAAGAAGAAACGTAACGAATTAGCCAAATCACATATGGCATTTTTCTGTTAAGGGCGAAACTTTTATCTCAATAGAATAAACGAACATCACTATTTACTGTAGCTGCTCCAATGTCGCTTAAAGATACTGGAACAGTTAGAAAAGTGACTTCCTCAAAAGGAACTAAACTGCGTATCGTAGTCCGTCTTAGAACTTATAAGTTGGTGATTCAAAAGAGTTGCTTTTGAAGACGGAGACTTTTGTGAGTGGATGTGGGAATTGGTCAACGTTCTATCGGTCATGAAATTTCTTATTGTGTGCAATAATATCCAATTCCATTCGCAAACCCTGACTTCATTTGAAGTAGTAATTTCGAGATACTGTGTCCTCTAGACAATTCGCAGTGAGGATATTACGTATTTGTTCCTTATTTACCAATGTTCACTCCTAATGAGTCACCGTCGTACGCCGTGATATTCAAAGCCCAGGTTTATGTGCTGGTACGCCGAGAAGAAATCCTAGACCGGCCTGAGTATCTCGACACCATTATTAACCAGTGATTCAGAATTTTAGAGAAAGTAGTTACAACTGCAATGACCACATGACCTGTATCATTCAATTTCACACTCTATGTGCAGTTGAGCAATTTGCTTGAGCGTAAAGTCATGTCTTATAGAATTTAATGACAAGAATGGCCTTGTTGATTAAAATAATCAACACTATTGTTACACTATGATATCACCCCAGTGATTGAAAAGTTAACGTTCTAAAAACGAGATATGGGTTCTAATCTCATCATAGTCTTGAGAATATCAACAAATCCAGCGTGCGACACCGTGGGGAAGTGTCTGAAAACCGTACTCTACCCAAGCTTTGCGAGTGAAAGTTGGTAGACGAAACTGTTGGGAAGCTGTCGTTAGTTTTGCTAGCGCGAAGTCACAAGTCATCGTGACCGAAATCTTGTTCGAACTGATGAGCACGCCAGATTATACGCTCTCTCCGAGAAGCTGTTAGTAAGGTCCGCTCAGCATAGTTGCACTATGAATCATAAGTGGGATTTGTCGGCGTTGAACAAAAAAAAAAGCTTGAGCAGGTCGTGTAAAACAGACATTCTCGAAAACTAGCAGCTAGACATACATAATACCGCTGCGAATAAAATCTAGAAATTGCTACTTCAAGAAGTGCAATCTCGTCTTGCGAATAGAAGGGACCATTATCGAACAAGAAATTTCCTTTCGTTACCAGTAGGACATTGAGTAATTCAGAAATCCACTCACAAAAGTCTCCGTCTCCAAAAACACCTGTTTTGGACCTCCAAGTGATAAGCGTTAAATCAGACTACGATGTGAAAGTTAGTTCCTTTTGAAGAAGTCACTTTTCTAACTGTTCCAGTGCCTTTAAGCGATCTGCAACTTTTAATCATTTCATTGTTTCCAACTGTTTCACCAACATTTGTGGCATGAGACATTACGATGCATGATCAAATCAATGGATTGATTTGAAATCTGTTTTAACGAAACTGAAGATTAGTTTGGCGAATTCAAAGTTGAAAATTTATGGATCTTTCTACACCTAGTATATATTAAATCAAAACATAAACTTTGCATTCAGAATAGATATACTGGTTGAGCGAGCGTGAATTTCTTGAAGTCATGTCGTCATATTTGCTCACCATGCAGCCGAATTAAGCAAATGGTCGTCACGGTGTATTGCTTTTTAATCACTAGAAATGTTTTTAAAATAATCACTGGGCAACAACGCCTCATAATTTAACAGTTGAATTGGCTAGATGCAACCGCAAGTTCTTTGCTTACAGTTTATTTTCTAGCACTTCTCAACTGGGGAATTCTCTTCCGGCTTCTTATATTCCAAAAATTATTTAAAAAAATTTAAATGCAATATCAGTCATTATCTACTGTCTTCTTGATTCCGCTTATTGTTATCGTTCCTAAATAATGTTTTATTTTTTTTATTTTTGCACACTTAGTGTTTTAGTGGCTTGGGTTAGAATAATTAAGAAAATACTAATAATGTGGAGGCTTAGATCACGTTTGCAAAGAATGGTGTGATTTCTCAAGGTAGATAACTCTCTCTCTCTCTCTCTCTCTCTCTCTCTCTCTCTATATATATATATATATATATATATATATGAAATGGATGGTTAACTTTAACGCCTATAAAACAAAGCTGCTCTCTATTAACCACCACAGGGATCCATCCCTGCATCCCATAAGAATGTCTGAAGACCAACTTCTCGAGAGCTCCTCTCTGCGGCTGCTCGGTCTCACGCTGGCCGCTGATCTGAGATGGAACAAATACATCGAGTCAATTGCATCATCCACCGCAAGGAAAGTTGGCTCCCTGTGCCGAGCCAGGAAATTTTTCTCCCCGGAATCGATCCTCCAAATCTATAAATCGACCATTCGCCCTTGCATGGAGTATTGCTGCCATATATGTTCTGGAGCCCCTGCCTCAGGGTTCTTGATAAGATCCAGAGACGGATATGCAATGTAATTGGCCCTGATCTGTCATCCCGTCTGCAGTCGCTCTCTCACAGACGCGACGTTGCCTCGCTCTGTCTTTTTTACAAATACTTTCATGATAATTGCTCCGAGGAGCTGCTTTCGCTGGTTCCTAGGCCTCATGAATTTAAACGTTCTACGAGGCTGGCATCCCGTTCCCACCCCTTCACCGTTGAAACTGTTAGATGTAGACGTCTCTTCTACCCCAATAGCTTCATGCCTCGCACATCTCGCCTGTGGAACTCCCTTCCTTATTCCTGTTTCCCTGACAAATACAATCTCCAACTATTTAAGTGTAACGTCAATCGACATCTCCAGTTGCCTTGATCTATCCACTTCCCTTCTCCACATCCTTTCAGCTTTCATTCCTATCTGCTCTCGCTCCAAATCTTCTGTAACCCCCTTGCCTTGATCGACCCACTATCTGTCTCCACATCATCTCCTTTAACACTCCTATCTGCTCTTCCTCCAACTCTTCTGTAACCCCTTGCGTGCTAGTGGCCTCCAGCCTTGCTTGGGGTGATAAGCTTAAAAAAAAAATGTAATGTTACTACTAATAGTAATATTATCGGTTTATTTGCAGTTCTACGAGGAGTAATTAGTCGATTTCAATTACGCACCTTCCCACGTTTTTACAGAATTGAATTGAATCACTCTGACGTTCGGACGTGCGGATAGTGTAACGGTAAGCGACCGAGTCAGCCGAGTTCGAAATCCAGTCGGATTTCGCTATGTTCTCTTTCGCATACATATCCTTGGAAAAGATATGAATATATCTTTTCTCCTCTAATGCTATGGGTTAAATAGCAGCTCAGACCCGAGAAAACTTAGCAAAGAAAGTGTGCCCACCTGTAGGATTTGAAACTGCGTCCTCTTCTGCAGAAGAAACAACGGCCTGATCAACGTGCATTAACCGCGCGGCTTCACTATCAATCAGTGTTGCCTAAAAAAAAAAAGAATCACTCACTCGTTCAGATTTTTCCGATTTTTTTTCGAGAAAATATAGGGTATATTTTCTTTAATAAGTAATTTATTTCGTCCACCAGCCTGTACACTCGAGAAAAACTTATTACAGAAAATGTAAGGCACATTTTCTAAAATAAGTTACATCGGGTTGCAGGCCGGTAGACGAAATAAAAACCCGTAAAAAAAACAAAAAAACAATAAAAAACGGAGCATTTTGTCAAATACTGGTATTCACTAAAAATAACGTTTGAATAATAAAATTTTTCGGGTTAAAATAACTAAAATTCATTAGTCCTTTAGATATTGCTTTGTCGGATACAAAACTGAGCAGATATCGGCTCTCGAGAAAATCTGAACAGGTGAGTGTACTTTAATTGCTTGATTGTGAAGATGTTCATAGACAAGTGATTGAAGCAGACGGCGGTTTCTCATGTAACGGTAGATACAGGTTCGAATCATGCTGGAGGCCAAACTAGTGTTCAGGCTGGTTGACAAAATAAATACTCTTTAAAATAAAATTAATAAAACAACAACAAAGGAGCGTCTACTCAAATAAGGCGATTCATTAAAAATAAAGTTTTAACTTATATATATATATATATATATATATATATATATATATATATATATATATATATATATATATACACACACACATATGTGTATATATATATTGTATGTGTATTTTGGAAACATGTTTTCATTGAGGCAAGTTTCGTTGAATAAATTAGACAAGTTTTGTCTGCTTAATTTCGGTTGAGCTTTCTGGTGAAATAAAAGTAAATATATATATATATATATATATATATATATATATATATATATATATGTATATATATATATATATTATCTATTTACTTTTATTTCAGATGCAACCGGACAACTAGCCACACTGATGAGCTGTGATACAGCGAAACAGTCTGTCAGTGGATGACAATATATATATATATATATATATATATATATATATATATATATATATATATATATATATATATATATTCAATTAATTAAATTCAAGTGACTTATCTGCTTAACTGAAGATTTTCGCACCGAAACGCTCAACCCACCCAGCATTATGTCAAACATTCTATTAAATATTTGGCCCCCGATGAACGTTTCGATGCCATAATCTTGATAACCAGCGAAGTCACTTGAACTTTTCTTAATTTATTTGATATTATAACTCCATTTACCTATGGCCGCGTTTTAGTCGAAGTTCTCTTGGCCTGAAAAAAAAACACGTAAAATTCTCGTAATTCTTACGCATTTTCTCAGTTGCATTATTATTATTATTATTATTATTATTATTATTATTATATAGGTTATTGTGATATTATGAGAAAAAACTGAATCGGTAAATCCTATCTGAAGAAATATACGGAAGCAAAGTGTGTATGTAACTTGGTCTTATATAAAGTCAAATCAATGAAATAAATTCTGCAGTCGTGTCGCAACAGGCAAGCAGTCGCATGCATGTTTTGCGTGTCAGTTGTTCATAGGTGGAAGAGAGCAATGCCAGCTGTCACTTTAGGCTTGGTTAAAAATAGGAATTAATGTGTTACGGTATCTATATTCAAATAACCTTCTCTGACTTTGTGCAAAGTTTGAGCTACGAATCGAGTGATTCACATTTCACAATGTATCGATTTTCGATTCCACCGTTCGTTACTGAAGAAAATATCCATGGTAATCTTTTAGCTTGTTACAGGAAGTACCGGACAATCTATATTAAAAAGCTCTTCTGGTACAAATAAAGATGTGATTAGATTCATTTTCTTTTGCAGCTTATGTAAACAGAGATATTACGATCGGATCACGGAAACGAATACGGTTGGGTGCTGAAAAGCTTTTGGCCCGATCAAAAGAATTGATGCTTAATCAATTGGTCAGACTTTGGGAAATAGCTTACCGTATATTTCCGCGCATAAGACGACATTTAAATCAGAAAAATTAACCCTCCAAAACAGGGGGCCGTCTAATACAACAGTTACAAAAATCTAACCTTAAATCCTGTGTTGTATCGGCACAGGTAAGAACGCTAGTATGTATGGATCGCGATAGGCTAACAACTGCTTTGATATGGTAACTACCGAGGTAAATATTTCTAGTTGAAATAATTCACATGATAATACTGTACTACAGTTATAGATGTAATATAACTACATTTATTTCTTGATTGCATATTAAAATGCAATATTCTAGAGATTGATTTCCCATTAAAATACAATATTACCCAATTTGCAACAAGTTTCGCTGAGCAACACGCACAAGTAACATGTAATGTAAACAAATATTTCCTTCTTGACTTGAAGAGCTGTGGGTGCGTCCACACCAATCACTATTTTTCATAGTCGGCGCAGGGCAAAGTTTCGTCCGGGGAGGTAGACAGTCCCTGAACCCGTTTATACGGGTTTTAATGGGCATATTTTTGGCCGAGCCTACGGGCTCGGAGAGCCCACATTAAACCGGCCTTGTGCCATATACGACCCATGTGGGCGGGTTGTTAAATATCGGCAGTCACCAGGTGTGACATCTGTCGAACTCTCTGCTTTGGCAGAGAGGAACTCGGACGAGGCTTTGCCGCAGGGCAAAGTTTCGTCCGGGGAGGTAGACAGTCCCTGAACCCGTTTATAAGGGTTCTAATGGGCATATTTTTGGCCGAGCCTCCGGTCTCGGAGAGCCCACATTAAACCGGCCTTGAGCCACATGCGACCCGTGTGGGGGGTTGTTAAATATCGGCAGTCACCAGGTATGAGTCACCAAGAGTGTATCACCGAGTGAGTGTATGAATGAGTGAGTCAGGACACAATGAGAGAAGTACTCTCCAGTCCACATACTTTGTACTACGGTTCCGTGAATTATATACCGTTTAACTTTATATCAGAGTCTGTGTTATTTTTCTATGGTTTCAACACCATGACAATTACCCTTACAGAGAAGATTCTTTTGGTAGTTTTGTGTTATGTTGCTGAGTTCTATGAATTAGAAATAATCATCAGATTATTTAATGTTGAAATCCGTTTTTTTCATTTTACTTGTCCATGCTTAAATATTGACGGTACTTATACTAGAGTTTATAGGTAAACGTTGGCCCCGTTTATACTTGAGTTTATAGATAAATAGGGTCATGTTTATACTTGACTCTATGTGTAATTATTAGTCATGTTTATACTTCAGCCCATACGTAAATATCGGTAATGTTTATACTTGAATACATAAGTAAACATTAGCTGTGTTTATACTTGAGACAATTGGTAAACACTAGTAGTATTATGAAAAGCGCTGCCGATAGTAATAGACTATTATGTATAAAATATGAGACAACTGTGTTTGCAAATTGGACGGATCGTCTCTATAATCTGAGAAAACTGGTAAATATTGGAATTTCATTAAATAAATTTCAAATCACGACATTCAATTAAACTGCTAAAAATTTTGGTTCATTATGCAACTAATTATAAATTTGATAGAAAAGTAAATTACTGTGTCAAAATAAACTATGCCACAATATCCTACACATTTATGGAACGATAGAGAACTAAAAACTGTTTAACATTGACGCATTAATTTGCCTAAAGAATCATTCATACTTTTTAATTGACAGGCTTCCACAAACGCAAAATGAATCTGCTTTATTATTTCTTCCATTTAATATTTCCTTCATAAGCGCAGAAGAACGTGAACATTTTCTTTCAGATTGAAACTATAAATTATTTGAATAATCCCAGGATCCCCAACTGGAAGAATTATCGGAGAAAATGAGAATTGGCGCTCACATAAGTAGTAAACAGATTATTTTTTTCTTGAACTTCTTTCCAAAAAATTCGAAAATTTAAAAAATTAGAATTAGCTTTTCTCTTTCGTATCTTTTTTTTTATTGTACCGGGTGTAACAGCAAAATTGTTCAAATCTTGTAAAAGCAAAATTGTCCAAATCTTGTAAAAGCTAGTTAGATTAAGCTCTGAACTGTTGTATCTTAGAAATGATTAAGATATCTTACTGGAATTCTCTGCGGTTTTACAACAATATTAGACTCTACCTTAAGCAATAATAATGTATAATTACTCTCCAAGTTTAACAAAAGAATTGTAATGAAATCGATCATAAAAGAAAAATGACATGTTCATCATTAATTAATTATAGCTAAGGATAGAAAGCTCATTCAGGATTGAAATAAAGTTCAAATATATATATATATTATTCCAGGATCATTTTCCAACTGATTCAAGATGATTTCGTTCTCTCTAACCTTCTAACTTTCTGTCCTGGAGTAACAATGTGCCTCACAGTTTTCACGTACGATTTCATTTTCAAGTCTTTTTTCATTGCTATTTAGACTGTTATAGCTTAAACTCCTCCCCTCTCTCACGTGCCAAACGTTTTATGGATTGAGTTGGATCTTTTCTAATTGATCTCTTTAGCTCTAAGTTGTAATGATAATCCCTCTTGCTGTTGTGACCTCCTGATCCAGTTTTCTTCTCTACTATTACCTCTTTTTTAAAAAACTTATTCACCGTTCTATTGATGGTTCTTGAATGAACTTTGCAAATGGAAACCAGAGTATGAATGTTGGCACCATTACTGAAGGTCTGAATGACGCTCATTTGGGAATACAGTGGGTCTGAGATAAAACGATTTCTCTCTTTTTAGTTGAATAACTCAAAGTGTTTTTCAGTGATTTTACAGCAAATAGTGTCAAAATGGTTTTAATTTAATTAATTAGTAGTTGTTTTTAGATATTAAACATTTTGCGGGATGGACAATTATGCTGTTACACGATTTGGATAATTTTGCTGTTACACCCGATATGTATGTATGTAAGCGCGGGTATGTGAAAATACCCGAGTTGATATCCAGGAAGACGCGGTACTCATTGTGAATGTTGGACCCCTTAACCTACGTTGCTTGCTAATAATCTCTCTGCAGCAGGTGCTTAACACTAATTACTCTGTATAGAACCAAAAAGAAACAGTTGAATCTTTGGGATGCATAATCAGGAAAGTATTTGGATAATTTGACACTCACAGGACATATGGAAGGCAAAAAGGCCAGAAAATGGCGAATAACTTACCTTGCTATATGTTTGTAGAAATGGATAGTAAATCAGGATAATAAGTGTTGTGGATTCCGGGAATGGAATCCTGCACAAATAAATAAATAACGCCAGTAATTGAGATAGAAAAATAAGTGTATTAAACGTAAGAATACAGACTTGAAGTGAAGATTAGTAGTCCAGGAATGCGGTTAGTAGAAAGTATATGTACAAGTCTCTGTAAGTGAAGCCGTAATTATCTCTCTCTTTCTGGACTCTCGTATAACTCTCTGTGAACACCTTGTGTACTGTCTCCGTATCTCAACCTGCAGGTATTCTCTCTGTCAGTATAATTATACTTTGGACGAGTCCATCTTGTGTAAAAGGGGTCTTCCCCACAACTCCTCCCTCCCTAGCTTCTTTTTTGTGGGGAGTTAATATTTTTTTTCGCTTATGGTCTATTATTAGTGGTTCTGTGAATTTTCATTTTCGGCTTGTTCTTCTGATCTCCGTGGCTACATGTCGTTTGGGGATTTTGAAGGTTTCGAAAATCGCTTCCATCGCGTCTTCATTTTCGGAAGGTGACGAGTTTGGTTCCTCTACCCGTCTTTTCTGTATCTGATTTATGTGTCTCTTAGGATCGTGTATAGAACATTTCTCAGTCTGTTTATTATCGTACCTGGTTCTCAGTATGCCATGTTATTCTTGAACATTCTGAAATAGACCCGTTCGCCTGGCTTGAAGAATCTTTTAGGCACTATCGGTGTATGCCGGTTTTTATTTTTTCTGGGTAATAGTTTATAAAAAACAGACCGTATTTTGCGGGCAAACATCACTTCAACTGGCGAAAGAGAAGTTGGTGTGTTTCCGTTCGGGGTGATTCTGTAGTCTTGTAGGAATTGTTGTATGGCTCTTTCTGTTGGTACGTCCTCTGCTTTTTTAAAGGCTCTCTTAAGTGTGTCCACAAACCTTTCGGCTTGCCCGTTAGATCGTGGATGGTATGGTGCTATTTTAATATGTTTGACTTGATAAGTTGCACAGAATTGTTGAAAATCGCTCGAGGTGAATTGGGTACCATTATCCGTTACAAGGCAATCTACAACGCCAAATCTTGCGAATAACTCGTTTAGACAATTAATAGTGTTTTCCGTCGTAGGGTTTTTGTATCTGAAAACTTCTGGCCACTTGCTAAAGCTATCTACCGTTATCAAGTAGTAATATCCATCTATGGGTCCTGCATAGTCCGCATGGATTCTAGACCAAGGTCTGTCCACCTTAGGCCATGGTTTTTGTATAATAGGTGGTGCCTTTGCTGCCGCAGCACAGCCTCTACATTTTTCTACCATTTGAGTAATATCGTTATCCATATTAGGCCAATACACAAAACTTCTCATTAACGCTTTCATACGATTTTCCCTGGGTGTCCTAGATGAAAGTCCTTCAGAATTCGTCTTTGTAAAGATTTGGGTATGACCACTCTTTCATTATAAAGTAATATGTTATCACAAATTGAAAAACATTCGGCTAGATTTCTTTCTTTTTCTTCTATTTTTTCTCTTTGTATGAATTCATCCATTTCAGCTTCTCTTTTGATTTCTAACAAGGTCACTGGTAATTCCCTTACTGTATTGTTTAGAACTTTACTAATTTCGTCTTCGGCTCGCAAAGCCGCTATTACAGAGTCTTCCAGAGGTTCGCATTTCGCAGGTACCAATCTAGATAACCCATCCGCATGACCAATTTTCTTCGGCAGTAGGAACTCTAGTTTGAAATTATAATTCAATAATATAGTTCCACATCTTAGAAGTCTGTTGGCTGTGTAAATTGTTAGTCCTTTGTTCGATCCGAATATAGTGAGAAGATGTTTATGGTCAGTTTGAAGAGTAAACTCTCTTCCATATATGTATCTGTGGAAGCGAGTTATGGCGAATATTATGCCTAACTCTTCTTTCTCAGTTTGCGAATAATTCCTCTCTGCTGGTAACGACGATCTAGATGCGTGAGCTATAGGTTTCCTTGTGCCATCCTGCATCTTTTGTAATATACAACCCCCCACACCATGTGAGCTTGCGTCACTAGCAATGATAATTTCCAGTTTGGGATCAAAATGCGTCAGTGCTAGATCAGACGTTAATTTTTTTATGATCTCCTTAAAAGCTTTTTGACAATCTTCCGTCCAGTTCCATTTGTTATCCTTTTTCAAGCCCTCAATTTGTGCATGTTTTCAATTAATTCACTGTAATAGTTCGCTAGACAAAGAAGGCTTTGCAACTCTCCGACATTTTTCGACTCAGGCATTTTTTTATTGCAGATGCCCTATCTGGATCTGGTTTTCTGCCACTTTCATTGATTATATGGCCTAGATACTTGATTTTTTTTAGAAAAAAAAATCGCACTTTTTCTCCTTCACTTTAAAACCAAAATCCTGAATTCTTTTAAAAATTTCTTTAATGTGCGTTGCGTGTTCTTCTACATTATCACTTTTGATTAAAATGTCGTCTAAGTAAGCAGTAGCAAAGTTCTGTCCCATGAGCATGGTATCCATAGTCTGTTGGAAGATTTACAGTGCTACTTTTATCCCAAATGGCAATCTGCTAAATTTGTAAAGTCTTTGTTAGTATTGATACATAAATTTTTTGTACTTCTTTCTTCTACTGGAATCTGAAGATAAGCTTCACTTAAATCAATCTTAGAAAATACCTTACCACCGATAACCATGGTAAATATTTCCTCCGGGCTTGGCAATGGGTAGTGATAATCCTTGATAGCCTTGTTTAACCCAGTCGAGAAATCTGTGCAAACACGGGTTTCTCCGGATTTTTCTTTACGTAGACCACTGGTGCCGCCCATTCACTGAATTCGATTTGTGAAAGGATTCCAGTTTGTACCAATCTAACTCCTTGTCAGTTTTTTCTATGGTTGCGAAAGGCACGTTTCGCTTTTTCTTGAATACTGGCTGAACATTTTCCTTTAGTTCAATTTTAGCTGCAATCTTATTACATCGTCCCAAACCGCTCGCGAATACTTCGGGAAATTGACCGTGTAGTTCTTTTAATTTTGTAGCTTCTGACGGCTCGCACTCTATTTTCTTACAAAATAAGCTAATGGGTAAATCCCATACGTCAAATTTTTGCATCCAGTCTGTGCCCACCAAATAATGTCTTTCATTACAAATATCTTCAATTTTTCGTTTTTCCATGGAATTTTACGTTTAGAATTACTTTTCCTTCAAAATTGATACGCTTCCCTGTAACAGACTTGGCTATTTTCTGTGTATGCATCATGGTCGGTCTATTTAGCTTACTCCATGTTTGTAAATTAATTATAGTTAGATCCGATCCTGAGTCTAACCGTAATTTTATCTTCTTATTTAAGATCTCGAGTTCCACGTATTTTCTTGTGTTTAGTTTGTCTTCGTAGTCCATTCTAGTAGTTCTTACCCTACTAGTGTGTTTTTTGTTTCTGCATTGAGATGTCTTATGTCCCATTTTTCCACAAGCTAAACAGTTCTTGTATTTAAATCGACAGTCTTTATTCCAGTGGAATCCACCACATCTGTAACATGCAGATTGGGTGGGGGGCTTATATTTGCTTTGATCTGTCATTAATCCCCTTATAACTTGTAATTTTTTCTTTATCATTAAATTTTTGTTTTTCTTTCGGTGGGGGGTGAGGGTGAAAAACGTAACTTTTTGTTCAATTTACGTATGTGTGCTACTCCCGATTCCTCGATATCCTTAGAGTCTTTTTTTAGGCTCAAGGATTTTTGGCAGTCTTCTAACAATTTTTGTAGCGTTAATCCAGGCTCATTTGAAACTTCGTGAGCATTCTTTTTCTCATTTCACTGTCCTTGGCTGAGACTAATCCCTGTACGAAAATAAGACACTTAAAATTGTCCGGAGTCAATTCTGCCAATTTAAAATTATCGCAATGTTTGTTCACAATTGCGGCGAACGTGGAGTAGTCCTCATTTTCGCTCTTTACGAGGTTGAGACATTTCCACCTTTTGTGAAAAAGTGAAGTCTTTGGACTGAAGAGCTCCGTAAGGCATGTAACTGCCTCGTCAAACGTCAAATCGTTTGTCTTTTTCGGTAGAATATAGTCCATAAATTTTGTGTACTCCTCTGTTCCCAATTTACTGAGTAATAAGCGTAGCTTCTTAGCTTCCGTCCAATTTTGGCAATCAATGTTGAAAATGTCTTCATGATGTCTGTAATAGTCCCCGAAATTTTAATCATCTTCTAGAGAGTATTTAAATGTTTCTAGTGTGTTCCAAACTGCGTCTTGAGAAAAAGTCGCCTCTTTTTCGGTATTCTTTTGTTGTGCGTTAACCGTTACTTTTAATATTAATTCCTGGAGTTGCATTTGTCTTTCTTCACTTCTTCTAATAAACTCAAGCATTGCTTTTTGAAAATCTTCCATTTTTTAGGGAGTGGCGAAATTTTTCTTTCTATCTCTTATGTACGTTCTTTTATGTTCGTCGTTAATTTGTTGTTCTCAGTGTGAGTTCCTTCGAGTCTTGTCGCCAAGTTGTGGTCGACGTGACTCTCAAATTTCCGTCGCCAGTTATTGTGTTGGCGAGCGAAAAATTTCTTTTTCGTACGTGTCCGTACTCTTCGTCGTCAAGTTGTTGTGTTGACGAGTGAATGGAATCCCTGCTCAAATAAATATACAACGCCAGTAATTGAGATAGAAAAATAAGTGTATTAAACGTAAGAATACGGACTTGAAGGGAAGATTAGTAGTCCAGGAATGCGGCTTAGTAGAACATTTATGTACAAGTCTCTGTAAGTAAAGCCGTAATTATCTCTCTCTTTCTGGACTCTCGTATAACTCTCTGTGAACACATTGTGTACTGTCTCCGTATCCCTCACCCTGACTCAACGTATCTCAACCTGCAGGTATTCTCTCTGTCAGTATAAGTATACTTTGGACGAGTCCATCTTGTGTAAAAGGGGTCTGCCTCACAACAATAAGAAACTAATAACTGCTTAGAGCTACAAAGTTACTCTTCTAGACTGGTTAGCAAACAAGGATGAAGAATCTTGTTTTTAGTATTTAGAATTTAAACATAAAAAAATTCAAGCAAAAATAAGTGTATACATTACTCTGAAGGAAATAAAATACAGATACATGCACAAAGAGAAATACATATATACATACATAAAGGCATAAATCTATTATTAGTAGTAGTAGTATTATAATAGTAGTAATATAAACGCAATATACACGTGTTTGTGTTAGCATCACTATAATTTCAACAGGCTTAGGAATCGAGAAGTCTTTATTAAACTAAAATGTGCCTCTCGACAGGAAGGAACTTATATTTGCTTTTTACATCGCAAGGCATCATTGCAAGACTCAACTGCAAGTTACAATATCAAGCAATAATTTTTTAAAAGGAAGGGAGACGTCTCACTGGGTCAACAGTACTCGTCAAGCAGAAGAACCGGCCAATGTTATTTGTTGCTGTCAATCCGCAGGTGTTACATCAGTTTTTATTCTCCTTAACGAAGGCAAATGGGTCCAATACTCCCAGTGTGCTTACCACGCGCCTGGACACCAACTCATGTATTTCGACATCCTCGTACCTGTACTAGATTGTCGTTGATCTCATGAAAGAATTCACCCGCTTTTTAACAGGTCTTATTTGTTCTACAATAATGCTCACCTTGTACAAGTTCCAAGAGCCACGCGAGGTAGAGGTTTACAGAGTAAGAGGTAAGAGGCTGAGTTTATGAGGATATGTGGGGAACATAACGGTTTACCCTAGACTTGAACAAGTTAAGATTATAGTGATCGGGGAAGCATCCTCAAAGGAGTCAGTACCACAAGGTAGTGGTTCGTGGGAAGAAGCTGCTCGAGTGGATAGAATAGAATACGAAGGGAATTAGGGTGGTTCGCTACAATGGGCGTGGCCTGGTGGGTCTTAGCCGTTAAAATTAGAACCGTTGGAAGTAAGGAATGTAGTTCATCTGAAAACTTTCCATGGAAATAGCGATAGAGCAGCGAAAGGCTTGCAAAGTTTCGTCTGTAAGAAAGGAGTTGAAATGCTGATATCAGTTTTTAATAATACTATAAAATGGAACATCTTGTCTATACATCGTTGTCATCTGCTCCAAAAATGTTCATGGCGTGTTGTTTTAAAAATAAACTTGATTACAGTTCTATTATTAACTGACTCCATCACATTGTTCATCTTTTTTTTTAGTGCTGATAAGCAAATTAAAGTGGATCCCCCATGTTTGTTTCCCGCATGCATGTTTCTTCTTGTGCAATTTCATCTCCCTCCGCTCATTGGAAGTCGGTCAGGACAAATCACATCTCATATATGCAATTTCAAATTTGAAATATAATTATTGGAATTGTGAGTAGAATTGACACCAGTGATAAATTATTCCTTTATTGTACATGTTTTGTTTGTTTGCGGCAGAGATACTTTAACTGGTGCAAGAAGATGGTCTCTAGACCATGTTCGAGTGCAAGGCTGATTGTAATGTATTTTTGTGGGTGTTGTTTGCAAATTATGATTGATTACTTGATTGTGAATATTTAATTCTAGCAAAGAAGCTTCTGGTTAACAACAAATAAAAGAGCATGTTATTTGTTTGGTCATCTAAATCGTTTTGTGGGAAATATAGCTTCAAGATACACACACACACACACACACACACACACACACACACACACACACACACACACACATATATATATATATATATATATATATATATTATTTATATTGCTCGGACTATCATCCTCATCTTTGTTGCCATATTTATCACAACGTTTCGGCCGTTGTACGCTCCGGTCTTCTTCAGGTGGTTGGAATGTCGAACTAATCACTTTATTTCGCTCGCTGGGGTAGACTGTTCTAGTTCCACGTGCCATGTCTAATGACAAAGAGTGTGAGTTCAATACCTGGTTAAGGCGGTGGAGAACTTGGAGAGTGGAATTAACAGAAGATAACTGATAACTAACATCCATTAGACATGGCACGTGGGGACTTTAATACTCCCAGGATATATTGAAAGCGAGGGAGACAGATAAATGAAGCGAATAATCTACTTAACGAGCTTGTGTAAATGGTTGCCAGAACAGAGACTAGGAGGGATAGCAAAAAGAAAACATTATTAAGAGCCACAAATTTGTGGAGAGCCATGATCGCTCACGCCCTGTAGAAACACGGCAAATAGAAAAAGAATATCAGATGTAATATAATCTGAATGTAAAATTTTTTTTGTTATTATTTATTAATTATCAATTATTAATTTTTTAACATGGGACAAATTGAACATCGTTTTTAGGTGATGAGCCGTAAATTTGACTATATATATATTGCTCTATATGATGTTATAAATTAAAAAAATGTAACTGTCGTAATTCATTGTCAGCTTTCGTAGAAAATAACGAAGGAAGTGGTAAGAAATAAAACTGAACATTGCTAACGGCATACTCAATAATTATATTTACGCGATGATAACATAATGAATATCCTATAATGATTACTCATTACTTTAATGAAAGTATCCTTCATTAAAGTGATCAGACCAAAAATGGAGTATTGCTGCCATATCTGGGTTGGAGCTATCCAAACCTCATTTAATAAGCCTGGGCAATGTTCAAAAGTGTCTACGCGGCTTTGTGGGTGATGAATTATTTCTAACTCTACAAGTACTTTCTCATAGACGAAACATCGCGAGCATATCACTAAACTATCGCTATTTCAATGGCAAATCTTCTGACGGGCTACTCTCCTTAGTTTCACCAGTCTTGGCCTTTGCAGCTAAGACTCGCATACCACGCACCAAAAAGACGAATCACCCTATTTCATTCGTATTCCATTAGTATGAAGGAAATTCCACTTGGATAGTTTCTTCTCAATAGGATGTTTTCCCGATCACTACAATCTTAACGCCTTCTATGGTTAACTGTTATATCTCCTACATAACCTTATGAACTGCACTTCTCACTCCCTCTTCTTACGATCATGCAACGTTATTTAGTAACTGTTAGGGGAAGCTAAATTCCTTCCCTTAAAAAAGGACGATAACTCAAAATTCTGAATTGAACATGGCGACCAGCTGACACGCACGTAGAATTCATTGTTCTAATCCATACAATCGTTGGTGTTCTCAGACAGATAATGAATAAATGTTATTTATTTATATGCTAAAATACACTTGTATTTTAATTTCATTCGTTTCGGTTCATTCCCATCAGTCTGGATTATAACAGTATACCTCTGCCTCGATTGGCTCTTGGACCTTTTATTGGATCATCATAATTGTAAAAAAAAGTGAGCTCAGTCCTCACTGATGAGTGCCCTATATAAAATTCAACATTAAATAACTTAACAAAGGTCGACGTCGTAAATTAACGCAACACAATCCATCCCATCAAAACAATAGAAGCAAGATTATATGATTTAGAGTAAAAATTCGAGTAAAAATTGAAAATGTCCAGACTTGGATATTGTTGAAATCTGTAACGATATTAAGAGAAGTGCTAGAGGTGTAACTAGATTTGCTGTCGCTCTGTTTCCAGCGATATTAACAAGAAATGTGTTTATATGCAAATATATAAATATATAACGAGAGCACTGATTTTAGGAATTCGATTGAAACATCAGTATTTTTTTTGGCGGGGAGAGCGGGGTGAAATCTCGATGTACTGACCTTAATAAATTTCATGCCAGAATTGCACTTTTAGAAGGAAAAATCGTTACAGCCACCGCAGTTCTTGTTACTGCTCGTCTCTTCATTTCATTGATGAATCTCCCCGACATTAAAAGTGAATTGATTTCCCAAATAGATAAAATCCTCACTTTGCTTGTCGCTTGGCCTTCTTTTCCAGTCGACTGAAGCCATTGTCGTTGCTCGTCTGATAAACAACTGTAATCTCTGTACCCGCATGAAAAGCTTTCATGAATACCCTCCACAATCGGTAGTTTTCCAAACCCGAATTTATTGGCGTTTCACTTCAATAAAAGATTACGAATACTAATAAACAGGGGCCATTTTTATAGATTCTTGGGAAAAGTGAAGCGGGAATTCGTGATCGTCATTTTTCTTCTTTTAGTTTGTTACAACGAGCTTCAAATATTCTAAAATTTCGCCTCCATCTTTCTTTGACCATTTTAGAAACACAGAAAAGTGCCCCGAAAAAGAATTTATTTTTATTTACACATTAAGTCTATCTTGGTCCGATGTCGCTGGTATGAAGCAGTCAGTGAGGCTCAAACTCACTGTTAATAGATTACTTTGTAGATGTTCACTAAGCTTAGCTTGCCACAAGTAAGGAGTATCCAGTAAAGGTCGACCTCATTACTAAGTTCCGCCTAGACTAGTTTGCTGACTATTATTCTAATCTGAGTCACCCAGAACAGTGTATCTACAGTTAAATAATAAAAGAAGAGTAGTTTGGCACAAGGCTACACCTATGGTACATCCAACGAGGATCGAATTCACTACCCAGTAGTAACAGCGGACGAGTCAGCTGGACTATTAACCTACTCTGAAGTGCCCAAAGCAACATATCTGTTGTTATATACTAAACTTAGCGTAATTTAGTGCAAGGCTATAATTATAGGGCACCTAGTGAGGATCAAAGTCACTACTCACTAGTAATGTTCAATTAGACAAGTTTACTAACGAATGCACTACTCAAAGGTGACCAAAATAAAGTAACTGTCGGTAATAAACCCTTGAACACCTTTTTTTGTGATGAGGGATAAATCAGAATGTTTTTTATCCAATAATATTACCCTGTATCCAAGATAGAGACACGGTTTATCAATCTTTAATTTTGTGTGCCATATGTGCCGTTTCCCTTCAGGATGTTAGTGATTATGGCTCTCCACAACTCCCTATCCTTTTGTAACTTTTAGTAAAGTTTCTCGCTTCGCTATCCCTTCCAGACCCTGTTTTATCATTTTTTTATACAAGCTTGTTAGGCGATTCTCTGCTTTCCTCTGTCTTTTGTGACTTTAATATGTTCTGTGAGTATCAAGTTCTCCAAACCTTCTTTTCTGATTATGTGTCCTAGAAATTGTAACTCTCTGATTCTAAGTGCAAGTGTCCTTTTTGTTTCCATTTTCCTTAAAAGTTCGTCCTGGGTATGACGATAAATTACGTCCGGCAGCAAGACCTCAGATTGGGAGGTTTTGAGGAGCGTGGAATATCTTAATTGCTGTTGTTCTCAGGTCTACCCTAACCCGGGGTGGTAGCACCTGTTAGGGTTCCAGCTATGAGCAAATAGTGACCCCCGCCCGAAGACATGAATATATAAAAATACATTTTTATAGTAAAAAAATACCAACAATACATTTTTATATAAAAAAATTATCAGCGATATTATTTATAGTAAAATTACTAAAAATACATTTTTAAAGCAGAATTATCAACAATAAATTTTATAGAAAAATGACCAACAATACATTTACTCTGTAGTTGAAGCCACAAAACTATGTTAAAAATATTTACATTTCGGCATTAAATAACCCATAGAGGTTGATATGTCACTAAACAAAATCAACCAACCAACCAACTAACCTTAAAACGTCTTCGTTACGCAGAAGTTACGTCCATTTTATTCTCGGCATCCTTCTGTAGGACCACAACTGTTGTCTAAATTCTTTCCTTCATCTGTGAGTAAATCGTTCACCATTCACTGTCATATAAGAGGACTGATACTAGAACGCAGTTCATCATATTTTTGTTTCTAAGAAAGTTTTCCTGTTTCTTAATATTTTGCGTAATTTTAAGAAGACATCTTTTGCTATTCCAGTGCACATTCGGGTTTTGATGTTAGATTTTCCATCATCTTAAAATAATTCCCAGATGGCAAAATTTCTGTACTTGTTTGATTTTGATGTCTCCAATTTGTAGCTTGCATCTTGGACTGCCAGTATTCAGTGAAGAAACAGTACAACATGGATTTATGTCAAAAGTGCCTGTTACTGCTTCACAAAAAGATCTAACCGCTACTCAGTTACACAAACAATCAGATCCTGATCTCTTTATCATATAGGGCGTACTGTCACATCACGTTGAAACACCGTTTCCCGTACGATCGACGAAGCGTCAAGCCTGACTCGTATCTAGATGAGTGACTACTTGTAAATACCAATGGCTGCAAGCAATGGCTGGATAGTGGCTCGGAATTGTTAATCTGAGAGCCAAGTTTCAATTCCAGTCGGCTTTTTTATATTCACTTCCGTGCAAATACTCTTGGGAAAGGTATGAATTCACCTCTTCTCCCTCCATCTATGGGTTAATTAGTAAGACTTGTATCACTAAATCATTATTATCTCCAAAAATAAAATAAAATTGTGTACAAAAAAATATTTAGATTTCAGCATGAAATAAGGTTAAGCAACACCAAGCCTCGTCAGTAGCTAGATGGGTGACCGCTTGGGGATACTAGATGCTGTAAGCTTGTATGTATGGGTGGTGTAATGGATAATGCCTCGAAATTGTCAATCGGAGAGCCAAGTTCCAATTCCAGTCGGCTTTGTTATATTCACTTCCGTGCAAATACCCTTGGGAAAGATATGAATCCACAACTTCTCCCCCGCCCCAGTAAGACTTGTATGACTAAACTAGGTTCAGTAGCCTTTATCCGAAATTCCCAAATCCGAAAGTTTTCAGCTGCTGACATGATTTGCCCGAAATGGAAAATTTCAGAAAGCGCTGGGAATGTTCCGAGATGATGTGCAGCTGTTGTAAGTAACTTCATCTGCCCTGGGTGGGGGCTTTCCAGTCTAGGTACGAAGCCTACGTTGGCGCCAGTTTTTATTAGCGATTGTCACAGTAACACCTTCGTTCGTGGATTACTTACCAGGTATTTCGTGCTCAGTAAAGATATTATTGAAAATATCAAAATGTCCTGCACTTATATATTTTTTGTATATATAATTATATTTATCACATTTTTTGTATAAGTACAGAAAGTAAAAAGCATTATTTTTACGTGAAATCTTAATTTCACCACTTAAAAACCGTGTGAGCATTATATGACTAGCGTCATTACCTGAAATCTGTACGTACACAAAATTTATTAAAATGTATTATAAAACTACTTTCAGAGTATATTTTATTTATGTAAAACTAACTTCAGTGTATATGTATAAGTTGTGTTATAAAATGTAAAGGGATATCCTGTTTATGCTTAGGTTCCATTCCCAAGATGGACCATTTTATAGATGCTATATACAAATATTCCAAAATCCCCAAAATCTGAAAACCGAAATACGTCCGGTCTCCCCTCGTTTTGTCACTCTCCTCTTTGAGAGAACTATTTCTGTTTACTGGGACTATAAAAGGACACTATACGTGAACCTTGTATTAGTTGAATAAAGATTTTTTAAAGCCTACACCTGCGTACTTTTGTCATTACACCACTCACAAAGTAGAAATACACGGCATTCACAATAGAATATTTACAAAGAAAAATGCTTAAGATATGTAAAGCTAACATACTGTAATGCTGACAAACCAATGTTGGGTTACCAAATATATGACTGAGTTGTGAAGGGTTGTATAGAAAATGCCTTTCTTTAATAAACTGTTATACTGCTTTGTACGTAGTGGGGAAAATAGTTTAAATTTAGGATTTTTTAAAAGTATTTACCGAATTAATATTGCAGGATTTTTTTAAATTCTTATTTTAAATCAGAAAATGATTTCTGATTTGGTTTTAAACGTCGAGACACATGTCTTCTGACATTCGAAATAAAAACGTGAACCGCGTGACCTTTAGGCTTGAGACGCTCTAATTGAAACGGGAAGTACACGTTTGAAGAATCAGAAAAAACACACTTATAGCCTGGTATAAGCTTAATCCAAATATAGGGCTATATTTTATAAATATTAGACATTTAGAGTAAGAAGAGCCGTTAAATATTCACTTCTCTTCCATTTGTTTTCTGGTGCTGGCCTTGTTAATGAACTTGCATGAATTCGTAGAGACCTGTAGACTGAAAGTTTACTATCAGCGCTGCACTCACTATTATCGTCTGTTCCTCTTGCTTATGAAAACCATATTGAGAGTAAATAGTTCACGTCTGGTTTGTGTATGATAGCTTCTATTATTTTTGCTCATTATCGTTTTTTCTATTTTGGCCTAATTTTCGACCCAGTGTTACAGGAGTAACTCTCCAAATTGAAGATAAGGAAACATAGACGAACTTTTCTTTAACTATATTTTTTTTAGCTGTTGCAGTAGCAAAGCATTAACGCCAGTTGCATTTGTATAATGCGTCCTTCATTTGTGTTTATAATTTTGTCTTTTTAAATCTTGAACTGATAACCTACATAATATTATCGTTATTATTTTCGTTTCCTCATTTTTCATGATCCCATTTCCACCATAGTATTCAACGACCTTGCGCAAACTCATATGTCGCGGATTCTCAGACGCATGTGAAAATTGTAATGTGGTTCTACAAAAGCAAGCTGAAGAATGGATCGAACATTATATGAGCAACGATGAAGTTTTAGAGAAAATGGACACAAAACGGAAACTTATGCATAACATCAGGAAAAGCTAGTTGAAGCTTCTAGGGCACATACTGAGGAAAGAGGGCTTGGAAAATTTGATACTCGCAGGACGGATTAAAGGCAAGAGGAGCAGAGAAAAAACGCGTAACATAGTGAGCTTGAGTAAATGGATGGCGGAACAGGGTTTATGAGAAATAACAAAGTTTATTTAAAGCTACAAATTACAGGAAGTTGTGGACAGCCATGACCGCCTACGTCCTGATGGGACACGGCACATAAAGAAGAATATTAGTCATTTCCTTATAGTTAAACGTTTGACATGTGAACAACAACAAAGTTTTAGAGAAACAAAAAACAGAAACTTATACATGACATCAGGAAGAGACAATTGAAGCTTCTAGAGTACGTAATGAGCAAAAAGGACTTTTTTAACAGACAAAATTTATTTAAAAAGCTGCAAATGAGAGTAAGTTGTGGACAGCCATGACCGCCTACGTATTGAGGGAGTGCGGAACACAAAGAAGAAGAATGTTAGCCGCTTCCTTATAATTAAACGTTCGCTATTCGTTGACCGAGCAGCCAGTATCTTAATATCAGATAGTGTTTAATGTGCCGGATGTGAATGAGGCTATACATCCAGATAGAACGAGTTGTGTGTGTCATTCCAGAAAAGAAAGTTATCATGTAAAATAGTTTCCACTTATAACCTTGTATAATATTACAAGTAAATATAAACTGAAAGTCGCCTAACCATGTAAAAAAATATTGTATTTATTAAAAAGACAGCTTGTTACATTTTACGAATGTTATTTTGCAAAGCTTGTACAAAAATCAACTATTATTATTAAATTTAGAACTAATATTTTTTCAAAAGGTTTTTCAGAGTTCAAGAGCTATAAATATCTTTCACGATATAATATTAATATATGTTAGGTAGTCTGATTATGGTTTTTAATATCTACAGATTGGTCCGAAAGTCTTGTCACCCCTACATAATATAATTTTCTATTTCGACGCTCTGTGCGGTATTATCAAGGAGAGAGATTCACATGAACGATATCAGAATACCCATTAGATGAAGGAGGCCGTTCGGAGAGCCTTTGGAACAAAAAAAAACACAGCTTCGTATCACACAGGACATGGCACCGCATCCTTTTGTGTCAATGAAAATAATGGTGATCATACATACCTTCTCGATATGTGACAGCGTCAATGAAAGTGAGTAAACTGAATCCAGTATATGTGCTACTTGCATTGTTGTATTATTTGTTGTTCTATTGTTCTCATTATTTTTTGGTGGGATGACAAGATTTTCGGACCACCCCGTAGTATTCGGTCTACTACAATGTTTCTAATGTAGTGCGCACTTTATATCTCAAAACGGGTTTGTGGTATTAACATTTAGTACAAAATATAACTTTATTAAAGTGTATTTATTAAAAAAACAAACAAACTTTAGACTAGTAAAATTTTAAGGCTTGAAATATTAAGGAGATTTTGCTCTTTCAGAATCGCATAGAAACAATCTTCATTCGAAATAACTGTTCGGTAAAGTCCTTTGGTCAGCATCTTATTATACAGTCTTATATTTCTTTTTTTATTATTTCAATCTTGTTTGAATGCTGGTTTGACTTGTACAATAGGCATACTATATATTAATTTGAAAGTGTTATGGTCAACCCCAAAATAAAATAATAATTAAATGGGAAATAACTCAAAAATGCAATATGAATTATGTCCCTTAGCAGATTTCTGATCTCCAAGCATTAGAGACTTAGTCTCGTCTCTTTCTCGAACATGGTGAAATGAACTACCACGCAATCACGCACGTAATTTCAATCCACGCTGAATCCAAATAATTCAACATCCGTCTGTACGTATTCTTAATAAATTTAATTCTGTAAAATTATGTGTTGTACCTTTATGTTATCATTTCAATTTTTACATTACCAATCGTATTTAAACACACACGCTTTGAAAGCAACAGTATTCGGTCACGAGGGGCCATTTTCAGATAACACACGGGCGACATTGATTCGAGTTAAGATCCTGTTTGTCATTAGGATTAGTTTAGAACCAATAACAGAAAGCTTTTTTGCAAGAAATCTTTTCTGTTTTAAAATAGAAAGAACTTGTTGGGGATGCGCAGAATGAACTAAGATTTTTTTGTTTGAGTGTTAGAATATATCAGACGGATTTTTCGTCAGGTTGCGTGATCTTTTCATGCATCCACAACAATAAATAATTCGCAATTTAAAACAAGACAAAACATGTATGCAATTCAAACAAACAAATGCATTCATATACAATTCAAATATTATTTACAAAATTTTATTGCAACGTATTATATGTCTTATGTTTGTTAGTGGACGAAGATTTTGTTTGCTTTTTGGTGTCTTGGTGTATTTGTATTACAGTCTATAACAAATCGTAATTAGTGTTTAAACAGCGTTATTTATGTCCGTATTGTTTTTGTAATGTTTAGAATTGAGTCATCAGAAGTAGTCTACCCTTAACCGTAGGTATGTAATATGTTCGATAATAGTATTTACTTAAATTGTAGTGAGTGTTAATAATTCACTTTAGATAAGTAAAGTCTTGCAAGTTTTAAGTTCTTTGAATTCACAGAGTAATCTTCGAGTCGCGTTTGTGGGTGAGTCAGTTCTGGTTTTTCGCGCGGGAAAATTATAATCGCAAGTTACGTGGATTAGATTAGCGCTTCTCTGTGTTCGCTGGACTGACTGATTTGGTCAGTTGGAAATCTTCTTTATATAAGGTTTTAAACGTCAGAATCGGCTCAAGTAAGTTTTGGCGCAATTTAACTTCCTCACGTGGAGTTTTTGAATTATCACGTTGCGAGCCAATAGAATTCGCTTCTTAGCACAACAAGGTTTTTGATTGGTTAAGTTGATTCACGTAGGCGTGTAAAATGGAATGTTAGGGGTGATAAGGTAAATGGACGAGTCCACAAACTTTTATAAACACATAAGTAAATTTGGCTGTGGTTTACAACGTTGTTTCTAACGCCGTGTGCACTCTCTTTCAAAATTGCTGTAAGGAATTAAAATTTAGTATGAAATATAACTTTATTAAACATTTACACCGGTTGATTGAAAATATTTATTTTAAAAACAAAATCAATAAAAGACATTATTATATTAACGCTTGTAAATAGATTTTACAGTGTGGCCGAAAGTCTTGTCACACCCTACCAAAAAGTAATGAGAAGAATAGAAGAACAAATAATACATTAATACAAATCATGTGTACTGGATTCAGTTTATTCACCTTCATTGACGCTGTCACACGTCGAGAATGAACACCATTGTTGCGGGGCCGATAAGGATGTCGCCCCCGCAAGCTTATTGAAGAAAGGTGAGAAACAGCTAAGACAATGAGAGGACAAAGACGGAGGTTTATGAAACAATAAACGTCGAATTTATTTATTCAATGTGTACAAGAGTGTACTCTGGAGAAGTGTGTTGTATCTCGGAGTCAGGTCCGGTATGACTGGTTTCCTTCAGGGAAGTTGGTTCGGTTGTATCGGCAACGCGAGGTAGAGTTGGCCGGCGGCGGTAGCTGGTCGACTGCAGGATGGGAGAGTTGGCAGTAGCTGGTTGGTCGAAGACGTACGAAGGTTCGCTTAGGACGAGTCCCTAAACAGGGCCGAGTCAGATTAGTGATACGACATCCAGGACGGATCAACCGCGGTGACGGGATCGCGTCGAAGTGTAACACTTGAAGCTGGAGTCAGAGAGGAGATACGTCTTCCAGGGCGGATCGACCGCGGAAACGGGATCGCGCCGAAGAGTATTCTCTCGACAAAAGCACCGGAAGCTCACAAAGGTAGCGTACTACACTTTGATTCAGGCCCCCAGGCCGAGCAGCATGGATTTGGACGAGAAAAGGAGCTAACCATATGTAAAACGATTTATTCAAGTACTCCCTGGCTGAAGGGAGTAGAAAACCGTAAATATTGAATTAATCCCCATGTTGTTCGATGTTTGAGAAGCACTGCCCAATCCCATGCTCACGAGGCAGCACTGTTTTGGAGTCAACGATATTGGCCGGTCGTCCAGTTTCTCGCAGGCTGCTTGGCTTAAATCTGCGAGATCAGGGGTTGTGAAGGTCAAGGTCGATTTTCTAGGAAGCAGCTAATGGCGGCCGCGACACCATCATTTCTGTGGCACAAAATGATACGGTGCCATGTCCGGGGTGGTATTTTATGAAGTTGTGCTTTCTTGATTGTTGCAAAGGCTCTCCGAACGGCGTTCTTTTACTGATGGGTATTCTGGTATCGTTAATGTGAAACTCTCTCCTTGATAATATCCCACAGAATGCTATTATATTATGTAAGGGCGACAAGACATTCGGACCACCCATGTACATCTTGTAAAAAGCATTTTCCAGCAAAAATAGTCAAGGTTACAGATGTTATTTTTTATATAACAAAACTGCGTTTATGTTGTAGTTTCATTTCTTGTGCATTATGAAGGAGCTTTGGCTCTTTTACAAATGCATACGCATATTCGTCACTAGAAAGGAGAGTTTGCAAAATACTTTGACAGCCATATTATTTATACGGTTTAAGATTTCATATTTAACTTTAATTCAACTGAATGCTGGGCGACCTTGTACGATATACAATGCGACCAGAAATCCTCTCCTATGAATTGAGCCCTCTCGCTCAATGGCGTGTTTAATCAAAGAATAAGTACATAAAAATCAGCCTTCCTCTCTACCGGGCACTGATAGTTCACTGATGTCAAAACTGTCGGGTTTCGATCCCAGCTTGAGTCAATCGGATGTCTAGCCACAATGATGAGCTGTGATATAGCAAAATAGTCTGTCTGTGGATGACAGTATAATATTACTATATATTAAAAACTCAATAACATATAATAAATAATATAATATTATAAATATATAAATATAATATAATATTATAAATATATAAATATCATATTACTATATATTAAACACTCAATAACAAAACTGCATTTCTGTTATTGATTCAAACTTGTGCATTATTTAGGAGGTTTTGCTCTTCTGAAATGCACGTGCGCTAGAAATGACAGTTTGGTAAAATCTTGACAAACTTGTTATTATTCACTTCTATCTAGTCTGAATGCTGTACGCGGGACCAATAAATAATTCACAGGAATACCCATGACTCGAATACTTAGGTAGACCACCTACTACAATATAGTAGACCTCAAATAATGCAGTAGGCAACATAATACAATATGGTTGGCCTCAAAAACTCAATTATATTATTCAGTTCTAGGCTTTGAAATATTATGTAATATCAGTCCCCCTATATGTCTGTGAATTCTGGACACTCTCCTCACAGATGAAGAGGGAAATGAAGCAACAGAAATGCAGTCCTACAGAAGGATACTGAGAATACGATGGAAGGAACATGTGAGAAATTACGAAGTTTTAGAGAAAATTGAAACAAAAAGGACACTTATACTTAACATCCGGAAAAGACAGTTGAAATTTCTAGTGCGTATAATAAGAAAAGGGGGCTTGGAAAATTTGATACTTACAGGACAGACTGAATGCAAGTGGTGACAGGAGAAAACAAGGCATACCCTGCTTAGGGAGCTTGAGTAAATGGACAGCGGAACAAGAGATAACAAAAAGACAAAATTTATCAAGAGGTACAAATGTCAGGAAATTGTGGAGAGACATGTGCCCGAAGGCGATGCCTTAAATGAGAAAACAGAAGAAAAGGAGATCGACTAAAACATATGTGGATCAGCTAAGAAACGATATTTGTTGATGGAGTTAAGAACTAATGAAGATCATAGGGAACGGTGTTCGAGTTCTCTAGATTAATTGATTTGTTTTTACGACTTATCAACCTTTTGTGGGTTATTTTAAAGTCAGAAAGTATTTTTAGATTGTAATAATTTTCTGAAGATAATAATGATTTATTGATACAAGTCTGCTAATTAATTAATTGGTAGATTCAAACCTTTCCCAATGGTATTTGCGTGTAACTGAATATAAAGAATCCGATTTGAATTTGAACTTGGCTCTCCGATTTCTAATTCCGAGCCGTTATCTATTACACTAGTCGCACATCCAAGCGTACAGCACCTGGCATTCCCAAGCCGTCGCCTATCTAGATATAGAGTTTCATCTCTATGTACCAATTTCCAGTATCTAATTATCATACTATTTTCATTTAGTGAATTTCATTGGATAATAAATATTCGAGTAGATTTACTGTGTAAATTCACAGTAAATCTACTCGGATATTTATTGCTGATAACAAATTTTGTACAGTCTAAACACGAAGTGGATCCAAATTGTTTTTGTAATCTACTGCGGGAAAAATCTGCCTCGACAGTCAAGTATCAAAAGATGTATCGAAAGATACATTATCGCCTAAGAGTGTATCACGCATGGCACATAACTGGCTGACTGATTGCTGATTGGTCAATATATATGAAAAATGGCAACAACGCGCACACAGTAGTGTTTAAAGTGAGTTGATCGCCTAAATTTTTTAACATGTTCGCGAGCCTATCACGTGACTAGAAAACAAATAAATTGAATGTACGAGTGAACCTCGTCAGTGAGCCTTTTCGCACCAGTAGCATTAGCCAAACTAGTCCACGACACTTGTATCATTTAAGTACAAAGTTAGAATCTTAATTTCTTCAACATGAAATAACTTCATTGTAATTCAAGTTAAAATATCAACTCAATCATTCACTCACCAACTTCTTTTGGATTCATTTATAACTTACTAAAAACTTCTCAATCACAGTATTGAATCTTGACTGAATCTACAAAACAATCTTACAACGGAATTTAATGTTCATCAAGCTTAATTATCGACTGAAGACAATCTACCTTCCAAAATTCTTGTAAGATATTTTTTATGCATTCTTTGACATACGCAAACATATTGTCAAAGGAAGACAACTCCTGTTACTAACTCTTACATTAAGAATTTCATTTCAGAAACTGTTACAAACTGTTTAAATTTAAATTTAAACAAGGTTATCTAATAATAAATTCTATCGAAAATTCCCACATTATATAAGACAAAACATTCAATTCAGTGAACTCAACCTCACGTGATACTGAACATTAGAAGAGTTTAAAAAGCAAATTTAAAATCCAGCAACAAATCTCTCATTCACTAAAATTCAACCAACACATATTTATTGTGTATTTTATTTAGTATAAAATATTCTTATTGTTGCTATATGAGATTTGTTATTTGTGTCCTATTTTTGGTTTATCAATGTTGTGGTATGAAGAAGTTTTAATTGTGTGTGGAAATAGTTAATTAATTTACCTACGCAATCTTCACCTTCACCTGCACTTTTTGTAACATTTTTAACCGGACAAAATAGTTAATTGGCACTTCTCTACTACATAGGTACTGACCAGTCGAGTTCTCTCGAAATAGAAGTAATTCACTTATTTCCAATATAAAGCTACCTTCAAAGAAGTTTAATTTTATTTGAATGAATTTGGATTTCTATTGTCAAACTTAAAATGGGCAGCTAGCAAATGAATTTCATACAATCGATTATTGCATGATCAAAACGAACAAAAAACAGTAACAGCTTGAAATATACAATACATACATGCCGTAATAAATTGTTTTTAATCCATTGTGTTTGAGTTGTGGACGAAATGTTACATCTATCCGATGAAAGCAATTATATGAAAATTGATTTAAACTCTCAGAAGTAATTTAACAATTTTTCAGTGTTATCTAGACCATATTTAACATGGCCACGACAATGAAAAACGAATGCAAAACTTTATTTTACTATTAAAATATAATGTTCTTAAATATAGATAGCTTTCATAGTAGAATACCTACATGATTGTCTATATATTTACCTGCAGGGTTTCTCGCAATATTCTGCCAGAGTCAATTTAATTTAGTAAATAGCTGTATCTATATTTATCTATTAATGTTAGCTGTTAATTTAAATTTATATAAAAATCAACGAACAACACAACAAAATGTATTACGTATTGAACTGCATATAAAAAACATTTAATGTAATTTTGCACTCTACCGATTCCCTGTCAGCTCCCTTATATTGAAAAGCTCCGTAACTCCAGATGACAAATTAAAATTTTATAAAAACTATAACAGAGCGTGTTCGCGAAAGTTCTTTTTAAAATGACCATCACAACGAAATGCAGATTTTAACGCAGTTACAATAAGTTTATCCCTGAATATGATCTTGGAAAAGAACGAAAGTACTTAGAAAAAACTACGGCAACTTCTTTGAATTTCATCTTAACATCAAGAAACCGATTTGAGAACTTGAACGAATATATATATTATTCAATGAAACACACACACACATATATATATATATATATATATATATATATATATATATATATATATGTGTGTGTGTGTGTGTGTGTGTGTGTGTGTGTGTGTGTGTGTATACATGGTGCAATGGATAAATTACGCGAAAAGGAAAATGACACTGAAATCTCATTTTAATGTGTAGTCCCAAAAACAAACAACGCGCATGCGCGAAATAAAAAAAATATAAAATGGCTGGATATATACATATATATATATATATATATATATATGCGAAATATGAAAAAGACTTATAGTAATGATCGAATTCCTTACATTACTGAATAGTCTGTAACAGTCACTTGATTATTGTTATACGACAAGCGCTCAAATGAATATTTCCAGATAAAACATTCAAAGCATCTTCAAAAGTTCAGATAATTGAACATGCAGATTCATCATCAAGTTATCCCTGACGTATCCTGTCTTACTGGACATTTTATACATCTGTAGTACTAAGGCAGAATGAAATTGGCACTCAGTATCACACCAGATCATCAAGGGAAGCCAGATACGGCGTTGAACTGAGATTAGTCCCAGCCGCCGAATGCGAAAGCACGTAACCCCTACAGCCACATCCAGTGTTGCAAGCGTGTGAAGGACAAGTATCAGAGATATAGTTTTAAGAACGACCGACATAGAGAATGAAGGTACAGTTTCTCACACATCGCAGTCGAGAAAGTAAGGTCCACTTTTGGGTCAGAGGTAACGAGGACACATGCACACACATATATCTTTCAAATTTACTCCACTGAGAAATAATTTCTCATTTCGTATAATTTTTACTTTCTTTCAGGAAACTATTTCGCGTTTTAAGTTAACAAAGAAACAAAATCACACAAATCATCCTTTACTGATAGTAAATACGCGAACAGCACACTGCTTTCAAAGCATATCTGTGAGATTCAAAACAAAAAACAAAAGGATCATGGAAAATAAAGAAAACAACATCAACCTATGACAATAAACTGCAAAACTGTAAACTCTGTCTGGAAGAGAAAATAGTTATAATCACTTGTCCAGACCAACACAAACTGCTAAATAAACGATCAGAAGTCATCTCAAAATGCAGAGATGAAAACAAATTCTCGCTATGTTACTTAAAAAGCGAAAACTAAAAACGAACAGGAATAAAAATAAATAAATAAAATCAATAAAAATAAGTAAAATAAATTAATCCAAACCAATAAATAAGTAAATAAATTAGAATAAATAACAAATTCACAAACCACAAACGCACACATAAACACAAGTAAACATAATAATAACAACCAACAATAAAATAATCAATAATAAATAAAAAAGTTAACAAACGACATTAAACATATCCCAAAAATGCATCCAAATCTACACTTATATCCACCCAATATCCCATAGAATAATTCGGAACATAACCGTTACCGCTCATCAAAATAACCGTTAGAACAATACAATAAACTACCCACAATACATCACTGACCTTCTATATATAAACTGTCGAGCCAAAACACAACGCATATGACTTGGCAATTGCCTATAAGCATAAAACAGAATGTCGTCGCATGGGTGTTAATTCCATTGCTAGGTCAGCTGCTCAGAAAGGTAATGTTTTTCTACAGAATCTATCTAACATATATAATGTTGTCACATATAGTCCGGTGACCCTGCTATTTACCTTGAGTTCCTTGATAAGATCCAAAGAAGAATCAGCCATTTTATTGACCCTTATTTGGCAGCTCCGTTTTGGTCACTTTCCCACCGTCGTAAGGTTGCCTCTCAGTGTCTTTTCTATAAATAACTTTCATGGTAATTGTTCGGATGAGCTCTTCGCTAGGGTAACTAAACTTTTTGAATTTAAGCTCTGTACTAGACTGGCGTCGAGGTCTAATTACTTTACATTTGAGCTGGCTAGATGTAGTCATAACTTCTATGCTAACTGTTACTTTTCTCGCACTTCTCACTTGTGAAACTCCCTTCCAGCTTCATTATTTCCAGCCAACTTTAATCTGCAAAAATTTAAATGTAATGTAAATCGCTATCTGCTCTCCTCCAGATTACACTTTTCTTTTCCCACTCATTATTAACGTTTCTCTTCGTAATTCTTCCACATCCAGTAAACCTTTGTGCCTTAGTGGCTTTACTGCTTGTTTGTAAGGATATTAAGACGTTGCAAAGTATACAGGGCTCGTATTACATGATTATGAATATAGGTTTTCGTATTTGATTTCAAATGCATATTCAGGTACAAGGTTAAATGACTTGATATTAGCACGCATTTACACAGAGCCAGTCATTCATACACACACACACGCACACACCTACACACACACAGACACACCTTTATACATGATAGATTCCTGTTTGATGAAGAAGAACGTTTTTGTTTGCTCGACAAAAATAGATTGCTAACTGAATAAAAATAAGTGAAAATAAAATAGTGCGAATAAAAAAGAATGAAGAATTAGAATCGAATAAAGTTGTATCCTTTTTTTTAAATGCATTTGAAGAAAGAGAAAATAAAAATAAAAATATCCAGAATGAGTTTCGGTGACGTCAATAGAAATTACGGCAAGTTTGAAATACGCGTGTAAATTTATGAGAAAGGGAAGTTTTATTATCAATATATTGGAATCAATTGTGTAAAACTATCTTATCTTTTTTCCGCCTCTGATTTAATTCACTGTCAACTATCATCTTTCTGTTTCCTCATCGTCACACACTTCTGAATATATATATATATATATATATATATATATATATATATATATATATATATATATATATCAGAGAGAGAGAGAAAGAGAGAGAAAGAGAAGAGGGGGAGAGATATAGAAATGCATGAAACTCCGAAAACAGATTCATATTAGTGGACTATTTTATTTCAACTAATTTATATATATATATATATATATATATATATATATGCAAACGTATGTGTGTGTATATCAGAATGTCTCGAAAAGCAGATCTACTCACTTTTGCATAAAAACATAAACAAAGCAATTTCTGAAGAATTAATGGATTTTATTTTTTAATCTGACATATTTTTTATTAATTTAAGCATTATTCCTTTCTCCTGCAAAGCGGGACGCAGGTTCGAATTGTGCCGGAAGCCTGATTTTCTTTACACACACACACACACACACACACACACACACACACACACATATATATATATATATACAGAAAAATCTCAAATTACCTCATGTGTGTATAGTCCATTTCACACTATGTGTGTGTGTGTGTGTGCGCGCAAAAATTCAGATTTAAGGAAATATATTTTGTCTTTATTGATCTCTCTCATTCTCTCTATCTATCTATCTATCTATCTATCTATCTATCTATATATATATATATATATATATATATATATATATATATATATATATATCCAGGTGAAAGTGTATACATACTTACGAACAATCACACGCTTATTTTTTAGCGCGTGCATTTTTTAATAGTGATCAATCAGGAAATTGACACATGCATACATATCTACCATTTTGTTCTGAGATTGTCTTACCCACATATTCATATATAATTACACGCATATATTATTATATATGTGAAGGCGTGTGTGCATGCGAACGTGCGCGCGAGCTTGAGTGTGTGTATAAGAAAGATAGAAATTGTCACTGGGACATCGCATGAACGTCTGCTTGTCGATGTTTACTAGCACCCGTTCATGTATGTGCTTCAAACACTTAATAACCTTTTTTGAAAAACCGATGCTATTATGTCTGAAGTTATAGATTTGCACAAAGATGTGTTACAGGCGCTTCTTTGCGCAGGCGTACGCGCAAATAAATGCACTAATGCAACTGCGCATGCGCGCTTTATTGTATCGCATCCAACCTATAACATTAGTACACTTTGCACATACACACACACATATACATATATGCATACACACATGTATCTATTTTTAAACACGCATAGACACATACACACACAAATATAAGATAGATGTATTGATTGCCGATGTACGTTAAGATGCTTTTGATTATTGTCAAAACAAATTTTGCAGCTGCTCAAAGCTTTGCTATCATGTGTAAGGGTCAATGATCATTCTATTCTTAGCCCAAACGTTTAATCTTGTTCATTTTATTTATTGACTTTTTCTAATACGGAAATCTTTTTATTATTTGTATTCTACTTGTAGAATTGTTTTGAAAAAACGTTCATTGGAGCAAAATTCACATATGAAACGAATCACTTCATACTAAGCCAAAAATATTGGTCAATGCTTGAATATCTTCATATTAATAAGTAGTCTTTTCCGAACATTTTGCAACAGAAATATTATACAGTTTATTAAAAAAAATCACGGCAGCAAATTTTCATAATATTATCGGAACATTTACTCATATAAATCACAGCTAAATGAAAGTAAAGAGGACTGAATCATGAGAGGTTTCGAATCCAGTTAAATATGAAATCTGAAAAATCATCGAGGATTTCTTGAAATCTGACAACTCATCATTTAATTTCATAAAATCTGAAAACTCATCAAACAACAAATTTCATTTTTCATTTCGTGAAATCTGAATAAATTTCATTTCATGAAATCTGAAAAATCATCAAAGAACAAATTATTTTTCATTTCGTGGAATCTGAGAAAAAATTAATTTAATGAAATCTGAGAAATCATTAAAAACAAATTACAATTTTCATTTCATGAAATCTGGCAATTCATCTAAATAAATGAATGAAAATATCAAAATGATTAAATGTCGTCATGACTATTTACACATAGTAAAGAAAAGGAATCAATAGACTATTGTTACACGAGGCTATTCTGGGCCGGGTAGTACAGATTCAGGCTCAGTGGAAACAAGACCAGCAATTACTTTGCAGTGCTAACAAAGAATAAGACGAGAGCGGAACGAGATGAAATAAACGGTTCAATTCGAAATTCCCAGAAGATTATCCAGATTGGCAGATACTTTAAGAAAGCTGAAACGAAAACGATGGAATAATAACTGTTGTAGCATACCTACGAAAGATAATGGGTATGTCCAAATTCACATAAATACAGTAGTAAATACTGTGTGTGGGTCTACAGCTGTGCTGGTCAAACTCTCTGCCTCCGAGCAGAGAGGATCCCCAGACGAGGCCATGTAGAAGGGCAGAGTCTCGTCTCGGGAAATAGTACCCGACTCCGAGCCGAGCTTACGGGTTCGGATACCCCACAATAAACTCGGCCATTTGCCACATCTGACCGCATGGGGCAGTTGGTAGATATCCTGCAGTTGGAGATTCATTGTGGAATTCACTTGACTCACTTCTAGCAGTTGACTACTTCTACGTGCCACTGGCGAATCTTATATGTGTTGTTCTTGTCCTAAGTATTATCGTCCATTACCAACTTTCGTGTGATTATTCTATTCAGTATCCTTCCCTAGGTTACAACAATAACAACAAGGAAGAAGCCTGTAGTTTGAATGTAAATAGTGTTCTCATCTTCGGGTGTTATAGATGTTATTACAGAAACAACGTTTCATGGTATTAAGGTCAGTTTTTTCTTTTTTGTATGGCATATTGATTGATTTTTTTTTACGGATTATCAACCTTTTGCAGGTTATTCAAAGCCAGGTAGTATTTTTATAGTGAATTTTGTGATCATAGTAATGATTTGCTGATATAAATCCTATTAATTAATTAACCCATAGCTGGGGGAGAAGAGGTGGATTCATACTGGTGCTACAGTTTTAGTGATACATTTCTTATTGTGGGGGTGAAGAAGTGGATACCTTTCGCTAGTGTATCTACAGGAATTGGAACTCGGCTCTCCAATTAACAATTCCAAGCTATTTATCCATTAGACCACCCGTACATCTCTGCTTACAGCACGTGGTATTCCCAAGCGGTCACCTATTTAGGTAATGACCAGGCTCGACGTTGCTTAACTTTGTTGATCGTACAAGAATCGGTGTTTCAAGTAAGTCTTTTGTGCGGTATAAAAGTCTTTGTTGAGAACAGTAAAGGATATGACAGCTTCTATTTATTAGAGTGCACGCCAACCCATTGAAGAATTTACCCAGTGAATATTTGTTTTTTGCTGACATAAGATACGGCGTCTGTAATATAGAAGTTTTCAACCTCTGTGGAATTTCTAAATGTGATTCTTTGCACCTTGTGCTGCTTTTTGATTGGTTGAGTGAGACAACAATCTCATGAATCAGGGACCCTTGCCAAACAGAAGTTACTATATTTTCAGGGAAGGCGGATGATATTCTTGCCAAATAGAAGCCTGCATCTCTTGCACCCTACGTTCTTTATATTGGTGTATACAAATCTAAAGCGTTCAATGTGTTGAAAACATGAGGCTTGTCTTTACAAAGTGGGGAAAGCAAGTATTGAATGTAAAGACATTGTTTTTATTTGTAAAATAACAATTATGTTTATGTTTTGAAAAGGCAAAACTTGTTTTAACAAACGGACAATAGATTAACAAAATGGAAAAAAGTGGACAATAGATTAACAAAACGGAAAAAAAGTGGACAACGGATTAACAAAACGGAAAAAATCCTATATTTTTAAAAATCATTTCACCCAATGCAACCCATCATTTCCATCATATGTAATGCAAATGTTGATGCACCTTGGAAGATTCACGTGAACTTGATGCAATAATTCCACATTGCCGTCAATTTTAGCGCATTTACTCTTTATGCGGTCAATCTGCTGATGCCTTGACCTTGATCGCTGTCCTTCTCTTTGTCCTTGTCCCAAACAATCCTGTTTACTCTTACTCTCATTCTCTGTAACTCATTGCGTACTAGTGGCACTCCCGGCTTGCTTGGGGCGATTCGCTTTAAAAAAATCAAACGTGTTGCATCTGTGATTTTCATTGAGAACATCTCCTTTAACATAACACAGAAAAAGAAGTCAATTCTTTCTTCTTTCGACAAAACCATGTTTAATCTGTGGAGGTAAAAAATAAATATGGTTAATGAGATTTCCCATGTGTCCAGAATTTAGGAATATTCTGTAGTTTTATTACTATATAAATAATTACAATTAAAGGCTCTATTTGGCGTAACGATTACACTGTGTAACAAAATTTTGATTTTATTTTTGTCTGTGGTCAGTAAGTTTTATTTCCTAATTGCTTCTGTTTAGAAAGCAAAGAAAATGACTATTATTTACTTTAAACTTTGATTTTGTGACCTAGACATTGATGTTTTGAAACTAACCTATTTTCCTTTAGATTTCAGACAGATTCAATGCTGAGTTGCTAAAGGAGAATTTTCTAGAACTCTCGAGAAGTTTTTAAAGTTTCAAGAATTTCTAGAAAGTTCTCTCTACCAAGGATCGTATAACGAAAACATTTTTTACCACTATTCACCCAGTACAAGGCACAAGGGCCGCTCAAGGTAGAAGGTTATTGTGTGGAGTTATATTAGCGTCGAAAGGACAAGCGTTAGGGATATAGTAGAAGGCACCGGAGATCCAATTCTAAACAGGAAACAAAAGATAAGCCTCTAGTCCTGTTTAAAAGACCAAGGAGGAGAGTGAACCGGACGATAAGCAAGCATATCTACTCCTTTTGATGTGAGACTATATTTGGAGGCTGATTTGTGAAAGTAATTTACGGTATAAGCGTCATCGCGAAAAACTACTCACTTCTAAATGTTTGTGGTCCTTCTTGTGTAATCCTAGAATAAATAAATGCCACTTTTGAATCATATGTCGTTTTATTCCTACGTTGAGTGAACGAGAATGTTTACATTCGCCATTTTTACCAATGGGAATAGTTACATTTTAGAAATATCATTATTCTGTTCACAAAAGCAAAGAATGAAGGAAATGTTAGCGATTTCTCATAGTTTCTAGGCGTAAGCAAATAGGAAAAAGCAGTTGTTATTCATGAACAAGAATTGCGTTACACTGTGTTATCTGCGCGCGAAACGGAATTGGCCAATCAAGTTCGAATCCCGTCTGAGGCTGCTTGTGTCTAATTAGCACTAATGGTCTGGGAAAAATGAGATAATGTTTTTTAATCATTTTACTCCAAGCCAGGCGGGAATGTCACTAGTACGCTGGGGATTACAGAAAGTGAGAGAAATGACTGAGGATAGGAGGGTTTGAGGAATGGACAAATTATGAATTGGATTTAAGAAGGCAGAAGATGGCGATTGATGTTGCATTTAGATTTTTATCAGGGAAGCAAGTAAATGGAAGGGAATTATGGAAGTGCGGGAAGTGCTTGAAGTAGAAGTGACAGTTGTATTTAACTATTTCAACAGTAAAATGGTGGGACCTAGATGCCAATATATTAGCACGCTTAAATTCATGTAGTCGGGGTACAAGGGAAAAAAACTCGTTGTTATGAAAATATTTGTAGAAAAGAGAGAGAGAAGTCAGGCTGCGTCGGTGAGAAAGTGACTGAAGATGAGATACCAAGTCAGGATCGATTACATTACAGAACCTTCTTTGGATTTTGTCAAGAACTTCGAGATGAATAGCAGGAGTACCAGACCAGATATGACAGCAGTATTTAATGCACGTATGAATGGTAGATTTGTAAATGTGTGAGATGGACTGTGACTAGAAATTTTTTCTGGCACGGTACTGTAACTCAGCTTTCCTTGCAGTAGATGCCGCTATTGATTCAATGTAGTCGCTCCACTTCAAGACAGTTGAAAACGTGAGGGCAAGAAGGCGCAGTGTGTTGCTCTCCAGGAGTTTAGCGTCAGCCATGCTGATGGCGGACAGAAAAGTGTCTCTATGGTGGTTAAATGAGAGCAGTTTTGTTTTGATGGCATTAAAATTTACAAGTCATTTCCTTTCCCAGTTAAACACTGATTGGAAGTCCTTTTCAAGAGCAGCAGCCAGGATTACTTTGTCAGCTCTGACGGATTTGCTATTGATACAGGAGTAAATGGTAGTGTCATCTGCATAAATGCCTATTTGGGAGCTGATGACATCAGGAAGATCATTGATGAAGATCAGAAATAGCGTAGGAGCCAGGATGAACTTAAATTCTATTTTCGTGTGGGAATAAAAAGGAAAACATATATAAATACATTTATTTTAACCATTAATCGGAAGTTAGTTAAAACTCCCTGTCACTTTAAGCCAATATGTTTAGAAGAAAAACGGAGATAGCTAAACAAGAAAATGTCTCGTCACTGGTATACGGCAATGGTTGCTGAAAAGAGAGGGTGTGAGTGAGATAAATAACTTCATAAATAAATTTCTGCTTTATTTAGTGTAGTAAACAGTAAAAGCTCCCAGGCCCATTATTCATTTAGACAGTGACCAATGTCTCTAAAAAAACAAATAACCATTAAAAAGTTTGAAAAATTATTTATTCTGGTGATTTTCAGAGGATAAAAGTCCCTATTCAATCGTAATTGATCTAGTCAGACAAGCTTGCTAACGATTACACCACGTTGAAGTACACTTTATTTACCCAGCATAGATGTGGTACAAGGCCATAACTATGGATCTCCCAGTGAGAATCGAAATCCCTACAGGCTTGCTAACCATTACACCAGGTAGAAGTGACCCTGATTTTCTAAGTTTAAATAGTTTTCTAAGTATAGCTTAGATATATCACAAGGCAAAAAGTATAGGGCACACAGTGAAGATCGAACTATTGTCGTAATTGATAACGAGACAGGCTTGCTAACCATTACACCACGTTGAAATGTCTTTTAGTTACTAAGCATAGTTTAGATGTTGTACAAGGCCGTAAGTATGAGACACCCAGTGAGGATCGAACTCACTATTCAGTCGTAAGTGATCTAACGAGACAAGCTTGCTAATTACACCACGTTCAAGTGACCGAATTATTACTTATGATAAACGGTGCATATGGGGATTTTCTAAGCATGGCTTAGATGTGACACAAGTATAGGGCACCCAGTGAGGATCGAATTCACTATTCAATCGTAACTTATCTAGCGAGACAAGCTTGATAACCATTACACCACATGTTAAATAATAGTAGCAGACTATTTTTTTTTTTAGAGAATTGTATTTTTGCTCTGACTTCATCATTTTGATCTTTGACGTCAGATACAGGAAAACAAAGGAAGTCATTTTTATTGGCTAAAACTAACTTGGGAATGTTAGACAAAGAAAGGGGTTTCAGTGAGTCAAAACTTACACATCGAACAATGTATAAGTGTGAAGTTCGTGTCTAGGAACTTGTTCCCAGTTGGGGGTGAAAGAAGAACCCCACTGAAGTAGTTAATGAAATGATAATTAAGCTAAAATTTCTTTTTTTGAAGCTCTCTTTTAATTCCGAACCAAAAACATTTCGCTACTAAAAACATTTCGCTACCAAAATATTTCGCTACTCTGCCGGGAAAAAATGGGAGAAGATAGAGAGGAAGACAACTTTCATGGTGATGGGAAGCAGGAATATGGTCTTTCAGGTGATTGACAGAGAGAAGTTTCATTTTGGAGGCGTTAAAATTAGCAAGCCATTCCTTGCACTAGTTAACGACAGACTGTAAACTGCTTCTAGAGATTATATGCAAAAGAGGTATTGTCAAATATTTGATGTAAAATTCATAGATATGTGTTATCCAATGAAAGAATTTGTACTATTATGTATAGCGAGTAAGCATGAAAGCAATTAAGTCCCAATTTTCAATTTTCAGATTGATATTTAGTATTTTTTCAGTAATTATAGCAATTTGCAGTGTCAAGAGATTATTTGCAAGAACTAGAATTTTGTATTATGGCTCGTAAAAAAGAACTAACAATGAATGAAAAGAACTATATAATCAAAGAAATTACTAAAGGAAAGTCTTCGCTTCAAATTTCTAAGGATTTGAAAAGGGATCATCGAACAATCAAGAAAATATGTCAAATGGGAATTCAACCAAGGAAAAAAAGTCTCAGGCTGAATTCAGGAATTCAACAAATCGAGATCTATCATATATCCGAAGAGAATTAATAAGAAACCCAAATGCGTCAAGTGCGTTCATATTTGAGGTCGCTGGAGCTCCTATGGTGTCAAGGGAAACAAGGTGTAAAGCATTAAGGAAGTTTGCTGATGTAAAAAATCAAATAAAGAAACCCATTTTAACAAAAAAACATAAGGAAAGAAGATTGCAGTGGGCAAAGAAATACATGAAAACTGATTTCAGTAAAGTGCTTTTTACAGACGAATCAAGGATCACCCTCGATGGGCCCGATGGATGGACTCGAGGATGGGTTTGCAAGCAACATGACTCAAGAAAATTTTTTAAACGCCAAAAAGAAAGAAGCATTTGAAAAGAAAGGAGCATTTGTGCAATAAATTTTAGGAGGTTCTTATTATTTTTTGTTAATATATCTTTTATTTTTAAAATAAAATGTTTTTTTTAATGTTTTTCCTTTAAGAAATTGACGAATTTGTTCTAAAATCTTTTCATATAATTTTTTTACATTAGTTTTATAAGGTATAATAATGTAAAAGTATCAAAATAAATAGTTGCAAATAAAATACTGACAGTCAAATTAGTCTGTTTTGTTAACTTAGTAAATTTTTTTCCAACCAAAAACAATCGTTTTCTCTATCAATATATATATAAGTTAATAATATTGAGTACAATCTAAACAACATCATAATAGGTCTTTTAACATTAAAGACGCAACTCTTTATATCAATTCATAACTTGAATATAATCTCTAGACGCAGTTTAAATCATTTTTGAGACAAGCTATCAATTTGACCATATCGAACTGATCCGATAGGAGTAAATCTTTAGTATAAAAAGATACCGAACAATTGAAATAGGCGTGAAGTTTCGAATCTTCCAGCCTATTTCCACTTCTCCCTAGTATTACATAAGTTTCTTGCTTAACATCAGAGATACGAAAGTTCAGCCTATTTCAAGTCTTTGCTAGTATTACATTAGTTTCTTGCTTAACATAAAAGATACGAAAATTCAGCCTATTTCAACCTCGCTGGTATTACATTAGCTTCTTGCTTAACATAATAGATAGGAAAGTTCAGCCTATTTCAACTGTTGGCTAGTATTAACTTCGCTTCTTGCGTGACATAATAGATACGAAAATTCGGCCTATTTCAAGTGTTTACTAGTATTACTTTTGATTCCGGTTTGATATAAGAGATACGAAAGTTCATTTTATTTTAACTGTTCGCCGGTATTACTTTTGCTTTGTTTGTAACAGCAATTCGATCACGTACACCACATAAAGAAGATCACATTCACAACCATCGATTTATTGCCGTACAATAACTTGTTTTATACGATTGAACATCATTTTTTATGTCATTGATTTTTGCCGAATTCGGCCACGATACGAATACCAGTGTTTGTATTTTATTGATGTGATTAAGAGTTTTGAGTTATTCAGCGAAACAACCTATTCGAGATCTATACTACTTGCGTGTCATTGACTTACACCTGTCGAGACTAACAATGGATATGTTAGCCATTTTTCTTTGGAGGCTTAGCTACTTATTGGAAAGTAGATTCATCGGACTCTATTCTCTGTGGCAGTGGCAAGACGATGGCGATGGAACAAAGCGCCGACAGATTTAGCCTTGCGCCTTTCTTAGAGATGTCTCGAGATTGCGATACAGAATTTGGTTGACAAAAAATAGTGTTTTCTATTTGTAATTCTATTCGAAACCCAATTTTAGAATTAAGACACACACACACACACACACATGTTTAGCTGGCCATTCGTATTCGATTATACCAATCTACTAGGGTGGCTAGCCAATCCCTATTGCAGACGCTTGCTTAGGCGCATTTGTGTTTATTCAACACCCACAGAGCCCACCTGTGGTTTATACCGCAACTATGCGGAGCAGACCTTAGTTACAGTTTCTAGCGTGATCAACAATATGAACAAGACCAGCACGATGACTTGTGACTTCGTGCTAGCACAGGTATCGACAGTCACCAACATTCACACACACACACACACACACACACACACACACACACACACACACACACATATATATATATATATATATATATATATATATATATATATATATATATATATATATATAACCTATCCTCATACATATGCCGATATGTGAATTTCTATTGGAGCACTAGAACTGTTAGCGAGTTAGATCTTAATTGCTACTGTAGCTTTATCCCAGTCGAAATTAAACATGGTAAACCTCAGGGGAGTGTTGTAGTGCTATGTTTAATAAGATTGGGTTTCATACCAAATGTTGCATTGGTTCCCAGACAGCCATGGTCTGAATATATAAAGTATACTTAACTTTACTCAAAACGAAGACGCAAGTACGCGCATTCGCATACATCTTTTGTTGTGAAAAGCCACATCGAAAATAATCTGTGGTCTACCCCGCCAAAAAAAAAAGAAAATTAAAAAAAATTGATATATCCAATTAGTTAAATGCCAACTATTCCTGAAATCAGACATTTGCTTTTCAGATCGAGACTCTCATGGATATTATGAATAGCGTCCAATTCGTTCAGAAGTGTCTAAAATATCAACTATATGCACTGTCTTTCTCAGATCAGTGATTAAAAATGGTTTCAAGTGAGTGAATTCTTTAAGTCATAAAGAAGATAATCCTTCATCAGACATTACAGACTGGTGTTGCAGGAGCACAATGGATGTTATAAATCGGAGATGTCTAAACTATCCGCAGTATGCATTATCTTTCTTAGATCAGTGATTAAAAATGGTTTCAAGTGAGTGAATTCTTTAAGTCATAAAGAAGATAATCCTTCATCAGACATTACAGACTGGTGTTGCAGGAGCACAATGGATGTTATAAATCGGAGATGTCTAAACTATCCGCAGTATGCATTATCTTTCTTAGATCAGTGATTAAAAATGGTTTCAAGTGAGTGAATTCTTTAAGTCATAAAGAAGATAATCCTTCATCAGACATTACAGACTGGTGTTGCAGGAGCACAATGGATGTTATAAATCGGAGATGTCTAAACTATCCGCAGTATGCATTATCTTTCTTAGATCAGTGATTAAAAATGGTTTCAAGTGAGTGAATTCTTTAAGTCATAAAGAAGATAATCCTTCATCAGACATTACAGACTGGTGTTGCAGGAGCACAATGGATGTTATAAATCGGAGATGTCTAAACTATCCGCAGTATGCATTATCTTTCTTAGATCAGTGATTAAAAATGGTTTCAAGTGAGTGAATTCTTTAAGTCATAAAGAAGATAATCCTTCATCAGACATTACAGACTGGTGTTGCAGGAGCACAATGGATGTTATAAATCGGAGATGTCTAAACTATCCGCAGTATGCATTATCTTTCTTAGATCAGTGATTAAAAATGGTTTCAAGTGAGTGAATTCTTTAAGTCATAAAGAAGATAATCCTTCATCAGACATTACAGACTGGTGTTGCAGGAGCACAATGGATGTTATAAATCGGAGATGTCTAAACTATCCGCAGTATGCATTATCTTTCTTAGATCAGTGATTAAAAATGGTTTCAAGTGAGTGAATTCTTTAAGTCATAAAGAAGATAATCCTTCATCAGACATTACAGACTGGTGTTGCAGGAGCACAATGGATGTTATAAATCGGAGATGTCTAAACTATCCGCAGTATGCATTATCTTTCTCAGATCAGTGATTAAAAATGGTTTCAAGTGAGTGAATTCTTTAAGTCATAAAGAAGATAATCCTTCATCAGACATTACAGACTGGTGTTGCAGGAGCACAATGGATGTTATAAATCGGAGATGTCTAAACTATCCGCAGTATGCATTATCTTTCTCAGATCAGTGATTAAAAATGGTTTCAAGTGAGTGAATTCTTTAAGTCATAAAGAAGATAATCCTTCATCAGACATTACAGACTGGTGTTGCAGGAGCACAATGGATGTTATAAATCGGAGATGCCTAAACTATCCGCAGTATGCATTATCTTTCTCAGATCAGTGATTAAAAATGGTTTCAAGTGAGTGAATTCTTTAAGTCATAAAGAAGATAATCCTTCATCAGACATTACAGACTGGTGTTGCAGGAGCACAATGGATGTTATAAATCGGAGATGTCTAAACTATCCGCAGTATGCATTATCTTTCTCAGATCAGTGATTAAAAATGGTTTCAAGTGAGTGAATTCTTTAAGTCATAAAGAAGATAATCCTTCATCAGACATTACAGACTGGTGTTGCAGGAGCACAATGGATGTTATAAATCGGAGATGTCTAAACTATCCGCAGTATGCATTATCTTTCTCAGATCAGTGATTAAAAATGGTTTCAAGTGAGTGAATTCTTTAAGTCATAAAGAAGATAATCCTTCATCAGACATTACAGACTGGTGTTGCAGGAGCACAATGGATGTTATAAATCGGAGATGTCTAAACTATCCGCAGTATGCATTATCTTTCTCAGATCAGTGATTAAAAATGGTTTCAAGTGAGTGAATTCTTTAAGTCATAAAGAAGATAATCCTTCATCAGACATTACAGACTGGTGTTGCAGGAGCACAATGGATGTTATAAATCGGAGATGTCTAAACTATCCGCAGTATGCATTATCTTTCTCAGATCAGTGATTAAAAATGGTTTCAAGTGAGTGAATTCTTTAAGTCATAAAGAAGATAATCCTTCATCAGACATTACAGACTGGTGTTGCAGGAGCACAATGGATGTTATAAATCGGAGATGTCTAAACTATCCGCAGTATGCATTATCTTTCTCAGATCAGTGATTAAAAATGGTTTCAAGTGAGTGAATTCTTTAAGTCATAAAGAAGATAATCCTTCATCAGACATTACAGACTGGTGTTGCAGGAGCACAATGGATGTTATAAATCGGAGATGTCTAAACTATCCGCAGTATGCATTATCTTTCTCAGATCAGTGATTAAAAATGGTTTCAAATAAAGGAATTCTTTCTGTCATTAAGAAGACAATCCTTCATCAGATCCTATAGACTGGCGCTAAAGAATCACAAACAAAAAAACACATAACTAGAAAACTTCCAAAAGCAACAGCAACTAAAATGGATAGCACATGTAACAGGAAGGGTTGATAATGATATAACCAAGACGTTGACTTTCCCCATTACCTTAAACGAAAAACTCTTCTCAATACTGAAAAGAAACCCAAAACAATATTAAAATGAGCGTTAACTCTTAGAAGACCCGAGAGACTATTTTCCTGAAATAAAGAGAAAAAATAAGAGAAAGATTTTATAATTTTTAACCGACGAGAACGCTAACCGTTCAGTCAATGATTACTGAATGTCTCCGTATAAGGAAACATTAATGTCTGCATCACCATTGCCATACTTTTGTCATATGGTTTTGTGTCTTTTTCGTAACTGATCTTTGGCTGACGTCATGTTGAGCGGATATCTGATTGTATCGTTCATTAAAGTACTGTTAATTTTAATACGTTCACACGGAAAGACACGTCGCGTTTTCGAGTCAGAAAGGAAAATAGAAAAAGGGAATTGAGTTTTTATGAAGGCAGATACGGAGAAGAAATTACGAAAAAATAAAACAGAGAGAGAGATAGAGAGAGAGAGAGAGAGAGAGAGAGAGAGAGAGAGAGAGAGAGAGAGAGAGAGAGAGAGAGAGAGAGAGAGAGAGAAAGCTGCTGGTATAGACAGATTTCCGCGAAAGGTAGGTAAATAGTGGTGAGTCTAGTTCGCATGAACGGGGCTAGCCTTGATTTTTTTTTTAAAGTCCCCCAAGTTCTTGTGTACCTAGTTAATGTGAGTAAGTGTCGTTTTCGGTCTATTCCTGCCTTCTCCCTACAATTCAAGTCGAGATTCCCAATCTTCCCTATTTGTTTTCACCTGGGCTTTTCATTTCGGCTGGGCCAGTTTTTGGAATTTCTTAATGCCCATACTTTTTTAAAAATCCTTCCCTCTCCCTTAGAGAGCGCGAGGGCCTCTTGATTTTGTCGGAAGAGAGAGTGAAGGCCTCATGATTTTGTCGGAAGAGAGAGTGAGGGCCTCTTGATTTTTTCGGAAGAGAGAGTGAGGACCTCTTGATTTATTTTTTGAGGGGTGGATTGGTCTTACTGACATATTTCTTTTTTCAGTTTGTTTTCGGGGTCATCACTCTCACCATCATTGGATAACATTGATAGAATTTTTATATAACTGTATATATTGAAATTTTAAGTCATAGGTTTTTTTTTGTAAGGACCCTGTATGTGTTAGGTATTTTAGTGTATGTAGGGGCGAATGGTGACGGATAGATTCTTATGGTGAATGAGTAAATTGTAACGAATGAATGGGTCGTGAATCTGATAAGCTACGTATAGGATAGTTATTGTCGACCAGCCTTGACCCATCTCCCTCATCCTTTCGGCCTTGTGCCGTAATTACTGTATTCAGTCAGTATTAAATCGTAGACACATAAGAGGGAGAGAATGAGAAAAGTATAACTAACAATGACAAGGATAAAGAAAGAATGAAAGTTGACAGAAGTGGGTGAGTGATAAAAAAAGAATATGTGTAGGTGCGATGGGCGTGTGTGTGCGTGTGTGAGAGAGAGAAAGGGAGAGAGAAAGAGAGAAAGAGAGAAGGGGAAAGGTATTCAGAAGGAAAGCAAAGCGTTAAGAGGTTATATCAGCTAGAAACAACATCAACAAAAAAGAATCAATACGCCTTTCTGTCAATTGAACCCTTACTGTCTGCTTTGTTCACATCCTTTCATTGTATGCTTTCTTTAAAATTATGTAATGCAAGCAAAGACTATAAAAGACAACTTCTGGAATAGAATTTTCTAACATAATGTAGAATGGAGAATACTAAATTTCTCTATATTACTCAATTGTTCACTAAAACCTAAAAGAAAAAAATATTTTAATGTTATTGACGTCATCGCTGTTGAGTTTCTTCTTTCTGCCTCGTTCTTCTTTATGCGCCGTGTCCTCTCAAAACGTAGGCGGTCATAGCTCTCCACAACTTCCTGTCCCTTGTAGCTCTTAATAAATTTTGTCTTTCTGTTATTTCTCCCAAACCCTCTTCCGTCATCCATTTAGTCAAGCTCACTAAGTATGTTGTATCCGTTTTTCTCCTGCTTGCTTTCAATCTGTCCTGTGAGTATCAGATTTTTCAAGCGCTCTTTCCTCATTATGTGCCATAGAAATTTCAACTGTCTCTTCCCGATGTTAAGTATAAGTTTCTTTTTTGTTTTCTCTAAAATATTCGGTCCATAGTATCCTCAGTATCCTTCTGTAGAACCACATTACTGTTGCATCAAGTCATTTCTTCATATTTGAGCAGATTATCCAGCATTACATTGCCATATTGGAGGACAGATATCGCGTAACAGTTAGGTAGTCTTTTCCTTGTTTCTAGCGAAGTTTTCTGTTTCTTAATACTCTGCTTAGATTTTGGAATGCGTCTTTGGCAACTGCAATACGCCTTCGGATTTCAGTATCGCACTTTCCGTCCCCTGCTAAGACACTTCCCAGATATTTAATGTTTTTTGCTTGTTTGATTTTGGTATCTCCAGTTTTTAATTTGCATTTTGCTAACAACCGTGCATTCCGTCTTGTTGCAGTTGGTGTTTAATCCATTTTTATCGCTTTCCTTCACTACATTCCGTAGGAGATTTGTAGTTCTCTTTTCGTGTCTGCTATCAACACTCTGCCATCTGCATATCCTATGTTATTCAGGTTGTAGTCACCAATAATGAATCCTGGTAGAACTACTAATTCTCTCAGAATAACCTTGCAGTATAGGCTGAATAAGTCCGGTGAGAAGACACATCCCTGTCTTACATCCCCTTTCTATTTATGTATATCTGCTGAACTAATTTTCTATTCGTATGCAGGCGGTTTGCTACCATTATAGGTTTTTGATTATTCTAATATCCATTTCGATATTTTTTTAATCACTTCACCCCAAGCAAGGCAGGACTACCACTACTACGCAGGGGGGTTACAGGGAGTGAAAGTGACAGAAAAGACTGGGGTTGAGGAAAGGATAAAAGATGATCGGTGTTCAAGTCAACAGAAGATGGCGATTGACGTTGCATTTAATTTTTTGAAGATTGTAGTTATCAGTTAAGCAAATAAGCGGAAGGGAGTTCCACAGGCGGGAAGTGAAAGAAAAGAAACTGTTGGAGTAGAAGTGGCGGTTGCATTTATCTATTTTAACAGTATGTCAAGATTGGTGAACAGTTCCAACAGAGCTTTGTGGCGTACATTATCGAACGGCTTTGCGTGATCTATAAAACACAGGTATACGTACAATATCTCCAAAGAGTGTGAGTTCAATACCTGGTTAAGGCGGTGGAGAACTTGGAGAGGGGAATTAACAGGAGATGACTGATAACTGACATTCATTAGACAAGGCACGTCGAACTAGAACAGTCTACTCCAGTGAGCGAAATAAAGAGTTCAGTTCGACATTCCAACCACCTGACTAAGGCCGAAGCGTACAACGGCCGAAACGTTGTAACAAATATGGCGACAAAGATGTGGACAATAGTCCGAATAATGTAAATAGTGAATATCTTTCTTTGTTGATATGAACACTTATTGTTCTAATCTAATAGATAAAGAAAATCCTGACAGGACCTGATTGTTAACGAATTAGAGCGGCAGATCTTTATTATTTTGTCGTAAGTTCGATCTTTGAGTGCCGCACGGTTGTGATCTTGTGCCATTCTAAGCTTATACGGTGTTATAACAGCATCAATAATGATGATTATGATGATGATAGTAGAACTTGTCTCAGTAAAGCCTTATCGTCTCCCCAAAATTCTTACAATCTAAAAATGCTTTCTGGCTTTAAATAGCCGGCAAAGGGCTGATAAACCGTAAAAAACAAATCGATCAATCACAGAACATATGAGCAACGATGGAATTTTAAAGAAAACGGACCCCACCCCCCAAAAAAAACTGGTGCTTACAATCAGAAAGAAAAAAGTTAACATTTCTGGGCACATCATGAGGAAAAAGGGTCTGGAGAATTTAACAATCACGGGGTATGAGCAAGAGAAGCAGGGGGTAACAGCGAGTAAACTACTTAATGAATTTCAGTAAAAGATTAGTAAAACAAGGACAAAGAGGAATGGCAAAGGGTTTAAAGTTACTTAGAACAATAAAACAGGAACTTGTGGAGAACCTTCACCATCCACAACCTGAAAGGAAAGGGAACATTTTTTTAATCATTTCACCCCAAGCAAAGCGGAAATACTATTAGTACGCAGGGAGTTACAGAGAGTGAAGGCGAGAGAAAAGATTGGGTATAGGATGTAGCGAGAAAAGGATAAAAGATGAGCGGGGTTTAAGAAGATAAAAGATGGCGATTGATGTTGCATTTAAATTTTTGAAGATTGTAGTTATCCGGTAAAGTTAACGGAAAGGAGTTTACTTGCTTCCCTGATAACTACAATCTTCAAAAATTTAAATGCAACATCAATCGCCATTTGACGAGAAAAAACTTTCTGGCACGACACTGTGACACAACTTTCTTTGCAGTAGATGAAGCTATTGATTCGATGTAGTCGCTCCACTTCAAGTCAGCTGAAAACGTGAGGGTAAAATGCGCAATGTGTTGCTCTCCACGAGTCAAGCATCAGCAATGATGATGGTGAACAGAAACGTTTCTCTATGGTGGTTAAATGAGAGCAGTTTCGTTTTGGAGGCATTAAAAATTTACGTGCCATTTCCTGCCCCAAACACTGAGTAGAGGTCCTTTTCATGAACAGCGGCCAGGTTAACTTTGTCAACCCTGACGGATTTGCTATTGAGACAGGAGCAAATAGTAGTGTCATCAGCATGAATCCCTACTTGGGAACTGATGACATCAAGAATATCATTGATGAAGATCAGAAGCAGCGTTGGACCCAGGATAGGGCCTTGGGGTACACCCACGTTCGTGTGAAAGAATCTTAAAGTGAGACCGTTCAAAACGACATTAATTTCACGATTTGATAAGAACGATTGGAGTAAATCAAACAAACGTCTAGTAATACTGTAGCCCTGGAGCTTACGAGGAAGACCAGCATGCCAAACGCTGTCAAACGCCTTCGAGATATCTAGAGCCACAGCTCGAGCTTCGTCGTTATTATCAAGAGCTTGGCATACATGTTCAGTAATGGCCGGAAGACCTGGCAAAATGGAAGCCATATTGTTTGTCAGAGAAGTAAGATGCTTAACCAATTCAGCATTGATTAAAGCCTCGAATACTTTGCCGAAAAGTAGTAGAAGACTAATAAGGTGGTAGAGGGGTCAGGCGGTTCTTCAGAGTTCTTAAAGCAGGAACTACAGAGGACTTCCAACAAGCAGAAAAGCAGCGAGACAATAGTTGTAGTGTTTGGAGAGAACTGGAGCCAGCTCGGAAGCACATTTATTTTTGACGACGACTGGGATCCTGTCACATCCGCTTACCTTATTGGAGTCTCATTTGGAAATAATGCCCGAGACCTGCGACGGTGTTATGCGCATATCACTCAGTAGAGCTGTTCTAGCGGGGAGATCGTGTGTGGGTACTCCAATTTAGTCGAGTGTTGAGTTGTAAGAAAATATTCGAGCAAAACATTCAAACTTATCTTTTGTAGATATCAGAACTTCGAAGTGATTGAATAGTGGAGGCATTGAAGATTTGCTGTTGTTCAGCACACTCTTGCAGAGCCGCCAATAATCTCTAGAACCGAACTTGCGAGATGCTATATATTATTTAATTTTATCAGCAAATAGTAACTCCACTTCTTTGAGGACACGCTTGCATTTGTTATGAGCCATAAAAGAAAAAGAATAACTATATATATATATATATATATATATATATGAAAGAGACTGTGTGTCTTTGTGTGGGAGAGATAAGGGGGGCGTGAAGCAGATAGAAAAGGAAAGAAAAAGAAATTAGGAAAATGTAACTGAGTAGGAACTGAGAGAAAAGACATGTGAAAATCTATAAATTCCTACGGGCAGCAACGCAACGATCACACGTCATTGTGTTTACTGAAGATATATCCCAAGGTAGAAAAACCATCTGTCAGCCTGGTAATAATATTTAAAAAATGAACAAAAAATTGATAACAGCCTTCGAACGAGTGGGATATGTGAAATGCAGGATTAGATAAATAGAACGCGAAACTGATCGCGAATCCACATCAGTAATCGGCGACATATCCTTAGCAGGTCAAGTGGCTTTGCAACGTGTCGTATCCGCCTCTGATCACGTCAGCAACGATCTCAATCGCTAACGACATGTTACTAATTACAAGGGAAAGTCAAAAATTTATCCGCACTTTCCCCATAGCATATTTTTAAGTTTGTCACGTTGCTTTCTGCTAATGCGTGCCTATAGTTGATACTGTTGTGATCGAAATTTGAGCTTGATCGCACTAGTTTTCTTGTTGCTATTACAGTGTAAACGTGACCGCTCCTCTAGCAGTGTGCACCAAGTAGGAACAAAGAACAATTATCCGATTCCTCTGGTCGGAAGGTGTTTCAGGGGCTGAAATTCATCGGAGGTTTTTAGCACAATACAGCGACAATTCGTTAAAATGTGTATGAGTAGAACGCAAAATTTAAAATAGCCGGACAAGAAGGAACAGGACGCCCGTCAACCGCTAACAGCGACGAGAATATTCAGCAAGTTCGGGAGATGGTAATGGCGAACTGGCGAGTCATCATCGATGAGGTAGCACTTTCTCTGCAGATTTGGATCACTGCTCTTTATTCACCCTACGTGCACACTGCTAGCGATGAAACAGCAGCAAGAAAATTGGCGCGGCAAGCGCAAACTTCGATCAAGTGACCACAATGCTACCAACTATAAGCATAGGTGAACAGAAGGCAGTGTGACAAATCTAAATATATATTATGGCGAAAGTGCGGATAATTTTTGACATAACCTCGTATATTACAGCTTTTTCAAAAGTCCATATTTGAAAAGTGCGTCTGATAGGCAATTACCTCAGACGCAAAGTAAACTCATAGTTTTATTAAATATTAACTGCAACATGTGACACGGCTTACTTTTGATAATAATTTGTCTTAATTCGCATTTAATTAAACAGTAATTAAATGTGAGTTAAGAACTAACCGAATCTTAAGAAACTAGTTTATGAAATAGGATTGTAAATTAATACTTAATTCTTATGTTAAAACCCTTCTCAGATATTTGAACATTTGTACTTGCTAGGTTTTGGCATCTCCAATTCGAGGCTCGCATCTTGAGCTGTTTCTCTTGCTGACTATCATACATTCTTTTAGCAATTGGTGGTTAATCCTTTTCTCTCGCTTTCCTTTACTATCTAATCTCGTCGTTTCTGCGGTTTTCTTTCAACACAGTGTCATTTGTATATCTTATGTTAAGATCGTTCCCTGGTAGGACTTCTACTTCTCTTAGCTGTAACTTCACTATAAAGGTTGAATAAATCCAGAGAGAAGACACATCCGTATCTTACACCCCTTCCTACTCTTTGGCAGGCCGTTGGCTCACAGTATTATCTTAATATCTTGCCCAAATAAATCAAGATTCGAAGTTTAGTTTTCTACACTTAAAATCACTCTTTCGCTTTCATTGCAGGAATAGTGGAATTGTTATCTTCCTGAAACTTCCTATGTTTTGGTAGTTTGAGAAATTTGACAGATGGATGTGCATCTGTCTATATTTCTAAGATGAGATATTTCAACTAGTTATACTATTTACATTACTCGAAGCGTTGTCATCATCTTTATTGTCACATTCACGGCGTTTCGACTGTTGTACGTTTCGGCCTTCTTCAGGTAATATTTGTTGGAATTTCGAACCAAACTCTTTCGTTCACGGAGGTAGATTGTTCTAATTCCACGTACCATGCACGTGGATATCTCACTTTCCGTTAATTCGTCTTGATAAGTTTTTGTTCTCTGAACTAAAGCTAGGTATTGAGTTCGTTATCATTTGGGTCAAGTCACTGTTAAGATCAATCAGCCAACGCTTTTATCAACTTAGGGACACTGATGAGTAACCGTTCATTACCAGAGCTCACATTACAATCTTTTTTTTTAATGTGACGATAAAGATGAGGACAACAATCCGAACAATGTAAATAGTGTAAATAGATGAATGCATTTTTTTCTTCAGCAATATAAAATGTTCCTTCGACACGTTGTTCACCTGTACTACTGGAGAAAAGCAACACCAAATCATTATACTTTGACTTACATGTTTAACAGCTAAGATGGTATTTTGGGAATTATATGATGTTTTCCAGATGTATCTCGAAATATTGCCATCAAAGTGTTCCCGTCAGAACATAGTATTTTGTCCCAGAGCAAAGTAGGCTTCCCAAGATAGTTTGTAGTTTGGAAAATGTTTTTCAATATTTGCAATACACATCACGGGCTTCTATTCCTCCAAAGATATATATAAGGTGCGTTTACCAACGAAAGAAAACCAAGCCTAAAATCATTATAATTTCACCACCGTGTTTACCTCTCGGTATAGTGTTCTGAATGTTATACAGGGTGCAGCAGAAATACCTCCCACATATACCTCCCAGAACTAGCTCGCACATAATGGTATGACACTAGCTAGATGAAGAAATCATTGTCACTAACGTCTTACCATTATGTCGGAGGTATTTTAGAAGGTATCTGCGGGATGTATTTTTGCCGTAACCTTTATAACCTTCGAAACACCATCTCGCGGCGCCCTCTATAAAGTGTCTCCCTTTATCTAACCGATCTGAAACTGTGTGCAACAGAGAGACCATAATACTTTGTCCCACAGTGAAGTAGGTTACTCAAGATGGAGATTAGCCAACTACAGTCAAGCCTCCTCGTGCCTTTCCATATGTCCATTAATGCAGCTCTCTATCCGTTGTAATTGCATCCTTGCTCATTCTTCACTTCGAATTGGAAATAGTTTCTGCATTTACATGGGTCAAGCTGTTCGTTCATTTATATTACGCGAGTGTACTTTTCGAAGCTGACTAGTGACCAGGCCATGTTCCTTCCATTTTCTAATGATCCCTCTAATCGTATTGATGGGAATCTTGATCTCGTTTGAAGATCTTTCGATATCTCCTTCTATATTGATCAATTATCATTCATTTTTCATATTATTCAGCTGTTTTGCGCCGCTGTGGTCACCACTCTCCTCCATCTCACAATTGTTGTTCATGATGATATTCAAGGCAGAATACTGCAATGGCTTGCCTGTTCCTTTTGCACCAGGGATGTTGGGGCTAACTTCTCCCTCCAAACACAGGTGGATTTGTTTTTGAAGTGACCTTCTTCTAGCCTTTACCTAAAGAAGCAGGACCTAAAAGGCAGCAGGTGGTTTGAATTCAGAGTTTCCTTCTCCTAGAATGGTTGCTATCTAAGGCTATAGGACTCAGTCTGACCTGCTATTTAACCCATAGCTGGAGGATGGATTCAAATCCTTTCCCAAGGGTATTAGTACACAAGTTAATGTAATTAACTCACTGGAATTAAATAAACGATTCAGTTTAGAATTCCCTGTAAGTTTACACAGATTGACATACACCTGATGAAGGTTGGAGAGCATAACGACCGAAGCGTTGTGATAACAACAACAAAGATGAGGATAATTGATTGTTTGTAAATAGTGTAAATGATGATAGCTCCTGATCGCAGAAACAAGAATTTGATCAATGTTCTAAACATTTGTGAATTTAGTTACATAGTGATTGTGAGTTCAGTCCCTGAGCCGGGCAGTGTGTACTTGGACTCAGTGAAAACAGGGCAAGTAATAACTGAGCAGTACTAAAAATAAGAACTAGATGAGATATCCCTAGACATGCACAGTGGAATGAAAAGTCTATCGCCATAAATTAAATAAACATTTCAATTCAGAATTCCCCGTAAGTTTACACAGATTGATATACACCTGATGAAGGTTGGAGGGCACAACGGCCGAAACATTGTGATAACAACAACAAAGATGAGGGCAATTGATTGTAAATAGTGTAAATGATGATAACTCCTCATCGCAGAAATTGAGGCAGGAAAAGAATTTGATCAATGTTCTGAACAATTCTTAGAATAATAAGAACTTATCTCAAAATTACAGAATGTAAATCACCATTATGTTTTGCATTAACAAAGATAGAGAAAAAAAGACATTTTTCTCTGTATCCAGACGAGATAGTAATGCAGTTTCGCTAAAATATTTATTGTTAAATTCATTCATTTAATCAGTTAGCACATTTTGTGCCACTGTGGTCACCACTCAACTTCCATCTCACACCTGTGATTCAATGATGACATTCAAGGCAGAATACTGCAGTGGCATGCCTGTTCCTTTTTCACCGGGGATGTTGAGATTACCCCGACTTTCCTCTCACAGGTGGATTTGTTTTTGAAGTGACCTTCGTCTAGCCTTTGCCTAAAGAGGCAGGACCTACAAGGCAGCAGGTGGTTTGAATTCATATTTTCATTCTCCTAGAATGGTTGCCACCGAAATCTATAGGACCCAATCTATTCTACTACTTTACCCATAACTGGTGGGGGAGAAGAGATGGATTCATGCCTTTGTAATGAACTAGATTGGAATTCGAACTCTGCTCTTCGATTCATCAATCTGAGTCGCTAACTATTATTCTACCGTGCCTCCACGGTCAATTATCACCTCACGAAATTTTTGTTTTCCTTTGTCTTTGACATTGTGCAGAATTTTGCAAGCGAGATCATCAGTGAACGTTCAGATTACACGTTGATGTTATAAGTTGTTAATCATGATGCGTGGCGTGCGTTGATTGGTAGATGGAAATTTGGAAATGAATGGTGATTTTCCCAGCGAAGCTTAGATGTGGCACAAAACAGAAAGTATGGGGCATCCAGTAAGGATCGATTTCACTACTATTTTAGCAAGACAAGCTTGATAACTATTAGATCACGTTGAGGTGCCTAAATTTGAAACTGAATTGTTTGAAAGTCAAAACCAATCACAAAATGTATTTTTTATCCTGTTCATATTTTCGGAATGTGACTCAAACTTTGACGTATTACTTTCTGTTTGTCATTGTTATATGAAGTCATACATTTTTTTTGACAGGATATCTTAAATATTTACGATATTCAGCTAAATGTTTATTTTTGTAACAATAATTGAAAATTATTATTTTCTTTAAAAGTCCTTTGTGTCCATTATTTTTGCGTGTAACTTTCTGTCACAACCCAAAAAGTTATTACTCAGCATCTATTCTGTGAATTATTTTATTCAGTGATTTTTCTGCCAACTTTTCATTTACAGCCCTGTTATAAAGTTGATACTATAAACTAGAATCTAAATCCAGGCTATTCATCTTAGTGCTTGAAAAACCCATGTAACGTTATCGCCACCATTAGTAATGAAAATATGAAAGTTAACACTTCAGACACAACATCACATTTTATTCAATTCCGGATATCATCAATGACCGTTGGACAGAGTGTTGGTGGCCTCGGAGCCCTATCCAAACAGGGTCTCCTGCATTTTCCTGTGGGTATGAGATACTCTTCTTTTCTTCCTCGAGAGTGAGTTTAAATATCTTCCAGTGATATGTTTTTTCCCACGCGTGCACTTCTTACGCCAAGTAGATCAATCAAGTGTTTACTTATCGCATGGCATCGGGCGAAGCGTGGATCTGAACACAGCGGCTTGGATGTTATCTTTTAGGTCAGCACTTTAATGCCCTTTGCTTCTAGCTTACGGCCATATCACATTTAAACACCGGTTCCCGTACGATGTCGAGCCTGGTTAGTACCTGGACGAGTGACCGCTTGGGAATACCAGGTACTGCAAGCTTTGATCTGCCGATGGTGTAATGGATAATGGGTCAGAATTGTTAATCGGAGAGCAAAGCTCCGATTCCGATTGGGTTCGTTATATTCACTTCCATAGAAAAAGAATCAATCAAATTATAAGGACTTCTTGGTCTGAATTCTAATCAATCATTGAAATACTGATTAGTTACACACGCATGCTTTTTAGATTTGCATTCTCTGAAATAAAAGTGTATAGAAACTACCCTGGTCACAAAATGAGGGATCAGTTTTTATAATGATTATTATATAAAATTGATACCCCACTTTAGGGCCATGTTATAATTTGTAGTTTGTTTAGGTATAAATCCATGTGTCTCCCCAGCTATGGGTTAATTAGTAAGACTTGTATCACTAAATCATTATTATCGGAAAAATTTTTTACTACCTAAAAATATTTATTGGCTTTAAATAACCTGCATTTGGTTGATGAGCCAGAAGAAACCCCAATCAAATCAAATTATTAGGACTTCTCGATCTCTAGATTAACGTTAATTACACTATTTAATTAACAGGGATGCCAATTGAAAAACACTTTTACCTAAGGAAATAGTGTTGGATTACAACATTTCAGTAATTCCTTAAAAATCACATACACTCCCGCACATATGTATATAATCTTACAAGAATGCGTGCATCGTTTCGTATGACTAAATCATTATTATCTAAAAAATTCTTACAGTCTAAAGATATTTTCTGTCTTTAAATAACCTTCAAAGGGTTGATAAGCCGTATAAAACGAATCAATCAATCAATGAAATACTGATTAACTACACAGGCATGTTTTTTTTTAGAGTTATTTACATTCTCTGAAATATAAATGTATGGAAACTACCGTGGCCACAAAGATTATATAATGATTGTAATATAATATTGAACCTCCACTTTATAGCCACGATATAATTTCTTGAGTGCTGATCAGATTCTGATTAGCTGTTAATCCACCTATTCTCCCCAACCCAGTTAGGGGTTTATTTGTCAGACTTTTATCACTAAATCATTATCTAAAAACAAAAATTCTTACAATCTAAAATTATTTTCTAGCTTGAATTAACCTGCAAAGGATTCATAAGCCGTAGAAAACAATTTTTTAAATCGGTGTCACCCTATGCAAGGCAGTAAAGCCACTGAGACACAAGGGGGTATATCGTGTGGAAGAATTAGGAACAGAAACATTAATAATGGGCGGGAAGAGGAAAGCGTAATCAGGAGGACAGTGGGTAATAATTGACATTGCATTTAAATTTGTGCAGATTAAGGTTGGCTGGAAAGTTGGCTGGAAAGCATGGAGCCGGAAGGTAGTTCCACAAACGAGAAGTGCGGAAAAAGAAACTGTTAGCATAGAATTTATGGCTAGATTTTACCAGCTTACCTGTAAATTGATGAGATCTCGACGCCAGTCTAGTACTGCGATTAAATTAAAAAAGTCTAGGTACCATAGCGGAGAGCACTTACCATGAAAGTATTTATAGAAAAAGGCACAGGGAGGTAAACTTACGGCAGTGGGAAAGTGACTGAAACCGAGCAGCTAGATCATGACCAATAATATTGCTGATTTTTCTTTAGATTTTTATCAAGGAGATAAATAGCTGGAGCACCGGACCACACGTGGCAGCAATATTTTAAGAATGGATGAATAGTAGACTTATAAAATTTGTAACATAGATTCTGGAGAATTAATCAATAAAAATGTATTTTGTCTCTTTTGACATCACCTTGGGTGAGTCCCGTACTATACGTAAATGATAATAAATAATAACTCCCCGTATTCAATGGTTGTATGATTGTTCAAAGAATGGTTATTTGAAGGACTAGCGGCTAAGTGATTAGGGATTTTGTTATGAAACGTTAACGGCTCATAGGTAAACTATTTGTCCTTCTTTATTTTGGCGTGTCACTATCTGCCACAAAAAACAAAAAAACAAAAAAGCAAAACAAAAAAGCAAAAAAAAAACCGTTATTACTCAGCGAATTATTGTGAATTATTTTATACAGTGTTTTTTTCTGACAACATTTTAGGGCTGTCAATGAAAGTAATTTCACAGTAATTATTCATTATATATTGAAAGTAATTATTATATATTCACAGTAATTATTCATTATATATTGAAAGTTTTACGAGAAAGAAAATTCGATCTATATGTACTTTTGAAATTTTTATTATGCCTTATGTTTTCTTCGCTTTTCTAACCAACATTCGCGCTTTCAATTTGTGGAAGAGCGGATTTCATTTTTTTTCTTTCAGTATAAAAGATGGTGGACTTAGTCAAGTTTAATTACGTCGAGCACAGGAACAGTTAATCATCCTGGGGGCACTTAATAAGACATTATGCAAGTGCTTGGAAGCTTTGCTTAATCTTCGATTTTTTTTATTTATTTCTTTTTATTTCTTATGATAACAAAGTAGACTGATGATGTAGAATACATACAAACGTACACACACACACACACACACACACACACATATATATATATATATATATATATATATATATATATATATATATATATGTATAATCAATATATCTTTATATATATTTATAGGTTTCATTAAAGACCAACGAATGTTATTCGCTAAGAGAGCTTGCATGATTGTGTATATATATTTATATACATTTACATACAGGTGTTAATGTCTACGTGTGTTATTTAGTAGATCTACTGTAAACTGTTCATTATCTATCTATCTATCTATCTATCTATCTATCTATCTATCTATCTATCTATCTATCTATCTATCTACTGTAAACTGTTCATTATCTATCTATCTATCAATCTATATATCTATCTATCTATGTAATTCTGTTCATATCAACCTCATTTTGTTTATTTCCTATCTATCTATCTATCTATCTATTTTTATCACGTAAACGTTATTTTTAGTGGGTACTCATATTTGAGTAGACGCTCTGATTAATTTTTAAACAGTATATTTATTTTCATTTCACGGGCTGTATATTCGAGACATTCTATTAAAGAAAATATGCACCCATCGGCAGCAATGAAACCATGGGAGAATAATAATAAGATTTATCTGATATTCAGCCAGGTAGACAAAAATAAGTACAGTGTTTAAAACATAAACGATGATTACAGAGAATGCAATCGTGTGCTTCCGTACACTCCAAACGGCAAACTCCTCCATCCAAAGCAACTTCATCCATTCAGACTACAGAGTTTGAAATTAAAACGTTTACACTTCACGAAAAAGTGAGAGAACGTATATCCGTAGACGGCTGGGGTATTTACCCGTTAAGTCTTACAAGTAACTCCAAAGGCCACTGATCTCTTCCGTTTGGAAGAAAAGTCATATATCACTTATCCGTACCATGTAAAAACGACCAATCATATACGAAACTTGGGTCATGTACATGTGCCATCTGAACTTTTTTTAAAAACAGCGCTGCTGTCAAACATATTCTTTAAACACTGAAGTATTCAAGAGTGTCAGTGGCCCCAGCATTGGAGCGATGTTAAAAAAGAATTAGCTGCGTCGGCAGGCGATATACCGTTCGAAAAAATGATGCAAGTAGTCACTAAGAAAGACCACCTTCTCCTGCAAAGTCAACTGCCGTAAATAGAAAGCGATGTCTGCTGACATTTTTTTGTGCCACATATCTTCTAAGCGCTTGTCTTGGATCCAATCGCAATCTCAGAGCGGATGAATCACTAGTCCTGCCTCACTTGCAGTTATACGACAGAGAATCTTCGCTAGATTCTTTTTCTCGGGGCAAAACTATGACATGATATATATATATATATATATATATATATATATATATATATATATATATATATATATATATGTGTGTGTGTGAGTGAGATTTTGTAATTATATCGTTAACACATCACGAAAAATGGCGCTTATCACATGAATTTAGTCATAATTTTCTATCTTTCTTGAATATTGATTTACAGATGTATATCTAAATACAAGGTTTGATGCCATGATGTCTGTACGCGTTGGGCATAGAACAAGAGATTGCAAACGCACGCAAATGGAAACCGTTTACTTTTTTAGAAAAACTTGGGCCACATAACACACACACACACACACACACACACACACACACACACACACAAAGACAACCAACCACCCACCCATCCACACACACAGACACACACACAAAGACAACCAACCACCCACCCATTCACACACACACACACAAAGACAAACAACCACCCACCCATCCATCCACACACACACACACACACACACACACACACACACACACACACACACACACACACACACACACACACACACAAAGACAACCAACCACCCACCCATTCACACACACACACACACACACACACACACACACACACACACAAAGACAACCAACCAACCACCCATCCACACACACACACAAAGACAACCAACCACCCACCCATCCATCCACACACACACACACACACACACACACACACACAAAGACAACCAACCACCCACCCATTCACACACACACACACACACACACACACACACACACACACACACACAAAGACACCCCCCACACACACAAAGACAACCAACCAACCACCCATCCACACACACACACACACAAAGACAACCAACCACCCACCCATCCACACACACACACGCACACACACAAAGACAACCAACCACCCACCCATCCACACACGCACACACACACACACACACATATATATCACTTTAAAGGTTATTTTCAGTGAGTACTCATATTTGAATAGACATTCCATTTATTTATTAAATAGTATATTTATTTGCGTCAACCGGCCTAGATATTCGATAAATTTTATTAAAGAAAAATATTCCCTCTCTGGCAGGATTCAAGTCTGTGTCATTCTGGGAAACCGTCGTAAGACCCAACGCGCCTTAATAGCCTCTCTGATCAAGCAAAGTTCAAAACGTGCCTTGAATCCCTCCTATTCAGGCAAATATTAGACGCAAATAACTAAATATACTGTTTAATAAATAAATGGCGCATATACTCAAATGTGAGTATCTACTAAAAATAACGTTTAAAATAACAATCTATCAAATTGAGAAATAACATCCATTACTTATATATATATATATATATATATATATATATATATATATATATATATATATATATATATATTTAGGGGTTGGACAAAATAATTGGAACAGGTACAAATTCCACTCCTATATTTCAAAGACCTATTATATTAAGAACTTTAACTAAAGCTTTGTAATTGCAGGTTATATCTATTGTAAATACGTTTATTTATCTAATTTACTGTCTTTGTCTTATTTATTTTTAGAATTTAGTAAAATTTAAGCTAAATGCGTGACCTATCCGAGTTTGAAAAAGAGCAAATAGTTGGAGCTCGCTGGCAGGAGCCTCGATCACTAAGGTTGCTGAACTGTTTTGTTTTTCAAGAGCTACCATATCAAGAACTATGACGCAACCGTAGCTCACTTACTGACAGGGACCGACGTGCATTGAAACGCAATGTGGCAAAAATCATCGGACTACTGCGGCCAAAGTGAATGCTGATTTGAATAATCATCTGAATAGTCCAGTTTCTACTAAAAATGTTCGTCGTGAGCTCCATAAGGCTGCATATCATGGAACAGCTGCCGCGAGAAAACCTCTTCTCTCCACTTGCAACATTCGGAAGAGGTTGAAGTGGTGCAGAGATCACAATGCCTGGTCTGCAGGTATATAGAAGCAAGTCATATTCTTAGACGAGTTCAGTTTTTCTCTTTTTCCAACTTCAGGGCGAGTTTGTGTGGAGGCAGCCCAAAGAAGCATACAACCTTGACTGCCTTCTTCCAACAGTGAAGCATGGAGGTGGATCAGCGATAGTTTGGACCGCCATATCATGGAAATGTCTCAGTCCAATATTTGCCCTGCATGGTAGAATCAACAGCAAAGATTACCTGAACATTTTGGGAGATCATGTTCATCCAATGGCCCAGACTTTATTTCTTAATGGTGACTGCATCTTCCAAGACGATAATGCTCCAATACATACCGCTCGAGTGGTTACGATTTGGCATGAAGAGCATGGAGTGGCCGCCCCAATCTCCATATATCAATATTATTGAACACTTATGGTGCATTTTGGAGCGGCAAGTTAGGAGCCGCTATCTTCCACCGTCGTGTCTTAAAGAGTTGGGGCAGGTGTTAATGGAAGAATGGCTGAAAATTCCTCTGGATAAAGGCAGGAAGGTGTATGATTCCATTCCTAGACGTATTAAAGCAGTATGTGAGGCGAAAAGAGGACCAACTCCATATTAAATTAATTTTATTTGCATATAACAAGTATATATATATATATATATATATATATATATATATATATATATATATATATATATATATATATATATATTTGTCATCCACAGACAGACTGTTTCGCTGTTTCACAGCTCATCAGTCATGACGTCCGGTTGCCTCTAGCTAGGATCGAAACCCGATTGAATTTGCGTCAGTCGGAACTTCTCCCACTAAGCCGTCAGGGCACGGTCAGGGATGAAGGTGAATTTTAGCGTGTTTATTTCTAGAATTAGATAAACACACAGTGACTGACAGTGACTCAATTCTGCCGAAGAGTCGTGCAGTATTAGCTTAAATAGTCACTGTTCTCAAACCAGAGGGCTCAACCGAAATTAATTTTTCAGGAGCTAATATTTTTGTCATCCACAGACAGACTGTTTCGCTGTTTCACAGCTCATCAGTGTGGTTAGATGTCCGGTTGCCTCTAGCTAGGATCGAAACCCGATTGAATATATATATATATATATATATATATATATATATATATATATATATACATATATATATGTATATTTTAGGATATTAAAATAAAAAATGTTAAAAATCGCTACACAATTGCAATTATGTTTCAACACTACAAATGCGTATCCTTGGGCGATGGTAAACTTGGCATCTCGACTTCAGTCACTTTCTCACGTCCGTGCCTTCCCTCTGTCTTTTCTGCATATATTTTCATGGCGACTATTTCTGACGTGCTTTTTCCTTGTACGGCAAATACATGAATTTAAGCGTACTACTAGATTGGCATCTAGGTCCCACCCTTTTACTGTTGAAATACCTACATGAAACCGCCACTTCTACTCCAACAGTTTCTTTTCTCGCCCTTCTCGCTAGTTGAACTCGCTTCCGTTTCCTGGCTTCCCTGATAACTACGCTCTGCAAAAATTTAAATGCAAGCTCAATCTTCTGTCTTCTTGAACCCCATTCATCTTTTGTTTTTTTTCTTTAACCCTCTCTATTCTCAGGCTTCACTTTCACTCCCTGTACCCCGCCCCGCTTTGGGGTGAAATGATTAAAATAAGTATTCGTTTAGAAGCTCTGGGGCTCTTATTCGAGAGGGTCGCTCATTTTAATTTTCTTGAGGAAAGGGGGCGCTTATTCAAACATTTATGGTATATATGCATAAAAAGGTTTATAATTACTGAGCACTTTTTTTACTTTCGTCCCGTTGGATTTCGCATGCTAGACCGGTTATAGCTTTTTGCCATGTGACCAAAGGATTTAGTCAGTGTGCAGTTGTGACTTTCGATTGACCAGTCAACCCGTCGGCATCCTTAGTCACCAACGGATCAATATCACAAACATAAACCGATCTTTGTTTCACACATACCGATCTGCATTCAACGAATGATATTAACGATTTGTTACTAGTTTCCTTGGTAACAAATCGACACCAATGATTGCATAATCTATTTAATCACGTAATGATCTTCGGACAACAAGTTTTTTTTTCATCTAATCGGAATAAATGGACACCGAGTAGGGAAAATGCAGAAAATTATATTGGCACATCGAAACGTTCGTTTAGATTTTATGACTACATTAAATTGCATTATATTTTTAAGTATCGTATATCGTGGCCGCGTGGTTAGAACGTTCGCTACCCGAATATGACAACAAAGATGAGCTCAACAATCCGAACAAGTTAAATACTGTAAATATGATGTTTAAAATTTGATATATTTCTGCTGTGAAAGTTCTCACTGGAGGAAATAGGTCGTTCCTATCTATCTATCTATCTATCTATCTATCTATCTATCTATCTATCTATCTAATTCATACCCGTCTGTTCATATCTATCTATCTATCTATCTATCTATCTATCTATCTATCTATCTATCTATCTATCTATCTATCTATCTATCTAATTCATACCCGTCTGTTCATATCTATCTATCTATCTATCTATCTATCTATCTATCTATCTATCTATCTATCTATCTATCTAATTCATACAAGTCCGTTCATATTTATCTATCTATCTATCTATCTATCTATCTATCTATCTATCTATCTATCTATCTATCTATCTATCTATCTATCTATCTATCTAATTCATACAAGTCCGTTCATATCTATCTATCTATCTATCTATCTATCTATCTATCTATCTATCTATCTATCTATCTATCTAATTCATACCCGTCTGTTCATATCTATCTATCTATCTATCTATCTATCTATCTATCTATCTATCTATCTATCTATCTATCTATCTATCTATCTAATTCATACAAGTCCGTTCATATTTATCTATCTATCTATCAATCTATCTATCTATCTAATTCATACAAGTCCGTTCATATCTATCTATCTATCTATCTATCTATCTATCTATCTATCTATCTATCTATCTATCTATCTAATTCATACCCGTCTGTTCATATCTATCTATCTATCTATCTATCTATCTATCTATCTATCTATCTATCTATCTATCTATCTATCTATCTAATTCATACAAGTCCGTTCATATCTATCTATCTATCTATCTATCTATCTATCTATCTATCTATCTATCTAATTCATACAAGTCCGTTCATATCTATCTATCTATCTATCTATCTATCTATCTATCTATCTATCTATCTATCTATCTAATTCATACAAGTCCGTTCATATCTATCTATCTATCTATCTATCTATCTATCTATCTATCTATCTATCTATCTATCTATCTAATTCATACAAGTCCGTTCATATCTATCTATCTATCTATCTATCTATCTATCTATCTATCTATCTATCTATCTATCTATCTATCTATCTATCTAATTCATACCCGTCTGTTCATATCTATCTAATTCATACCTAAGTCCATTCATATCTATCTATCTATCTATCTATCTATCTATCTATCTATCTATCTATCTATCTATCTATCTATCTATCTATGTACATAACAAGTATCTTTCTTTTTCTAGTATATTTTTATGCCAACGATACTGATAGTTTCCTTATATGAAAATATTTGCTATCCATTGACCAAACAGTCATTGTTATTTTCAGTTGAAATTCATAAGAGCATTTGTAATTATACAATTCTTCAGGAAAATATTTTTCTCAAGTCCAGTAACTGTTATTGCTCTTTTCAATATTGATGGAGGTCTCCTTTCTAACCTTTTCTTTGAAAGTCGTGTGGAACACCAACATCTTGATTATGTTACTATCTTCTCTTCAAGTTACATGTGATATTCATGTTAGTTGCTGTTACTTCTGGTATTTGGTACAGTTACCAAAGTTTGTTGAAGCATGATCCTACACGACCTACGCGATTCATTTATAATCATTGATGCAAGGAAGCGTTTCAATACAGCTGACTGATATTTTTGAACGAATTTTGAGACAGGCTTGCTAATTAACCTATAGCTGGGGGGAGAAGATGTGGAAAGGTATTGTGCGTAAATGAATATAACGAACATAACTAGAATTGAAACGCGGCTCTCCGATTAACAATTCCGAACCGTTAATCATCACATCACCTGGTATTCCCAAGCGGTCACTCATCGAGGTAATAACTAGTCTCGGCGTTTCTTAACTTCGGTGAATGTAGGGAAGCGGTGTTTCATCGTGATGTGACCGTAAGCATGAGTGAAATTGAGTCGGTACTACCCGGCTCAAAAACTGAAGTCACAATTAGTATTACACCAACGAACCAACGTTTTAATCCGTGAGCCTAAAAGATGTGGCCATTTTATATACTGTAGCATCATTTTCGAATTAAATATTCTTTTTTGTGTGCGCTCAAATTCAAGTTCACCTCAAAAAAATAAAAAAATGCGTGACGACCAGAGATTGGAAGTTGATCTCTCATTCGATCTTGATTTAACTTCTTAGCGGGGTTAAAACTGGCTGGTTACAGTCAATGCATCGAAAACCAAACTCGTTATATTCCATCATCGTTGATCATACCCCAAACTCTCATATCGCCAGTCACTTTGAATGGATACTCCCTCGGGGAGGTTCCGTGCCTTGAGAGACTGTTTGGCCCTAAACACACTCGTGATCTCAATTGGAATTCGTAAATACGATCCATCGCTAAAGATGTAGGGAAAATGGTAGGTTTTCTGTACCATTCACCAAAGTACCTGATTCCTCGTACTATCCTGTAATTTTAAAAGAGCCAGATCAGACCTAAAATGGAGTACCGTTATCGTATTTGGGAAGGAGCTGCACAGTCTTCACATTCCAGTTTCGAGAGAGTCCAAAAGCTGCCAGGATCCGCTATGCCACTCACATTGTATCAAACCTCCCTCCGTATTCCATTGGTGAGAAGTAAGTTCTATTCGAACAGCTTATTCAAATGAGCAACTGTTCAGTGGAACCGCCTCCCAAGGGGATGTTTTTCCCCGATCACTACAATCTTAATCTGTTCAAGTCTTCTAGAGTTAACCGTTATCTTCCCCACCTATCCGTACAAACTACCTCTTACTGTAACCCTCTACCGCGAGTGGCCCCTGGGACGTATACAGTGTAAACGTTACTGCAAAATAAAATAAAATGCTTAAAGTTTGAGTCTGAATAGATTACATGTTCAAATGTCGCCTGTTTAAATTTAATTGCAAGTTGAATGTTGCATAATGTGATAAAACCAAAAATTGCAACACAAGAACAATGGAAAAGAATCGATAAATGCAATGAGAAAACACTGAGAGAAAAAAAAAACAATAATACAGTCGATGTTATTTAAAATGTAAGCTCTGTAATCATTTTTAAAGTTACGATATTTTTTATAAATTATGTAAAAATATGTATTAAATTGTCAGAAAAATTCGTTTGTTTTTTTCTGTGGGAGTGACAATATAAACCAAGCAAAAGACGACAGTAAAAATATTTTACATGTTAACATTATAAAAAAAAAGAAAGAAGGAATTAATTTATCTGACACCCAATAAAATGGAAAATAAAACAGTTTCAATAGAAGTCACTTGTCTGCTGTATTTTCGTGACTACAAAACCTACTTCTATCTGCCGTATCCCTTCAAGAATTAGGCGATTGTGGCTCTCAACAACTTCCTATCCGTTTTCGCTCTTAGCCATGCTTGCCGTTTTATAATACTTCCCACTCCAGTTCTGCAATCCAATAGCTTGTGAGATAGGTTATGCATCTCTTCCCTTCAATATGACCTGCGATTGTTAAATTTTCCAAGCTCTCTTTTCTTATTACGTGTAGTAACAATTGCAATGGTCTCTTTCTGATTCTAAGTACAAGTGTACTTTTTGTTTCTATTTTATTTAAGGCTTCCTCCTGGCTCACATATTCCGCCCATTGTATTCTCATCATCCTTCTGTAGAACCACATTTCTGTTGCTTCAAGTCTCCTCTTCATCTGTGATAAAATTACCCAGCATTCCCTGCCATAAAGGAGTGCTGATTTCACACAGTATTTCAGCACTCTTTTCTATGTTTCTAACCAATTTTCTTTTTTTGTTTCCTAATATTTTGTTTAAATTTTGGAAAGCATCCTTCAATATTCTAATGTGCCTTTGTATTTCGGTGTCACAATTACCGTCTTCTGTTTAAACAATTCGTATATATTTAAATTCCGGTTCTTGCTTGATTTTAACATCTCCATTTTATAGCTTGCATCCTGGACTGCCCCTATTGCTGCACATTCTGTCTGCTTACAATTGCGGGTTAGTCATTTATTTCTGCTTTCCTTTACTATATTTTCACAATTATTAGAAATTTAAAATAGCTAGCTCTCTCTTGTGTCATAGAAAAAATAGTGTATTTCACAAAATGTATTTTGTTCATAGTCTGACATGTAACAATTAAAACGTGCATTATTAAAATAAAGTTGACCATCGCTTATCCGGTATCAATGGAACCTGTTGTGCGCTGGATGAATGATTTTACAGGTTTAAAGATGGTTACATTAGAATACACTCAACCCAGCAACTAACCACTTCCTGCTACATTGTAAATCAGTACAGACTTTTATAGACAATGTATGGTGATTGCGTTTCACACCCTGAAAAGCATTTTTCCCTGTTTCTTGGCCAAGGTTAAAAATCAGCAGTTTATAACAATAAAAAAAGGACAAAAGACAGGTACAAATATCTTAACAGTGCTTACAAATGATACAAAACCTAGACTTGAACAAGTTAAGATTGTAGTGGTCGAAGAGGCATTCTCTTGGGAGTTGGTTACACAAAGTATCATGGGAAGAAGCTGTTCGAGTGGGAATTATTTCTCAGTAATGGAATACGAAGGGAATGAGGGTGGTTTGCCATAGTGTAAACCGCATGTCATATCTCAATTATGAGAGTTAGAGTTCAGGGAACTAAGGAATATAAAGGGTGTTTCATTAAGACGGATTATATATAAGGGTGTTTTATTAAGACGGGGAAAAGTCATCAGTAAATAAATCAGTGTTATTGGTGAAAATTTATTTATTTCTCTATTGGATTATGTTATTTAAGTCATGAAAATTATGTGTGAAAAATAATATCGCCCAAATGTCCGCCAAATCTGAAAGCAAAAGATAAAAAAGTTAATCACATTTAAAATCGGTCCAAGTTATTGGAACAACTTGCCTTGATGCCCGTTCTTTTTTTTTATCCTTCTCCGTTCTACTTTTTAATGTTTCATCAATCTCCCTTATACCAAGTCTTTTCTCTTACGTTCACTTTCTGTAACCCCTTGCTTACTAGTGGCACACCTGTTTTGCTTGGGGTGAAATGCTTTAAAAAAACGTAATGCTTGTTTTCTGGTTCATTCACATCCAGTAACCCCTTGTGTCTTAATGTTTTGCTTGGGGTGAATTGGATTCAAAAAATGTTCAGCATGTTTTGAACCTGCGTCTTCCTTTGTACAAGAAACCAACATTTGACCCAATATGCTTCAGACCGCTCAGCGACAGTGAGCCTCACAGCCCAGAAATGTTCAATGACCCATTTCATGAATGCACATCCCCCCCCGTTCAGATCTTCTGGGAATATCTGCTCTTTTTTGTCGTAGCCAAAATGTAAGCAAACTAATTTCTAAGAAAAAACTCAAAGAATGCGTAAAAATTACCATATATATATATATATATATATATATATATATATATATATATATATATATATATATATATATATGTATGTATGTATGTATGTATGTATTTATTGCAATCATCTTTAAATTCTCTGGTGGATCACTGTCTACATGAGTGGACATGAAATTCTGATTTATGTCTCAATGCTTCTGGAATGTATTGAATAGGTGTTTAGGAAAAAAGATAAATAACTGGTTTTTATTTCTTCAGCTTGCATCCAATGAATCAAGAACTCGAGTGCCATTGAATGCAAATGTGAATTCCACTGAAGCAAACATTAAGTTTCATGCCGGCATCACGATAGGTAAGTTCAATTATGTTCTCAAATAGACAATACACTGAATATAAAAATGTGTAGCTGCCGATTAAGCAACTACATGATTGATACGTGTATGAAAATGAACAAATGTATATTACATCTATCTATCTATCTATTCAAATCTTTTAAAATCTATCTATTCAGTTCTATTTATTAAGATCTATCTATATCTATTTAGATATCTCTATTAAGATCTGTCTATTCAAATCTATTTACATCAGTCTGTATCTATCTATCTATCTATCTATCTATCTATCTATCTATCTATCTATTCAAATCTTTTAAAATCTATCTATTCAGTTCCATTTATTAAGATCTATCTATATCTATTCAGATATCTCTATTAAGATCTGTCTATTCAAATCTATTTATATCAGTCGGTATCTATCTATCTATCTATTGCGGTTTTTCAAACTAACAGATTTCCTTACATTATTACAGAAGGTTTATATTTCATTGCTATGGTCATCAGGTATAATTTTTTCATCCTTTTATTTATTGGAGAGTTGGTTATATTTTCTGAGGTTAAAACCTACAAACAATACACCGACTTACAAAGCTGAATAGCTTTCATAAAATCGGTTTTCCCTTATTCAATAGTGAAAATTGTTTTCTAATGTATTTCAGATTTAATCTTGCATTGCAACATTTAACACTTGAGTAATGACTACCAAAATCAACACATGCGCACACGACGATAGACAAATGCCAGCAATAGACAACATCAGCAGGACTTTGAATGTGAATATTTAGATTAATTTAAAAGTAGATAAGTGATTTTCTGTCAACTAAATCGTAGCAAAATAGTTTTAAATTTAAATTGCTCAATATTTCTATATGAACTCAAGACCCACGTGTAATAAAAAAATCTATGGTCATTAATTTATCTTGTGAATTCTGCTGTGTATGGAAACTTATATAAAATGACTCGACTCGATATATTAGGTTGGTGCAAAAATAATGTCGTTTTCTCACATGAAGTTGAACGTCAAAAAACGACATTATTTTTGCACCAACCTAATACAATGACTTCCTCATTTGATTATTATGACGGACTCGAACTGATTTTAATAGTGGTAAAAACTGGTTCAGCATGAACGAACAATTTGCATCACAGGGTCAAACAACACAATAATCAACAGATATTCCATATCGGCCAAAACAATGGACAGCTGATGATGGCCAGAGAGTATTTGGCCGAAACGTTGGGTCTATAATTACATCTGTAACAATCAAGATCAGAACAATAGATCGAAATAAAAAAAAGTATACTGATTATTATTTATCTCAGAAATGAAAAAAAACAATTTATCCTATATTCTAAACTGGCTCAAATCACATCGACATTTAATACAAAATGTGGCAGACGTCTTTCCGAGGTGGGTAGTTCACCATTTTTCGTATTCCATTGGATTATGAAGCAGCAAACTCGATAGGTTACACCTATTAACACTACAACCCTGGACACAGCAACTCGCCTTAGTTCGCGACATTGATAATTGGACCCTATACGCATAGCAACATGTTACGTGATCCAATCATTCATGATTCCAGTTGGTTTGAGTTGATGGTATGTTTCGAATGTTGCGCCTTGTATGGGCTCATTAGGCTTACAACGTTTGTTTTTTTTAATTATCTGGCGCGTACTGAAAATGTTCCAAGTTCGATGAGAATAATTCTGAATATGTTCGATTACCAATTTTGGGAAGCCAGCATCATGTAAGCTAACGAAACGACAGCGAGTTTTCATTGGCAATGTCATTTCCAAAGTAAGAGTTTGAAGCAAGTTTCAAGTAACATCGAGTAAAAATTTTCCGATAAAGCTTCAACATTTTGAAAATTCTTAGTAAATTTAAGGAGAAACAGTCTTCCATCATGGCAAGGTTCAATCCGGTCAACTAATAAATAGTAAGGGCCTGAACATTATTCAATTACTATAGCAAAATTTAAGCCAGGTATTGTCGTGCACTATTTTACTGTTAGCGTTTATTGGTCATTGGCTGAGGTCCTATTGTTTCTCATGCAATTGAGCACTTTCTTGACACGCTTCTGATTTGTTTTTTTTTCTCTCCCAAGTAATGATCATTCTTCTGTATTTGTATCTTGGCTGTATGGATATTTCTTCCCTCGGTGAGTTTAGTGGGTGTGTGCATATTATGTACACACCAGCTACCATCGTTGTAATGACGAGGGTAGCCGAGGGGTTATAAAATGCCCATTTTCACAAAAGAAACTGATGATGCATGGAACTATATATATACAAGTTAAAGATGACTGACTAGGTACTGCGAATAAGCCTTTTATTTAATTTTTCTTGTGATGCTTATCTAGGCGACCCACGTTACACGTATCACCGACCATAGATCAATTAAGACTCATTTAAACACGCACGTAAACATACCAAACTCCATCCGCAACATACTAGTAGAAAATATAAGTATAATAGCCTCATCCACATGTAAAATGATTTAAAATAATGGAAGCACTAATAATAAAAAAACGAAAAGCCAACACTCAAGAACATTAATTATGAACACGGCCACAATGTGCTGACCGTGTTTGGAAAATAAAACATGCCGAGAAATTTAGACACATACATAAAAACCCAGACATCCAGTTAAAAAATAAAAATCGTCCTTGATAATGGCTAAAATAATAGCCGAACGTTTTTACACACTGTGTTCAGAAAAAAAAACACTTGTACGAACACAAGAAAAATTAAATAAAAAGCTTGATTTGTTTCTTTCTTTCTTCAGCTTTCCTGGCAAAAAATATATCTCTTCTTTCTCTTGCTTTACTGTCAACCGTTCTTTCTTTCTCTCTTCTGTCTTCCTGTTAACCTGCATTTGTTCTATTTTATTCTTTCTTCCTTTTTTTTTATTTCATCCTTTCTTTTTTGCCTTACTTTCAACCTTTCTTTCTTTCTTTCTTTCTTCTGCTTTCCTGTCAAACTTCTTTCTCTTGCTTTTTATGTCAACCGTTCTTTCTTTCTTTCTTTCTTTCTTTCTTTTTGTCTTCCTGCCAACCTTTGTTTGTTTGTATCTTTCTTCAGCTTTCCTCTCAGACATCTGATCCCTTCTCTCTCTTGCTTTTTTCTTTCTTTCTTTCATATACAAAATGCCTTTGATTTGTCAATTTAACTTTAGAATTCAAACAAGGAGAGAAGCTTTTAACATGTCGCTGCGTACCTCAATAAAGCTAGGCCAAAAAATATAGACAAAGGAAGGGAGAAAGCGAGCGAATAACAGAGAGAGAGAGAGAGAGAGAGAGAGAGAGAGAGAGAGAGAGAGAAAACCAGAAGGAGAGGGACAAAGTAGGAAAAGAAAAGAAAAGAGAAGAAAAAGAGATTGTAATAAATAAAATGTTGTGGGTGGAGAAAATAAAAGAAATAAAAAGGATTCAACTGGCACAAAGAAAAAGCAATGGACAAGGAAAAAAGAAACAGGGGGAAAAAACTTGAGTAAAATGGCAAGAGAATGAGTGAAAAAAAACCCACTGATTATTTGCTCTCTTGCTTACGTTTCAAGGTTAATGCCATCTTTCCGTTGAAAACATTCGTTCGTCACAAGAATAAAAAAAGTAATCCTATATGCATAGCGGGACTGATTAAATTCGCACATTTGTTTTCTGGTTACTTTTAAAAAGTTTCATACGGAAAGCACAAGAAATACACCAAATTCAAAAAGAGAGCAGATATGTGGAATGTCTTCATCTTTTCATATATTTTGGCGTTCAGTATGAAAATATAAGTAAAGAAAGAGCAAAGAGAGGTTGGAAATTATCTGTATGTTGTCTATGCGGAATAACTAACTTTACTTATGCTAGTACAAAACGTTTTTAACCCTTCTCCGAAGTAAACGTGTATATACGTTTTCACCGAAAGTGTCTTCTTCAGACACGGACGAATAAACACGCCCAAAACGTAACGTTCAAAAACCAGCTACAAACGTGTTTATACGTCGATCTTGATTCTTTTTATGCCCTTCTGTGATTGAAACGGGTGCAATTGTCAACTGATACGTCTGATAGAGGTGTTAGCCACCGTCCGTGTACTTCATGGTGCCTCAGTTTCTTAGTTACTATATTAAAAACAAATAATCGTCTGAAAATGAAACTTTTTTCCCAAAATAATTGACGGGGAAGGGGTTAATATCTAAAATTAGTGAATATTTAATTTTTTTATGAGCTACACCCTGCCACTACTTTCCTACAGACAAAATGTCGCTATCCTCTCCCTATTCTATCACTCTTACTATGGCAAAAGTTATAACGAATTACATTCATTAACCTCACCAGCTCAGACCTTAAAATCCAAGACCCGCAATACTGTTTTTACGATAGCAAATAATCCCCATTACCTTCGTGTTTCTTTGGTAAGAAGTAAGAACAACTTAGACAGCTTGTATCTAGGGCACATAATGAGGAAAGAGGGCTTGGAAAATTTGATACTCACAGGTCAGATTGAAAGCAAGAGGGACGTAGGAAAACAACGTATAATCTACATAGTGAGCTTATGTAAACGGATGGTGGAACAAGGTTTAGGAGAAATGACAGAAAGACAAAATTTATTAAGAGCTACACAGGACAGGAAATTATGGAGAGCCATGATCGCCTACGTCCTGAAGCGACACGACACAAAAAAAGAAACAGAAGTCGAATGGCGAGCCGAATTTAAATTTCGATCTAGTATGTTGCGTTCACTTTCGCACGAATGTATTTTGGAAAGGCACAAATCTGTCTCTTCTCCCCCGAGCCACCAATCAAGCTATTGCAAGGTAAACTGGACTCTCTCTCCTTGGGTGACAGTCAGGGAAGAAGAAGGAAAACTTTGTGTAAACCGTGGAGAAGGAAAACACTCCACTATTTCCCCTAAGAAGACATGGGAATTCACAGATGATAAAGAAAAGGAAGCTGTGGAGGATTATGTATACGCACTCTCTGAAGGAACGCTATAAAAAATAACCTACTTTACTCTGTCTTTTGGCCAACAGTGTTATTTCAGAGTGGTAGCAGAAGACAGCTGTTTAAGACAAGGTAAAAGCCGGGATACGGAATGCTGATTTTCAAGGCAGAATATTGTTGTAAAATATTTCAGATTTAATCTTGTATTTCAAAATGTAACCCATGAGTACTGACCACCAAAAACAACATATGCGCACACGACGTTAGACAAATGTTGGCGATAAAAACATCAGCAGGACTTTGAATAGGAATATTTAGGTTAATTTGGAAAATTGGCGCAATGTAATCGTTCGATCCTTATTCCTTCCAATCTGAGCTTGTGTTGATCAAATATTGATTCTTACTTGCGCAAGCAAAATACATTTTCGCCCATTGAGTAAATGCTATTAGAATGTTTCCAATTTGGCATGTTGTTTCAAAAAGCTACACAGCAAATAACCTAGGATTTTAGCTTTTTTAACAGAAGCACAAGCCTGCGTTTACAAAAAAAAGATGGCGATGCTTTTAATTTCCTAAGTTGAACGTACTTACCGTGAAATTTGTTGATCGAAACTTGCATATGAGTTACGAATGCTAATTGCTTGGCGCATGAAAGCTTGACACGCAAGTTTGGAACAAGATTATCTTGTTTTCGAGTTATTAAACTGTAGAATTTGATAGAGGGGAGATAACGCATTTGAGGCGTAACTTTTAGGTAGGTAGTGTATAAAGTATTATTTTTCCCCCTAGTTATATGTGGTTGCTGCTGTTGGAAATCTTAACGCAACCTATACTGTGTTAAATTTTCTTATTTCATACACTAAATTTGTTATAGATGTTCCGTACACCGAGGTATTTGAAGTGTTTAGAATTTCCCCACCCAAACTCTGAATTTCTACAATGAATTCAGGATAGATGTTATCATTATTCTCATTCTAGTTCCAAATCATAGTTTCTAGTTTGTAAAGTTTTTTCTAAAGTTCTATTTTATGGAATACTTGGAAAAGAGTGTTGATTTTTTTTTTTTAGATTAAGGAATATCGATCAGTTTGAATAATTGACTTTCTCTTCTTGTTTGACACAGTATTTTATTTTCTCGATATCTCTGCCGATGTGACAAGTATTTACTCCTGTCTTAATGGCAATTCTTATAGGTTTACACTCCCTCCCAGCCGTTTGAAAAAGGAGTAGAGAATTATTCCTTGTTTTTTGTTTGCGATTCGGTTTCCGGTTCAGCCTAAAGTTTACTTCAACTCTATACTCCTAACATCTTTGTTTGAACTCCGAAATTTGATTTACTATTTATTTATTTATTTTTCCTTTATAGGTTCGCCTTTTGTTGGATTCACACTTTTCCCCAGTCTTTTGAAGCGGAGTAGTGGTTTATCCCTTGTCTCCTGATTAGAATTGGGTTTCCTGTTCCTTCTAAAGTCTAATTCAACTGTATACTTCTAATTTCCCCGCCTAAAACTCTGGAATTTTATTTGCCATTTACTTACTGTATTTTCCTTTCCTCAAGAATAATAGATAGGTCCGCCTGCCATCCGGTTCCCACTCCTCTCCAGGCTTTTGAACAGGTGTAGAGGTTTATCCCTTTTTTACTGTTTAGGATTTGGTTTCCGGTTCCTTCTAAAGTATTTTTGATTCTCTTTCACTCCCAGCAGGCCCTTGTATCTTAGTGATGTTACCGTCTTGCTTGGAATGAATTGATTAACATTTTTTTTTTCGATAAAGGACAATTGGAAGCTGATGTCTAAAATCACCTCCAGTCTAAACGGCTCTCTTTTAATTATTTCAGATAAATATTTTTGACTTATGCTACCCGCCAGAAGAGATTCTTGATAAAAATACAAAAAGGAATCTGCAATGCTATCGGTCCTGAATAATGTATAGCGGCTCGGATTGAGGAATCGGAGAGCCGAGTTCGAATTCCAGTCAAATACATTACATTCACTTACGGGCTAATAACTTTGGGAAAGGGATGAATCCACTTTTTCTCCCCCCAGCTATGGGTAAATATCAGGACAGATCGGGTTATATAGCTTTGATGGCAACTGGTCTACCGCAGAAAGAAATGGTAACCTACTGCGGAAAAAAAAACTGCCACGTCAGTCATGTATCGAAAGATACATGATCACTTAAACGTGTACCACGCATAGCACATAACTCACTGATTCCTTGTATATATACCGAGTTCGAATTCCTGTCGAATCCATTACATTCACTTACGTGCTAATACTCTTAGAAAAGGTATGAATCTTCTTCTTCTCCTAGATATGGGTAAATAGCAGGACAGACCGGGTTCTATAGCCTTGGATGGCAACTGGTCTACTGAAAAAAGAAATGGCAACCTACTGCAGAAAAATAAAATTTGTCTCGTCAGTCATGTATCGAAAGATACACGATCGCCTAAGCGTGTATCACGCATGGCACATAACTGACCGATTTAGAATACTAGGTTGTACTACATTGGCAGCTAAGTCTCATCATTTTATTACTGACATTTTTAGATGTAACCGTAAGTTCTATTCTAATAGTTTCTTCTCTCACGCGTCTTGACTGTGGATCTCTATTCCGGCTTCTTGCTTTCCTATCAACTACAATCTTTAAAAATTTAAATGCAATATCAATCGTTATCTTCTGTCTTCTTAATTTCTGTTCTTTTATAGTTTTTTCAGTTTCTTGCACTCCCAGTAATCCCTTTCGTCTTAGTGGCTTTATAACCTTGGTTGAGGATGAAATGATTAAAAATGTTACAGACGATAAATGAATTATAAATTAAATTATTATGAGAATTCCGTAGGTTACTAGGTTCGGAGTAACCTTCAAAATATCAACCAGCACTGAAACTATTGCAGAATTTAATAATTTAATGAATTTTAGTGAATTGAGTGATTTATTTCCCTTTACTGTAGAATTTTCCCCTTTAGTGAATTGTGTGAATTTTAGTAAATTTAATGAATTTTAGTGAATTGAGTGATTTAATTCCCTTTACTGTAGAATTTTCCCCTTTAGTGAATTGTGTGAATTTTAGTAAATTTAGTGAATTTTAGTGAATTGAGTGATTTATTTCCCCTTACTGTAGAATTTTCCCCTTTAGTGAATTGTGTGAATTTTAGTAAATTTAATGAATTTTAGTGAATTGAGTGATTTATTTCCCCCTACTGTAGAATTTTTCCCATTTAGTGAATTTTAGTAAATTTAATAAATTTTAGTTAATTTAGTGATTTATTTCCCTTTACTGTAGGGTTTTTTCCCTTTTAGTGAATTTTATTGAATTTTGTGGATTTTGCGAATTTTAGTGAATTTAGTGATTATATTCCCCCTTTCGTGAAATATAAAATATTTTTTATTACAAAAGATTTCTATATCGTAACTGATAGCACAGAAAATGAACTCGGCGTGCCGAATCGAAATTCTGACCGATTTTTCTTTCTTCACTTCAGGCTCTTATAAAAAGCATTTATCCATTTTTCTCCAGTTATGGATTAAATAAAAACGCAGACCTGGCCTCTATTGCCTTGGGTAGTAGAAATTTCAAATTAAAAACTGAAGAGCGTATGACTTTTTTTGCTCTAGAGACATGAACTTTTGCCACAGATGCAGAACATATGATAATCTTACGACTCTAATAGGTTACATGACTTGTGGTCGATTGCGATCGTGACTGAGCAAAAACACAATAAGAAATTGTCTCATTTGAATGAAAAAAAGATTTAGTTGTATGATAAGGATCTAATTTGCGTTGCAAATGATCACCTGGTCACGTTTTCATAAATGTGACGTATTCTTTTTTAAAATCAGTCACTTTCCAATCCCTGTTGCGGACGCCTGATCAGGCACATTTGTATTTGTTCAAAACTCACAGAGCCAGTGGTTTATACTGTAACTATGCTGAGCTGATCTTAGTTACATTCTCGGAGAGAGCGCGTTATCTAGCGTGATCAACGGTATGAACAAGGCCAGAACGTTCAAACGCTCAGTCACGATGACTTGTGACTGCATGGCTAGCACAACCAACGACGGCTGCTAATTTCACTCACAAGGCTTGGGGCAACTTGTGGTATGGTTTTCAGACCATACGAGTCCAACCGTCATCTAACCGAGGATCTGCGTCGTGATGTCAGGAGGGCGCGACTCGTCCAGCCGCGCCCACTGTGACTCTTGCACATGGCTTTTCAGGAATAGGCTGAGCCTTCGCAGCCATCTCCTTCACCGTCACCAGAAAGGAAATAAAGAGAGATGATGATGCTACAGATGTTCGGATGCGAGCGGATGACAACTATAGGCATATAAGAACAAATACATTTTTTAGTAAGTCTATCTAATAATAGCTTACGTCAATGGAATTTCATACTCTTGGTGAATAGGAGAAGCATTTTGAATTTCAGATTTAAATACTGAGCGCTGTGAACACTTCCTTAAGCTGGATGGTGCGATTATAGCTTTCCACAATTTCCTCTCCCTTATAGCTCTTCGTGCAGTTTGTATTTTGCCATCTCTCCAAATTATTGTGCCAATCATCCACACAAGCTCATTAGGTAGGGTATGCATTGCTTTCCTCTGTTCCTCTTGCCTTCAATATGTCCCGTGAGTGTCAAATTTTCTAAACCCTCTTTCCTCATTGTGTGACCTAAAAATTTCAACCATCCATTTCTAATGCTAAATATTCTTCTTTGATGTGCTGTTTCCCTTCTCCTAATCCCTGCTCTGCCAAACATTTGCACAAGGTCATTAGGCAGGTTATGCACTGCTTTCCTCTGTCCCTCTTGCCTTCAGTATGTCCTGTGAGTGTTTAATTTTCTACGTTTTCTTTCCTCATCATGCGTCTTAGCAATTTCAGTTTTCTCTTTTTTTTGCAGCTAAATATAAGTGGTCTTTTGTTTCAATTTTCTATAAAACTTCGTTGTTGCTCACATGTTCGGGCTATGGTATTCCTCAGCATCCTTCTGTAGAACCACATTTCTGTTTCCTGAAGTCTTTTCTTCATTTATGATGAGATTGTCCATCATTAATTGCCATGCAAGTGGACCGATATTACATAAGAGTTCAGTAATCTTTTCTTTGTTTCTAATGACATTTTCAAGTTTCTTAATACATTGCTTATCTTTTGGAAGGCGTCTTTCTTTACCCAAATGCGTCTTCGGATTTCGGTCGCTCTTGATCCGACGTCTGTTAAAACGCTTCCTAGATATTTTAATGTCTACAATTTGTAATTCGCCTGTTGGGCTGTTCACATTCCAAACAACCATGCATTCTGTTTTCTTGCAATTGATGTTACGTCCTTTCTTCTCACTTCTGTATTACCTTCTGTATGGGTTCTTGCGTTATCTGCATGCCTAATGTTGCTAAGATTGTGGCCGCCAGTAATTAATCCTGATAGGACTTCTAATTCTCTCAGGATTACCTCACTGTATAAGTTGAACAAGTGTGGTGAAAAGACACACAATAGAAATGGCGCATAAAACAAAGATGTATCTTCTAAAACAAGACATTTTTTATTACAATCAAATAAATATTCTAAGTGGGTATTGCTACACAGTATAAGGTACATTTGAGATTGTAGAGATTTGTTTCTAAAACAAAAGACACAAGCAACTGGCACATTCTGATACTGATATATTTTTAGCTCCTCTTCCGGAGAATAGACTCTGCAACATTTTGCAGCGTCGGAAACGAGGCGCCATTCGACAGGTATTTCAATTTTGATATAAGGTCGACTCGTGCAGTCGGTTGCGGGCCAAAAAACAACAGACAAACTGAAAAATTAGAAAAACAAAATAATTTAAGTATTTTGTCTGGTTTGTAGGATAAGTTTACATTAAGAAGATTAAAAAGCAGGAGTGACTTATATGTCGACGAGTGTTTATGGCGTTCTGTTGAATGAATTTTGCTGCAGGCTGAGCAAATGATGATCGTCTGGAAGTTGTTAACTGTGGAATTTGGATATAAATCGAGGGGAAATAGTTGATGTATTTTAATGGAGATTGCTGCAGAATGGATTTTGCCAGAAGCTTTGGAATGTTCAAGCTGATTTGCTCGAAATTGGTTCCACTGCATTTAACCAAAAACTGGTGAGTGAGATTAGCATTCAAAGTTTCGTTTGGACAACTCAGCTTCTTGATTTTGTGACCACAACGTTTCGAAGAGTAGAACAGTCAAAGCGATGGCGTAGAGAATCAACATTGCAGTATTTATCAGTGAACATTTTTGCAACTTGAACAGTTGTGGCATGGCGAAGGAGATAAATTTGACAATTGTAAATATAAATTTTCTTTTTAGAAGAATCAAGTTAATAAGCAGCAGTACTGGAAAGACAGCAAATCTATCTCAATCTGTTCAAATCTATCTATCTGTTCAGATCTATCTATCTATCTATCTATCTATCTATCTATCTCAATCAGCTGCAATGGAAAGACAAATTTATATATCTATCTCAGTCTGTTCAGATCTATCTATCTCAATTTTTCAGACATACTTCTCTTACAGATATAGATAGAAAATACAAATATAGATAGATATTTAATATTTGTAACACGTCGGTGCATAAACATATTTATATGTAGACAGAGAAAGTAAAAGGCAGGTGAGGAATGCTGGCAACAGTAACGTAACATATCTGTTGTATAGAATTTGTCTCTTTGCAACAGATATGTTGAAACATTCTTTTTCTGAAATAACTGGGAATATGATAATGTGAAAGAAAAATAAAACTATCTGCCATATAAGCTTATTCTCTATGCATAAGTGCGACTGTATGTCCATTGCCTAATGTTGAAAAGGGATTTATTTTACACGACAGATATTTTCCTTCCTTGTCAATTCACTTAATTCTCTGGTGAATATCATATATATCAGATCGAAGATTATACTGTGAAATTCGCAGAGCAATATACAGTTAATTACTACGTGTCAGGATATAAACCTATTCATGCACCTTTGTATGCTTATATATATATATATATATATATATATATATATATATATATATATATATATATATATAATTATTTATTTGAATATTACAACATAAATATGTTATAAAATCACGACAAAAGTAGCCATTTTGTTTCAACACTTCTTGTGTCTTGTCGTGATTTTATAACATATTTATGTTGTAATATTCAAATAAATAATTATATATGCTCTACTCTGTATTGAGCACTCCTTAAAGAATATTGATTGTTGGTTATTGGATTTCATTCCGTATATACCAATCCTAAACTTGGGTATATATATATATATATATATATATATATATATAACTGTACCTCTCTAGTGAACACTGCTAGCAAGCGGCCATGTTTACACTGTAACAGCAGCAAGAAAAGTCGCGCGATAGGGGTAAAACTTCGATCCCTTGAACATAATAGTAGCAAGTATAAGCACAGGTGAGCAGAAGTCAGTGTGACAAACCTAAACATATGTTATGGTGAAGGAGCGAATAATGTTTTACTTACCATCGTATATTACAGCAGTTTTCAAAAATCCATATTTGAAATCCGTGGTTGATAGGCAATTGCCTCAGACGCAAAGCTCTCAGTTTTATTCATAATTACTCGGCTTCATTTTGATAATAATTTGTCTTAATTTGCATTTAATTAATCAGTAATTAAATGCGAGTTAAGAACTAACCGAATCTTAAGAAACTAGTTTATGAAATAGGATTGTAAATTAATACCTAATTCTTATGTTAAAAACCTTCCCAGATATTTGAACTTTTATCAACAATGAGGTAGCATGTTCTCTGCAGATTCGGATCACTGCTCTTTTTGTTCCTCCTTGGTGCACACTGCTGGCGTCGCGGCCATGTTTATATTGTACCAGCAGCAAGAAAACTGGCACAATCAAGCTCAAAATTCTGCAATAGAACCAACTATAAGCACGCATGAACAGAAGGCAGCGTGACAAACCTAAAGTTATGTTATGACGAAAGTGCGGATAATTTTTGACTTACACTCGTACATTGGTAGATTCCATTGCTTCCAGAGGCTGCCAGATGCCTTTAAAACTTTGAAAGAAGACGTTGCAGCCATAGACTAAGAATTAACCCAAAGCAAATGTATATTTTCGCTAAATAAATGATATGTCGATTAGACATGATGTCAACGAATTATCCGGGCACTTAAGAAGTTTAAAGCAGTACACATTAGAAGGTATATTAAAGTTTTATTTCTGGCTTGATACCGGGGATATGACTATGAGATTATTATTTCGTAATGGACAGCGTGTAATGCGTCTAAGTGAAAAATGTAATTAATCATTGAATACTTGATTTGACGTTCATCTCTTATTTAATGCAGATGTGTATTAAGCGTTACTTAGTCTGGTAGCAGTGATGGTGGGTAGATACTAAAGATTAAACCCATGACACGAATAATGATACATGAGACTAGATCGCGAAATATCTTTCTATGGTAGACTACTCTCGCATGTATGAATTGATAAACCAATCTTAGCTAAGTCTGGCACAAGGCAACATTCGTAGAATTCATAGTGAATTTCTAACTCACTCGTCATCGATTAACAATGATTTCCAGTAGGCACTCATTGATTGGTTGATTGACTGATTCGTTTTCGACGGCTTATCAAATGAAATTAACGTCAACAGACCAAGAGATCGTGAAGTCCTAATGTTTTAATTTGACTGATTTGTTTTTTTTATTGCTTATCAACCCATTACAGGTTATTTAAAGCCAGTAAATACATTTAGATTGTAAGAATGTTTTTTTGGATAATAATGATTTATTGGTACAAATTTTACTAATTAACCCATAGCTGGGGGAGAACTGGGGGATTCATACCTAATCAGAATCTGATAAACAAACAAGCGAAAATAACGTGGCTATAAAGTGGGGCATCAATTCTAGATTACAATCAATATATAAAATGATCCCTCACTTTGTGGTCAGGATAGTTTCTATTCATATTTCAGATAATGTAAATAAGACATGTCTATGTAGCTAATCAGTATTTCATTGATTGATTCAGACCTAGAAGTTAAGAAGTCCTTATAATTTGATTTGATTGATTCATTTTATAGGGCTTGTAAGAATTTGTTTTTATTGTGGGAGATATTAATGGCTTAGTGAAACACGAAATACTAACTAACCCATAGCTGGGGGATGAAGAGGTTGACGTTTTTCTTTCCCAAGGTTATTAGCGGGTAAGTGAATATAACGAACCCAACGGGAAATGGAACTCGGCTCTCCGATTAACAATTCCAAGTCATTATCAATTGCATGACCCGCACATCCAAGTTTACAGCACCTGATATTCTCAAGCTATCACCCATCTTGTTACTGACCAGGCTCGGCGTTGTTTAACTTCGGTGATCGTACGGGAACAGATGTTTCAACGAGATATTTTTATTTTCACATTATGGAACAGATGCCGGCATGGGTTGGGGCTCCCTGAACACTAAATAAACGTGTTTGCATGCACGCGTGTGTGTTTATGCGGTTGAATGTGTCTGAAGTTCATCGTACAGTATTTATTTTCCTGGATATATTTAGCAATTCCCCATGAGGAAAGTCGGAAATACCGGGTATTAAAGCAAAAAACAAAAACATGATTAATTTAAATCAGTGGCGACTCAAGAGGTCGGGTTTATCCCAAGTGAGTCAACATTCAAGTATATCTATTTCAAAGCAACCAAAATCTTTCGTAGTGCGTCGTTTTCATCCAAAATTAATTGTTTTAACTCCCGTGCCTCAAAATATTGACCGAAATACATTTTGCTGATATTGTTCATAATAAAGAAGAAAGAAAAAAGTAAGTAAAAAAGAATGAAATAAAATTAATATGGCTAGTCAGATTGCGTAGATCTGAGCACTATCGAAACTGGAGACAAACATAATCGGCAATGTATTTCTTGTTTTAATTTTATAAATAATTAAAAAAAAATCTCCAATGACTTGTATGCCCTGTTTTTCAACTAATTTTTTTTGTCATTTCAAACAATTTATTCCGTGCAGTATAAGTTTTTAGCTGAATGCGAAAGGGCAAATAAAATTTAGCCAAACGGCGAAAATCAAAGAAAGTGGAGGATGAGGAATGTGACTAGGGTAGTGTTGAGGAAGTATGATATCAGTCAGCATTACTGATCCGAAACGTACAATAAATTAAAATAAAAATTCACAGAGAGATACATAAACACATTAACGCATAGAAATATATACAAACATACACTCTACCATCAATGAGTTGATAAACAGGCTATAAAACAATAAAAAATGGAGGGGGGACAATAAACAGACAAACATATCAAAGAATATTATCCCTCTTTTTAATTACATTTCTGGATTTTTTTTAAAAATAAATGTTTATTTTTAAAGAATTGTTACAGTTAATATTAAAATACAAAATGTGTGTTTTTTTAAAATTTCATGCACAGAGATTTCTTTAATTTTATATTTTAGTTCGAGTAAAGGAATCATTTTAGCATCTAAGTTATACGAATAGTATATTTTGTCAAAGATTGTAATGATCCCGACAAAAATTGATGACCTAGAGTCGCCATCATTTAAATTGACCACAGACAAACACGCTCAAGCATCTATGCGCACATATACAGATCTACTTTGCGAAATTCGGATTGCCTCTTCTCACTCAGAAAAGCATAGTAGTTTTATATTTTTTCAGTGCCATGTCCTTTCAGAAGCGAAGCTATCATGGCTCTCCACATAATCCTTTTCTTTATCATCTGAGATTTCCAATGTATTCTTGGGAAACACAGTTGACTGATTTCCTGTTGTTTTCCCCACGGTTTGGAGTTCATAATTGTACTTCACTTAGGATAGTTGCCGCACAAGACTAGCCTACATTGCTATTCAACTCATAGCTGAGGACGGGGAGATGATGCGGAAGTAGACGCAACATTCGAGCCCGAAATTTGAACTCGGTTAACCGATTCCATTTTCCACCCCGACTTCCGTTACACATTCTTATATATATATATATATATATATATATATATATATATATATATATATATATATATACTTTTATAAAAGACTAAAAAATATTGTCCTTTAATTAGAGGACAAAGAAATGACATCATTTACAGTTTAAATTAAAGAATTGTTCGTTTACCAATCTTGACTTTATCTCGTTTTTAACTGATTTCATATATATTATTATTTATTTTAGATGCCTAATATATTTTAAAAACAATAAACTGTAATCCCCAGATATATTTTTATTAAATTTACAACTTCGTAACGGTCAGTTTATACACATCACCTGAAGATTGCGTTGTGCATAAAAAACTCCGATATAAATATATATATATTCCTTCACCGGTAGCACTACTCGGAGTTTTATATATATATATATATATGCCGCTGGCGTATTTCGTATAGAGAAAACGTTAAAATTCCCTTCCTTCCTGCCTCGCGGTAAGATATCTGACTGAGGTTAAATCAGTCGGCAGTCGGGTTTCGATCCCGGCTTGAAGCAGTTGAGTAGCTGTTATATAGCGAAAGAGTCTGTCTGTCTCTCTCCCTATATATATATTCTGTTTTGCTTGGATCTTCTAGATTTGTTTGCTTAAAGTGTAGAATGAAAGTCGAAGTTATCGGTCGTTATATGCTGATTGTGACTCAAACGTTTGTCATCTGCTTTTTATTTTTATCGCACATTTTTCCCAAAGGACTCGAATTATTTATGAGTTTGTAAGTCATAATGAAAATTATAGCATGAAAGCCAATATATATTTTTACTATACACCGGAAATTTGAGTACATCGATCGGTATGAACATGCATTATCATATATAAGCATTTTTGTTTTGGTATTCCATATAATTAAATATTGTTTACAACAAGAATTCGTTAGATCGATAATTAAATATAATATAATAAATTTCAAAAACCGTTTTATAAACCGGTATTTACATAATTTATTAACGTTTATTCTCCAAAGAAAAGAATATTTACTCATTTATTTGCAATTTTTTCTGGTATAAATAATATTAATCTTATATATATCAAGGTATTTATTTCAGTGGCTACACATTTCTTCCCACAAAGCATGAAATATGTTGGTCAATTCTAGTATCAAGGCGGTGGCTGTGGCCTTAAATTCCGGTCACGTTCGGTATTTTATACATACAGGATGCGGCAGAAATACCTCCCATATATACCTCCCACATAATGGTAAGGCATTATCCAGATGAAGACACCATTGTCACTAATATTTTATATTATGTGGGAGGTATTTCTAGGAAGTATATATTGGAGATATTCCTGTCGCACCCTGTATTAATGTTCCCCTAATACAAAGATCAAAAGCCACTCTATGTAGAGGGTTATTGTGTGGTGTTGTATGAGTATAAAAAACGACAAGTGAAGTTCATTGGGCAATGCAGGAAAGATAAGGATTAAACCTAGACTTGTAGAGGTCGAGAGTGTAGCGATTGGGAAAACACCTGCCGAGTGTGTGTTCCACAAAGAAGTAGTTCTTGGGAAGAAGCTGTCCGAATGGAATACGAGGGTAATGCTGGGTGATTCACACTTCTGTACATGGCATAGCGGGTCCTAGTTTTAAAATTTAGGGTGATAGGAAATTTAAGGAATGTAGCTCGTCATACGCAAAAATACCATTGGGAAAGGTATGAAACCATCTCTTCATCTTCTCCATCTAAGGGTTAAATAGGTTCTCTAACCTTGATTGACAACCATTCTAGGACAAAGACAACTATGTACTTTTAATCGGTAGGGCATGGAGATGGCAATTCCCCTCCTTAAAAACTACTTGCTATATAAATCGTAACAATAACTAACGTGGGGAGGCTGTGGTTCTATGCTACGAGGGAAGTTTAAGGAAGTCAGAGAGAGAGAGAGAGAGAGAGAGAGAGAGAGAGAGAGAGAGAGAGAGAAATAGAGAGCGAGAGAGAGAGGGCGAGAGAGAGAGTGTGTGTGTGAGAGAGAGGGGGGGCTTCGTCTATCATGATTTTAGCATTCAAAAACAAAACAAAAACCCCTTAAAACCTGAATATTTTCTTACGAAAGCCGATGCCCTTAAAAACCGAAAATCCATTTTTTCTCCAAGCAGATTTTACAGGCTTTCGAGATAAGTGCATTAATGCAGAAGAGCAAATGGCAACTTAAGATTTAAAAACATCTCTACTTGATCTGACACGTCACTTGCATTACAGATAAATACCGGGTGTAACAGCTAAATCGTGTAACAACAAAATTGTCTAATTGTTAGATTAAGCTCTGAATCTCTGTATATTAGAAATGATTAAAGATACCTTACTGGAATTGTTCGAGATTTTTATACCAATATTGGACTCTACTTTGCAATAAGGATATAATTACCTTTTTGGTTAACAGAAGTATCGTGATGAAATCGATGATAAACGAAAATGACATGTTCATCATTAATTAATCATATCTAAGGGTCGGAAGTTCATGAATTATTGAAATATATATATATATATATATATATATATATATATATATATATATATATATATATATATATCGCCTGACGATTGCACTAGCATGAAACAGACTGTCGCTGACTAAGTGCTGACTTCCATGTCCACTTTTATATTTACACACGCTCTATCTCTGATATTGAGCACTTTACCCCATAAATATAGCACACTTTAAGACTATATTTCTGCATATATATATATATATATATATATATATATATATATATATATATATCATTTTCCAATTTACTCAAGATGATCTTTGCTCTCTCCAACATTCTAACTTTCTGTCCTGGAGTAACAAAGTGCCGCAGTTTTCACGTACGATTTCATTTTCAAGTCTTTTTTCACTGCTCTTTGGACTGTCATAGCTGAAACACCTGTATCACGTACCAAACGTCTTATGGATTGAGTTGGATCTTTTCTAATTGATCTCGTTAGCTCTAAGTTGAAATGATGATCCATCTTCCTGTTGTTACCTCCTGATCCAGTTTTCCTTTGTACTGTTCCCTCTTTTTAAAACTTAATGACTGTTCTCTTCATGGTTCCTGAATGGACTTTGAAGATGGAAGCCAGAGTATGTTGGCACTATTACTGAAGGTTTGAATGATCTTTTCCTCTCTCCATTGCTCATTTTAGACAGTCGGTCTGACCCCAAACAATTTTAACCTGCCCTCTTTTTAGCTGAATAATTCAGTGATTTTTTTCAGTGATTCTTACTAAAAATCGTGTCAAGATCGCTAAACGTTTTGCATGAAAACCTGAAAAAAGAAACTCAGTAAGTTTAGTGTTTTTTTGGATATTAAACATTTTTGGTGATGGATAATTATGCCGTTTACACGATGTGGACAATCTTGCTGTTACACCCGGTAACTCAACTGAGATTTCTTAATCATTTCAGTCCAAGGCTGGCGCTAATTCTACAAGAAGGCAGGGTGTTACGGGCAGTAAAATAGAATGAGAAATCTTTAGTGAGGAGAAGTGACGAAAGGACAATAAAGGAAAAGGTTTCAGGAAGACAGAAGATGACAAATGAAGTTGCAATTAAAATTGTTGAAGATTGTAAGTTGCAAGGGAGCAAGGAATCGAAAGGGGGTTCCACGGGCGACAAGTGCGATAAAATAAAACTATAAGAATAAAACCTACGGTTACATCTATCTAGTTCAAGGGTAAAATGCTGAGACCTAGTTGCCAATCTAGTAGCATGCTTAAATTCCAGCAGTCGAGGCACAAAGCAAAAGAACTCGTCTGATATTATATAATAAAGATGATAGCCATCATTCCTAGTCAGTATGTTACAAAGGTTACAAGTAATATATATATATATATATATATATATATATATATATATTGACCATTAATATGATCTATCTATCTATCTATCTATCTTAGAACTAATTTTAAATCATATTGAAACCTACCAGACACAATCCAAAACATAATAGTAGAAAATACAAGTATAATAAGCTTATCCACATGCAAAAAAGAATAAATATAATGAAAGCCCCAATAATAAGAAAGAAAAAGTTAGCACTCAGTGACATTAACTATGAACACGGCCATAATGTGCTGACCGTGTCTGGAAAAAATAAAACATCCATATAACTCTAGATACATACACACAACTCATACATTCAGTTAAAAAGTAAAGGATATAAATAATCCTTGTTATTGTCTAAAAGTATTGCTGAAAGCGCTCGGAAATGCAAAACATTTGAACAGTGTTTGTACACTTTGTGTTTAGAAAAAAAAACAATTGTAGGAACACAAGAAAAATTTAAATTCAAAGCTTAATCGCAGTACCTTGTCAGTCGTTTTTAACAAAACACACACACACACAGACATATATATATATATATATATATATATATATATATATATATATATATATATATATATATATATAAGATGCACCCTCAGTCTTGTTAAAGCAGGCATCTAAGGAGAAAGAAAACTCTGATGTAAAACCTGAGGTCTGTTGTTCATGCTATATGTGGCAAACTTTTGCCCCGATGGTTTGTTATCAGCACTTCCAAGAAGTGTGGATGATGCTACACAAGCCTTCACCACTATAATCAAGGCTTGTGTGGGTTTCTGGCAACTTAATTCATGTTTTAAATATCATTAACTCCTACACGCAAAGCACGTCCAAAAAGTCCATTGGCGATAGTGTGAAAGTGACGGGGACAGGCAAAGGATATTGCTGGGAGTCTCTAGCTGGATAACTGCACAATGGCAGGCCGATGGGTGATGGCCGTTCTCGCACAAAATCCGTGAGCAATTGTGCGGTTCGTGTCCTCCATCGGTGAAAAAGCAGGCCTATTTAGGATTAGCACTGCTTTCGCCTTAACTGGGGTGGGGGCGAGAAAAGGAGCCCTAAACATTGCATGCTCACTTTAACCTTGGGTATCCAATCACGTAGTCAAAACAATTCGAAATACAACAAATTTTTCTTTGGATCTTGGAACGTGAGAACGCTTCAGGATAATGACTCTTCACCAGAGCGCAAAACAGCCCTTGTATGTCTTGAACTGAAAAAGTATAATATCGACATAGCGGCACTTAATGAAACTCGACTTGCGGGCATATCACACTTGACCAAAGTGAAAGGTGGATATGATTTTTATTGGAGTGGGAAAAGTGAAACTGAGCCACGTCATTCAGGTGTTGGCTTTGCCATAAGATCTAACTTAGCTCGTACTCTTTCATCGCTTTGATATGTGCATCACAAACACATGTTTTCAGCACATGGATGCACCCGCGCTCCAAAGACTGGCACATGATTGACTATGTGATAACAAAAAGACGGGATCGTAACGACTTCAAATTGACAAGATCTTTTCACACCACTTGCTATCAGATCACGCTCTGCTTCGTAGTAAAGCATCACTCAGTCTAGATCGTAGAAGAGTGAAAAAGTCTTTTGTTCCAAAGCGTATAAACACCTTGCCTTTAAAATCTGTTGGACAGCAAACTATACTTGCGGAAAAGCTTGATGCAGCACTGGACTCTGGAAATCAGTAATGACATTGAATCATCCTGGGAAGGCTTTGCGTGAAGCTACTCACTCAACATCTCTTGAGGTGCTCGGGTTGCCCATCCGCAAGCACCAGGATTGGTTCGATGAGAACAACCAAGAAGTACAGGCTCTAATCCAGAAAATGCATAGTTCACACAAATCTTGGATCGAGGAATAAAACTCTCCAGGCAAAAAGAAAGCCTACACAACCTGTAAAGCCGAGGTTCAAAGAGCCCTCCGTACAATGAAAGAGGCATGGTGGTCTGCACAGGCTACCTATCTTCAGGGAGCATTCGATAGGAAGGACTCAAAAGCCTTTTACGAAGGTATGAAGAAAGAGTTTGGTCCATAGAAAGAAAATAGTGTCTCACCAGTTACTTCAGGAAATGGGGACCTCTTGACAGACAAGGCTGAAATTTGGAAACGGTGGAAGGAACATTTCGATACTGTTCTCAACAACACATCTTCTACTGAAGAGGGTGTTCTGGAATCAGTTCCTCAACGTCCCAAAATTCCAGAACTGTCGTTTTTACCAACCTTTCAGGAAGTTTTAGCAGCTATTAAACAAATTATGCCAGGGAAAGTACCAGGTAAAGATGCAATCCCACCAAAGCTTGGCACAAAGCTTGTGAAGAAATTGCTGGGATTATTTATTCAAATTTGGAGTCAGGGGATGGTCCCACAAGACTTTAAAGATGCGCTAATTCATCATTTGTACAAAAACAAAGGAAATAGGAAGATATGTGATAACCACCGTGGCATTTCTCTTCTTTCTATAGTTGGTAAGATCTTGGCCAGATTGATTTTGAACCGGATCATAGAGCATGTGATTGATGATATCTACCCTGAGTCACAGTGTGGCTTTCGTGCAGGTCGGGGCACCATAGACATGATTTTCTCCCTGAGACAGGTTGCTGAGTAGACCTCACAAAGGCATTTGTGAACCGGGTTGATTTGTGGAATGTTTTATAAAGCTCGGTATACCCGAGAACATGTTGCATGTCGTATGATTCCATGAGGGAATGAAGGCTAATGTTGTTTCAAATGGTGAAACCTCTGATTCCTTTGGTGTCACAAATGGCACAAAGCAAGGATGTGTTATGGCCCCTGTACTGTTTGACTTCTACTTTTCCGTAATGCTGAAACACGCATTTGCCGAAACCGAGGTTGGTATCAAAATTCAATTTAGGACAAGTGGTGGCCTTTTCAACCTTCGATGGTTTAAAGCCAAAACTCGAACTCGAACTAGTATAATTCGTGACTTTCTGTTTGCCGATGATTCTGCGCTTGTGGCTACTTCTTTTGACGAAGCTCAGCGCCTGATGGACAGATTCTCTGCTGCTTGCAAAGAATTCGGCTTAACAATTAGCATTACAAAAACTGAAGTTGTTCACCAGCCAGCCCCCGCACCAAAGCAAATAAGAGGCGTCAAGCAAAACCCACCCGTTCACCTTTTTTCCCGAAATACCAATTCAAGTTGACAGACATAATCTGAAGTATGTAAAGAACTTTAATTATCTTGGCAGCAAAGTTAACTCAAGTGGAACACTGGATGATGAGACAGAATAGAATAGCAAAATCCTCTAGTGCCTTTGGAAAACCTCGTCACCGACTCTGGAAACCCCGGGGCATTAGGCTTGAGACAAAAATACAGGTCTGCAAGGCTGTAGTTCTTACAACTCTTTTGTATGGTTCAGAGTCCTGGACACTGTACAGAAAACAAATTCAGCAGTTGGATATATTTCACAAAGGCTGTCTTCGAGAAATTTGTAGAATAAACCTAAGCGACCGGATGGCCAATGTTGACCTTTTCACCATGTGTAATATTGATGGTATTGATTCCTTTCTCATGAAGTCACAATTACGCTGGGCTGGTCATGTGCTACGTATGCAAGACAACAGAATACAAAAAATGCTCATGTATAGTCAACTTGACAGTGGTCATCAAAGCGTGGGCCGACCATTGCTTAGATACAGGGACAAACTGAAAAGTAACCTCTCAGCTGCGAATATAAATCATGCTACCTTTGAGAACACAGCAATTGATATATATATATATCTCAAACAAGTGGACGTAGTTGTGGATATCCAACTGCACGAGATAACCGCACATTTCTTAATTAAAAAGTAGACAAAAACTATCAATCTTAGTGCGAGATTTATGCGCTGTAAGAGGACTTATATTACCGGATGTAACACAATTTAAAATCTCATCCACATCTAATAACATTTATAATTGATAAGTGTCAGTGTTGTAAGATTTAAATCCTGAACACGGCTTAAACATCAAACGTATTCTAAAACCATTCTAACTGATTTCCAAAATTAAGAAACGTTTTACCAGGTCCATTTCAAGCAAGATTTGTAAATAAAATGAATGATGACATAGTTCTGTATTCAGATCAGCGCCGCAGTAAATAGAACATGAAAGAAAATATCAAACTAAAAGAGAAAAATGTGTATTAGTTCACTCCCGAGCAAAACTTTAAGACCACTTGAAAATTTTTTATAAGAGACTGTTTGTCATGGATACATTATAAACTTTTTCTTACTTAAGGTTACTAATTCTATAATTTAAAAGGTTATGTAGCCAAAAAGTTATAATCCAATCAATTTATTCAGAAATGGACATTTTTATAAAATGAGGCGTTTTACACTTGATCAAAATTATAAGACCAGGGAGTATAAATTGTTAGATCTAGGGTAATTCTAATGTTTTAGTTCAGTTAGAGATTAGCAATCATTGCATAAAGGTGTCACCATGCCTAAAGCAAGCAAACTTATTAAAATTGAGCATGCTCGAATTCTAGATTTCCATAATCAAGGTTTGTCAAAGCGGGCGATCGCAGCTAAGGTAAATCGCAATAAAACAGTGATTTACAACTTTCTAAAGGACAGTGCGAATTATGGAAATGCAAAGTCTACTGGTAAGCCCCAAAAATTTATCCGGCATTGAGTAGGAGAATAAGACGGGTTGTTGCGAAAGCCAGTGGACTTTCTTCTAGTCAAATTAAGGCAACCACAGATGCTGATTGCAGTTCAATAACCATCAGATGAAATTTACGACAAAAAGGAAGGGTAAATAAAAAGCGCACACAAATTTCTCGGCTGCTTCCACGTCACAAAGTGAACCGTTTAAGGTTTGGTCGTGAATACCAAACATGGGATATTGAGAAGTGGAAGAAAGTCCCGTTTTCTGATGAGAAAAAATTCAATCTAGATGGTCCTGATGGCCTCCAACGATATTGGCATAACAAAAACATGCCTCCTGAAATTTTCTCCACACATCATAGTGGTGGAGAAAATTTCAGGAGGCATGGTACGGGATGCCTTTTCTTACAGAGGGACGATGGGGCTCCAGGTGGTGCAGGGTCGCCAGACAGCGGCTGGTTATGTTAGCATGCTACAAAAAGCATCGTTGGTGACGAAGGGCCATCGTTTGTGTGGGGATGGATGGTTATTCCAACAGGATAATGCTGCAATGCACGCTGCTCGCTGGACCTTAACCTTTCTACAAGAAAATGGGGTCCATCCCTTGAGACATCCTGCATGCTCACCGGACTTGAACCCAATTGAAAACGTTTGGGGATGGATGGCAAGAGATGTTTATCGAAATGGCAAACAATATTCAACAAAAAATGAACTTCAGAAGCTGGAGCAATATTCTCGCATCTTAATGGAAACACTAATTTCTAGCATGCCCCAAAGTATTTTTGAAGTCATCAAAACCAGTGGAGGTAGAACTCATTATTAAATTTGGTTGTTGAATGTTTTTGTACACTTTTCCTAGAATTTTTGTCTCTGGTCTTATAATTTTGATCAAGTGTAAAACGCCTCATTTTATAAAAATGTCAATTTCTCAATCAAATATTCAGATTATGCTTTTTTGTCTACATTACCTTTTAGATTATAAAATTAGTAACCTTAAATAAGAAATGTTTAAATTTTTTCCATGAAAAACAGTCTTTTTTTAAAAAAAAATCAAGTGGTCTTAAATTTTTGAGCAGGAGTGCATTTACAGTTAACTTCGTTCTTGTAAAATCTTTTTTAATTATTTCACCGCAAGCAAAAGCCACTAAGACCCAAGGAGGTTACTGAATGTTAGAGAATATAAGAAAAATATACTATTAAGGAGATAGAACAATAAAAGAATGAAGAAGACAGAAGATAACGTTTTATATTGCATTAAAATATTTGAAGTTGACTGGGAAGCTAGAAGCAGGAAGAGAGTTCCACAAGAGGAAGATGCAAGAGAAGAAACTATTAGCATAGAACTTACGGTAAATATCTAAGCTATTTCAGCTGTAAAATGATGAGACCTTGCTGCGCACCGCGTTTAAATTCATAAAGTCAAAGTACCAGAGAGGAAAGTAATATTTATTTTGTTATAATACAAAAATGTGGCACAAGGCCAAAAGAGGGGAATAGGGGAAGGTTGCTCTTCAGTCTGTCTTATCTTGAACTTAGCCGGCTACTGACAGAAACATACCAGAGTATTCCTTACAGCAAAACAACAGATTTTTACTTGCCATTATTACTACAGTCACCATAATACCTCAAGTCTCTATGTTGTCCTAACTAGTCCTCATATGTACAATTTGTCTGTAGGAGTGGGGAATAAAAATAACAACAATTAAAAATGAAACCCGAATGGATATTTACAATGAATACAAATCATATACAAGAATTATATAAGAAGAAACAATGCAAAATAGTGTTAGTAATAAAATAGTGTTACATACAAGAAACAAAACAAATAGTTTTAGTAATAAAAAAATCCTTAAATGTGGCACAAAAATCAGTTAACTGGACGAAATTAATGCGAGACTAAGTAATTAAGAATAATCATTCGACCAAACACACACTCATCCAGACACAAAAACAAATACGAAATACACACTCGAAAAACGAAAAACGCCCCGCGTCTACCAGAGAACTGTCACCTAACAGGAAAATTAAACTAAACGCAAGGACAGAAATAAAAGAGGCCAAAGAGCATACATTCCCCTTAACTTGATGGAAGAAACTAAGGATAAAACAAACCTAAACTACTCTATTTTGGGCGGGGTTGCCCATTTTCAACACGGAGATTCCAATATCCTGATGCGTAAACGGTATTAAAATGCCACTCCAAGTCAGCTCATTCACTTTACACAGACGAGCAAGATTACCAAATTCTGATAGAATCGCCTTTCCGTCCTAATCTGGATTTTAAGCTGATGCTTGAAGTACAAGATCAGCTGGGAAGAGGTGAACTTCTTGTCCACATAGAACGGGACTACAACCTTGAAGTGGAAGAAGGCGTGACCCAGGGATCCACCGTCTCACCACAGCGAACGCAGTTTGGAAATTTTCCCAAGTCAGCTGAAGAAAGTCTTTTGCCAACCCAGAAGGCTTTTCGTATCAACAGCCAGGTGTGCTATGTCTCTTCATTAGTGAGGTATTTCAACCGGGGCGCCCAAAGCCATATGGAGCGAGCTTTCTGCTTTGTAAGACCGAGCTCGCCTATCAGATCATATGGAACGGACTTCATAACTAACACATGATATAATGCCTTACGAGACAACACTCGAACGTCGGAGAGACTATCCGTTGTCAATAAAAGGTGCTAGAGAGCGATCCGACATTCACGATAAAAGGAGCACTCGTCTGGGAGTAAAGAGGGGCCTCATCCTTGCACGAGTGCACACTTCTCAGGGATGGGAAGTTTTTATAGATGTCTTCCTTCCAGAATTCGCTCTCATCATCCGTTTGCAAACACATTCGATGTAAGAACACGACGTGAAGCGTATATTGACGAATCTCAACACTAGGCATACCCGGATCGATTCCAGAAGGGTGAAAGTAACAGATCTTCCGGATTACCTTGGGAGCCTTGCCTCCTAACAAGAAAAACAAAACTATCTAAACCCATTAGTGTGGTATACGGAGGTGGAAGCACGGACTGTCGGTAAAGGAGTATCGAGTAAATGTACAAGACACGTTCTTCCGCACTCCTCTCTAAGGAATGATTCCTCCGAGACAACAGACGAATTGTGATCTCGGCCTTCTCCTCAACCTCTGACTAATTCATTTCCGAAAGGAGATCGGGACCGAACTAGACTTAGTGTATGCTGACCGGCCCAAATCGTCCAGAGGAAAGGCCCGGGAAGAGAAACTCTCTTCCATGCACCCAACCGCAAGACAACAAACTTATCACGGTTGATCTTAGCCCTTGTCACCGTTTCGTACCTTCTGATCTTTTTGCGGACTTCGTCAATCTTGGCTCTGCTTGACACAAGAACCGAAACGTCGTCAGCATAGGCGGAATACCTTGACCGAGGTGGTTGCACAAGGTAAGGAAATTCCGCGTAGGATCGGATTCGTCTTTAACATACGAAATGCTCCAATTAAACCACATTCACTTCTATCATAGCACCTGGGAACGTATACAGAAGTCGGATCCAGGTGCGAAAGTACGGTCCGCAAAAGGTGGCAGAAAGTACATGTTCCAGAAGTCGATGGTCACCTCTATCGAATGCCTTGACCTGATCTAAATTGATCAATGCGGTTTCACTGTCGAGTTGCTCAATGATCAAACGTACCAAATAAAGGTTGTTCTGAATAGTCATGCCCTTCACAGCACACGTCTATTCGAAGCCAATCAGATTAAAGGGGACTGCCTGCAAATGGCTAAGATCTTGGCTAAAAATCTTCAACTCTATTTAATATCGTCAAATGCCGAAAGTTACCTATTCAATCCCAATAATTATTGTCCTTGCGAAGTAACTTGATCACAACCCTGGTAAAGCGTTGAGCTATATTGCTTCCCCCAGGTATTGTAAATCAGTTCCAGCAACTGAACAAGAACGGATGTCTGCCTCAACTACATTTCGTAAGGAAGACTATCTAATCCCGGAGTTTTTCTCTCCACCAACCAGCTTCAGCGCTTCTCAGATTCCGTGATGGGACCGTCGCACCCAGCCCCTTCAGCCGCCTCAAGACGGGGAAAGTCGGCCAAATAGGCGTTGAACTGAACAGTGCTCAGACAGGTCTCCATGTTGAACAGATTCTGAAAGTAATTACGAAAAGTCTCGCATATGCCAGCATTTATTGTCACGGTCCGATTATCCGACAATGTGACGCCCGTGATATGTCGATTGGATGCGTTTCTAACTTGCACGAAATTCAGCGGTTATATTCGTCAACCCTAGCCGAATCTACTGGAGCTTGATCCTTCTTGGTAAGTAAAGAGGCTAACTCCGTCCTAGCTAAGGCTACTTCCTCACGATCTCTTTAATTGCCCGATCTACTTTTTCCTCACATACCGATTGCGCTGCTAACCTACCTAGATCGAGTCGACGACAATAATCAGCAGGAAATGCCTAATTTTGGATTTTAATTTATCCCACCACATATTCCCAACCACAACCCCCGTCAATTCCCGCTGTAACATTACCAGCAAATGATCCTGAAAATCTCGCTCACCAATCAGTGATGCGATCAATTTCCAGTCATTGTGCCATTTCACCAGCCATCTTACACGAATCCGGACGAGCTTATGATCCGTGTAAACTATCGAATGAAAACTTGGACAACCTAAGAGTCCTATATAGACTTTCTTAACTAAGACTTGGTCGAGGTAACCAGAAATCACCACCGCAACCGAGCTGCCCCCATTAGTCCAAGTCCAAACTACCTTTCAGGGGTGCTCATTTTGACACTTATTGACAAGATCAAATTTGCTGATAAAATCCCGAAATGGTTTCACATCCGTGTTGATAGTACCCGATATTTTCCATATATGATCTACATCGGGGTCAAAGACGGCATTCCACTCACCCGCTAAAACTACCCGACGAGATATCGTCAAAACTAAGTCGATCCGCCGAAAGAAATCAGGCCGCTCAGCATGGTCATTGGGCGCATAAACCTCAATGAGACAAAGAGATTTATCCTTTATGATAACAACCAGCACATAAAGTCTGCCCACCAGATCCGCGAAGAAAAGAGCACCCCCTGCATCCAAAGACTTGCTCACTACTCAGGAAACATCTCTCGAACTTCCATCAAAACATGCTGAATATATGACAGACAATGTTTTCACTGTTGCGAATCGAAAACCTGGTCTCTTGTACACAACATACACTCACCCCTAGACATTGAAGATCGCGATCGAGCCTCGTCCCTGTGAGACCCTGGGCATTCACACTAGCCAACCAGAGAAAGATGATCCGTCCGATTAGGGTTAAAAATCTGCATTGAACATGGCCGGTATGAGGACACCGATGGTCTGTTCCATTGAGCTTTGGCCCATCTTCGGCTTGATGGTGAGATCAAAAGACAGGCCACCAATATCCCAGAGAAACGTTAATTTTAAAGCTTTATGAAGAGAGGGCTGTACAAAAAGCGGGAACCTCACTGAACAAAATTGATTAAGTTTTTTTACATTATCGTCATAAAAAAAAACAAAAGTGGAAAAGTGGAAAAGGTTTCATTTGTCTCTGGCGCTGTTACCCACACTTTTTCTAATCCTTTTTCTGATCTTACTATATCCTTTTCTCTTTGAGAAAGTTTCTGGGATCTTCCATATCTTTCTCATTTACATATTTTATACTTAACAAGGTTTTTAAATCTTTAATTTTCCGAGATTGTATTATCGCTTTTTCGGCTTCCACTGGGACACTCGGCACACGTCTTCCCCGGTGTTGTGAATTGGTTTGGATTTTATCTTTTTTTTTAAAAACGTATTTTACTCGCTTGATGGGCTGAATTGCCTTTTGAGGGTGATCATTTTGGTTGGGGTTGGAGCTAATGATTTGGTCATGAGCGATGGAGCCATGGTAGGCTTTTTGAGTTATGGGAAGAAGGGCCAATTCTTTTTTCACTGATGTTTCTTGTGATATTTTCGCTTTTATGGATTCCTTCAATTGGTGAAGCTTTTTAAATTTCTCAAAACTCGGCTGGTTTTTGAGTCATTGTTGTCGAATATTTTCGTCCTAGCTGGCTTTGGAATTAGTAGAGGAAGTGGCGCTGTTTGTGCCTTTACCCATGGGGGCTTCTAGGGACAGAGATCCCGCTATATGGAACTTCCTTTTGGGCTCACCAATGACCTACCATTCCTACTTTTCTTTCTCCGCAACCGCACAAGCGATGCGCAAAGGATTTTCGGTGAAGGAGGCTGCGAAATGGATATAACCGGAGGTTTTATCGCACCGGTCCTGGTCGCTGGTATGCTCAATATAGACGAGATGGAAAGACTCGGCAAAAGGAGCATTTGGGTCGGCGGAGGCCAGAATTCCAGAAGCTTTCTTTCTTGGGCAAGAAGAAGAGAGGTGACCAGTCTCTCCACACTTCCAGCCGGTTGGTCTCACAATGAGAGAATTCCCCCCACTCAGTTGGGTATGGAGATAAAGGCTTTGTGATCTAACATTAAACCAAAGTTCTGTCCCCCATTCAGGTCATCGGAAGAAGCACTGGACATCTGCCCAAATTGGGCAAGATAAGTAGCCAAGTTCTCCTCTAAGATCTGAGGAGAATCCTCGAATACTGAAATAGGGTCCTTCATTTGCCCTCACAGTTGGTTCTTAATACGAGTTCTTTCGTTATCAGATCCCGAGGAAACGTTTAATAAATATGGCGACAAAGATGAGGACAATAGTTCGAATAATGTAAATCGTGTACATAATATAGACAGAAATATAGACAGATACAAACTTGAAAGTTCTTTGTGAGCGGGAAAAAAAAGTGGATTCTTAGGAGTGCGGCAAAAACGTCTGGCGCGTGGCGAGACTTCAACTGGTTTGTGAAAATGAAACAACGCTACTACGAAAGTACCATAAGGAATAGTTCATCAAAACAATTACCATGGAACTATTTATAGAAAAAGGGAAGCTACATTACGGTGGTGAAAAAGTGACTGAAGCCGAGATGCCATGTCAGGACCAGTTTATTGCCTTGATTGGGGTGTAATGATTTAAAAAAAATGAGTGCTTAACAAATGGGGGTTGAAAATATAAGAAAATATAATATTGGGAGGATTCAATAATTGGGGTTGTTGGGAAATGATTAAAAACAAGTATTTCAAAGTTTATAACATGACCTAGAAGAAATAAAACAAAAAATAAATATCCATCGATGTCCTTTAGGAAAAGGTATTAACAAAATCGAAAATATTTTCATGAACGCTACAAAGTAAATAAATATTAATAATTGGGAATGGGTTATAATTAGCTCTGCGGGTTTAGGGCTTTTAAAAAAATCTTAACATTACGAATCGGGGATGGACATTTATTTGTACTCAGAACGTATACTTCTAGTTTATAACCATCTGTATAGTAATTTGTATAACATTTTATGTTAAAGGTGTTTGATGTTCATTTTTCTCTTTTGATGTTCATTTTTCTCTTTTGATGTTCATTTTTCTCGTTTGATTTTCATTTTTCTCTTTCTATTTCTCTCTTTTCTTTCTTTCTCGCTTGTTTCCTGCTTCATCATTTACCTTCTTTCTTTTTATTTCTTCCTTGATTCATTTCTTTCGCCTTTTCCTTAATTTCCCTTCATTTATTTATTTACTTTTTTAAATCTATCTATTTTTTCTTCTGTTGCATATTTGCTTGTTAGTGTCTTTCTTTTCATCTTGTTTTGTTTTTATTGTTTTTACTGTGCAAAACATTCTTTCTTTCAACTCTTCAATCAAATTTTCAAATGCTAGACTCATGCATTGACCTCCTGTTAACGTTTATATTCTTATGAAAAAATATGACTGCTTCATGTATCTAAAGTAGTTACTTCTCGACGTTATGCATAAAGACAACTTGGATTTCGCTAGAACAACGTAAAAGCAGCTTTATCAGTAGTCATTCATTTAAATAAGTCAATAATATCTTGTTTATTTAGCATTGTATTGATTTGTTGTCGGTGATCGTAGCCTTAAAAATGTCTTATCTCTCTGCAGGTAACTCTGTAGGTTTGGACGATATATCCATATCAAATGGGATTATAAGAGGACGAAACATTCAACGTATTACAGCGGACAAAAGTTTTATTCGAAGGTAGGCTTATTCTAGGATTTTTGTATTTGACACGAGGAACAGATATTTAGGATTTTTCACATTTGATTAGCATGCTTTCTTGCTTATTTAAAATCATTCGGCCATCTTGAACCTTCATGCCCACAAAGAAAAGTGTTTCAAAAGGACGGTTTTTCCCACGACACCGCTATTATTTTAACTACCTTAACTCCTTGGCAATGTGCATTTTTTAAAGAGATGATTAGAATTTTAATAAAACCGTAACATATGAAAGTGAATATATACATTTTCTTTGTTCTTGAGAATTGACAAAAAAAAAAAAAACAAAAACAAAAACAAAAAACAAACAATTTCTTAATTGAGATGGCTGGCAAGACATCAGCTAATTGCCAATCGATTCGAACTTTATAAAATGGTAAATGATAAGAATTTCCTTATAGTTGGTTCACATATTTGAATAATTTAGTAAATGTTCATAAATTTATTGTTATGGTCCAGGTTAGGACCAAGGAAAAACAAGACGAACACAAGAGTAGAAATAACGAAGATATATTACACGAAATAATAATACAAGATGTGAAAGGTGTTAGTATGACTGTCAGTCTGGTTTGGAGTGAACTACTATCGATTTGTCCCTCTCTCTTGAGAGGCGTAGTATACATTAGTGTTAGGAAGAGTTCATTCTGTAGTTATAGGTAAAGACCCATAACATGTATGAATAAAAGTTTTTTTTACATATTTATTTCTTTATAAATTGGCAAATGATAAATATTGCATTGCCTTATTTTTTAATGCAATTGTGTTAGTTTTTAGAATGTTGTAAATATAAAATTATTCTTATAAATAAAAAATCTAATAAATGAATAGTGTTTATTATTTTTGCTACGAATTGTCAAGAACAAAGACAATGTATAAATTCGCTTTCATCATATGTTTAGGTCTTAATACAATTCTAATCGTTGCTTTTTAAAACAGTAACCATTGCCGAGGGATGAAGGTAGTTACAAAAATAGCGGTTTCAAAAGAAAAACTGTCCTTTTCAAACGCTGTTTATTTTTGCAGGCACAAAGATCCAGGTTTGCCACTCATTCAAAAAAATTGATGACAACGGAAAATATATTCAGCGAAAAACAGTCACTTTATCCGTCTTTCTTTTAAACCTTTACTGGAAAAATGATAGGCCATTTAGTTTAAAGTAAAAGATTCGAAGAAACTATTGCACATAAGAAGCATATATTCTTACACGGTCTTGCATAAACATATAAACACAATAAATTCTATAGATAAAATTAACTCATGTCAGTAGAAATAACTGTTTTTTATGGAGCACTTTTACAGAAAAAAAATCACTCATCTTATTATAATTGCGTTTGTCCCTCCCTTCGTTAGATCGCACGACCTTTATGTACTGCCAACACCTCATAGATAATGGGCTATTTCGTTTTGATCGCGTGGGAAGAGAGGAAAATCACTACATGCTTTCAGTGAGAAAATGAAAGAAAGTGAAAATAGGAGTGTTTAACATCTATTTCAATGAAATGGAAAAACTTGTCAATTTAAGATTCTTTTCATTTGTACCCACCTCTTAAAATAACGACCAGCATTTATATTTATGTTGTTATTGCAATATTTTGTTAAAGATGTTAAGCTCAAATATTTAACGATGCGATAGAAGAATTTCTACAGATATTCTATTGCAGAACTCGTCATGAGCTTACTCAATCATTAACTTAGGAATTAAGATTCATCGGAATATTAAAATAGAAAAACCTCAAAATTTTCACCGTTTAAAAGAAGTCACCATAAATTTATTAGGACCAATGTTCGCAGGTAACAATAGCATTCTGAATAATCGCTATCCATAGTTGTTGAAACCTATCGTGTTTTGGGTCTATAAGCATATTATCAGCACTTTATGAATAACCATCTTTGTACAGTTTCAGTTGGCTGGTTTCTTAATTTATGTCCTTCTCTTAGACTGATTGCCAACCACGGCCATAAATCCCAATCTACTCTGCTATTTAACCCACTTAATGGGGAGAATAGATGGATTCACACCTTTCTTCAAAATGTATTTTTGCGAAAGCGAATGTAATTAGCTCCACTGGAATTCAAACTCGATTCCTCAGTTTCTTCTTCCAACGTGTTAATTCAAGTATTCAAATGGTTAGGTTTTTTTTATCTGCTTGGCATCGTAGTGTATCAGATCAAATTCAAAAGACATGATTACCCTTGTACTTTTAAAAACACTGGTAATATTGTCCTCTTAGAGCTTCAATACGGTCACAACTCTACGACGACATATCTTACTTGGACCAAATACTGGCTGGCGTCAACAAGCATTGTGGATAATCGCTCTCCCGTGGGATCACTCATTGCCATTAAAATTTATTGTGTTTTTGTTTTACAAGCATTGTAACTGCAGTCCATGTTTAAAGATTTTTATACAGATGCAGATAGTTAAGTGTTTTTCCAGATACACTATCTCGCTATAAGTTATGGTTTTGAATTAAGAATTTTCCTTCTCCTAGACTCGTTGTCAACATCGGCTAAAGAGCTCAGTTTTCCTTGCAATTTAAGCGCTAACAGAACATATTCACTTGAAATTACTTATAAATTACGTTGGTTCGTTGAGGCAAAACCTTTTCAATCATCAAAAGTTACATTCACATCACTTCCTATTTCTGCACAAACCCAAAGATTATGACGCTTTCTTTATATACATATAAAGGACGTCGCTGGGTTACGACAGTCCAGACCTATGATGATTCGTTGTTACAAAGTAATCTTCAATAATATTGTTTCGACTTATACTGTTTGCCTGGTACATACAACGCAAACGGTGCGACGGAAGAATACACGGCGCGGCGGAAGAATATGCAGCGTGACGGAAGAATATGTGGCGCGGCGGAAGAATACGTCGTTATATGGCGCTAGAGTGAGGAAGGCGGGGTGGATCAGATCCTGGTTGTACGCCATACTGGATTGTTGTGCATTCGCTCTCTTTCGCGGGTACGTTACGACTTACACAGAAAATCGCGTTACGACGTGTTGTAGGAAATCTGACGTAAGTCGAGGACTACCTGTATGCATAAATATTTGAGAAGGCTAATCAGAAAGTAATGTTTTATATTTATTTCCACAGAAACTACAATAAATACAGGGAACACCACTGAATAGAGCAAATATTTAAGTACAACATACTATTTTGTTTTCGTAACTTACCACCACTGGCTGTACATTTTCGTCAGCGACGAACAAGGGCTTTTCATTTTGTGGGCTGACAGATGTATAAATCCCCACACCGGGATGTGGTCTACCAGACATGTCTCTGTCGCCACAACTGAAATGTATAAGCCACCGCCTAATTGCACTCACATTCTGTATTTTCCCTGTGTAAACGTTTAGTAAACTTCGATAAATGTCATTGCATACATTTTCTTCCGCAGGGAGGAGTTTAATGACGCACATCTTCTTCATAAGTCATTTTACCAGCCGCCATTTTGCCAGTCGCCATTTTCTCTTCTCACTGGAACCCTAGATGATGACTCACATGAATCGAAAGCTGGGGGCCACACAACATGAATTTTGGCCAATTTATCCAAACACAACAACCACATTAACGGAAGGATATTCATGCATGAGAAATAAAAGATCATTAAATTTAATAGATATAAAATGTCTTGTTTTCAACAGTGCACGCTAGGAGGCACAAACACATAACATGCCCACACATATATATGTATTGTCTGGACATAGATTAGTAGTTAGCAAGTTTATCTTGAAAGTCATTCTTTATATACTGGGATTCCGCTCACTTCACGAGGTACATGTCATCTTGTATCAGACTAAGTAAGCTTAGTAAATACTCTCTGTCTCATCAATATTCAGAGACTTGAACGTCAAATAATTCTGGATCTCTTGTACGTGTTAAAGCTTTCACGTGAAGAAGGCAAACAATTTTACAATGATATTCACCCTGTACAAGGCCCAAGCGCCACTCGAGGTGGAGGGTGTCATAAGCAAAAACCTTCAGAAGGAACCGGAATCTTGAACAAGAAATAATGGATAAACCTCTAATCCTGTTCAAAAGACTGGGGAGGAAAGTGCACCAGACGATACGCACATCTATCTACTTCTATTGAAAAAAGAAAAAAAAGTAATTCAATAGTAAATAAAAGTTCAGAGTTTTAGACAGAGACGTTAGAAGTATAAAGTTGAAGTAGACTTTAAAAAGAACCGGAAACCCAATTCTAAACAGGAAACACAGGTAAAACCTCTACTCCTGTTCAAAAGACCGGGGTGGGGTTGAAGAATTTATTTCCAGTTGGTCAGTAATTAATTATAAAATATGAAATATATTTACATTTATTTATACAAATTCACAGTACGTGAAAAAGATAAATGAATAAAAAATTGAGTATTCTATTAGAAATGAAAAGTAGTGATTAAGTCCCGCCTAAAATTTTGAATTGTCTGAATAGCAAAAACGCGATAAAAGCCAGCAAGTCTTCGTTTGGAAATTACCGTACATTAATCGATTCTTAATAAGAGCTGAAAATAGAAGAGTAGATAAAAATCAATAGACATCAGATATCGCTTCCTGTCACGATTTTTTTTGCTGAATGTTTCAGTTTACATAGTCAGAACGAAAATACACTTTTGTCGATTAGAAGAAAAAATTCTGTTCAATCAAAAAGAAACGCA